>CM067082.1:121543112-122194987 GCA_034008185.1 Gorsachius magnificus
AAGAAAAGTATCAAGTCCCAGCTTAAGAGACTTACCCACTCCTGAAACATCTCAAAATGTGTCAACCATATTTAGAAATAGCTACATTAAAAAAGAAGAAAGCTTGATCCTTTTAACACTGTAAATCATGGAAAGCAGTGAAAACTAGTATTTATGAGGGGGATTGTGAAAGCTTGTGTGACAGTTGGAAATTACATCACTGTTGATGTTTCAAATTCTCCTAAAGTAATGCAATACTGTGTTTATGAATGAATGAACAAATGATTGTGCTGTGCTAAGCATACTTTATATGGATAAACTGGGTTGAGCTATTTTATATCTCTTGTCTTCACTCATGTTACTTTGCAATATACAGTCCTGTATGTTTCAATGTAGAAATAGAAAACTCAATTCAGTGTATGTATTTTTTTATTCCAGATACAGACCCACGTGTATTAGAGAAACAAGAACTTCAGCAGCCAACCTATGTTGCTTTAAGTTACATTAACAGGTAAGTGTGGTTATTTTTCAGGTGTAACTGATTGTGGTTTTCACAAAATGTGTATGTATGTGTATGCCAAAATGGTATGCCTATGTATGCATTCTATTTCATTTCATGTTATATGTCACTGTGATAACACCTGTTTTGGAAGGACAATTGAATTAAAATTTAACTAAATTTTTTATCACTTTTATGTAGGGCAGAAGTAGCCCTTCAGCTGCATTGCTCAAATAGTTAGGGGAATGAGGCTTTAGCCTTTTATGTTTAAGCTAAATCTTGTGCAAAACAAGATAATTTGCCTTTGCTTAATTTTCTGCTTTCTTGTACTCCACACAAGTGAGTGGAGAAAGAAAATTTTTTTCAATGAAAAGTGAAATTTAACTACTAATATTCTAACATATAAGAGAATTTTTTACAGTACTTTTCAAGTTTTTCAACCACAGTGTATATCTTTAAAAATCTTGCTTACCGGCACTATATAACCTAAAACTTGAAAAATTTAAGAAATTAAACCAATTTTTTAAAGCATTTATCTAAATAATAGAGCCTTGGCTTTTCAGTTTTGGACTGATGGCAGAACTGAAACCTACAGAGTATTCCAGCATGGAGGAATGGAATATGGTTGCTCATGTCTTGGGTTGTATTATGGTAAAGAACAGCCTGAGAGCTGCTCCTTATTCTCCCCCTCACCTAAGCATGTTGCAGAATTCAATGGAGGTAGCTCAAATTACTTTTCCTCTGGGAGGATAGTGACCCATGAAGGGGAAAGATGGCAGTTTTGTGCAGTTGCAGTGCCCACTTTTCAGTACGTTTGCCAAACTGTCTCCTAGTCCTAAATGAACACTGTACGGGAAGTGTGTTTCCTCATTTAAAACCATTTTTCCTGTTCTAGATAAGTCAACATGCTGCTATTCTAGGATTGTTTTGCCGCCTTTTACATCATACTGTTTGGTTGATCAGGTGTGCTGTAGTTCAAAGTTCCAGTTAGTTGCATTTTGGAAATGCATTTCTTGGAAAAAAACTCTGTATGAGATTATTGGCTTTTATATATGCAACACCAGTTTCCTTTTGTATCTTTGCTGTCTAGAGGATGAGATACAAATTCACAAGCCTGGAAAATTAACCCAAAATTTAATTCAAGATTGACTGAGTTAATTACAACTCTTACAATGCATATTTTTTCTTTCTAATTCTACTTCATGTTAAAAATGAAAAAAAAAAAAAAAAAGCCAACCCAAAAACCAAACTCAAACTTTTTCAAACACAGAATCCACCGTTTGGCTTTGTATAATACTTGCTGTAGAGAAAGGGTGTCAGTGGCAGGGGAAAATAAGACTTTGAGGTATGAAAGTCAGAAGTGGTGTTCACTTGGTAAAATGACTAAATTTTCTCCACTGTATGAGACTATGATGATTAAGAATAGCTGGTATTGACATGATTTCGTACTTGGCAAGTAACTCCTGTTCTTCCTGGAGGCAGTCCTACCCTTTAAAGCATATTTTGAAATTAACCATGACCCTTTTTAACACTTATTTCTGTTGATCTCATTTAATGTATAAAACTGTTGGGGTTTTTTTTTCCCCTCCCAACATGTAGGATTGGTAGGTTGTTGGTATGTTGTGTATGTTGGTATGTTTCCCTCTTTCCATTATATACTTGGGCGTTTTCTCTTGTTGCTTCTGTGATTATTTTACTTAATGTGAGGGAGAGGGAAAATTTTTTGAAAAATAGCTGGTTTAAGACCACAGAAAGTGCCCACGGGACTTGATTGTACGATTCAGAATCAGTCTACTTTTAAAGTAGTTTGAAAGTGATACTTAATCTAGATTTCATGATTTTGGGACCCTTTTTAACTGAGTTGTGTGTGACTGAGACAATTTTAGTTACTCACTTATTTGTCCAAACTTTTTTACCCTTTCAATTCTGAGAATTCTGCAGAACTGAATTGAGTTGTTCTTATAGTAAAACCCAATCTGAATTGACTCTTATTTAAACCAGCTGCTATTTAATTGCTCTTTTAAGTGTATTTTAATTTTTTTCTGAACTGCTGATGTCTTTCATTGAGCCACCTGCTCTATGCAGCTCAAGCTCTTGAGGGAGCAGCAATATCCATTACACTACGAGACATGCCTTTCTATTTCCCACTACATATGCCAGAGCCAAGTTCTGCTTTGTTGTCCCAGGCTATGAACTCAGATTTTGTAGCCTAATACTTGTCATAAACATGTTGCATACTGCTAGATATCAAACACCAGATACGGCTGCACTTTTTTTAAACCCATGCTTTTATGGCTTCCAAGTGGAACTGAACTTAGCTTGATTCCTGCTGTGAGTTCCAGACCTTAAAACAATCTTCCTCTGCAGGTTTCTATATTCAATATGTTCTGTGTGGGACATACGCTGTTGTGAAGCCTGGGAAAATAGGGACTTCTGATTCTCAGGGACTATCAGAATTGTATGATAAGATGTATACTTAAAATATGTTGTGGTAGAAAGATTAAGTGGGGTGCTTTATGCTCTGCTGATTGCCCTGTTGTATGGTGGTCATTATAAGCTAAAACAAAACAGAACATAAATCTGGGTTGACTGGTTTGATAGCTGGGAGGATAAAGTATCAGTAAAGTAGATAGAGACAGAAGGATATAGGAGTCTTTGTTTCCAACCTGAAACATACTCTTGTTTCCATTTCCCTTCTACCCCTGGTTATTTTCTCAGGCATGTTAATACGGCAATATTGTATGTACCCTTAAGTTCTGAAACAACCTTCAGATTGTGGATGTCTGAATCTATAAGGCTCCGTCTCTTTCTCTGCTGGAGATTTACTGCCATTGCAGCCTTCAGTAACTGCACACAGATGCAGCTTCCATAGTGTGTGATCCTCATGTAGACAGATAACATTCCTTTTAAAACCAGTGGACAAAATATAAATTATAGGTCATAATGGTTTATTATCGCTACATCAAACACTTGCACCAGGCACTGACTGAATTGCCACAAATCCTTTTCTCAGACAAAGTTTAGTGTAGCCTTAATGCAGTCCCCAGTATTGATGATTGTCACCTACTTATTTTCCATTTGCTTTCTTAGAAGTCAAAATTGGAGTCGATAAGGCACGCTACTGCCAAACCAGATGCAGTTCATCTGCTTCCATCCTATAAATACAGGAGTGGTTTGTCTGCAAGGAGTTCAATGGTGCTACTACATGAATGGGATACTGGCTGTGGTCTGGCAGGAGTAGTTGCAAATGAGCACTTGGGCCAACATCCTCCAGTACTTCATAGATGTATTTCCTTTGTATATGGGTCAAGACACCTTTATATTTTGTACTGCACTGAAATGCAGTGATTAGCGGCAATAATTAATATTGCTTGTACTATTACTTAGATACAGTATTTATAGCTTTGAGTTAATTAACATCACTATGAATTTTGCTTGGTGTTTATTGGAACCTACACAGTGCTGTTTGTGCCTCTTGAGTCTGTTGGTCTGGGACCATGGTGGCGATGGTTCTTGAGTTTGCGGTATTACTGTGGAACGTGAAGCCCTGGTGTTGCAGCATATGCTATCAAGGCTTTTAGGCTCGTGCAGTCTAATGGAGACAGACTCCTCAGTATTTACGTATTCTAAAATTTGTTTAATATGGATACTGCTGGTTACCTGTTAGTGATGAAAGCAGCTGTTGTGGGAATGGGTTTTTGTTTTTTTAGAAAACAAAACAGACATCCCAGCCTTATTGGCACAAGCAAGAAGACAAAGGCTAAAAAGGTAATACTAAAAAAAAAAAAAAAAAAAAAAAGTTAAAAATAAAAAGCTTTGATTCCAAAATGAAAAATCCTTCACAATTAAGTTTTAAAGAACGTATTTCAACTTTGAGATGGTAAGTACCAGAAATAGGAAGAAAGCATAATTTATTGGAGTAAATTCCCTTCACCTTGGAAATGGAAGGTGGGAAGTGCCATAGCAACTTGTATTGTTAGAAGCATATGCCATAAACAGAACAACTAAATGTGTGTTTAATACTTTTTCTGTAAAATACATTTTTACTTAGATATAGAAATTGCTTTGATTAGAAGTTTTCATCACGGTGTGGAAAAAAGGAAACTAGAATACAGCTACAATTTGAAACTAAGATGCCTTAATTATATAGTGTTTCTACTGCAAATCACTTAATAGCTATATTAGGGAAATATTAGAAGCAAAGACTGTGGTAATCTTAAAATCTTTAAAAAGCTACCAGAATACTTTTAATTACAGTAATCCTAGGCTCTTTTTTAATAGTGGTTTTCTATTGATAATTCAGATCATACAGGAAAGGTTATATAATAAAAAAGGTTTTAAGCATTGATCCTGCAAGCAGTTACAGCACACTGGGGTGAATGTTTTCAGTGTTGCCTGTAAGCAGTCTGTTGAATGAGGCTGTTGAATGTCTATAAAGTTTATTCTTGTGCTCAAATGAAGCCTGTGATCAAAACTGGATGGCATTCTTGGGTGAATAGTCCAAAACTGTCCTTGCATATCTGAGCCAGTCCTAACATTTTTATTCCTCCCTCCAGATTATTTTTAAGTAGCAAGATTTTGCCTCATTGTTGCCATTATGAATTCCTGTAGGCTCCAGGCTTCTCCCCCCATTTCCCTTTCCTCTCAATGGTCATTGACTTCTCAAGAACAAATTTCTCTACTCTGCTTCCTTTTTTAATACCACTAGAACTAAAATCAATCATTTCTATGAGAATATGCATTTGTGAAAGGAATTATTTGCACATAAAGTTCTAACCACTGCAAGCTGTCCCTGTGTCTTGTCCAGCTCACTAATTCTGGTTTTACTGCTATTACCCATTTTTTCCAGGAGTAAAATTAACACCATAGGATTTAATGATCATTTGAAAGTTATTTTTAAAAGTGATAAGTCTTCAGGTAGTGATATATTTAGTATGCACTATGTTACTAATGCAATAAAAATAAGAATGTTTCGGATTTGGAGGCAGTGCCCCTTGACTACATCCATGTGGTTTCTTAGCAGAGCATCCAAGCCACATGATACTGGTCCTTTGCACTTTTTCCTGTGGTTCTGCTATGACAGATTTTCCTGGGGTAAGCTATCAGCAGTAGTGAAGCTAATGAAAGACTGTAGCCTCTCAGAGGTCATACCCAATAACTGGATGTGCCACCAAAAAGCTCTATACAACATTTTCTCGGCAGCAGTGCAAATCCTGTTGCTTCTTTTTATCTAAGAGCATGAGCATTAAGTTGTTTGAATAATGTGTAGAAGACCAAGATTCAGTTTCCTCCTCTGATCCCTTAGGAGTGTTTTAATCATTAAACTATTAACTGGCTTAGGGTAGGACATCATTTCTCCTCTTGACATTTCTCTTCTTTGCCTCTTGATGTCTGTGTGCGATCATTGGAGTAGCTCTTGGGGCACAGTTTGGAATCAAACTTAGAAGGCTGGAGAGAAGTAAGTTTGTTTCTCTTTGCTTGCTTTCTTAATGAATGCTTTTTCAGAAGGTGTATACAGAATGGAACAATTCTGAAACAGTGAGCATCTTCCTCTAAAACAAGTATTCACTTCATCATTCACATGATAAGCAGAAGATCAGAGTTGAAGTCTTTCTAATTCAGGCCTGAGATTTCAACTTGGAAGGTGTATTATTGGTGGTACATTATAGATTGAGACATGCTACAAATAAATATATAAAAACCCTTAAAACCTGATTTTTAATCTCAAAATAGTTAATTTGACTTTTTGAATGAAAAAGCAAAATTTAAAAAAACAAAACAAAAACCCACCAAAACTAAAAACCATCCTAACTTTTTTTCAGTATAGAATACATTGTCTTAATTCTCATGTCGTGACTCAGAACCAAAAGGGTAAAGTCGAGAAATTTCAGGAATCCTACTGAAGAACAGTTTTTCTGTACAGGAAAATCCGAGCTAGTGAATCTGATAAACTATTGCTGTGCCACCTGTTCAAACTTGCTACATTTTATAGCGTGCTGGTACCACAGTTCTTGCCCTTTGTCTCTAAATTTTAACTTTTCCTTTCTGTAACATGATACTGTCTTACTGGAATTGAATATCACAGCTCTGTAGAAGTGCAGTGATTCGCTCAGACTGTTGATTCTTATCACGTTGAAGGTGCATGCCGATGCTTCCAATAGCTGCTGGATTGAATGCATGCGACAGAATACAGAAACAAAGGGATCAAAGTAATATGTCAATTGTCAGATAATATTTTTCTGTCTGAGCTTATTTTTACGTTTGCTGTGACCAAGAAAATCATGTGGTTTTATTCATGTAGCCATATCTTTTTGCTCTGCTATTTGACTTGTTCTGGAGATGGAACAAGACAAACTTCAGATGGTAATTCAAACAAGATGTGCAGAAATGAATGCTAGTTAGGGTAAGGGGAATGCCTTTTGGTTTGGAAGGATTTACGCAGTTGGCTTTGTTTCCTCTTTCTCTTTTTATCAGTTTCAAGCTAAGTGAAACTAAAGATTTATATAATGTACAGCTCTTATTTCATGTCAGCGGTAAAGATCAAAAAGCAGACTGGCATTTTAAGGAAAAGCCCTAATGCCATGCCCTGAAATAAAAAAAAATACATGATGAATTAAAACATTTAGGACACTGAAAGAAAGTGGCTTAGTTGTGGGGTTGTTTTTTGTTTTTAATTGAGAGGTAATTAGCCGTCTTCTGGCAATTCTCTTATGGAAGACTCAGGGACAGAAAAAATACCATCTCGTGAATTTCAAGTGAAAGAAGTGTTGCCAACTCAACACCCTTCCTTGTGAATGTGTGTATACACACCTCTGTGTGTGTAGGTTAGTTAGCAAACACTAGAGCCATCAGTATAAATGCTCAAGACTTCCAGGATTCTTTTCTTTCTTTCAGGATTCTTACCTTTATTGGTATTTCTTCATCTTTTGTCAATGTGGCATGCCAAAATTGATGAAAAAATCATCTTGTTTTTCTGGTACTGGTTTTTGACGTGGCCGGTCCTATTTCAATTCCTAGCTTCCTGCCTAGGTCTCTCACACAGGTCACTTCATTTTGGGAAGGGAGGACAGAAATTCTTCAGTTTCCCTTTCTTGAAAAAGGGCATTTCTTTTCTGTCGTCTTTGAATTTGATCATAAGCAGTAATGGTGCTCTCAGAAGGACTGTGTGTTTGCTGTACAGAAAAATTGTATTTAGATATTTCACTGTCAGCTCTGTGGGTAACAGCACAGCTCTCTCAGTATCTATTTCTGTGTATGACAGCACAATGAGGCCCATATTAGACTTTGGTAATAACATACGTTCATTCTTTATATTACAGTTATTTAACATACTCACAAAGCTATTTGATAAACACACTAACGTGCCAGCTTCATATCCTCTGCAGAAATAAGATTATGTGGGAACTCTATTATGCTTAGGTTTCAGAGTGAAGGATGAGCAAAAATTTTACATTTGTGCATTAGTTTTCTTTCAAGTACAACGTGAGATAAAATGGCTGAAAACAGTGGCTGTTCTTCCTATCTTTAGCACTCACAGAAATGGCTGCTGTATAGAGATAGTTACCTCCTAGCCTGATGAATTTTTTTCTTTAAATCACCATCAACAACAGCAACAAAACATTGCATGCATGAGACAAAATTACAGGCGGAGTAGATAACTTTTTAGGAAAGGTCCTTGCTGTCCAGTGTTTTGCTAAAAGTTTGTTATGAGCATCTGAGCTACATGTGATGACTTACGTATTGGCAAACTTACCATCCCTGGAATCCTGAGGCAGTCCAGACCAGCTGCTGGTAATATTCATTGACTGTGGCCTGATTTTTTTTTTTTTTTTTTTAATCTAAAGTTTACTTATCACTGGTCTTTTGTACAAAAGTAGTTGTGCTTCTTTTTCTAACTTCACTGATTTTTTTAAAAAGTAACAATATTTCATGGTAATGCTACCTGTTTAGATTTGTTGTAAAAAAAGCATGCGTGGGATTAATCTACAGTAAGACCAAAAATGAAATTTTAAAATAAACTTAATAGTACAAAATACAAATTATTGTATTACTTCTTTTTTTCCTATATTAGCTTTTAGATATGTTAGTACATTGTGTGTTCTTAGATTCCTTCCAGTAATGACTATCCCACTAATTTGTAATTTATTGAAATATAACAAACTAGATTGTGGAATAATCCACTCCATCATTCTCATTTTTGCATACAATGCTTCTGGATAAGGGCTCTCACACATCATTTGCAAAGTCTTGCAATTCAGTGAGGGACTACAAGCATAAAGGCCATGTAACAAAGTCGAGTTGCAGCACAAATTATGACTTTGTATCTTGTAGACTTTCACAAGTAGGGTTGCAGTTTGGAGGTTACATACCAAGGCTGTCCAAGTCATGCTTTAGGACAGCCTATAGTCTAGTTTAGAGATTTAAGTGCAGATGAGAGAATATTCTTAGTGCTGGAGAATTTGGCTCGTAGGAAAGAATATCAATGTTATCTTCTGCTACATAAAATCTACTCCAAAGTGTTAGTCTCAGCCTTAATTTTCATTAAATAGTTTTGCGGTTGGGTTGACCTCTCAATTTGATTTTGAGCCAGAGAGAAAGTTTGTATATTCTGCAAAGATGCATTCATTATCCGACCACTTCCTCCGCAATACTCCAGTGTCCCAAGAAATGGAGACCAGGTGGAGAGCTTGATGAAGCTGGCTTCTTCCCTAATGTTCCTAATGAGGCCAGGGGTGCATTCAGCAGGCCGACAAGGGAGTTTTGCAGTTCATCAGCAAAATGTTCTTGGAAGGTGGTTCTCTGAGATCTGTGAGTGGAATAATACAGGTTGTAAGAGTCGCCAAGCACCTTCAATACAAAGCTGAAAGGAACCTGTGTTGTGCACTGGAATCCCAACTAGGCTTCATGCCATGGAAACACAAAACAAAATAAAGGTTAAAACTGAAGTCAACTGAAAGCAACTGGTGGATATGAAACATGAGAGTAGAAGAGAGAAATGAGGATATATGCTATGACTGCCTTGATTGGGAGCAGGTATTATATAGTAAAGGAACTTCTAATATTATCAAAACAGAAGTAAGAAGAAAAGGTTCCTGTGTAACTGAATTTTATTTGGCTTTTGATTTTCCTTTGGAGCTGCTCTCATAAACTTGCAAAGTCCTTTTAGTGCTAAGAGGAGGAAGCCCTGACACATCATCTGTGCAATTTTTTTTTACCTAGTTATTTTTGCTAAGATAGTATGGCATCACATAATTTTTCAATGATACAAAAACCATGGGACTGTGAATGCAAAAGCTGAGGATTGAATGCTCTGGTCTTGTCCTTGGATTTTTCTGAAACTTCTTGTCCACACCTCAGAAAGTGAAGAAAATTTACAAGGCTGTAGAAGTGAGAATTTGCACAATGGAGTAGAAATAAAACCCTGCAACTGGTGTGCATACATGGGCTGCTTCTGATATACAGCTGTTGAACATGTTTGTGAATACAGGTGGACCAGCTACATACCTTTGACTTCTGAAAGTTGATCTCTAAAATCTAATTCAATGCATTTTAACATTATAAAATATAACAATAAAACAATATAATAACAAAATAACAATAAAAATGTGTATGTTGGCATTACACATTGTTTAAGTGACCTATGTTGGATTAAGGTGGCCTGAAATAGTCAAAAAACTTGCTTGGTTCAGCAAACAAACGCTATTGAAGGGAGGCTTTATTAAATTAATTTGGCTCGGTTATACTACAGTTAGTCAGGCTGATTGAATACTTTGAGTCTTGGTTTCCCTGAAGCAATGCATTTGCAGACACTAGTTTTCTTGTTCTAATTTCCCAGAGAACTGAGAAAAGTTTTCTTTCTTTGTTACTGTTGGGATTTTGTTTGGGGTTTTTTTAAAATCAGGCACATCTTTTTTCCTCAAGTGGTGTGTGAGGTGGAAATAATTACAACAGTAATTCCATCTACAGGTGTAGATGGTCACAGGGGTAGATGCTGCTGATTTGTCCTTGATTTACAGAGGAATTGTTGTGGGTTTGCCTTGTATGCCTGCTTAATATCTAGTCATCTCTGATTAGAGTAGCTTTTGTAATGTATGTGAAAGGCACCGTAACAGAGAGGGAAGTAGTTGTGGATTATGGTACGTGCTCTACAGCCTTGGCACCCCCACCTGTACCAACATGGAGAGGTATTTTGGTGAAATCCTAAGTTTGCATGAGAGCCCACATTAAACTTTCTCTTCTGTAATAGCATAACCTTTCTTTTTCAACATACCGTTATTTCTTTGGTATCTGCTGCTGTGGTACGCTACAGGGAATAGTGAAGATCTGAGTAATTTTCCTCTGACTTTTGTTAGACCGAGATTATTGAATCTGGGGGGTTTGATGTAGTTTTTTATTGTTGTTCTTCCAGCTTCTCCTCCGTATAATCTTTTCCTGGCCTTTCTTAGTGTGTCAGGTGTGTTAATCTATATTTCTAATGAAATACTCATAATGAGGCCTGCAGCCTATTTTGTTTGTAACAGTGAAGCTCAGGAATCACTAACACTTAATAGCTGGCTTCTGCTCCTACTTTCTTCTCTGTTCTTCCTGCTGCCCCCAGCCTCTTCAGGCTTCTGCCACCATCTCTTATAGTCCCTCTCTGTTGCTGGCTGGGCAATGATAGGACTTTATTGGTCATGAGGAAAGCATATAATCTTGGTCCCTCCTTACAAGGTAATGAAAGGGCACTCTGGATGGAGGTGCAGTCAAGTTGTTCCACAGTTGCGGGTAAGTAACATTTCACGGTTGCCACTGTCAGTGTTTGGGATTGACCATGTGCCTTGAATCAGTAACTTTTCACAAGAACTCTTGAGCTGGGAATAGGTTGGTTTTATTACTTGCTTTTGTAGTGTGGACAGCAAGAGTGTTCCTATTAACATCCAGCTCATGTGGTGATGGTGCATTCCTTGACAATTTGTAGTAGTCAGTTCCCCTGCTGCTACACACAATGTAAAGTAATTTCAACAAAACCAGAGCTTTTGTTGAAAGCAGTTTCCTTCCCTGCACTAACTTCCAATGTGAAACACTCTTAAAGGATTGAAAAAAACCCCTCAAAACATCCTTCTGTTCAAGGTGAGTCTATGCATTTATGTGTGACTTCCTTTTCTACTATTTCTTAATTAATTTGGTCACATGCCTTTTCTAAAAGGTCAGTATTTACCAAAAGTTGTTAAGCAATTTAAACCAGGTCAGTTGGACAATGCTATTTGTAAGAGGTAGCTGAACAGTTTCTGTCCCTTATATAGAGGATTATCAGGGCTGATGCTGACTTTTTAACCACAGACCTTCAATATAAAAGCCTGGTTTGAATATTTCCAGCGCTGAAACTTTGAGCTTATGCTTTTAATGTGATCTTTGGGACCTGACTGACTACAGAAATACTATGTTACCTATGTTGAGATCCTAGAAATGCACTGAATTTGCACCCAGTGCTATATAGCAACTCTTTAATAAAACCAAGAGTGTTACCATTTTCAATAATGAAAAAATACCTTTTGCTAAATTTAGTTCTTAGAATCTGCTAAGTATACTGTAAAAATGACATTTTGTGGGGGATTTCAAGTACATGCAGGGGAGTACTTAGGTCTCCTGTTCCCATTAATTTTGCCATGTAAAACACATCCCTTTATTTTTTATATTTTTCTACTGATTTCTCTTTCACAGTTCTTAGTCACTATAGACCCAACCATTATGCAGCCCATGTTGTTGTTGTTTGCCATATAATGTAGGAAGCTGGAAAAAGGGTTTGTAGAAACCTGTAGTGCAGTTACATAAACTTAATGTATTCTTCTTTGTGTTAGTAGAAGCAGCATACAATCAACAGGTAAGAATTCCTGATTTTTCTTCTAATGCTTCATGTTGTGCAACCTCATTTATTCTTATTGGCACCTAAGGTCCTGTGCACATAATTGATCATTTGCATCATATGTTTTAAGGGCCTATGAAATGTTGCTGGTAGTTTTGATTTTGTCCATCTGGTTCAGTTAGAACAGTATAACTCAGCACAGCTAGGCTGGAAATTGTAGACAGTACCACTGCTCTACTGGAAACCAGCGTACATCCCTTTCAGTTAATAGTGATTTCCCTTTAGACTTAGGGCCAGTCCAGTCTTTGGCTGGAATAGTACATTGACTTCAGTTGTATCGACCTCAAAATCTGTTATACAAAATTTCCTGTCACAGTTTCTAATTGACTTCTTTCACAAATCATGTCTGCATAAACGAGGACTAACTTCAGTCATCTCAGCAGCATGTTGCTTCTGAGAGATCGGAGTTGACTGTCTTTCTACATGATTTGGACCATTGATATCGTGATTCTTTCATGAGATTTTTATTCAGTGATTAAACCATTCCCAAAGCTGAACGTAATACGGTTTTAGTTTTGATTTCAGACTACAAAATTTGCAAGAGTTTGCTTGCGTGATGTGCAATATAAAGTACCTCTGTCCCTTCCCAAATGTATAGTAAGTCTAGGGATTTTTTATTTTAATTATTGTTGTAATATGATTGAGAAGTAGGAAACATTGCCAGTAGTACAAGTTTTATAGGAAAAGATCTCATATGTTCAATGAGCTAGGCAATTAAGTGCATTTTGGCTTTGTATTCATATGATCCATAAAAGATGTTCAGCTTCCTCATTATTATTTTTCCTTTCTCTTTGCTACCTCAGTGATGGTATACGCAGGCAGAAAATACTGCTTCAGTAAAGTTTGGGTTGAGTTATTTCACATCCCGAATGTGATGTGAAAAAGCATACTGGGAGGGGGGTGGATGGGTGTGTGTGTGCATGTCTTGTGATGAAAAGGCTTTCAGTTTCTTAGTAAATGATTATGATGGGGGAAGAAAAGAACTATGGCGCAGAGGTATCCACATTTCTTGAAAATAGTTTCTTGGCAAAAATTGTAATAAAGTAGGAGTCCATTAACCGTGAACAATTTTTGATTTGTAACAGCAGTAATTGTATGCATACTGCTTGTCAATGCATGTTCTCACATATGGTATAAAACTAAAACATTGCTATCTGAAGAGTTCTTCATTTCTGCTGATGTCCTCATTTTGTTTGAGACACCGTTTATTGGGGCAGCATGTAGGGCACAGTGAAACTTTCACAACGAAACCTGAAACTGGATGAAACAAACCTGAAGGTTGGATCAAGTTCACAAGAACATTTGCTGAGGTTTGTAAGTCTGGGTTGAATTTGCAGCCAATCTGTGCTCACTTACTGTGCATTGAAAGAACCACAAGAAATGTATTGGTTTCATATGGTTTCAGCCTTCAGTCATTTCACACTACTGGTGACTTCAGTGAAAGCTGGATATTGCTTGCTCAAACTCCTATGAAAGTGAACTGAGGCCCATGTAAAGTGATTTAAAGTCAGGTGTGGTAAGTCATTTGACAGTATCATCAGGTAGGAACGAGACAGAAAGCAAGAGACTTCTGTGCTCCCAAAAGCACAAAGAGGAAAGGCAGGTGTAGGCAGGATCACCCATCACGCTTGAGAAGCTCCCACTTGATCATTATTGGGCTGCAGTACAAGTGTCAGAATTGGACCGTGCACGCAAGGTGGGGTTTTTGTTGACAGGGAAGGGCTGATGAGCAAAAGTGAGGATAGCTTTCCCTTGCTGGTACAAACATGGGAGTTTTGTGGAAGATTTCTTCTAGTCATGGGAAAACAAGGGAGAAATTTTAATTGCGGGATATGAATATTTGGGGGGAATAAAAGACTGGATCAGCTGAGTTACAGGATGGCTAAAACATATAAAGAAAGGAGAATTCAAGGGAGGGGATACACAAACTAAGTCCAGGAAGAGTCCTTCAGTGTGATGGGTGGGGGCCAGTATCTCATTTTGGCACTTAGAGAAGGGAGGCACTGAATTTCTCATTGAAGGTTTATTTCTGGATCCTGATGAGTAGATGTAAAAGGAAAGCTTTCTGGTTTAGTATCGTCTCTAGTAAATACAGTCTTCTCACTGCTGGGAGAACTTTGTTTCCTCATCCTCAGAAGATACTTGCTAATACTGGTGCTTGCACCTCTGTCTTGTGAGCACTGTGTCATAGGAGAAGTTGCATGGATGCACATTTGAATATCTGGGACTTGGTATCATTCTTTTGAGGTAATGCCGCTAAGAAATAGTTCCCTTTTTATTTCTCCATCAACAGTGCCTGAAATCAAGTTAGCTAGCACTTGAAGCTGCTGAACTTTGGGTTTAGTTCCGAAGTATGTGGAAATGTATTTGGCAAAAGAAAATTCAATAATAAATAAAAAGGGATCTCCCAAAACATGTGTAGGAAGCCTGGTTTCTGGGAGCCCGCCATACCTCATGCCAATCAGAGTTGTGGAACCTGCTGGCCATTTTTTAGCAAGCTTAACAGTAGGGTAGAGGTCTTAAAAGTTAGATAAATTAATCTAATCTTCATCTAATAAGTTGTTAGCTGGGCAAGAAAGACTCAGATGAACGCTCTGGGTACTGACAGAAAGGACTCAGCTGCTAAATGCTGTCTGGCAATGCAGCCCTGGAGTAGCCTTGACACATAGGAGTTCAGAGAAAGCATGTTCCCATTATTTTTGCTGGTCATAGGCAATTTGTTTTCTGTCTGTATCATCTAATGGAAAACTCTCTATGGCCTTCTGTTTGGTGCTCTAATGTTTCTCGCAGTACTTCCCAGAACTACTGGTTAGTCTTTGGGGAATTCACTAAACATCTATGAGAAATTCAAGTGCCTTGCTATAATGCTGGCTTTGGATCAGCGGGGGCTGTAAAGAACAGCGTAAGGTAGAAACAGTTCTAGGCGGAACTTCTTAAAGAATAATAACCCAGATATCCAAGAAACCTCCCAAATGAAATCTTCCAGTTAAGCCTCTTTGGCACCTGTCTTCCTGAAGATACTGCGTGCTGCAGACAAAGTCTGTGGAGCTGAAATGGGGACTGGGGATCCCATAGCACCTATGAAAGAGAATGGTATCTAAAGGGACAAATGCTACTGGTCTTGAACGGTGGGTCTTCAGATGGGTCTGTGTGCTTATTCCATTTGTAAGCAAAAGTCTTCTGCTAACTTCCAACAACCAGTCACAGTATCTGAACTATAACCCCAGTCTTCAAGTGACAGATGCTGGAGACTTAGCTAAATAATTACATTAACATTTACTTTTGGGTATCAAGCCTAAAAACTACGTATAGAAAGAGCTCATCCTGACAAGACTTTTACATGAGAGCAACAGTTCACATAAAGTAGCGTTTTCATGATCATGTCTGTTGATACAGCTTTGAGGAGAACAAAACTGGATATTCCCTGAGCAGCAATTCAGCCAAAGCGGCTCAGAGTTGTAAGAACTGGCCACCGTTAGCCAGTTCTTGCTGCCTGACTCTGTATTTGTACTCTTCCCCCCGCTTCTAATTTCCTGTGAAAATGAAATTAATGCAATTCAGACTGTGACTCTGTGGTGGTTTTTTCCGCTGAATAACTTCAGAGCATTTCTAGTTCTTAGTGTATTGAAACAGTAGGGACAGAGCTGATGACTTCGATTTGATTTAGTGAGAGGCTGTGTGATTTAAGAAGTATCGTGTAGGTTAAGAGGTGGTGACAGGATATCAAAGACTCATTGCTCTGAGGAGCATAGGATCCCACCAGATAGTGAAAGAGGAGAGTGAGGTCTACACGGAGGCCGTATTCGCTCTCTACCCCTGTTCATGCATTATAACTTTGAGACTAAGAATATGTATTTTCAAACACTGCTAGGTGAGCTGCAGAGGAAGGGAGGTGTTTTGCATGAAATCCCTTCTGTTGTACCTATTTTGTTGAAGACTGTTTTCAATTGCTTTTACCAAAGAAAATTACTGACAGTAGCCAAGTGAAAGATGAATGTACAATTTCAGTTCTGTTTTCCCATTTCACCCCCACATGAGATAATGTTTTCCGTGGAAATTAGAGGACGAGTATAATAAATATTCCCAGTAGCATGTAAAATACCCAAAAGTATTTTTTGTTAAATACTGTCTCTGTTAATGTAGCACAAGTTACAAACTGCTCTTCCCTTGCATCATTTGATTTTTGGGAAAGCCATTAGCAAAGGCTTGAGAAGCTGTGAGTCAAGATGCACAGGTTCTGTTCCCCATCCCATCAATTACCTGCCTTGCGATCTGAGGCAAGTAATTTTTCTGCCCCTGTGTCACTTCCTAATCTGTCTGATGCTTTGGCTGACTGTTGACAGATCCATCCATGTCTATGATGAAAAGTACTTTATATCAGACAGGTGGTGTTGTCAACTGCATCTCTCTAGTTGGTGTCTGTTCCTGCAGCATATTGAGAATTACAGTTAATAAGCTAATCAAATAGAAGTATGTTAATTTAATTTCAGTGAAACAGATGTTACTTTAAATTCCATAATATGTAACATACAGATTAGTTTTTCAAGACTGGACAAGATAGGCAATTTAATGTAAATTAAATACAGAAATTTCCACTAATATAAGTGGAGATTCTGCTGTGGTTTATAAAGGTTTGGTTCAGTTTTCTGACCTCAACTGTTCATTTTCCTACACGTTTCTTCTGCTTTGGTAGTCTAGTTTAAACAAGAAACAAAACTGTCAAGGTGCTCTGTCAAGGGTTGCTTTCTCATAAAAGCCTGCACAGAAACATGCAGTACTGACAGCTGTGTGAAAATGTATATGCTGGGAGACTTCTTTCAAATTTCAAATTCTTTGTGCTTGGCATTCATATAATAGCTTAGATCTGTTGGCTCCTTGAACTTGCCATTTGTCAGAAAATGGGCATTTATGAACTTAAATGTATGGTATGTATACAATACAATTAAAATCAGGCTATGTAAGGTTCAAAAAATATATTCCAAGAAAATACCAAAATTAATTTGTAGTCCATTCTCATCTTTTCAATTCTTTTTTTTTAATGGTGATTGGTAAAAAGCCCACCCCTCAAAATATCATTGTCCACACTTCATATACTGTCCTTAGTTCTGTGGAATTAGTAAGCTTAAAATCCTACTGACAGGAGAGTATTTTAGTCCAGATGGCCTCAGCTTTGTGTAATTTACCTTTTAATGTATGACTTGCCAGCTGGGACAATTTTGCTTTGGGTGAAATTTGCATAGCCATCAGATATTTGTTACATGCCTGGAAAGAAAAGTAGGAGCAAGTTCTGGCTTATGCTATTACTTCGCTATTGCCACATGCTACCACTAAAGCAGCAAAAAAGAATTACACTTTTCATTTGTTCTCGGCAGTTAAATTATGAGTCTCTGCCTTATAAAGATTAGATATTCTTCCATGAGCTCTTTAGTACTGATGAAACAGGCAGTGCTTTAGTCGTGAAATTGTTTCACCTTGTTAAAATACTGCTGTTCTTGTTGAACAAATTAAGTTACAAAATACTGAATACGTGCACCAGGTATTTCCAGACTTCAAATAAATTTTCAGACAAAACAAACTAAAACATTATGGGAATTCACTTTTTAATGCTTGTTTTTATTTTAGTTCTATTTTTGTTACAGTAGTTTTAAAAGATTAGACATTACTGGTTCTAAAATAGTGCCGCGCTATTCTTGTAACTGTCCCAATAACAACAATAATTAATATCCCCAAATTTGCATTTTAAGCCATTCCATTTCCCCAGTCATCTATTACTTGGATGTAAAAAATCATTTCTAGTCAAAACTTGGCACAAAATACGTGAACTCCATACTTTTTACCAGATGTAAAAATAAAAGTGAACGAATTCATCTTTTTTCCCCTCAATTAAAGGGTTCAATAAAGTATGAGTTAAATTTTGTCCTTGTTTTGATAAATTGTTTTCATTTTTGAAAGCTCAGAGTAGCTCTGATTTAAAAAAAAAAAGGGGGAGGGGGGAGAAAAAAATAATTAAAAAATAGAGAGGGGAGGTAGGGGGATCTGCCTCACGATTGTTAGTAACATGAAAACTGCTGCCTTCCAGTATGCCAAACAGCCTCAGCTCCTTGGTGATTTCAGAGGAATACTCGCTTTGTACAGTGGAGCACTGTAAGAAC
Organism: Gorsachius magnificus; assembly: GCA_034008185.1. Lineage (NCBI taxonomy): Eukaryota > Metazoa > Chordata > Aves > Pelecaniformes > Ardeidae > Gorsachius > Gorsachius magnificus. The sequence continues at coordinate 121,561,645 of CM067082.1, forward strand.
ACAGTTGCCATCTCCCTTTGGCCACCATTTAGCTGGGTTTGGTCACAGGCTGTGGTAGGGTTCTGATCACAACTGTCTCTAAATACTTCCATATGGTTAATTCAGGCCAAGGGCCTTGTCAGAAGTATAGTTGCTTCAGAGAAACGTGTGTCCTTGTCTTCCCTGAGAAAGATTATAAGTGTTTTTCACCTACATCTTTTTCTTATCCTGGTTTGCCCAAACCAAAACTTACTACAAAAGCCTGTAGTTTCCTATTGAACCTTCTGGAAGGAAACTTTTCATGCCCTGGGTGAAACTTCAGGATTTTGAGAGAATGATGGATTTATACTTGATGAGATGCAGGTTTTATTCTATTTTTGCTGTTCTAATTTTTGTTTTCATTGGGGCGAAAAGTTGAGAAATTTTGAGAATCTTCAGAAAATGGCAGAAGCGTCTCCTATTCTCGGTTAGTAGCCACGCAAAGCCCACCAGTGTGCCGGCCAGAGCCCTGCCCTGTGACGCTGGGGGTGGGTGGGTGGCGGTTTCATACAAAGCTGAGGGGCAGTTTTCCTGCTGGATTGGTGAAAGTCTGTTGCAATAGTACTGGTTTTATACCAATGAATCATCTCTATTTAGTTGGAAAACCTTTTTCTTCAAGCCTGACTTCAGTTCATGCAAATATCCCATCAGGAGGATTGCACGGTTGTGGCAGATTTCTGTCCAGAAGTGCTAGCTTGCCCAAGGCGTAGGGGTGAAAGTTGCACGTAACTCAATTACACTGTTTTCAATTAATGTGCGTTGCCACCACCGAAGGAGACTAGGACAAACAGTGGTATGCAATGACCAGACCAGGTTTGAAGCCTGCTATCAACTGCTGTTCTTATTGACAGCACGGATTTTTGTAACATTTTGGCTTTGTTCCAAATTGAGTTGGGGCTTCAGGTTTATCTTTGAAAGTGATATTTTTTGAAAGCCATAAATGTGTGGATGTACCCTCATGGATCTGCAGAAGAAGGAGCAGGGAGGGAAGGGAACAGTGTCCAGTATTGCTGGAAGCACATTCCCTCCATGAAACACAAGGTGCTCTGCCACTCAAGTCCCCACTACTTGCCTTGACTGAGGAAAAGATGCTTGCCCTCAATGGCTGGTCCGCTTCATGCCTTGCATGAGAGAGGACACAGATCTGCTAAGGCTGTGTTACATGGACACAGTCTTGGTGAGCGTAAAATACTCATTAAGTGGATGAGGACTTAGGCTGATACTGAGCCTGAAGAAGGGGAAAAAAAAAAAACCCAACCCACCCTTGCCCTTAATACGTAAATATTGGCATATAGGAATAGACATTTAAAATTTATCATGGAAGTGAGAGTACTTTGCAAGGCGGTGCCCCATCAGAATGACAAAAGAACAGGCATGTTTTGTAACTTGAAACTCAGGATTCCTTCCCATTTCTGTCTCTAGTGGTTAGAGTTCTTCACTCTTGCTAGATTACGAGTCCACAGGGACTTTTAAAACTACTTATTCAGACTTTACTGTTTTGGATGTACGAGAGTTAGTTGCATTAAGCTGTAGCTTGGAAAAAAAACTGAAACCATTTTTATAGCATTTTTAAAATAACTTTAGTAAAGAGTAGCATAAAAGATCACAGTTTCTCTGTTTTTACAACTCTGCTTTGAAAAGATAATAAAGCTACTACACAGGACATGTATTAGGCTGGTGATTAATGTGTCTGTGTGTTACAACTCTGAATACTCTGAAACTTACTTTATGTTGCAATGAATGAAAATGTCACGTAATGAAACCGCAGAGGAAGAGTACAGTGCTAAGAAAATAATGTACACTAGTCTCACTAGGTAACATTTTACATGTAGTAGGTGGGCTAAACTTTTTTTGCCTTCCATATGGGGATCTTAAAGTACTTAACATCAAAGAGAAGCTCTGTTTTGATAGAGTAATTGATAGAGCCTGGGTAATCCTATTACCTAGACGTTAGCAGGAAGCTGAGACTCTTGGCATACTGAAGAATACAGTGGAAGTTTTAAAGTAGTTTTTCTAGGACTATTCTTTAATCATAGATCTGTATTTCAGGCACTAGAGTTTTAATAGCTAGGTTTTAAGATTGAGATCCAGCATTGAAAATCTAAATAAATGTTGGTATTGGGAGGGAGATGCTAAGACAATCTTATTTTTCCTTTAGGGAAGGAGGGTTATCTGTCCTCTTTTAGACATTGAATAATTTAGGTTGGAACAGATCCCAAGAGGTTTTTAGTCCATCTCCTGGCCCCAAGTAGGGTTGGCCTGAAAGTTAGGTGAGGTTGTTCAGGATCTTGTCTCTTTGGGCCTTTTCCAGTGCCAAGGTGCTCTTGTCAAACCTTTGTTTTTACATAAAATCGAAATTTTCTGTGCTAAATCTTCTGTCCATTGACTTCTGCCCTTTTGATGTACACACACCTCTGAGGAAAGCTTGATTCAACCTCCTAGCTAGACAAAACCAGCCAGCTTGCTCAGCTTCTTCACATCTTGCATGGTCCAGCCTTCACCATCTTAGTGCTTTCCTGCTGAACTGGCTCCCATTTATCACTTTCCCTCTTTGTTGGGGTTGCAGAAGTGGACATACTCTGGAGATCTGTCCTCACAAGTGCTACATAGAGGGGAGTAATTGCTTTGGTCAACCTGCTGGCTGCCATTGCACTTCATGCGACACAGGCCATGACTAGACTCCGTTACTGCCATGATGCCCTGCTGGCTCATTTTCTGCTCCTTGACCACCAGAATTCCTCGGTGGTTTTCTGAAGAGCTGCTGTTCATCCAGTTAGTCCACACCTGTACCTCAGGACAGGGTTAGTCGGTCCCAGTTACAAGACTTTGCAGTGGGTTTTGCCACCTCAGAAACCTGCTGGGATCAGTGGGAGGGGCAGTCTCTTTTAGAAGAAAGCATGCCCTTTGGTGGAAGCCAAGGTTAGGACTGTGTGAGTGCTTGACAGAGATTTATTAAAAGTACCCAAGCTCTGGCGCTGCTGCAGCGGGATTACACCAGCTGTGGCTTTTTCCAGATCTCCAGGGAAATGCAGCAGACAGCAGAACATTGCAAAAGGAAAGCTGTGGCTTTATAAGTGGTCAGTGGGAGAAATTTGGTGCCCTCCTGTCATTCTCAAGATGATGTCCTGTACTTAGCAGCCTTAAAGACTGTGTGTGAGAGCCAGAGATTGCTGCTGCAGGGCTGTGGTTATTTTCTTTGAAAGGAGGAGAATGTTGTCATTTGCGGAGGGCTAAGATGCTTTTCTTCCATCACCAATCCTTTGCTAGGAGGTAGCATTTCCTAAGACCTTACTCCCTGCAATGACCTGTAGTAGCAGTGCTGTACTTCAAAAAACTAAAAGAGGGAGTTCAGACAGGTGTAGATGACTAGTAGTCTGTCATATGTGGCTGGCTGTTAAACACCAGAAGTTGGAGTATCAGTCACCAAATACTCAGTTGCCAACTATCCCAAGTTCACGTGAGCAATTTTTCTTTGGGTAGTGTGCCTCTGAGAGCTTGCTGTAGAAAAGCTCAGGTAACCTAGTCAGCTTATGTCTTCAGTGAAATTTATCTAAATTACAGATACAACCGCTAAGTATTTTAATACATATATTACTAACAGTAAAAAAAAAAAAAAAAAAAAAAACACATGAAGGATTAAGGGCCATATGCTTCTTCCAGGCATGTGAACTTAACAGATGCAGCATTTTGCTATAAAACTTTTTTTTTTTTTGGTATGTAGCCACTCCATTCCTTGGCAGAAGCGTGATTCTATACAGCAGATCCACAGGCTACAGGCAAGGGTGTGTGGTCTTACAGCAGCATGGGAGGAGTCGGGTCAAAGGCAAACTTTTATATATGCGCTGTGCTACCGAGGGGAAAGGAAGCAGTAAACCAGAAAGGACTGCCTTCCTTCAGTATTGGCTCTTTTGGTTTCCCCTTCTGCAGCTGAGGAATCCCCCTCCCTTCTCTGCTTCTCGTGTAAGAGCACAGATGCAATGTCAGAGAGCCAGTGGAGCTGTGCATTAGCACAGGGTTGAAGTCTAAATGAAGAACCTGTCCTGCAGAGCCAAGACTGTAGATTTCATTGCCTGAGATGCATTATGTGGAATATAAACCATGTTGGATGTATGCAGTATACTGGATATGAAAAATAAATCAAGCAGCGAGGGGAACAGCATGGTATTTTCTGGACAGATCTGCACTTCTGGATGCCAAACATGGTTACAGTAATCTCATATTTAAGGAGTACAAATTGAAATCTGATTTGAGCATAGCCTGACAGTAGAAGTATTTTAATTGATGCAGCTACAGTTTGCTGCACAAATTCTTCTCTTGACTGTGTGGATGTGAATCAAGCATTTGTATTATTCCTGTTGAATATATGTAAGCACAAGAGAAAAGGGAACAGCATAGTATGTTTAGTCTGATCTTTGATGCTAAACTTCCAGATTTACACGCTTTCAACAAGAGTGAAAGATGCCTAGTTACATGACTTTCATATTTCTTTCATCCTGGATGGTTTTATACTATCTAATACTCCTGGGTCAGCTATACTGGAATATATGGAAGTTCTATAGTATCACCACAATAACTAGTTCAGCTTCCAAAGAACAAAGAGAAATTCTGTTTTTAAGTCAGAAGGCAAAATGGTATGAATCTTCTCATCCATATTCATCTTCATCTGTGTCAAGTGCAATGGTTATGCTTGCACACCTCTAAAGCTATGGAAAACAGCTAGTAGTTCAGCAAAGGAGGCAATTAGACAACCATTAAGGAGCAATCAAAAACATTTTTTTTTAATAGGGAAACAAAGAGTACTTCCAAAGGATGCTTGCTAAAGGTTAAGTGCAGCCTGAAAGAAAAGCAGGCCATGTAGAACTTGTGAAACACTTTATTTCAATATTTGCTGTACTAATTTGACACACTATTGGCACAAAGATCAGGTTGTTACACTGAACTTGCTTATGAAAGACGAAATAATGCCATGCTGAAATATCTTCTTTCAAAGCTTTTAATATTTTTTTCAGTTTTTGGAGTTACTTCATTCCATTTGCAGCTGGGATTGCAATCTCCTTGCTTCACTTCAGAAAACCATCACGTCTGAACCAAGTATTCCTCTCTGCTGTGAGACTGTTTTCAGAGGATATATTATTGGAAGAATGTTATGCAACTTGATATAGACATTTGAATCTGTTCCATCTTCCTGATTTATAAACTGACACAATCTTCACAAGTTTTTCATATATAGTGAGATAGACTAATTTCTCAGCATTTGGAATCATTTAACTGAGCAAAGAACTTAACCTATAAAATAGTGTGTAAGACTGGGTAGTATTTTAGTTTTGCTTCATGACTATGAATAGTGGTTGTTGGTCCTTTATGGTCTTTAATCCTGCAGTTGCTAGTACTCTGAGTGTTTTGTAGGCTCAAAATTGAACAATGAAAGAACAACACAGACAGAGAACACAGTTGTATTAATGAGAACCACCTTGGACACAGTGACCATCACAAAGATGGTTGTGGACAAAAATGTAGCAAAAGGCTTTTTTTTGTATGTCAGGGTTTTTTCATAAGACCACATCTCATTTGAAGTATTCAGTGTCCACCTTTTTGCTATCTTTTTTTTTCTCATGTACTTCATAAGTTTCCTAGCTGTCCTGTAAGCTTTTTTTTTGTCTTGCTTACTTCTGTTTATGGTAAGAAAATACATCATAGTTTACCTCTTGCTCATTCACTTTGAAAGCAGTCCAAACAATTCATCAATCTTTCACTTCCTTCAAGAAGATATGAATTTTATCCACTTCAGAGTAGCAAATGCATATTGGCGATTGATTGAACTGAAATGGGTTTTTTTTTCCTCTTCTTTTTCTCTTGTCCATGGTGCACACACCTCTTTTGCAGGAGCTGATGACATGGGAGTGCCCGTTGTCAGTCACATAAGAATATCTTCTCAAAATGCAACACATCACCATAGTTTAGTTCTTTCTTGTACTGTTTAAACAGCTGTATCCTTGGTAACAAGACCGTAGGAGTTGTAGCTCAGCGTGCACTCTGCAAATATCTCCTTGCGTGCAACTCAGAAAATCCTAAGGAATTTTAGTGGCCAAGGCTTTCAGAAATAAACTGTATCACAAAGTAAATATGCCTCAGTTTCTTAAATGATAGCGGTTTGACTGATACTGCATCCTGCAGAGCCTGATGCTTTTATCAACTGCAGCCAGCCAGAAGGTAGCTGGAATGGAGTGACGAGCGCCAAAATCAGAGCAGACTTTTCCAATTTTAAATCTCTAGTGCAACATCTGGGGGTGTGTTGTAAACTTCTTGGATGATATTCTGGTGTAGAGGTCCCTGGAAAGCTCTGAGGGAGCAGGAGGATGGAACTGTGCTGAACAGTTTTCAACTTGTTTCTCTACCCTGCTTGTTAGCCTTATACGTGTGTAACATTTTAATGGAGGTACTGCAAGATGTCATGAGTTTGCAGGGTGGTTCTGGAGACTGAGCTGTATTTATCTACAAAATAACTATGCACGGGCAGAAACATTTTGCAGTGTTCTAATCCTGCTAGATAATCTTTGTGGGTGAAAATGTCATTTGGTTTTCATGCTTTTGGCACTTGCCTGTGTTCTTTTTGTCTGCCTCAATAAACTGCCAAGGATGGATGTCCTGGAGTCTGAATCCTATTCTCACCGGAAGGTTTTTTTGTTCTGATGAAGGTTTACAGTCTGGTGAGGCAACAAGAGGGAGTTTGGTGTGGTTTTGATCTGATTGATGCTCTTCTGCAGAAAGTATCTCACTTATGTAAATTCTTGAAGCAGATCATTCTTTCCTGACACTTGTATTTTTTATATATATGCTAAAAAGTATATAAAGTATTTCTTGAGTCTTTTTATAAACAAAATAGTGGGCATCATACTGAAGAGGAAAAACAAAGGATGGAAACTGTGCTCCTATGGGTCATTGCTGTCCCCTTCTAATGTGAAATAAAGGCCTAACCCTACCAGTGTGGATGACCTGTAGGGTCTATTAGCAGGTGAAGTAAATAAAATGCATCACAATTAACAATGTCTTGTTGATCTCCCACGGACTGGAACTGTAGTGGGTAATTGTCTAGTAGTGGGAGCTTTGCCATGACTAGCTTTATCATTTTGTCAGTTTGCTAATAAAAGGTCACCAAGGGTACAGAGCATCTGAGATTTACATATGGCAGATAAGAAAGCGTTCTGGGGAGCCTGCTTTGGAGAGGGGCCTGGGCGTTTGTTGCAATTGACACCCATGCTGTGATTCCAGAATTGACAAGAAACGCTATTACTAAGCGGATCTGCCGAGATAATTAGGATTCAGGGTTGCATTTTTAATCTGACTTGAGTCAGATAATTTATCACAGCAGTAGCAAGCTGTCAGGGTCACACAATAAATACTGATTATGGAAGAATAAAGATTAAGTGCGGCCTTGCAAAAAAATTAGGCCAAGTAGTACTTAAGAAACATTTTATTTCAATATTTACCATGCTAATTTCACGTAATATTGGCAAAAAGATCATGTCTCCAAAACGAGCTTATTTAGGAAAGAAGATAATGCTGTGCAGGAGTGTCTGTACTCGGTATCCGTTTAAATTTTAAATTTCATTCCTAATTGATTGCAGAGAAATATTAATTTTGAAAGGCTGATTTAGCATGACTGTTCCTTCCTATCAACACCATAATAATTTGACACATTAAAGAGAGAAATACTCTATCCTGAAGGCAGACCTAATTTGTTAGCATTAGTAAGATACTGCACTTTTAATTTAACACAGCTCTTGTTTTTGATTCACACATGGACAGTTTATGGCACTTCCATTTAATTAAAAAAAATGTATTAAAATATGCAACTTTGAAAAGTGGATTTGAAAGCCATTTACAAACCAGTATGTTAGGGATTCAGCATTTCCATACTCACCTACAGCTTCTTAAGGTTACAAAATCAAATGAGAACATAGCATTTATGAACACAGTATGTTTTCTTGAAAAAAAGCTAGTGCAAAGATGAATAATTAACAGATGTATGCAGAAAGAAATTGCAAGAGATGCTGAAATGCGGTAGCTACCTATAGTGTATGGTTTCCCAGTTAGGCATCTCATACTTCTTTAGCAATACAAAGCACTTATAGCAGCCATGTTTAGATGACGTGTGCTATTCATTATATTGTTTTCCTTTTCTTCTATAAGATCTTAACTTAGTATTTGTCTCTGTAAGAACTCTTTAAATAAGTAGTTTATTGTTAGTGAAACATCTACAGCCTAATACTGTCAACTCTGCTCAGCTGAAAGAATGTTTAGAGATTAGCAGCCTTGCATTTTAGACTCCTTTTTTATTTGCTTTGTGGCATTGAATATTTCATATAGAGTGGCTGATGTTTCCACTTTTCTGTTGGCAGCATTTGTGGTTAACTCATTATTTTGGTTCTGGAAACAGAGTTTGTGGTCCTTTTCTGTAATGATAGTACTCTAGTAATCACCTGCTTAAGGAGAGCACTAATTACTGTTGAATTCCCTCAGGTAAAATTGAGAGAATGAAGCATAGATTAATGATACTTTAAAAAGTGATATGTTATAAAATCTTAGGAATGTATACATTTTGAGGATAACTGTAGGAATTGTAAAATATATTGAAGTATTATGTCAGTTCCAGAAAGTAAGTAGATAATTTTCAATTATTTAAAGTCTTCAATAATCTTTGAGTGTAAACTGTCTTCTAAATGGGTATGCATGACTGTTTTTTCAAGAGATACTCTGCCTTGTCTTAGGAGAGAGCAAGGGAGGTGTTTGTGTTACTGTGTGAGAACACAGCTTTTGGGTCAGGAATTGCAAAATTCCTCAGTATTGACTCTAAGGCATAGTTAGAAAATGTTTCCCCTTGAAGTAATGGAAACGATGAATTTGGTAGATGCGTCAATAATGAAGTATCTTGTTTGTGGAGAATAAAGCACTCAAATCTCTCTTGTTATGCAGGTCTCTCATGGCAGGCACTTGAAATAAAATTTCTATGCCACTGACTCTTCTGCTATACCTATAGAAAGCTTCAATCGTTTGAATTATCTGATTGTAACCAGGGAACAACTTAGCCCTTTTGTGTTATTTGTATGACTGCCAGGAATAAATTTCAATAATAATAATAATTTTATATATATAGTATGTAATAATAATATCATCATCATAATAATTTAAGATTATTTTCTAATTAATTAAGTGACCTGCTACCCCACTTGAGTAATAGGGAGTAGAAATGTGTATAACTATATATTGTTTGTGGGAACAACACTCTGGTATGAGACTGTAACGCTTGGGCCACAGGATATTAAAGCTAAAATTGAGGCCAACAGCAATAGCAGAGCACTATGTTGACCACAGCATGTAAATAGTTTGTTATTGTTGCCATCGGGCAATGAGGGCTGAGGACCACTAGCCTAAGACACAGCTTTTATGGACCCAACAGTCCACCCTGCCCAAGTCTGGGGTAGAGTTTTCAAATTAACATTGTTAATGTATTGTTAATTTTGTGTTAATAACATAAACAAATCCTGGGAAGGTGTGAGCTTAGATTCTGCACAGTGAAAGAACTGTGTTTGCAGGCAGGTTGGGAATCACATCTGCTCAGAGGGCATTATTTAGGAATTTGGTTTCAAATAGTTCCTTTCATAGTCTAAGTACAAGGGACAGTGGCTGGAGTTGTGCCTGGAATAAAGTAGGAAAAAGGAGGGAGGCCACTCCCTGAAAGCCTGGAAGCTCTGCACCCTGCAGAACCTCTGGGCCACTGTTTCCTAGGCACATATCTGTTAGGTAAGGAGGGGCAGGCAGAGAGGGGTGCTGAGCACCTGGGCAATGAAGAGAGCATACTAGGTTGGGCTTGTTTGATCTAAATGTCGGTCTTTTGAGCATCTCTTTAAAGAGCTCTCTCTCCCCATCCACACAGCTCCTACAGCTGTCATCTGCTCCGAGCCGCCCATAACTCACGTGGTAGTGCATTAAGTGTGCCTGCCTTGGCAGTGGTGTGGACAAATGCCCTCAGTGACTTCACTTTCTGCCATCTTTTCTGCAAGAGCTGTTTTTGACAACATGAGCTTTTGCAGCTGACAAGCTGAGCGACACATATAACCTCTCCTGTAGCACCATTGGCAGAAGATATGGTATCAACCTCCCTTTTCATAATGATTATAATTACAACTCTTATATTAGCAGAACTCTCTGAAACCAGTTACATCATTTACATGCATGTTTGTCAGAAAGGTTGCTTGGTTTTGATAGTGTCATGTTAATTTACAGACAAGGAAAGAAAAAGGTCAGAGGAAGAGATGGCATTTGTCTGTCTTCTGTAGTGGTCTTGCACTGATTAATTGATGAAGTCTTAAACTTACATGATACCATATGTTATGACAAATTAATTCCTTATAAAACAATAGAATAAAATAAAAAGCAACTTGAGCATGCTTTTGTTCCTCACTAGGAACAGACTTTAATCATGTTACTGAACACTACTCAGTTGTCCCACAGTATAGCGCTTGATGTAAATGTGCAAGTCATAAAAGACGCAATGTGATGAGTTGGAAGAGTTACTTCCAGTGGAAGTCAGGTGAGACCAGTGCTGTTGCAGTAAGCATTGGGACTCATTTGGGGTGGGGTGTAGGGTGGCGAGGTATAGTGAAGGGAGTAAAGTCATGTGTTAAAAGAGGCTAGATCTCCTTTAGAGGCTCACCAAGGCTAGGAGAGAACAGCTTATTTTTTATAAATGTTATACAAAGAGTAAACAAGCAGAGAAGGGAACTATCTGAAGGAAAGAATCACGTGGCTAGCAGAACAAATAGTTATAAATTTGTTCATGGGTCTGCTGAGGCTGGAAACTGGAAGAAAGTTCTTCAATTCAAGAGCTGTAGTGACCTTGATACTTCATTTACTTTAGAAAATAGGAATTCTGCATCTGGGGGCACTTGGGTGCTCTGAAACTTCACCAGCAGTGACTAGGCTAGATGATTTGTCACAATAGTTTAAAATGCTTTAAAAAGTTCTCTTGCCCATGATGTGTTTGAAATACAATATCACTTCATTTCAGAGTGGAAAAATCAGGCATATAAATGTATTTAGCAGTTGAACCCACACCCTTTGATTCATACAGTACTGTGAGCTGTATGGAAATCTAAATATGAATAAATATGTATCAGGATTTTGTTAGCCAACACTCAAGCCATGAAGAAATACCATGCTACAATTTTATAATGCATGTTACAGCTGTATAAATACGAATAAGGAATCTGTAACATCTCGGATGACTTTTTGCACTGTTTTTAGATGGGCCTTAGGTGGTGCTGTTGCATTTTTTGCTTAAGGCTGTTGCTGGTTTTAGAGCTTCAGTCATTTTTATTCTGCTTTCCTTTCTAGATCGTGCTAGGAAACTAAGAATAGTTGGCTTACCAATATTTGTAAAATTTACCAAGGTGGGACACTAAAATGTAACCACTTGTAGGGTGCATTTCATTTCCTAATTTTAAACACTTTAGCACCTTTATATAAGAACTAATACTGAACTATGATCATAGCATAAGGCGTGTCTTGTTCTATGTGTGTTATTTTGTCGAACGGTGTATAAATGCGAGTATAAAAATAAATTAAAGACACAAGATTGAGTAAAACCTCTCAGAAATTAAGCTCAACATGTGGGATTGATGCTGTAAGTTCACAAGTCTTTCAACTTTCCATATGGCTAATTAAAAAGAAAAAAGTGGCTGAATTTTAGAAAAGAAATGCGTATGTCACATTGGCAACTTGCAGAGTGCCTCCTCTGTTAAAGGACCTATGCACAAGTTTTACATCCAATTTCCTGCCCTTATCTTCCTTATGCCAGCTCACAGTGTGGTTCACTGGGAAACAGTTTGCTTTTTTTTCCTTCTTCTTTTTTCACAACATAAAAAAAAATTCCCATGAAGGTTTTTTCCACTACAACTGCCTACCCTTTATGTTTTGCAGCCTGCCAAGCTTGCCAAAACTCAGCAGGTAGCCCACATGGTATGCATGTCTGTGTGAGAACGCTCCCCTGATGTGGACAAGATGTTGGTTGTAAAATGAAGCCAACATCTTGTCCACAAGTGTGCAAAAAAATATCCTCAATCTGGACAGACATGGTTTTGTAGGCTGAATGCATTGACTGTATTAATTCAAAGACTAAACCTTTTAAAACCAGGGAAAAATAATTATATAGTTACAGTACCAATAATGCTATCAGTAGTAGTAAGATGCAGACATATTTGTTAATCTGAGCTCATTTGGTTAGAGTTTTACTGCCCCTGTATTTACAGTAATTCTTTTGGCATCTGTAACTTCAGGGGTTTTATCACTCCTATTTCAGTCTCTACAACCTGGGCAACTAATGTAACCCCAAGATTGTGGGCTAGCAAAGCACAATACAGGAATTAAGAGAAGAGATGCTGTCAGTTCAGTCTGCGGTTAGCCCAGACCTCCCTTCAAGGTGTATATTTTTGCTTTGTACCTATGTGGGTTGCACACGAGGAGCGAGTAATGCCTAGACAGGGAGGGATAGCAGTGACAGATAATCTTAAACCAGACTCCCTTACTCCAAACTCAGACATAAATGCTTGAGGCAAAGTAGTTGCATAACGAAAACAAATCCAAAAAAGCCCTAGAACTGTGTATTCCTCATATTTTCCAAACTAAAATTGTTAAAATGTTCAGATTAGTTTAAAACTTGGAAGTATTGAAGTTAGGCATTCTTATGGGAGCAAACCAAAAAATCAACACAAAACTTAAGGCTAAACTGTGGTGTTTTCACTTACTTTAGGCTGAAGGATGGAAAAGGACAAAATTTGGTGTTCACTTTGATCTCTGTTTAGGTTTGTGGGTTTTTAAGCTATCAGATTTTGAGTGTTTGTGTAAATCGAAGGTGTTCTGAATAGCCTGGTTCTGCCTAAACCTGTAGTTTTTCTCTGGTCCATGCTAAGGATTTTTCTACTTTTTTTTGGTCAGAAAATTGAAATGTCACACTCTTACATTACACCTACGGGTGCACATAGTAACTAAGTATATCTACAGTTTAACTCAAGACCACAACTCCTGCTGACCCACACAGTTCACCTGCTGAGCCCGTGAGGGTGGAAAACCAGGATTCACTCTTTGCTCTAAAGAATGCCTTTCCATAACAACCTGACAGCATAGGCTTAACTTAGTTGGTTCTGTTTCACTCATCTGCCCTTGCAGCATGTGTGTTAAGGGCTTGGGACACTTGGACTCCAGAGCATTTCCTGCCCTAGCGTGGGTGCTCTGCAGAGGTAGCCTCCAAGCTCCAGTTGCTTCCTCTAGATTCCGACTTGAAGTTAGTGGAATATGGGGATGCTCAGCATACCTGGACATTTCCAGTAATACAGAATCATGGCACTTACTTCAGGCATTTCATTTGGTTTTTTTGTTTTGATGCCTTTTTTATCTTTTTTTAATAAAAGTTACTTGCTTTTTACCTGACAAAGTATATATTGCATATTCTCCATTTACTTGCATTATTGAGTAAAAGTCCACAAAGGTTTAGGCTTTCTGAATGCATTTACTAGGCACATGCATACATTTTTTTTGTAGACTTAAAGGTCAACAGCTTTGAAAGAATGTTTGGCTGTTTCAAATTTGCAAATGACTATCTATTGAATGTTCGGGCATGTTCTTTCACACAGTGTTTTTCATATCTGGATCATCAAGGTACATGGTTGGTGTGTGTGTGGTTTAAGTATTTTCTGGGTTTGTCTTGATTCATTTTGGTTTGAAATTTCATTTTACAAAAGATTTAAAAATTGAACTTCAGCATAGCTTTCTAATGGAAAGACAAGATAAGTTAGAATTTTTTTATTTAGAAAAAGATGAAACCTTTTATATGTATAAGGATTTTTTTAAGAATAGTTCATGCTCTGTTTCAGGGATGTAATTTTTTTCATTCCTTCCAGAGATCTTTCTTGATGCACCAATATGCATGACTATCTTGAAAAATGACTGCACGCTAGTGTTCAGTATGCAAGAAAAAATTATGGTGTGTGTAAAACTTCTCTATTGTGCATGACATTGTCCAGTTTATGAGATCTTGCGACTAAAGAGTAACCTATTTTTAAGCATGTAATTGGTTTTGGCAGCCAGGTATTTCAAAATACATAACTTAAACTTTGTTCTGAGTCTGCTGCAGACTGTTATGCCCATTCTCATGGTGGAAAGGACTTTTTCATTTTTCTTCATAAATGTCAATTTTGAAGTTTCATTTCAGTCTATTACAGGTGAACATGGCTCATAATTTATGTGTTACACTGACAGACTGCAAATAATAATGTCTCTTGGAAGAGCAAGTCAGAAAATCACCCAGCATATTAATTACAATTGTGAAGCAATGACTGGTCATAAATTTAATATCAAAGACCCAGACTTCTTAAGAAAGCATCTTAAATGCTCCATTAAAAAATTTGCCCTTGACATTGCATGTTAGGTAGTATGTATTAAAACGCAACAGTGATTTTTTTTTTTTTTTTTTTTTTTTTTTTTACCCTGGAAACATCTTTTTAAATAACAAATTGGTAGAAAAGTTTTTTTATCACATTGTTATCTAGCCAGTATAAGAATTCTACACCTACATGTCAATAAGAATATATCATTAAAGTGAGTTACTGGGTTTGGTTATTTAATACCACTTCAGAAGCACCTGAAAAGCTTAAGAAGGCAGAGAAATGGACAGCATCCTCCATGACGATGTGTAGATGTAGCGTGTGGTACAGCATGGCTAAACCACAGCTTTCTCTATGTGCCCTGGTGTCTCCAAATTCACACCCTGTAAACTGCATGTTTTTGAGGAGTGGCACATGTGCCCTTGCTAGAGGGGCAGTGGGTGCTCAGTCATCCTACCGTATCTGCTTGGCTTCAAGACCATGCAAGGTCAGCTTCTTCAAAGAAAGATTCCGGTTGGACTTTTTCGTCCTGCATAGACCATTTGATTTTGCTCCATCACAGAGGCAGTACATGGTAGGGGATTCAGGCATGGTATGTCTTGACCACCTCACCCATGCCTTATAGGTGGGTTGCACTCTAGTTCTGCATGTGAGAGTTGCACAGGTCTAAACTTTTCCCTCCCTGCTGTGGGTTGGAAGTTGCCTGCTGCTGTATCTGCACCATTTGCTACATGCAGCCAGGATGAGAGCGGAGCTCTGGCTTGAGTGCAAACCCCAGCCCATCCTCAGAAGGTTTCCTGGGGGTACTGGCTGAGATGGGTAGGAGTTCTGGGCTCAATACCAGGAGTCAGGAGTTTACATGAGGATTTTGAAGTGACTAGCAGTTTGAAGGACCCAACTGTAGATGCCTTTGCATGGGCCTCATTTTCAGAGAACATTGTAGCTATTGAAAGTCAGTGGGATACAGTGAAAATTTAGAGATTTGTCTGAAGTTCCAGTTGTGGTTGAAACAGCTGTAAACACTGTAAAAGAGGATCTGGGCCTAAATGTGGAGGGGAAATGGGTCACAGAGGAAAATGAAGATGAGAGGAGGGAATTGCAGAAGGCACAGAATGAGCTGGTGTTTATTGCAGTAGGAAGTTGAAGGAAGTGGTTTGCATGTCCTTAGGAAATCCAGCTTCATTAGTTCTGTTTTTTACATAACTTTTTAATTTAAGCTGGATGGGTAGTGGACTTGCAATTGGGGAATGACATGGTGACAAACAGCTTTTAGGTTTTTGAACAGTTTAAGTCCTTTCCTTTTCTCCAGTGTATCTCAGAAATCACTCCCATGGTGTACATCCAGCCCAATGTCTGGATTAGTATATGGGAACAGGCAACGGAAAGAACTGTCATGCAAAAAAAATTATTTGAGGAATATTTGGAGAGAGTTTGTGATGAGGCAAGTCAGTCTAAAGTTGTCATCGCTTTCGTTTGGCAAAAGTCAGTGCTGCTACAGAAAGGGATGATTGCCGCTCCCTGCTCAGGCTGCCTGTTCCCTTTGTGTGCTGTCTTTGTGCATCTGACGTGGTTTTGGTTGGGTTAGCTTTCACTTGGACCAGGTCCATGTTCCAGCTTGCCCAC
This sequence comes from Gorsachius magnificus, assembly GCA_034008185.1. NCBI lineage: Eukaryota > Metazoa > Chordata > Aves > Pelecaniformes > Ardeidae > Gorsachius > Gorsachius magnificus. Next base: position 121,577,724 of record CM067082.1, read on the forward strand.
AAAGTGCACAAACACTTCTGCTGGGAAGAGGCAGTGGTGAGAACAGGCAGGTTGGTGTGGAAAGGAAGGTGGAACCATCCGCCTTCCCTGACAGCAGCGGAGAGTTACGCCAGGCAGGGGGATTGCAAAACCATCACCTCCGCAGGGGCAGTGGGAGCATTCAGAGGCTGGATCCAGGGAGGTCTGGTAAAGAGTGATGATCAGCAATAATGTTTTTAAAGACTTCTCAGAACCATTAAAATAACATGTTGTGTCACTGAAATATTTTTTCCCCCAATAATTATTCAGTAATTATAATGTCATTGACTTCTGACATTTAATATTGATAACATAATACTGTGCCTTTTTTCCCTCTCTCTACTTTTTTTTTTTTTTTTTAAAAACTGGGTCCCATTAGAGCACTCCTTTAAGATTTAGGACCATTGCACTTGGGGGTACAAGCCTATGTTGAAAGACATTCCTTGCCCTGGGAGCTGAGCACCTCGTGTAAACCACAGTGCCAAGGGTGGTGTGGGTGCTGGATAAAAGACATTTGGAACATCCATATAGGCTTACCAGCAGGTGTTAGAGAGAGACTTAATTTAGTTTTTACTGAGATGAACTAGTTTGAAATAGGTGATGTCTGGGAAAAATAAGTACTATCTGCAGATGTTATCTTTTACCTGGATCCAAGGCGTACTTGACAATGAGGCTGACTTTTTGGAAAAGATAAACATATTAAATTCAGCATTAGCTGCAAGCAAGCAGACTTAGCTTCATCATATTTGGAATCCCAAACACAGCATGGAGAAGTGCTCTGTGGTTTTCAATGTCATTAACTGAAATGCAGAGACTGAATTGCAGTAAAACAAGATACTAGCAGAACACTTAACTTCAGTTAGCGTTACTCGTTCTATATTTCCACACCCATACAAGATGCCTGGTCATGGTACAGGTCTTCCACTCCTGATAACATGCAATTTACTGGTGGGACAACCACCAGATAGTGGACCTCAGATATACTCACCTGGGGGAATGAAACAATAGTAAAACTAACACAGTTCATAAAAGTAGTTTGATTTGATCTGTTGTTTTTCAGATTTACCCCTGAAACTGCACAAAGGTTACTTAGACTGTCTGAGTGGTGAGAGGTCATTACAGTTTTATAAGAATCTTACTCTTGAGAAATGAAGATGGGGAGGACAGAGATAGCCTGAGGCCTTGTTCCAGCCTTTCCTGCCTTGCTTCCCCATATGCTCTGGCTGAGGGAGTTTATGTGAGGAATATATAACTTGTGCTGTAAAGCTGCTGCTTCTTATTTTCCCTAGAAGTAGCCTGGGAATCTTTAAAGAGAAATATTTTGGGGTTTTTTTAAACACAGTTTGGTTTAGCCAGCCCAGTTGCCTGGGCAATGGTGAGAGCACTGCCCTGCTTTTGAGTTAAGTGGAGGACTATGTGAACAAGTGGAGAAGGAACTTTGAACCTGAAAATCGATATACTGTTGCCTAGTTCCAGATGCAATTTGTAACATATGAGAATAATCAAGTCCTGAAAGGGTAAAAGTAGAACAAGCGGTCCCCTTGCATTCCTTACAGAAATCCGTTGTCAGTGTGGTCTTTTGCGTGTAAGTAGCAGAGGGGTTCTAGATGGGAAGCTCAATACTTAAGAAACAAGTAAAATCTGTTGTAGTGGATTAAGCTAAAATGTACTAAAAGCAGCCCCTGTTAGAATCATGTTTTATTTCTCATTAAAGTGTAAATTGCAAAGGATTGTCAGCAATAAATTTGGAGTTAGCTTGATAAAAGCCATCATCTACAACTTGTGAAATCTAATAAAATTCATTAATATGCCACAATTCAAGACTTCTATAAAGGTTAAGAAAAATATGTCTAAACCTAAATAAAATATTATTAATCGTGTGTTTATTCTAGACTTAAGCCACGTTAGCAATTATATTTTCACTTCATTGTTCAGCAGTTGCAAATGTACCAAAAAATATTGGCAGAAGACTGTTCCTTAAGTGAAAACAGATAGCCTTAAACTTAGGAAAGACCTGAAGAAAAGCTATTTAACTATTAAATATATAAATAATCCTATTAACATTAGAAAGAGAAATCAAATTATTCTTTTCAGATTCTCTTACGTCCTTGCAATAAACTCATGATTTTAAGGACTGCAGAAACTATTTGCACTATGCAAGTCGTGACTTGAAGGCCAAGGAATTTCCTGAAAGAGCTTGTTATTTGAGCAGTAAGTTTCTTGCTATTGAAGGTGGTGAGTCGTTTAGTGTAGACTTTGTCTTCTTGGCTTTTAGAAGTGAATAGCAGTGGGTTTCTAGATAAGAAGTGCTCCACAGAGGAATGAGAGGAAACGTAGAATTGTATAAATAGATGAGGAAAATGCATCTGGTTTTATGAAGGCAATACAAGAGTACACAGGTGCCTATGTCAGGCTAGCAGCCACACTGAATGGGTTATTACTGAAAAAAAAGAAGGAAAATGGGCAAGTCATCCAAGGGGTTGGTTGGGGTTGCTTGTTTTAATATGGTATTGCCTTCCCTCAGTGGAAGTTCCTCGGGGGAGTTCAGCGGGTAGGAAAGAGAGATTTAGATGCTTTCTTGTATTGCAGTTTTGCCTATAAGTAAATAAAATAGAAACTAGTTTTGTTTGAAATATCAGCAGAAGTTTCCTCCAGTGAACGTGCAGTTAGTTGCTTCTTTCGCTTAACTGGCATTTCTCACACTGTAAGAGGTGTACCCCTGTTGCACTGGTGTATGTGAGAAGAAACTCAGAATTTCCCAGATTCAGCTTAACCTTTATACCAAAATTTCAAACTAGTCCTTTCCCACCCCACCCCCCTATCAAAGTCCTACATGTCCTGGTTTTAATTACTTAATGTTTTTTTATTTTTAAAGAAGACAGTGAGATAGTATCTTATGAACCCAGAGGTGATGATTATCCCAACAGAGAAACCAATTGTGGGCTCTTTCGTCAGTTCCTGGATAATGATGATAGAGGAATGGGAAAAGTACGTTCCGATTCAGCTGTTTATTCCCACATGTAGTTACTAGTTTCTTAGTGATGTTCGTTTCCTTGACTAAGAATTGCAAAACCAAGAACAAGTGGTGAAATAGCCAGAATATTTGAAAGCACTTTATTCCAAAGTGGAAATAAATAATACATGTAGAGAGCTAAATCATTATGGTTCTTCATGCTGATTGTCTTTATGATCCCCAAGTTTTCGATAAAAAAACAAAACAAACAAAAAAAAAGGAAACAACACCACCACAGAAGCAACTATTCTACATGTTTCTTAAAAGGCTAGATTTGGTACATCAAAGCATCTCTTTTGTTTACCTGTTAAATTAAGTTCTTATGATGACAACAGAGAACCACCATGTGAAGACAATTGTAGCATTGATGTTATACATCTTTTATGGTCTGTAATTTAGCATCTTGGAATGATAACTCTTACTGTATGTCTTCTGTCTAGTGGAAGCTTTCTGAAATTTGCCTGAAGTGCAAACATGCGGCCTCGTCTTTTACAGTTATTTCAGTACTTTTTCCTAAATAACCGATAGCAGGAAGGTCGTTTTTACTTGTGGCCTCATGGGATAAGCTGTATTCAAGCAACATATAGTTTAGAGGCCAACTCTGTAGGCTCTTAAGAATGGTGACAGTCGCTGCTTGTCTTATATATACTTTACCTGAAAAATTATTTGGGAGGCTTAGGTTTCTCTTTCCTACCTTACCTCTTCTGTGTAATTTCCCTGACAAATTGACTCAGATGGGGGGGGAACTGCTAATGTCGAGGGTAAAATGAACCTGTGATATGAAAGATTGCTAATCTGGTTGGTGGTATCTTCTCAATCAGTATTTGGTAGTTGACACTGAGAACGTGTTTGTAGAAACTAGGGATTAGACTCCCAAGGGAAGGCTGAACTGCATCCCTCATTAATTAATGGAGAAGAGATGCTTCTCAAGAAGATAATTCAGACTAGCCAAATTAAGTCCATCTCTCTGCATCAAGGGCAGTATCAGTGAAGTGGAGTAAACAAGCAAGATTAGGTGAGTGAATTACTCTGGACTGGAGAGGTAGATTAGGAGGTTTATGTGTATGACATGGAGATGAGTTGGTGGGGATTTGGAAGGAGGTTCTTCCCTACCACACAACAGTGCTTTCCTGCTCCTCTCATGAATAAGTAGTTCTCTCAAATGGCTAGAGATGTGTTCACAATTAAAAGCTGTGAACAGGACCCTGATCAATTATCTGTATCAACATTTACAAAGCTTTTGATAGTACAGGATAGATCTTTATGGATACTTAGCCTTACTTCAGGCATAACACAGGCAAGGAAGTTCCATCACCACTTCTGCAAAGGAGTTGTGCTGGTTTGTGGCACACGTGAGTATAGCCCAAACTCTGTAACTTGTGATTTGAAGTAGAGTATACATTTTAGAAAAACATCAAATATTGGTTTGAAGCCAAATTATAAACTTCATTTCACTTAGTAAATTTTCCTTACTGTTAACTAGCTGTTGGGTTTTTTTAATTTGAAGTCAAAATATTTCCAACTCCATTAGATAATGTCATCCCTCTGCATATTTAAATGTAACAGCCTTTATGTATGTTTATAATGTACAGTGAATGGATCATTAAGTTATTCTTTGAAAAGTTAAGAGCTATTTAAGATGCTCATCCAAAATAAATTGTCAGACTTTGCTCTGTGGCTGTTGTGGTATTTGCGTGCTCTGGAGAAGATGACTTCTTTCTTTTAATGGGTAAAAATTATGAAGAGTTATTTTCCAATTTCTAACTTGCTGCGATAGCCAAAGGCTTAAGAAGACAAGTCAACCACTGCATCAGCTCTTGGAAAGGAAATCAGCAGAACATGTCTATCTGGTTTAGCACCAGATTTTGGCAGAGAGGCAGCATTCTCAGTAGTAAACCTATTAACATGGATAATAATGTTTAACCTGCATAGATTCTTTCTTAGAGTTGTTGCCAACTAATGATAGTCATTAATCCATTGGTAAAGTGAGTCTTGAGCTTTCTGTTCTCATCTCTTATTCTTGTTTTGTTTACTTGAATGGATTTTTAATGCGATAATGGCCAGATTGTTTTTGATAGCCTGATGTCATGGCTGATTGAACTGCGCTGTTTCTTCCATTAGCTCTTGTCTGCTCATCACTGCCAGTATTACTCTGAGTAACTTCCCTCCTCCACTCCTACATCTCTCATGTGGGTTGGGGGACAGGAGGGTTAGTGTTCAGGGGGTTTGGTTATTTTCTATCAGAGTTTGCTTTAAATTTTATGCTTTTCATGTTTCTGCCATTAAATCTTGACACTGCAGTGTGGTTTTCCTCCGCTATGCTGAACATACTCAAACTTTATTTTCATTGGTGGTGTTGAAATTACATTCTGGCCCATAAGAGTTAAGCAGGAATACCTCTGGGAGGATGGGGGAGCAGTCTGTCAGTGGTGCTGGGACTTGAACCCCATAAACTGTGCCAGCTCATATGCAGCTCCCATTCTCTTGGCAGTCTGGTACACCGAGGCATGTGGTGTGCTAAGGCACTTCTCCAGTCGTGCAATGGCAGATCGGACTAAGCGAGGGTGATGCTCCTCTTCAGTTGGGAAGTTACTGGGAGAGTCAGATATCGTGATCTAGAAAGAGTTTTCTTAGTGAGTTCACAGGCATACATGGACACACTGTCATTTTTAACCGGAGAACTGGGCAACATCTTACTAATCTTGATGATTTAGGGACAGTTATATGAGGCTAGCTGTTTGGAATGAGAATGTTATTTTATCTGTTTATTCCTTAACACTCAGCTTCCATTGTGGTAGATGAGTTTTAACTAACTCTCCTTTTCTGTTATCATGGGACTATTGTAAGTGAACGTCCACTTTAACTACTCCTAACTTCTCTGTCCTGTCCAGTTCTGCACATTTTAATTCACCTTTGCAGTGTCTTGTCCCATCAGGTTGCCATGCATTGTTTTGAGTCGCTGCTGACAAGAATGTGAACACCCCCAGTGTTGAGTCCTTCTATGGTAGCACTCACATCTTATTCTACTTACCCTGGCTCCCACCCAAGTGCTGCGGTGACCCTGATGGTTTCATTCCTCTGCATGCAAGATTCAAGCAGCACTGAAGCTTGCTGGTGTTTGTATTTGATTTTTGCAAGTGGCTGAGCACCTTGTGCAAGTGTTTTCAATTACTCCAGTGTCAGTGGGAGACGGTAAAAATGGCACTGAGCAGCTCTAGCAAGTTGCTGCTATGTCGCCACTGAAAACAGATCAGCCTGTATCACTGTGAAGTTTATTACCTAAGAGGAAAGGAGTTAACTTTTGGGGAGGGTGTTAACTTTTGGTGCTAAGTGTCACAGTTTTTACCGCAAATACACATTTCTCAATTCTTTTTACTTTGCACTGTAGTCTACCAAAAGGAAAAGATGCTGCTAGGGTAAAGAACGCGTACATTCACTAACATCCAGCTTCATTCTGATACATTTAATCTGAAAATCTCATTTAGGGTTATCAAAGTAGGGTCAAGTGTTTGACAGCTTTGCAGTAATTACTCTACAGCTATTGAAAAGTTCACCGAATCTGGTTTTTTTAAGGGACAAATAAGGCTTTTGGACAACACCAAAATCAATGTAAGATTTTTTTTTCGCATTTTATTACTCTTATTTCCATAGTTGTCATTAAAATTCATAGTTTTATTAAATTCATATTTGGCTTAAAAAAATTCAGACCTTTATGAGCCTTCCTTTTAAAAAAAGGTATGGACCCTACATATAGGATTTCATTATTCTTTCCTCTCAATTATGCAGCACAATAGACATGATTTATTATGGAGGTGGAGAAGAGTTTCTTCTAAATAATTATATGTGAGCATCACATACAACTCACATAGGAAAATACTATAAAGGCAATTTCAGAATTCTTCCCTTTATAGAAAGGGGCCTGCATCAAGGGGCGAGCCTACCTGAGTGATCCAGAAAATCCCTGTAGCTTTAAAAGTTGTTGAGTAAAATTTGTTGGAAAGCACTGTTCCTATATTGTTAAGTCATGCTGAGAGTTTATTATAAAGTGGCAGTTCAAGTAAAAATCGGCTTACATGAATGAAAAACTGTTTTATAAAATCAGTTTGGCCAGAAAAAGGAATACTAACATTGAAGGAAAAAGATAATGATTAAGGGAAGAAAGTTCATCACACAACTTTTGCATTTGCAGGTTTTAAAAAAACCCTCCTTTGAAATGTTTCTTTGTCCCCCTCTACTTGTGAAAGACTGATTAGAAGTGTCTTTCAGAGTTTCTAGGAAGTCAGCTCCAAGAAAAATTGTGAAATATTTATTATCGTTGTATTTCATAATTTCTGTAGAAAATGGTTCAGAATCGATTTTTAAAACCTATAATCTGAGCTCTACCGTGACCCTATTTATAGGACAGCCCTTAGATTTTTTTTTTTTTGATTGACAAATACAGAAATGGAAAAAAAATCCATTTTAAGGAGCTGGCCTTAGAAACAGCTAAAACATTTCTGAGGACTTGAATTAAATCAAGGAAATGTATTTGAAGATTAAAAGCTCTTGCTAAAATCTTGCTAGAAGATTTACAACAGGCAGATTGTGTCAGTGCGCTATACTAAAAGTGTGAAGTTTTTTACCATAGATCTTGGTTGATGAATGAAAAGCATTAGGGATAGCTATTACTGATTTATATTGACAGCAGTCCATAGGTAGTTTTCCAGGCCTGCAGGTTGTAAAATGACTCTTCTGGTGCTTGATGTAGGTTTTTGGGGAAAAAAGAAAAGGGTATGTATCCCTCCAGTATCTCAGTATTTGGTGGGTAGTTTATATGGTAGCAATATGCCAAAGCAGACTTGGAAGGTGGACAGAGCGGGAAGGGGAGTGGGGAGTTTTAACAGATTTTTAGCCCCAGTGAACAAAAGCAAATCTGAAAATAAATATCCCAAAGATTATTTAAAAAAAAAAAAAAAAAAAAATCCTCCTCCTATCTCCAAAGAGTACTGTATTACTGTATCCACGACATATGTAAAGCAAAGTTTGTGAAATACTTGTGACAAGCAAGCAACAAGAAGCTGTTTCATTGTCTGCCTTTTAATTCTCTCTCCTTCTACGTGACGTTGCTGATGTGAGAGGGCTGCCCCTTGCTGAGGGGCCACTTGGCCCAGGTCAATGTTTCAGGTGGGATGCACAGCTGAGAAATGCCCTTGTGGAAGTTCACGTACGATGCTCGGGGCAGACACAGGAGCAAACCCCTGATCCTGTGCCTTTCGACCAGGACAGTGGTTCTCCAGTGTAGCAGTTCAGCAGACCAGAGTCAACACTCAATATTTTCTCAGACCATAATTCACCAAATTGGTGAACTCTGGCTTCTAATGAACCGCTGTTTAATATAATTTTGTAGACCATCAAGGAACCACTAAGCGTACGCTTGTGGGAACCACCGTGCTAGTTGAGAGGGCCAGAGGTTTCAAGTCCCTGTAGTTGGTCAGGTCAGCTATTAAACATGGCTAACGTTTGCACAGAGGTTGTTGGTGTGGTTTAGGATTTACATAGGATGAGCAGAAATTTGCATTTAAAGTATTTTATTGGACTAGCTTTTTGCAGGTAGTTGAAATAAACCAGGAATTTGAATATGCACTGCAAGATAGCATGGTGTAATGGCTTAGGCACTGACTGAAGAATGGAGATAGTGGTAGCGGTGGTTTGAGGCAGTTTCTGAATTTTCTCTGCCACATTCCCTTTGTTTGCCAGCCTTTCCTGAAGCAGAAAGGGATGCAGGGAAATATTTTGCATGCATGGTATCATTTCTCATTATTGACAACCTCAGAAATTCAAAACTCATGTCAGACCTGATCACAATTTATTATTTCAAAATTTCAGTAATAGTCAAGTTTCTCTTTTGGTTTGTGAGCTTTTAAGATGTTCTCAAAGTGTATTTGCAAGCTTCTCTAGAGTTTAAACGACATTAAAAAAATCTAAAACTACAGAGGTTAGAACATTTCTCTTCTTGATATAAATGCTGTGGTCCTCTTCTCAAAAGAGATTCTTTCACCAGGGCTTACCTTAGAGAACCATCAGGAATCACACAAATCGATAATTCTGTTGTGTGCTGAATCCTGTTAGGTATGTGCTGCATTTGTGAGAGCACTCCAAAAGCTGTATTATCTTGGCCATGTATTTTTAAAACTTCATTTTTTATTTTGGCTCTCAAAAGCAGTGATTTCACTTGGCTATTAAAATGAAAAAAGAATATACATAGATGTTTAATATACATACATATATTTAATTCATATATGTATGCATATAATAGAGTGTGTATGTGTATACATGAATAGATGGGTGTGTGCATGTGTGTGTATACATATGAACACATGTACAAGCAACAGTACAGTGCTACTTAAATTCAGGACATGGATTCTTAACCAGGGTAGAAGATGTAAACTGGAGCAGAGGTGTGAAACCGAGAGGGCTGAGATTAAAAGGACCCAAAGTCAAAAGGAGTGGTGGAATGATATTGATAATGCATAGAGTATGCATGTCACTTGGGTGTACTGAAGTTGTTGGAGAACAGGGCAGAAATGCAAGTATGGATTGATAATATATGTAAACATAATTGGAGTGTAAAAAAAGACATGTAAAAGGTAGAGGTCTCATCTTTTCCAAAGAGTGGTAAGTGGAAATGATGATGGTAAATCTACCAAAAAAAGCTGTGGAGATTCATTAGAGAAAGCTCTCAGTTTAATTATTTTCCCTTTACGTGTTCACACAGCATCAAAAACTGCAGAAAGATCAAGGAAGTAGATAAATTATACATCTTGGCACATGAACCAACTTAAAAATAATACAGAATATAGCGGTCCCTGGCTACCAGCTGGAGTTTGAGCTGAGGTATATATTGCTTTAGGCAGCACCATGTGCACATGCGGTGTGTGTCTGTGTATGTAATTTTATACACTGACATTGCAGGAAGATGTATTTTGTGTTGCTGAAAATAAAAAGTGAATGACAGCGCTTTTGGATTCCTCTAGAGGATGTGAGAGGTTAGATATTTTTGCTGTTCCCTTTGTGATGAGTGCTGCTGGTGATGTTTCTGAAGGTGAAGTAGATGAAAATTTTAGGGTTTGTTCCTCATTACTGTTACTGACACAGAGTTTCACGTTTACGGAGCTGCCTGAGGCCAAATTATCTAAGGCATGCTTGGTGTGTCCAAATATACAGTGGTGGTTTTGTGGCATGTGAGGTGATCGTGGTTAGGAGCCATGGCGCGAGGGGCCTGTAAGGGAGGTCCTAGGCCACCAAGTCTCCTTTCCTCACATCGCCTGGCTTCATAAATCCACGCTTCGAAAAAGAGAGAGTTTCAGGGCATCCCAAATTCTCAGACGCTGTTGAGGCGGACTTGCCGCCTTCCCATGACAAGTAACTTTCCCGCCTCACAAGCCCTACAGCCCTTTCTGAACCCTTCTGGAAGAGGCGAGGCTTAACGAAGGGCAAGTAAGTACGCAGCTTGTTGAGGCGGGCTGGCGGCTGTGAGGCGGTGAGGTGAGGCGAGGAGGGCCGGCGGTGAGGCGAGGAGGGCCGGCGGTGAGGTGAGGCAGGGCGGGCCGGCGGCGGCGCGTCGCCCGCCTGCAGAGGGCTCTGTGACACCGCGTTTCCCTCGGCAAAGTTCAGTCGGCGGCGGGAGGGGGGAAGGGAGCGCGGGGATAATGCTTCCAACAGTCTGGTCTTAGTCTGGTAAACAGGCTAGGAATTGTGGGCTAAATCCTTTTCCTCAGGCTTTGCACCAAGGCTGAGATCAGATGACTCAGTCCGGACTCATTATTTTAATAGCCTACAGCTAGTTCACATAGCAGCGGGAGTCCACAAAAAAGGCATTTAATTGTTGAAACTCAAACTGGTACATTGTAACTGCAGATTATAGTATTCAGATTTAAGTGATTCAAGTAATTTATAAAGCTTTTCCACAAGCAAACTGAAAGTTAAAATACTGATATTGTAATAAAAAGTAAATAAAACATACTTTTGTACATTAAGACCCAATTAAAGAGCATGATTTCATTTAACAAACTTAAAACAGGCAGGTGATATTTGCCAACATTACTACAGCTGTGTTTTACATTAGGAAATTAATTAAAATAGTCATTTATACTTTTTTCCACTTGTAAGTCTTAGGCCTTTCTGTATGACACCATCTATTTTCTCTTCAATCATTGTGTTACGGTGCATTTGTAATCTTGCTTAGCAGGCTGCATCGCAACTTTGCTTTTTTTTTTTCCCTTACCTAATGAAAAAACAGCTTTCTGCAATAATGCGGGTGAAGCAGATCAAACAGCGCTGAAGGAACTTCCCTGCTGTCTGCCTGAGAGGCAGCGCATTGTTAGTTATTCAGATGTCAGTCCTTTTCTTCCGCATCCTAGCAGGGTTTCGCTGGTTTCATCAGATCACTCCGAGCTGGAGGTGGGAGGCTGGCTGCTGGCGAGGGGCGAGAGGGAATGGTTTCTGTTAGACCAAGCGAAACTGGGGGATTTACTGCTCTCACATACGTGCCTGGGTCTGGTGCAATAGCAAACCCCGAGACTAACGGGGACAAAATTTCAAAACATGCAAATCAGTGTTCCGCTTTTGTACCTCACAGCTGAATAATGGGACCTTGGGAGTGATTCTTGATTCTTAGGTACTTTCCACCCCCAGCCCACCCCCCCCAAACTACTAATACAGGGATTACATAATGAACTGTTAACTTTGTCATTTTTTCCTCAAGGCAAATCAGTGTAGAAAGGTACATTTTTAAAATAGCACGTAATTACAGAAACAAGAGTTCATTCTTCCTTTTGTATGAAAGAGCAAAAGCACATATGATGGTCATCTTCTTCTTTCTCCACCTTCCCTCGTCTACCTTCACCTGAACTTTCTTGCCTTTTAGGAGGCATCTTCCATATCGGCTGTTTTACAGATGTGTGACTCACTGCAGCAGAGTCTGAAGGACTGGGAATGTTCAATTTGCCATTTTAGTGGGGCTGGGTTGTTTGTAAGTTGCTATCGTCCTTCCAAACAGCTCCTGATGCCTGAAAATTTGGTTTATTAAGACCAGACATTTCACATTCCTAATGTTAAAATTGCTGCAATTTTCCATTATAAGCTTTACCCCACCCAGTCCTCTGAATACAGATTTATAAATCAGTTTTTAAAAATGCTTCTCCATCTAAATCTTCCCTTAGATTTTAAGCTTGGGAGAGCATCTTTTGAGCTGAATGCTCTTTCTCAATGGGAGGATCATATTCTGAATCAGTGTTCTCCCAAACAGATTGTTTCTTTAAAGATAAAATCAAACAGTGAATGCATTTTAAGTGACTTTTGTGTCTTTGCATTTGAAAGAAAATCAGCATCTATAGGTTTTAAGAATTAATTTATTATGCAGCTTATTACCACAGTTTCTTTTTACCATGTTTTTGTTGAATGGGTATTCTGGATTGCTTACTGTATCAACGCTGCTGGAGGAGCCACTGCAGACAGTATGTGATACATTTCTGAAAGACTGAAAAATGTGTTAGTTAATGTGTTCAATCACTACTGTGTAAAATACCGAAGACTGACTTATTTATGCAGGTTGATATTAGACATCCTTACAGCTAATAAGCAATGCTTTGTGATAATATCTATTTTTAAATTTTGCTTGATTAGTCTGTCTTTGGGTGTTGACTTGAATTCTCAGGAGAACTCTGTATGAAGTGACACAAGAATACCCAGACTTAGATGGAACATTACAGGAATAAAATATCTGATATTTCAGCTCCCTGCTTCTTAAAGCGAGAAGTCCTTGAGGCATCAATAAAAATGAAGTCCAACAGTAAAAGTGCATGTCATGCGTACAGAGATCTATTTCTATGTAGGGCTGACTGAAATAAATTGTTTTTGCATAAATAGTTATAATAAGCTCTTCAAGAAGGAAAGAGGGTGGACCAGTAATGGAAAAAAATACGATATTTTAGGTTAAGCACATCTGAAAGTAAAACGTCCTACTGGAACTAGGCAATCTGACAATACTGGAGCCTGTGCAGAGAGCCAGAGCAGGGCTGGTACACTACTTAGTCCCACATAGGAACTATTTTGAGATTTGAGTCAAACTTAGGAGATACAGACCCCTTATTTTTATTCTGTGAGCAGCTTAATTCCGTCTTCTCCAAGGAGACAGGAAATTTATTAAGGTTTACAGTTTCTAAAATAAAAAGGCAAATACAATTTAACTCCCCCACACTTTCCTTCCACTAAAATAAAACTTAAATTTTTACTCTGCCTTCAAGAATTTTGGACTTCTTTCATGTGAAAGCACAGAGTAGTCTAATAAGTCATAAAATGCTAAATCACAATACTTAAAATATTTAAATTGAATAACTGATAGGTTAAGTTAGAGTATTACCGAAAAGATACCATCAGTACACTTTCATGGGAGACCATCTTTAATCATTATAGTAACGTCATACTAAGAAAATTAATTTGGGGGTTTTGAATACGTGATGCAAATATAGAAACTGTCAGTGTGCATTTTTAAAATTACGTGTTTTAAAAAATACTTTAAATGTACTCCTTTATTTCACATTATTGATGTCTGCTAAGATTCTCATTTTCGTTTCTGCAACATTTTATGGCTGTATGACATTACATTATTCTTGTATATTAACAAGGCTATGGACTGAACTGTAAGGATTCATGATGTTATATTCAACAATTAATTAAGCAATAATCCATAAAGTACCTGTTGTTAGCAGCAGGCGATGACTGGTTTGTTCGTTAATGGCCATAAGCAAAGCCAAGGCTGATGAATGTCCTAATAAGTCTGTTAGTGAATGCAGGGAGGATGGTTTCTGAAATGACGACTGCTGCGTTACACTAAAGGCAGGAGTTTGCTGCAGTGTTTTGAAAATCTATCCCAACTGCAAGAAAGTCTGCAAGTATTTTATGCCATCTGAATGCTCCGGTTTTTGCCAACGGTAAAACTCTGGAATTAGTTTGATAAGAAGTAAGTTGATGTCGAGGCAGAGCACAGCATAGTGAGCACTTTGGTTGGATGTGCTTGAGAGGGTTATCACAACTTTCTAAACTCTTATTTATTTGTGACAGAGGTGGCAATATCATGCCAAACAGCAGTTGCCTTCCTGCTAATTACCTCCTTGAAGTATCTCTTTTGCATAACTATTGCTTCTCACTCCATGGAAATTACAGAATTATGAAGTTGCATCTAAGTTACAGCTCCTTTCTGAAACTCACTCATTTACTTCAAAATAGGGTGGAAAAAACTGGGGAAGGAGTGGGAGGGGAAAGGAAGAGAACTAGCCATATGTTTCTAATGTTTTGGAAATTACTGTTGCTCTCTTAAGTTGATTTCGGTGAGCTCTAATTTTGTTCCTTTTAAACGCAGAAATGTCATTTGTTTATTTTAACAACAGCAGAAAGACGATGTGGACTTCTCCTCGAGTCCCCATCATCAGTCTAGGGAATAAGTAATGAATTTTCATTATGAATGAAATATCTAAAATAAGACTGCATCTGTCCTGATTACAGTACTGTTCTAATGTTATCTGTCCAGTGTGCATGCTTTCTGTCAATTTAAAAAAAAAAAATAAAATGCAGTCTTGTATTTTGCATTTGCTGCATGATCTACACGAATTCAAAAAAGAAAAGGCCAAAATACCGTGTTATTTAAAAAACAAACAAGCAATAAGCTAAAAAAAAAAAAAATCCTTCATTTAGAACAAAGCATTTATTTGTAAGTAAACAGCTATTTTTATGGTGGGGGGAACATACAACACTGATTTTTTTTTTTTTTTTTTTTTTTTTTATTTTGAATTAAAGATTACAATACTGATAAAAAACCCGTAACACACAAGAAAAATAACTTTTTTTTTTTTTAATTAAAATTATTTGGTGTTGGAAAAGGGTAAGTACAATAAATGTAAAATGGTACTAAGAGAATAGGGAGAAAAAACCCAGAAACACAAAAAAATAATATTTCCCAAACAGAAAATATTAAAATAAATACATTAAATATGTAATAAATATAAAATATATAAAATAAATATTAAATGGGAAGGTAGGGCTTATGTCCAGTGTTTGGGATTTATGTTAACCTAAATATTAAATATAATTTACACTGATGTTTTTGTCTGTGTATTCCCAAAATCAAGAGAGAGTGTAAATTCCTTTCCAGTGCTTTTACTAGTGCTTGTGCTGATCAACTGTGAATAAACACACATGTTTTACTGAAGGCAACTATATGGTTTGGGATGGTTAGGTAATTGCTGCTTTATTTTTATTCCATTTGAGTGATAATTTATTATTTGGCGTATCACCATCCATTAACTCAACTTACATATGTTTAAATATGAAATTACTCAATCTTCTGAATCAATTTTCCATGCTAGAAGCACAAAATATCTACTTAGTGGATAGTTTATTATGTCTTATTGTATCTTTTAAGAATGTGTGAAGAGCAGGCAATTAAAGTAAACCCACTGAACTCTTGCTCATATTGAACAGATTTCCTAACTGACAGCAATACGAGTATGACTGCATGTTGTGTTCGAGTCTTTTCAGTGATGAGGCAGGAATGCAATGTGAAGTCTGCTTACTAGGAGGTACATGTGCCTCCTAGTAAGCTCTACTACATCTGTTGAAGATGCACATATTCAGAAAAATGTGTATTACACTATAGCTGATTTTGTAGAGATAATATTTTTACATTTTGAGAAAACAGGTTGAATAACGGAAGTGAAAGAATTGTACCAGCAATAAATTATTCCTGAGGCTAATAATAACAAGAAATCTGATTCTGTCCTGTCTCTCGAAGATAATCATCAGTTTGTCATAAATATTCCTTATTTAGGGCATAGAGAAAACTTCCAGTAGATGAGTCTGAGTACAACTGATACTGAGAATAAACACTGAATTCCTTTGTAAGACATGATCTCAGATGAACAAGCACATTGAAGTCCAACTTAGATGCATGCTGTTTTCTACAGTATATATTGGGCTGAAGCTGTTCTTCCCAGAAACTTAGGAATGCCCTTTAATGATTTGCTTGATCTGGTTGTGAAATGTGATACAGGTTTGGGGGAATAATTGAGAGGGGATTATTATTTTGTGCTGTTTCTTCCCCGTTTTTGATGAAATCAGAAAAAACAAGCCAAGCAAAAGGGAGTTTTGTATAAATCATGCACTTTAGCACTATGCAAATACTCTGTAATCTAAGTACTGTGGAGGCACTTGTGTGATTATGCACGCTTCTTAATGGGGCTTTTTCACACTGACATTTCTGTTTAGAGTTTTGCTAAAACTGTAATGGAAGATCTCTAAAGGAAAAAATGGTTGAAAGCTTCTGTGAAGCAAGAGAGGTTTGTACAGAGCTGCAGAATACTTCTGTTTCTCCCACACTACAAAGAATGGTATGTGAAAGTGCTTATGGGTGTTCATCAAATAATTTGAGTTAATGGATGGTATGAAACTTGCTCATATATTTATTTCCTCATTATCACATAAGTAGTGCGACAAGGCATTACTGGGGACATTGATTGTCTTTGCTTTGTCCCAGTTTTGTGAAGTTCAACTGAAAAAAGCCTTTCATCCTTCCCAGGAGATGAGACAGCCTACTGCTGAGCTCCTGCTGTTCAGATTTCACCAGATTTCTCCTTAACCCAATAATAGTTCAACTCAACAGTTGTGTCCTCTTCCCACCATTAGCTAAACCAAACCACATTGCTTTGACTTTGCTTGTAGAGGCAGCAAAGGGTGTGGAGGACAATTCTTGACTAAGGAGTTCACTAGTGCATTTTAGGGTCCACAGAGTCCACCCTACTGAAATGGGTCCTGCCTTGAGAAGTGGATCCTCCTATCTCTCTTCAAAGTAGAAGTCTCCTGAAGTTTTAAAATACTGTGCAACTAGAGGTGCTTTCCATCCTAGCCTTTTTTTTTTTTTTCCCCTAAACACTGCTAATGTGATGAGGAAGACTGGGAGCTAAAATTACCATCCCCACCTCCTTATTTCTCTTGATACCGCACTGACAAAGAATTGCATAAACATCTTAAGACAAAAGTGGGAAAAGATTAAGAGGAAAAGCAGGTATAACCAGCAACTTGCTCTGATAGGTGTAAAGAGTAGCAGGAGAATTAATGTGGGGCTTTCAGTATGTAGTTAAGCTACTGTGTGGCCTATCTGTCAAGTTTGACCACTTTTGATCTAAGTGTAATACAACCAGAAGGTAGGACAAATCTGCTATAAAGCACCATGGATTTTTTTCTCCTCTTTCCAATTAATCTTGAAGTTGACCAAGTGTTGGATTAAGGAGCAATCTGCTGAAATAGGAGTGGTGGAAACTCAGCAGCATCATTTCTCATGTTCTGGGAAAGGTGATGAGCTTTTCCCAGTACAGGTTAGCCAAACATGAGTATGAGCTGAATGTTACTATCAATGCTTTTCCATAATTTTCTGTGTGATAATGACAAAAGGTCAGAACTAATTCTGTTCTGCTACCTTCTTCCATTGTGGTTTAGTGCAGCTTACCAGTAGTGAGGCACAGGACACAGTATGTATATTACTGTCAGGTAGCGCTGTCATTTTTTTAAGCTGGTGTGCAACTGGACAGTGTTGTGGAGCAGTTCTGGGCTTGACCATCTCTGCAGTGCAATCTGCTTGTTTTGCAAGCTCAGAATGAGCTCTAGTGTGTGTATGCAGTAACTGGAGAATGGTAGACTTGTGATTGTATCATCTTCTCCACATATGTGTTAAGACTAGATCATGAAGAAACCAAATGTAGAAAAATTAATGTTCAGATTCTACAAGGTATCTGTGATGCACATGTAAATGTCTGTGGACATAGAAACAGAGCTAGTCCAAGCAGGGCTACCTTCCTGTATCAGCAAGCTGTAACAGCGAGGAAGAGGAGGAAAAGATGCTTCATAGCTTTATGACCATTATTAAAAGATCTATTTTTGGCAGGCAACCTGTTTGGTTTTTTCCCTTTCAAGTGAGATCTCATGTAAAAATTCTCAGTTTATTTGCAACTCACTTTTATAACTGCCCTTACCCCCAGTCTGGGTGTATGAGTCCAGAACTCTTAAGTTGTCTTAGAACTGTGCATAGTAAGAGTTTTATGATAAACTAACTCTGACATCATCATGTAAGCCATACTGGGGCATCATCCTGAAACAGTCAGTACATGCTAAGAGCTCAAGGAAATTTCTGGTAGAGTGCATTCTGCTTCTGTTCATTCTTGGTTCCAAAGCTTTTGAGGGTGACGAGACTTATAAACATTGCAAAGGTTTGATTTGAAAAGGCTTTTTTTTATTTTGAACATAGCCTCTGCTTTTTTGGTGACTTTTAATGTTGGTAACAACAGCTAACGCTGTTTGTATTACATTGCCACCTATATGGAAGGTTGTGCAACACTTTCCATTATAAGACTGTTTCAGTTGCTTATTATGTTGCCAACATTGAGCTGTTTGGGCTGAAATTTTCCATGCTGGGTGTCTCCTTCAGGCTGAATTTCTTGGGAAAGTTTCAATAAAAATACTTGAACCATTCCAGGGAATGAGAGGAGGGGGAACTACTATATTTTGCTCATGTTATTAAAGTTGCTGCAAGCACTTGATTCAGAAATCATTGCACCTACGTGTTTTAGAGCAGGGAGTTGAATTATTACGAAGGTGAAAGGGCGAGGAAAGAAAAAATGGGGCTAGAAGAGATTTCTTTCTAAGGAATGGGCTCCTCCCTGACGTTACGAACTATCCGCAAGAAAGCACACAAGCCCCATGCTTGTCAAAACAGGGTCAATGAATGGCTGGGAACTGAATGATTCTCCTTGTTCCACTGCACCTACGTGGTATATTGGATTTGGAGAGAGAGGCTTATGAGGTGTAAGCACAATCCTATGCAACAGGGATTGCAAAAGACTACTAAAATCTGTGTAGTGGTGGAAATAGAGGGGCAGGGTTATGGAGTTAAGAAAGTAGCGGAGATAGATTTGCTCAGCAAGGAGACGGATCTGAAGATGGTGAGAGAGACTATTAAGCAAGGAGATGGGATTTAACCTAAGTGATCTTACAGCAGCCTTTGTTAGTTACAGTTCATTTTCTGTTTCCCACACATCTTGTGCATTTAAATGAGGCAGGGAAAATTGTATGCAATCATGTAATTTGGAGACCAGTATTGAACCTTAATTCCAGCATGTTTCATTTCTGAGCTCTTGATGTTGCAACCATAATGTACTTGCAACTTGAAAATTAAAGCCTTAGTTAGAAATGTCATTCTTATACCCATCATTAAAACGTTTATATTGTAAGCTTTGAAGAATACCACCATGGTTAGGCACAAGTATAACACTGTATTTCACTTAAAATACTGAATTTATTTTAATCCATTTAGAAAAGTTTCCATTTAAAAACAATAGCACTGCCAGTGCATGCAAACATATATGGGACTATTTGGATCTGAAAAGGTTAATTGCATACTTGAGATATCAGGAACTGAACTTAGTAGGCTCTGCCTTCCATTTCTCTCAGGTTCACAGTGTAGACAACAAATGACGTTTTGGAATATACCCAACATGCTTAGCCCAAATAGGAGCAAGTTAACAGGACAGGAAGAAGTTTCAGCTATAACTTCAAATTTTCCTGATTTTTATAGACTTCAACCAGACTGGTTATACCTCAATATTATTTTAACATTGTTATTTGTGGCTGAGTTTATTAAATAGCAGCGTTCATGCTGCTGCTTTTAATATCTCACACTTGAGGTTATCTTCCAAGTTTTCAAGGATTTATAATGTTGCCATAACATTTTCTTAAGGAATAAGGCTTCCCATCCAGAAGCAAGCATACATCGTAGTACAAATTCCAAAAATAGTGAATTAGATGTTTCCTAGTTAGAGGAGAGCCAGTGTGTACTGAATGCCCATTTTATTAAGATCCTTTTACTTCTTTTTTTCTTCAGTGAAACTTAGACTTCTATTTTGGGACTGTTTTGTCAATAATATCTGCACCCTTGTTTAGAGAAGAGAAATTTAAAACTGAACTGTTACTATGGATATCTACTTTTTAAATATTAACTTCATAAAAATGCCATATCTGGGTTTGACATGATGTATTGTCTCTGTTCAAAGAAGATAAGCTGTCATGTCATATACCTGTTTATTAAAGCCTGCAGATTGTGTGTTGATGTTACATATCATGGCAAAGATCCACTTATTAATGCCTTTGTGGTATGGGTGGACACGATACATCTTTATTGCTCTAATGGTACTTAACATTTTATGCCAGTGTTTTGAGGCTGTGTTAAAGTACACAAATCTCTCTTGAAAAAGAGCTGGGTTTTTGATATCTAGGCCAAATTTTTCTTCCATATTTCACACAGATGTCTAAACTCCCATTTTTTTGCACCCCTTACTGTTCCTCAGAGCTGTTTTTTCTCAGAGGTCTCTCTGTAAGTGCAGTCAGGTCTGGACTTAGGGCCAGTAGAATCTACCTAGCTTCCACCCAAACAGCCCACATGTTGCAAGCAGTCACAAAATGTTGGGTTTCTATGGAGCCTAAGTGAATATAGTGATTCATATTAATTTAAACTGTTGGTTGAGGCCCAGAGAAGAAACTAGACTGTCCTACAGCACCATGTTGAAGATGCTGTGGGCAGATACTAGGTATTGCTGTGAGCCCCAGTGTGACCTGATGGTCATGTTCAGTACAATTGTTGTGATACTACAGTCTGCAGAACCAGTTTGTCCAGCCAGCCTGTGACCTGATCCAATGGCAGGATATAAACTCTGAACCAGATGACTGGTGTGGCAGTATTCCCTCCGCCTCCCTTTCCTCAGGGTCTGCTGCTCTTCCTTGGGAGCAAAAGGTAGATCTCCCAGTCCTCTGTTGGATTCTTGGATGTATGTCAAGAGTTGTTTCCATGTCTTCTCATATGATAAGGAACTCATGGGCGGAAATAAAGGTAATCACTTACCAAGTACTGTCATGGGCAAAACAGACTCGAATGGGGGAATTTAACTTATTTCCAACTAGCGTAAATATTTAATTACTGATTCTGGTATTGGTTACTGTGAAACAAAAGAAAAACTCTTAAAACACTTAAAGGTTAAAAAAAAAAAAAAAAGCCACCTTTCTCAGGCTCACCTTCACTCCCAGGCACACTTCACCCCAGACATCTCCCCTGTGACCACTAAGGCCATACTCAGTTCCTTTGGTGAGGCAACAAGTGGTGCACGGGTTGGGGTCAGGTTGTAGCAGTTTCTCTCTGCCACCCCTTGTTTGTCACTCTCATCCTGTGCTCTGATGTTGGTCACCCACAGGCTGCAGTGCCTCTGGGGGTGTACCTGCTCTCCACCATGCATCACCTCCTACTCCTCTGACCTTGCTATTCTCTCTGTTGTTTCCTCCCCTGCTCCCTCCTCCTCCTTCTCTCTCCCTCCAGCATTTTCTACCACTCCTTAAATATGTTTTCATTGAGGTGCCACCATAAGGGCTCAGCTGTATCATGGGGTGGGTCCATTGCAGAGCTGGCTGAAACCAGCTGTGGCTGGCATAAGGCAGACCCTGACCTCTTCTTGCCCTGCAGCCTCCTCCGCTACCACAACCTTGCCACCTACACCCAATACAACAGCTCACCAGCTTCATTACTTCCTCCACAGATCTGTTCTCTGTGCCTGCTTCTATCCCCGATCTACCTCGTTCTCTTTCCTAGGCTCCTCTGGGAGAGTGTGACTATTGAAAGAAAGCCAGGTCACCCATGCTTAGTCCAATACAAATAATTGTTGGTAATTTTTGTCATTCTGTTTCCTTACTGGATTGCAAATGTGAGTTTCTGGGTGGCAGCTGGCTCTGAGGTGAGGGCAGCATACCAGCTGCACTGCATTCTCACCTCTGAATGCGCCCTTCATGGTTTGCCAAGGTTGCAAGAGCTCATTATGTAAAGCTTGTGTCTTGGCAGAAACCTGGTTTACTCTGTAAAACCTGGTCATACAAATGTCTGGGTATAACTTAACTTCTTATTCTTTATCACATGCTAGTGCGTATTGTTTTATTTACTGACAGGTATAGTTTGTACTTTAGCATGAAGGACAGAGGGCTGTATGGACAAGGTGATTTATTTTAGCCCGTCTTCTTAGGAATCCTTCAAGATGGCTCCTTATGTGCTAGAGGGGAAAGACAAAGGATTAAAATATTGTTTGAATGCTGAGTGCATGAAGTCTGTGTTGCTATTGCTCTTTTTTGGAAGGAATCAGAATAAAAGTGAAAAAACTATTTTTATTCCAGGTAAGACATCCCATGCAAAAAGTTGCACTGCTGAAATTAATGCACTGCTAGTGCACACCTTGCGTTGTGCTGGTGGAATTCCCTCTCAGCATCAGAGGTGAACTTTGAGTTGCATTAGGCCTTCAGCAGCATGTACCAAAGCTGTACACAGAAACCTCATTTGGTTTTCAAGAGCTGAGAACTCCGTTTTGAGGAATTGCAATTTAACTGGACATTTTTTATGTCAAGCAACGTTGTCTAAATCCTTTAGGAAAAGGATGTGATTATCCTAAGTTGGAAATGATGTATCTACACAATCTAATTCATACTATCCCTTTGACCTCCAGATTCAATATATTTGCCCTTAATATTTTTGTCTGTTATAGCTACTCAGCTTTTTCACAGAAGGATTGAGTGTAGTTATTGTAAAGGATTGAGTATAGTTATTATAATAATGTGTGCAGTGCTGATCTCTGGTTGGAGTTTAAAAAAACTTGTGTGTTTGCACATGATGCAAATATCTAATATAAATTCTATCAAAACCAGAAGGAAATGGCCCAGATCTTGAACACAGGAATAAAGCTTTTGATGGAGAGGTTTTTATTCTTGAAATCTGTTACGGAGGAACTTGTCATGGGTGAGTTTAAAGCTCCATTTGGTCACCTACAGCAAAAAATACTTTATCTTTACCTAAAGCTTACTTGCAGGCAGTGTTTCAAGCCTCTCATCCTCATGATTGTCCTTGTTCTAGATTTATGACTGATGCAGCTCGACGTGAGCAGGAGTCTTTGAAGAAAAAGATTCAGCCAAAACTCTCTTTGACTTTGTCAAGCACAGTGTCCCGTGGGAATGTATCTACTCCACCTCGCCACGGGAGTGGAAGCCTTACTCCTCCGGTCACCCCTCCAATCACTCCCTCCTCTTCGTTTCGCAGTAGTACTCCTACAGGTAAGCACTTGCTGTTTGGTTTATCCCAAATAAACTAGTAATTTTGCTACATGGCTTTTGGAGAACAGTAGACATACTGAGGCATTGGGAAGAAGAACCACTAAAAAAAAAAAACCAGAAAAGCTTTGGGCTCTTTTATTTGCAATCTCTAAAATATGCTTGGGTATTTGTTTCCAAACTCTTCGCTAAAGCAGAGGACACTTTACACAAAGAAACTAACATTACGGGAAATACCAATGTGCAAAATACCCCTGATGTATCAGTAGGAGAGCTCTGCACATGGTACAGTGCCAATTTAAAATAAAAGTGGTTGGGATCTTCCTCCTCGCCCCTTTCCTCTTTTTTTTTTTAGGGGGGCTGAATTCATAGCTAAATGAGTGGACGGGGAGGAATGTTCAGCTGCTGTCATCACGCAGGCATGACCTTCATTAGGAAACTATGTTCAAATAAGTGATGTATGAAAAAAGTAATATGTGTTTTCTTCAAAAACAAGTATTCCAGTGGTTTTCCCAGGTATAAAATTCCTGGGAATTTTTTTGCACTGATCAGAGAAACTGAAAATTGCTTGCTGTGCTGAACCAGATCTCTTGGCCCAAGTCAGGCTGGTTTACGTTAGACAGATATCTTGTCAGATAATTCTGATACGCTTCAGATTAAATGGCAATATTTCCTTCTAAAAAGCTAAATGCATATAATACACCTACTCTATTCTGTAATAAATAGGTTCAACATATTCTCCTTAATAGGAAATCACATGAGTGTCCCTGCTTTGATAAACTGCTATGCCGTGTATTTTATGTAAGCTGTTTAATGTTTTAGTATTGATGGTTAAAGGAAAAAGTTGTAGCAGTCCTTGCAACCATCTGTCTGGAAGTTCTCAAACGAATTGGTTGCTCAGTGTGTCACTGGATGCGAAAAAAGGAAGCATGTTGAGAACAGCTACATGATAAAGTCCTAATGTAATGCAGAAAATTTTAGAAGTAAGATTTTCTTAATTATCTTCTATTTGAAACAACTGATTAATTTCCTTGGCATCCTAAAGATGTCAAGGAATTTCTCCTTTCTTTTGTTTGTACAGCTCCTCCTGGAAAGGCTAATTCATGATGTGGTCAGGTAGTATAACTTTGCACATGTCAGGAACATTGGTTAGCGATGTTTGAAACATGTTCCATCAGATACTAAAGAAAAAAGCCAATATCTGTCTACTGAAATACTTTTATTATTTATATATTTTGCAGACTTTTTAAGCTACTCAGAATGTTGTTTTATCTGTAGCTAGGAGAAGGAGCTTGTTTTGGCTGAGTTTCTGGGAGTCCTGCCTGCCAGCTTATAAATAATACCAGCTTCCACTTTCTGCACCCTCTGTTCCAAGTTCCCCGTTGGACCCCTCTTCCAAGGTTAGGGTTTGTAATAGCCTGGTAGCAAAACCCATCTATTCTTTCTTGAAGATTTTTTTTTTTTTTTTTCATTATTAACTATCAACTGAGTTGCATTTCAGCAGCCTCACCCCAGAACTTATGGTTTTGTTGTCTCAAAAGTTTTTCTGGACCTAAAATAAGCATTGAGATTTTTCTGATAACTGTAGAATTTTTTTGCAGTGTTTGCTTGGCATAGGATTTTGTTCTCTGTGACGGTTATAAGTTACACAGATGAGGTGCTCCGAGTCCTGCGCAGCTGAGTTTCTTTCGGTGCAGTGCCTGCGGAGGTAGCCCAGGCAGGCCAGCAGACTAATTTTAGGTAGGCAGCTCACATGTCTGTTATTGGCCGAGGTGAATCTTCTTCCCTCAAGTGCAAGTATATATGGCAGTCAACTAGCAAGGTGATAAATCCAAGGATAGTAAGGCAAGATCTGTTTCAGGGAAACAATTTAGAGCATGTAAATCGTCCTGCATTTCAGCCTTGCAGTGCCTACACAGCTTTCAAGCCCTACAGGCATACCCTCCACTGCATCCAGTGAGAATGAAGAATATTGCTGTATTCCTTCCGTGCGATCCTGTTTCATTTGTACTTGGAGCAAACTCTTGTTAACTCGTCTTTGAATACAGGTAAACATGTATGTTGTGGTAACTTCAGAAAATAAAGAGACTCTTTTTCCTTAGGTTCTCTGAAAGAACGTCATCTGAGTTGACATTAAGTATTTGCTATAATCCAAATGTAATCATTGTCCTAATCCTCCTTTAGACCTATACTTTGTCAAAAATAAAATGGATTGCTTTGACCTAATTTATTAATGAAACATTCAGAATGGCAGTTTCTCTTTTATTATCTCCCATCTCAGTTGTTTGATACTTTGTTAGGGTACCAAACCTCAGCAGGGTGCCTGGCATCGCTCTTACTGCACAAGGTGTAACTCCAAGATGGTGCCATTTTAGATGCCAGAGAGAAAGCACATCTTACAGGTGGTGAGATGGCATACAAATATGCATGTCCCTCAGCAGAGAGTGTCTGTCCTATTGTTTCCATTCTTGTTCGAGGTAGAAAGCAGGAACCTCACTAGTCTTTTTTTGAAGTGTCCTCCCTTTAGGTATGCTGCTTGCCTTGGATTTGCTAGGTGTGGCAGTCTTGGGTGAAGCCAGCAGCTACCTGAATCCCAGTCACCTCTGTGCTCATCCTTACAGCTAAGTCTCACCATTTCCTGATGTCGTTAAGCTACTGTTGTCATTTTTCAGCAAAGCATAATTTCATATAATGAGCTCTCATCCATGTATTGACCAGACTGGAACCCACTTAGCTTGTGAAATTTGATAAGAAACAGTTCGAGGTGGTTTGGCTGCAGAGAATGTCTGTTAAGTTTTGCAGTAAAAATCCGTGCCAAAAGACTACGGGCCAAATTCACAGACAGAGCTGAGCAGCTTCCAAGCTGACACACATACATGCTGCAAATGTTGCATGCGTATGTATAGCACCTTCATCTGCATAAATGAGATTATTCACATAGAAGCAAAAATATTCAGTAAAGAAGTGTGCTCTTTAAGGCTCTTCTCAGGTAATGAGGTAGACATGTATTTATCTGCAGACTCTGTATGTGTTAGTCTCCTGAAACAGCACATTCGTGGTTTTGGTGGGAAGTAGAAATGCAGCAGTTAATTTTCTATAGCTCCCCTCTGTTCCCTCAGGGGTGACTGGCATGTGCTCTCTGCTTACATTTGGCTTTTTGTTCCCTCTCCTATAACAAGTTTTCTCTTCTTCTTAAGACCTGCATCCTCTAATGATTGCAGAAAGTTCACTTTAAAAATTTGTTCCAGTTTTTGTTTTAACAATAGTGTCTCCCAGGAGACTTTGTTTAGTAGGCTTAAATGCTCTTGTTAGAGTTCGCAGGCAGGATTTAGCAAAAGAAATGGCTTCCATCAGCAATACAGACTCCTTAGGGTGATAGGGAAATACAGCTAAGTAGCACCAGCATATAGCTTATTTTGGAAAGATGTTAACAGTCTGCAAACTTTGAAATATCTTTTTATTTAAGGAGCACTGAATTAAGTCACAAAAACTTATGTTGCCTTTATTTTTAAATGTCAATTTTAACCCCACAAAACTAATGAAGTCTAGTTATGGATAAAAATGGGGCTGACATTGCATCTTTAACATACGCTGTTAATTTTTTAAACGTTTTCATACATCTGTGTGGCTTGCAGATGAAATTTCCACCCTAACTTCCTGGCTTTTGAGTGTAAGTCAGAGCATTGATATTCCTTTGAAAACTATGATATCTCTTCATACTGAAAAGCTTTAAAAAAGATTCAGTGATAGTAACTTATTGGTAATTCATTATTAAAATAACCTGGTCCCAATTTTACTTACAAAAGTAATTCATAGTAATGGGTCTCAGACTTAGAAAAAAAAAAAGCCACTTTTGCATTGAAGGAGTGCCAAAAATCATCTGAAACCACTGTTTTGTGTTTGTTTGTTTTTTCTTCCATATTTATGACAACTTTTTTTCTCTTTTTTAAACAATTCCAGGCCTGGGACAGTAAATTTCAGCCTGGAGTGAATTTTTGTCCTTCTTATAAATCCTAAAGCAAGAGTTTAATACTACCAACTGGCTTTTTAATGGCTCAACCCTAAGTCTTGCCCACCCCCAAAAAAGCTGGAATATTTGAAAACCTCATAATTAGCATTACATTTTGCTCTGAAGAAACTGGCTCTCAGACCTCCTTTCCTGTTTATTTTGATTTTAATAGATTGCAAGTTATAACATTTATGCTGTTTTAATAGGTTTATAGACCTACTTACTGCCTGATCATGTTGGGCAGCGGATGGCAGCCAGTCCTGGCAGCAAGCTTTGAGGATGCTATGGTTGGCTGGAATAGCTGCGGCTGTCTGTCAGTCCTTCCACTTGTAAAGGAGATGAAAGAGTGAAGTTTTCATGGGTGGTCATAGCTGATTCTATGAGAGAATTGGCAAGTCCTGTTTTGATTTGCAGCTGTCAATTAAGTAGGTGACTAACTATTGGTTTATCTTATTAATTAGGATAAATGCCTTTCTAGGGAATTATATTTGTGCAGTCTTTTTTGATTGACTGCATTTGAAAGA
Source organism: Gorsachius magnificus (assembly GCA_034008185.1). Classification (NCBI taxonomy): domain Eukaryota; kingdom Metazoa; phylum Chordata; class Aves; order Pelecaniformes; family Ardeidae; genus Gorsachius; species Gorsachius magnificus. The sequence continues at coordinate 121,605,499 of CM067082.1, forward strand.
TTTTACCTTTCCTTAGTATGGCAAACTTCCTTGAAATTTCCACTAGCCCAATCTCAATATTTACACAAGTGACCCCATTTTCTACCCACAGAAAATACCTAACTTTTCGAACTTTTTTTCTTTCTAGTAAAACATGAAAGTACTAATTAATTTTAATTTGGAATAAAAAATACTTTGGATTGTCCTTAAACTTAAAGGAATCTAAGATTTAAATAGTGTTATTGTAATCAAATATACCTAAAAACTAAGTACAGCAGTATTTTAAGACTTTGAAAAAAACTATGACTGAGGCTTTCAAGTTAGTGCTATTGATGTAGAAACCATTACATTTACCATTTGAGGATATTATTTGAATGATGATTTAGTAGATCTATAGCAACTGAGCAGTTTTTTAGATATATAGAGCACATGCTTAAACTGAAATCAAAACCGCTTTGGAGCTGTGTCAGTAATCCTAAAGCTGTACTGTTTCAGCCAGTTAGAACATACCATGTGAAATGGGCCAATTTCTTCTAATAAATCATACTAGTGGTGAACCATGACTTTATATAACGTGTGATTTAAAGACAGAAAGTGAAATTCAATATATTTTCAATCAAAAAAACCCCAGTCGTCAGCTAGTATGTATTCAGAGCCTGGTGTAATTAGCAGTACATTTGATACCTAGTGTGACTGCATTCTTAACTACCTACAACGATTTTAAGTATGTTTGTGTTTGTTGTAGGTTCACTTAGCAAACTAAATTAAAGAGAATCGTGTCCCATTTACTTAATTAGGGAATATCTTCTAAGATTAAAATAGTGTATACATAAACTTTTATTCAATAAAATTAATAGATTCCTACAACTCAGACTATTAATCTTCTCTTATTCAGCTGGTTTTGTTCAGGATTCAAATGCAACTACTGGCAAAACAGTGACCAAAAAATTACAGCTTCCTTCTTGTGTTAACGAGCGTTCTTGCTACTGATGAAATAATTTAGAGCTTCATTGTTCCCTCTATGGGTGACTTAATTTACAGGGGAGGAAAGTCTGCGTATTACAACTAAAGATCTCCTTTCCAAAGGCAGCTGGGACTCCAAAATGAATCTGTAAGGATCTACCGTGCTTCTGGACCATTAAGGACTTGTCTGTTGTGGGAGCTTTGATTTTGGGAAGCAAAACACTGTGCTGCAGTTTATGAGTTTTCCCAATAAACCTTGTTATCTCAAGTAATGTTATCTCAGTGACATGAGATACCATTCCTATAATTCTGCTGTATAGCATTTGCCCTCATGGATAGCTCATGAAGGAATCCCAAGGGCCTCTTGTTGAATCTATTCCGTTTTCTTTTCCAAGAATGCTAAAGTTGAAAGAAAACCACCCATTGTTTGCTGGTAATAGCAATCAAAAACACAATAGTAACCAGCCATTGGAACTGGGCATTGAAATAGAGTAACAGGCATGCTGGAAACTAATATGGTTTAGATTCTAAATGTGTGTTTAATTTTTGTTACTTTAAGTTGTTCAAAAAACGCGTTGTCTTGTTGTAATGCAAAAGTTCATTCCTCTTCATAGGTATCAAAGCAGCTAACATATTGGTACAGTTTCCATATGTTATGCTTTCAACAATGAAGTAATCATATGGCACAGACAGCTGTTATGCAGAGTACTATAACAGCACATTAAACAGACTCCAGCAAGAAAGAGAGATCTGCTCAGCTAAGCTACTTTGTAAGTTTAAAGTGGATAGTAGAAATGTAAACTAACAACCCCCAGCCCCCCCAAATGAACTGAGGACTGAGGGGAGGAGGAATTAGCTGCTCAAACTTTTTTTGTTTATGGATGTGCTATTAATACATAGCCAAATTAATCCAGATTTGTAGCAGACTGCTATTTATGTCAGAATCTCTGGCTTCTGTCAGCAGGTGGCATTTCTGAACTCCATGTTAGGTTGAATCAGAGTAGACCGTGAACCACTAAATCCACTATTCATTTGATAATCTGCAACAGCTTTTTCTTTGGGTAATGCAGATGGGCTCAATACTGCTACAGCTAGAGAGAGCTTGGTCTTTTTTGGTGGCATTCTTTTTTTACGGATAGTGCACTGGAAAATATTCTCTGATTAAGATTTTAAAGGTGCTTGAAATTAGACTTGGGAGTCAGGACAAGTCAGTGGAAACAAGTACACGTTGATGGCTTCTTGAAAATCCTGCTACAAATACAGGTCACGTGCACTTAAGCACATGATTAATGTTAAGCACCTAATACTCACCGAGGAGGTGAATGCCTGACTTTGAGCACATAGTAAGTGTTTTGTCAGACTGGAATGAAGTATTCTGCACTTGTAGAGTTGCAAGCTCAAGAATGTATGTACGCACAAAAGCTTAACTTCAGCCATTCACTTCAAGAACTCTTCACTTGCGTTAGCGTGTTGTAAATGCTCAGGTTTAATTATTATACCTTATGTTAATGTAGTGTAGTATCATGCAGATGCAACTGAAAAAATAATGAAAAGTAGAATTATGAGATCAAATCCATGGCTTTTGCGTTAAATTGTTGCTGAGAAGTGGGTTGAGAGTGCTACATTTTTGTGCGTTTGACTTATGGGGTGTCTAGCGTAGTAAAGCACAAATCAACCAAGTTCTACTGCAGCTTGAAAAAACACACTTTCAGATGTCTGAGGAACCATCTCATTAGTTGTTCAGATTGACAGAAGTTTCTAGTTGCCTAATTGCCTGTTCAGAGACTGAAGAACTTGTATGCTATATTTTTATTAAAAATTAGATACATAGACCCACTCTTATATAAGCAGTCTGGGCAAGTAGCTAAGCCATACTTCACAAAATGAAGACCAAATTCTGTTCTCCAACATAATGAAAGTTTGTCTGAATGCATTTGATATTTCAGGCCTGCAAGGTACGATAAAATCTATGATAAAATATCTTAAGGCAACCGTATTGTGGTCTGTGGCACAACTTCCCTCTGAGGGACTTCACTGGTGCCAGGATTTCGCATTTCTGTGCAGATGACGAAAGAGAACTTTATAATTATTAGGGCCAAAATGGTTCCATCTAATTGCAGGTTTGGGGGCCTATATTAATCCTGCACGCTAATTAATATATACATATGTTTGCCCAGCATTTAGCAGTCTGAGGCACCTATTCTAACAGAGTCTTATGGGTGTTCTTGTAAAAAATAAATACATAAATAATAATTAAAAAATAATGAATGGCATTGTGCTAAACAGTTGATCACCATATGACTTAACTGTAATATATGTGTGTGCTTAGACATGGTATGAGATTTTAACATGAGCTTTTGGCTGAGGTCATAACTGAGCATGAATAATAAGTACAATCTGTGGTAGTTTCTAGTTTCTGCCTTAAGGAATAAAGCTATAGTAGGAGGTTTCTAATAACAATGAAAAATAATAAGTAAAAGTGCAATTATTTCCTATAGGCATTTTCTTAACACAGGTGGGATTTGTTCCCAGCAACAGCTAAAAGATACTGGTTTTTTTCAGAGCTAGATGCCACATTCCCCTTCTAGAGAGCCAGATTTTAACCTCGTACATATTCAGCTCTTTCTTCCAGTAATCCAGAGTGAAAAATGTGCCCATCACTGCTTGGCTAAGTGCTTCAGAAATTGATCTCTTTTCTTCTAGCAGTTACCTGCTGTCAGGTGGCTGTCCAGGTTCCTTAAGAGAGGCAAAAGCATGTATTGTATTGGTTACTCACTGACAACACCAAACGAAACCAAAAGAATTACATTCCCAGAATATACTGAAACTTAACCTTGGAGGATCTGTGGAGCAAAGATGATCTCGTATTGCATGCATAGCAACAGTGCTGTTGTCATATCTTGGGCATGACTGCATGGCAAATAACAACTACTAACTTACAGCCCTGAATCAAACAGCTTGAAATTATCATGAAGACCAAGAACATTATCTTAGTCAAACCTGCACAAACTGGTGGCTCAGTGTTTTCTAAGTACACCTAGATTGTATGCTGTATCTTGATGACCCAAAGCGGCTGGAGGTCTCTTCTGCTGAGGGACCACTGGCAGACTGCTGTAACTCTCGTTGCTCCTGTTTTCTTGATCACTTTTTGTGGCATTCTGATAAAATAGTGGCAATAAGTGAAAGTAACTTCCAGTGACAGATTAGTTTTTCATATTTACCGTTGGAGATAAACTAGCTAAACAGTAACATCCTGTAGGAGCACAGAGACAGCTGTAGCACCAAGGTGTTGCTGAGCATCAAGAATCAAAGGGGAAGTGGAATAGGTCTGCAGAAAGGAAAGGGGAGAGAGATTTTGCCTAACAAATCTCAACAGCACAAGAATCCACTGAGGAGTATCTTGATTTTTCTCCTTTGTACCATTTTGTTACATGCCATTTATTGAAATAGAGCTGTGTGATTACCTGGGTACCTTGCTCTGCAGTTTGGCTGGACACCCTAAAAAACGGATGAGAGTTGGCCCAGTCTTGATGGCTTTATCTCTTAGAAGGGGAGGCCATGGTGTCGTTTTTCTTGCCTCCTAGCCAAAACTGGAGTCTGCAAATCCCAGCCCCCATTTGCCGTATGGGAGTTACCTGGTTTATTTCACAGTGGGTTTAGGACTCCTCAAAGGCCACCTCTTTCGGTGCGGATGGACCAGGTGAGAGAGGAGTGTCAGTTAAGTGTTTGCAAGGAGCATAGGGCCCCAAGTGCTTGACTTTGGTTCTTTCAAAGTCCTGTAGCTTTGGCAGATCCTGGAGTATTTCTGCTAGATAAGCCGGCGCAACCCGTGAGCATCTTACTTTTTCAGAGGTTTGGGATTCCCACTGATCCAAGGCTGTAACCTTGTAAAGATAGAGAAAAATGATGGGGATTTACCTGTAACTAACCTTTTCTATGGTTTTCACAAGGACGCATATCTTGATAACCTCCCCTGCTTAGTCCTTTTTTTAACTCCATCCTAAAGTAGCTTAGGTTGTAAGTACAAAAAGGCCTATACTACATTCACAAAATGAAATTATTGTAAAGTGGTGCTTATAGCAGTTGAAATTACTTTTAAAGTTAAAAGGCTGTTTATAAGTGTATATAGAGGAAAGTAAGATTGAGGTAAAAATAGCTGATGGGGGAAAATAGGGCTATACTGTGAGGGGAAAATACATTAAGGCTTTTTTTTTTTTTTTAAATCACATTTTTTCTCATAGCTTTCCGCTGCATTTTCTATTTTTCTTCCTTTTCCTGCTTTATGGGTGCATTTCCCTTGGAATTCTGTTAAATTTCTCATTTGCTCTTTAATTTGGCAGTAAAAATGTGCTGAGCCCAGTTTGCTATAAAAATACGCTCTGGGAAGATTGACTTAGTTGTCAGATTTTGTGCTTTCCAGTACAACTCTGAATCTTGCCAGAGAAGGCACATCAAAAATTTAACATTGCATCTTACTTGTCTCACTCACTACAGGTAGCTTTACATGTAACCTCCTGGTTGTTGTACTTCATCTTGCCAGCCCCTTTGGAGCATTCTTGTTTGATACAGACATAAATTGCACCAGCAGTTGTAAAGCTACTGTGCTGTAGAATTGTATTTTAGTTGCACATACCTGTAATTAATTGTATGGGAATTTTCACAGTACTGTCTCCAAGGAACAATTTTATTGAAAAGTAACCGAGTTGTCTAGACTATAGCAACTCATAAAATCATCACTAGTTTTGGTTTTTGAGCTACAAAGCAGCAATAGAAACATGGCTTGTAGATTTAAAGTACTTCCAAGCACAGGAACTGTTTTATAATCCCCATCGTAGTAGTCTAACCTGGCAAACCGTTTTTAACAGGGTCAAGAACAGAAAATGTGCAATAAGCTTAAAGATTATCTCTGTGTTAATTTGTGATAGGGTTTTTTGGTGTAGAAGCACACTTGCTGTACATGGACCTTTCTTCCTCTAAATGTGTAAAAAATACACATTTTGTAGAAAGCACATTGTGCCTGCCTTTCACAGCTTGTGGCATGACTGGTTTAATGTAGGAATAGCTTGACACTCAAAAAGGAACTTCAGTGGTTCTGGGTAACAATGACAGCATTCATGTTTGTGTGTTTATACTGCAAGGGCCAATTGATGGAAGGATTCTTATTTTTTTTTACTATTTAGCTTTATAAGTAATCTGCTAATTACCTTGCAAATTACTAACTGAAAGCACAAATGTTTTTCAGAAAGTGGGAAACTGTAGTTGGACACATGGAACTTTTAGGTGTTTATTTAAATCATGCCTATGTATATGCACATATATACACACACATATATAAAATATTACACTGTTAAGACTGAACAGGATTTATTTTTGTACTATTGTAGTGCCTTGAGAACTGAAATAAAAAAACCTGCTCTAGCTGTATTAGTGCTGTATGTCTGCATACTGAGAGCAGTTACGGTTTTCAAGGAGTTTTACAGTGCCTAGCCAGAAAAAAGCATACTTATTTAGGCCAGTACTTCAGTGTGCTGAAGATGGCGAAACTTAAGCAAATGTTTGAGTTTTCCTTGCACTGTAGCCAAAGCAAATCGGAAGTAGAAAAAGGCAAGGACTAACATACCATTTCACACTCGATGACTTAAAACACAAAGAGGCTTATTTCACAGGGGAAATGGTGTATTATGAATCGATGTTAGCCAGTACATGATCATCAAAATGATGTAAAATTCTAGGAAAAACAGCGTGGTTTGTAGCTCTTTTGTGTAACCAAGTGAGCTAAAGGCTATGAAACATTTGCTGACCCCAAAACTACATATTCTCTTGTCTTTTTAGCACTTGTGGCCTGGCAGGTGGAAGACACCACCCTAATTCTTGCTGAAAATGAAGCCTGGTGCTTTGTCCATGCTAGCATAGGCTCCTTCTTGTAAAGTTTTTCCATATATAGTCAGAGAGCATCATTCACGGCAGTTTCTCAGCACTTCTGCCTCTAATGCCAAAGGATGCAAGAAGCCAAGAAGCAATGGAAAATAACAACTTGTAAAGTACTTTCATTTCAATTTCAGCCCAGTAATACATTATCTGAAACGATTCACACCTGCTAACATGTTTTGTACACCTGATGGAAACAGTGATAGCCTCAAAGAAAGGTTTGTGACAGCAGACCAGGCACAGCGCAGATTTTATTTTATCAGAATCCTAGTTTTTAAAAAAGAGAGAAGAGGCACAACTCCTCACTTAATGTGTTCTTAGGTTTCAGTGTTAAAAATGCATTTCTTTCTCAGAAACACAAAGTAGGATTAATTAAAAACCGTAACAGATCTTTCCTGTAGATTTTGCGCATAGGCAGGATGACAAAAGCTTTGATTCTGGCTCAGTAAACAGTAGGCATTTTAGTCCTTACTGGTAATTCTCAGTACTGTCATTCACTTTTTTCAGATTATACTGATGGGGTTTCTAAATGTAGACGGTCAGAGCATTAAAAAGCAGGAGAAGAATTAAGTATATTTTCGTGCAAAATAAATCTTCCCGCCCTTCAGTGCATTGAAGTGGAGAATCTGACATTGCCTCCCTCATTGCTGGTCAGGGGTTTGTAACCCTTCTGGGGCTCATAAGCATGAAATTCCCTTGGCCCAAGGCTGCCGAAAGAACGCTGAGCTGCCCTGGGTCTTGCAGTTCCGCTGCACCCTGGTCCTCCATAGGCAGCCTGCCACAGGATCCCTTTGGCATGATTCAGCCGGTTCAGACTTGAGGGTCTGAGGTTCGGCCCAGAAGCATCTTGGAAATCCCCACATAGCTATATCCTGCTGAAATCCACGGCGCTCCTCACATAGTGAGTGCTACAGTGATAGCGATTCCGTGGATTGGAGCCTGGTCGTTGCGCGGTGTGTCCTTGCTGGGTTTGTGCGCTGATGAAGGCAAAGCGCAGAGCAGTCAGGGCGGGTAAGGACTGTGCGTTAGCAGTTTTATGGCCTGTACTGTAAGTGGCTGAATAGCTTTTGTACAGCTGTAAAGCATGTTTAACCCAATGTTATAAAACATGTCTCAAATGTATTTTCATAGCTTCATAAACTGTAGTTCATTTGTGTAGGTACTTTTTATTATAATCCTTTATCTTAAACATGGAACTGTTTCCTGATACCGTTTCTATTTTTTTCTTCTTTTTTATGAAAAAAGGGGAAAAGAAAAACTGCCTTTCTGTTACATGCATCAGGAGAGTCCTTAAGTACAGTAATAGTGCCCTGAACTTGTATTTTTGTATTTCTAACCTCAGAATGGAGGCCTAGCAACTAAAAAGCCAAAATAACATTAATTATGATTGTTCTTCGCTGTGGTTTTTGGAGTATAAGTTTGGAACAGATGTTTGGGGGGAGAGAAAGGGGGAGGAAGGATGGATTGTTTCTTTTTCTCAGCCCCAACTGGTTTTAATTCTTTCTTGAACATTTTGAGAATATCTTTAAACATTTGCCAGAGTTCAATTAACATCCTGTGACTAAAGGTGGAAAATGTCCTACTTTGTTTTTCTTCAAACATATACCTGCTCTTGCTGCTCATGCAAAAGCCAGAGAACGAAAGGATTCCAGCTGGCATAAGTTTTATTACTGTTACATTAATTTGCAGGTTAAGCCTCAAGTTGGGAGGGGTCTGCTGGACTGATTTATTTATTTACTTTTTTATTTTCATTATTTTAAAAAAGTGCCATGTAAAACACTGCCGTTTAATTACAGGAAAGTTATGCTCTTTTTTGGTGAGCGTTTTAACAGTTTATTCTTGTTTACATGAAGTCGTAGAAATCTAGTTTTAAAATATGTTTAAAGTAGAGATTGTTTTCTTGGGTTTATCATGTTTTTCCTGTACTATGTATAAACAGAAGATTGTACGTTATTGAAAGCCCTTTTTTGTGGAAAACAGGATCGGGGAAAAAAAAGTTTATATAAAGAATGCAAAATAACTTCCCGAGACTATTGGCGCAGTGTGACCATAAAACCTCAACAGCACATTGTGCAGTGACATTATAACAATTTGCTTTAGCACCTCTGCAGCGTTCTCAGAAAGTCCTGTTCTACAAAACACATGCCGTGATATCAGTTGACTGTTTTTTCCAGAATCAGTTCTTTATATGCATGTTTTTGTGATTAGTCGCTGTTTTGCAAGTAATTGGAAGCGGAAAAAAAAAAAATCTTATTTAGCGTATTACATGTATGTTTTATTTGCATACATTTATACATTCAATAAGTTATAACATACCTGCTTATATAGGTGTGCAAGTTCCTTTTAGTGGATTTATAATCTCTGGATTGGGATTTTCTGCGTCTTAAAGACTGTTCTTTGATATACCCATATCAAGATATAGATATATCAAGATAGAAAGTTGCTCCTATGGCCAGATAGAGTCCAGCTGCTTCACCAAGTCCCTATATTGGCTCTGGAGGACTATGGTTTTTTAACCCAAGTGTTACCAGCTCTGTTTCTCTTGTAGCCCAAAATGGTGAGCAGATCTCATGTGTAAATAGTTCCCAATTTTATTGACAGTGAGTAAGAATATATAATCCTAATGTCACACCAATAGTACTTTAAATAAAAAACTATGTTTATTTTGTACCTTTATCATTTTAGCTTTACCTCCAGGATTTTAGGGTGATTTCCCATATAGGCTATCTCAGCTGAAATCATTCTATACAAAAATACAGTATATTCAGTTCTGTGTTTTACCTATATAATCTTCAGTGTTTGCACGCTTTCCAAAGTGGATTCAAACCTTGTAATTGAATAAATTTTCAGTCACTTAAAATTCAGCATGAGCTTACAGTGAGCATTTAAATGAAAACTAAAGATGATTTGAAATGTTGGAATCTACTATCTGCCATTTCATTTAAACGTGATTATTTGTGGGTTGGGTGCATAACTACTTGTGGGTTCATCCTGTTTGAGGTTCATCCCTCAAAAATAGCTGTGGAAAGTGTCTTTTCAGACTGTCTCTGTGACTGTGCAAGTTACAGTTGCCCTGTCTGTGGTGACTGTGAGAGAGGGTAGAGGATGTCCAGAAATATCTACATAGATCCTTGCTGCTTAAATGTTCCCTCCTTTGGTATAGCAGACCCTACTGGCTGAAAGCTACTCTTCAAATGATGCAAACAAACAAGAAAAAGTATTTTTTTTGTCTAACTTATTTTCTCTAGTGCTTTTAAGTACCTTGTGCATAAAAACAATGTTAAAAAACATATTGTTCTTTGTATCTGAATCCATATTCACATCATTACATGAGGTATATATTTTAAATTGTCTTGGTGCTTATTCACTAACTGAGCCTTGCTTCAGCCAGAGACAATAGGAAATTAGTTCTTCTGAGTAGTAATAGTTCCTAAATAGCTCGTTATTTAGCGCTTGATACTTGATCTGAGCTAGGAGAGGACTGGAAGGAAGAGTGGTTTGTCCAGAAGATGTTTTTCTGGCCAGATCCTGCTCTGACTAGTGTTATGAGGAAGAGTAGGATGCTGGCAGTGGCACCGGCTAAAGTGCAAGACAAGGGATGTGCTCCTGGTGCGAGCGTGTGTGAGAGCAGCCTGGCAGCGACTGCCGCAGACCACACAGCCCGCGGGACCTGCTGCGTGGGGGCTGGCAGCGGCCAGCAGGACATGCCCTGCGCCACTTCCCCCAGCTCGGCGCAAGGCCAAGTCAATAATAAGTTGTAATTGTTATTTTGATGGCTCTTTTGTGATCGTGCTGAGGGATGGAGGTCTCTGCCAGCCTTGGCAAGCGCCCATTTGACAAACCATAACCATCTCAAGCATCTCCCTCGAGTGACAGCAGAGCTGCCAAGCATGCATTTGGCTTTGAGAACAGATTTGCCTCTCCTCTCCCAGGAACGAGGTTCAGAGACATTTACTGGGATAAGAGAGAAAACTTTTAACTGCATGTGCTTGCGCCTGTTGGCTGAAGAAAGGCTCCAGCCTTCACCGTGATGAACCTAGTGCTCACTTCCAAATGCTGGAATTGCACTTGCAGTCTAAAATACCAGAGTGTGTAGTGATACACAGTGCTCTGTTTAAACTACCCTGGTTTTTTTCAGTTGTATTACATACACGTTTACATCATCTTTGTGGACATGAATGATAGAAGTATTTTTGAAAATACAAGAAATTAATCTGAATGGACCTTTCACAAAGGATGAAAAACACTTTCTGTCCTCCATTTCCCCTTTTCCCCCCTGCCCCCAAAACAAGCAAGCAAACAAAAGAAAAAACCCTGGCTTAGTCTGTTTGGATGATCCAGTGTCTGAAATTTGTTGCCTGCGTTTGCAGAGCCAATGCGTGGTGCCACCCATTCCAGCTTGCAGCTGAGAGTCCTGCTATAGCTTCTAGACTAAAGACTTGCGTAGCAGCCATGATGCATGTTATTTAACTGTTTTGTATTTCATTGCCCCTAGCATTTATTTCCTGTGCTTTTTCTAAAGGAAGAATATTTCATTTTGAATGAGTTGATATTTCTTTAGATCAGCAATGAGTATCAGCTGTGGGAACATTTTCTCCCTGCTGCTGAGCATGGAGGAGACTATGTGCCTCCATGGGCACAGAGGGAAGAAGTTTGACAAATCCATAAATGTGCTTTAGTGTTAGACCAAAATTCACATACTATTAATAATTCACTTTTTTTATCAAGGAAGCTGTCACAGTATATGGGAATGCAAACTTCTTAACATAAGAAGTGCTCTCATAAAACTGTTTCTATGAAATACAAACTTCAAGTCCCGCACAGGACAAAGTGTGAAGCTGAATTTTTATGAGAGATCATTGGAATTACCGTGAACTTTCAGTGACACTAGCAATGTTGGTTCACACTGCAGTAAGCTATTTGCTCATAGTTATTCATTGTATACTTAAATGTATACTTTCTGATCACAAAAATAACTGGCAAGTATGCTTTCGGTTTGTTTTTCTTCATGAGAAGAGAAAGGAAGAACATAGTGTTCCTGATCAGAGGTCAAGATAGATCGTCTTCATAGTAATGGCACACACAGCTTGTGCTGGTTTTCATCAGCTTTGTCTTTTTTATATTTCAGGTCCCAGTATAGAAGTCTTTAGATTTAAAAAGTGACATAACTACAAATGATGTGCACCTGCTAGAACCAGTATTCATTCAAAGTTGAGGGAAAAAAATCCTCTGTAAATCTCATGGTGGAATGAATTCAGTCACGCAAAAGGCAGCATTTATCTTGGCTACAGTGGTATGAATACCAAATAAACCCCAGAAACATAAAAGATAAGGCTCCAGATTTTCTCGGATGTCGTTTATTCCAGAATATCAAAAATTAATTCTCTGCAAAATGTTTCTGAGCTTTTTAATTTAATTTTAATTAAATTTTAATTTAAATTACTGACTTCATCTACTGGAAAAAGTAGTAGATGAGCATTCAAGAGGTGAGATCTTTGCTGTAGGATTAAGTGATACTCTTGCTGATATAGGTAGCAAAACTGGCTGGAAGAAGAGGTAGAGTAAGTCTTTATGGTGCAGCTTTGCTTTTCATCAAACTACAAAGACTTCTTACCATGCAGGCAGTAACCATAATCCCTTTTCATGCATGTGTTCACTTTTGGTAAATAAACTGCTGTGATACAGACAGCCTTCTTACTTGCGATGGGTTGTGTTTAAACGCAGCATAAAAATTAAAAGAGAAATAACTTGCCAGAATACTTTGTGACCCCTGTATGTTTTCTGTCTTTGAATAACTAGTAATTTTATGTAATACCTGGCTGTCATACGGCATACTATGCCAGCTGTATCTAGTGGCATCCACCTCGAGTCCGTCTCCACCAGTAGAGCCCACTTCTTCTTTGAGGAGCAGTGGCATTGTCTCAGCATTGAAAATTCCAGGGGGGAAAAAAAAAACAAAAGCAAAAAACAAACCACTATCATTCTTTCCTTGCCTTCATTTTGTTTCATTTTGTAATCTGCTGGGGGCAGCACAGATGAAGTGAGCCTTTTGGCAGAGCCACTGTAGTGAGGAGAGGGGAAGTGGCTTTGTGGGCCAGGACAGAGAGAATATTGCATGTGAGGGCCAGGGCAATATTAGGAAGATGATACTGAGTCATTTGGATGATAAAACATTGGGTTTCGGTTAGACTGAGGTAGAACTATGTAGGGTCTCTGAATGAAAGCCAGATGATGAAACTGGATATGGTAAAAAGCAATGAGCTAGCTAGCAAGGAGCCTCAGAAAGAGCTCTGCCAGAGGAGAGAGGAGGAGAAGGCAGTTTTCTTGCTATTGTAGAACTAGTATTTAGTTACGGTAACGATACTGTGTATTTGTACATCACCTTGGTGAAAGCATGTGCTTCTTTATCACCCTTTCCCCTCCAGATATTTAGACGCTTCATCTTAAAGAAATATGTGTTGCTGACTTTTGGGGGAGCTTTTTTTGCTATTCGGACTTCTGAAGCCTAATTCCAGTATTTTTCCTTTCGGTACTGCATGACAAGAAACAGTAAGGCCATTAAGCACTCATGCTACGGGAAGAGCTCTGCTCAGTCCCCCAGAAGGGCAGCATGTCCCAGCAGAGCGTCCTGTTTTCCATGTGCATGGCAACGTCCAAGTGGAGCTCAGTGAACCAGCTCTCTCGGAGCTCTCTTAAGAGTTATTGTAAATACTTGTCCAAGTCACGGAGTTGTTACACCCTGGAACAGGCCATAGGTTACATGCGAAGGTGCTTAATTATATTTTTTTTTTTTTTCCTTTTAAAAAGTAAATATTTAGAATTATTATTGTGAAACACCAATGAAGTTTAAAAAAAAAAAAAAAGAGAGCAAGTAAGCTTTATCTTGATCAAAGTGCACTGCTGTGCGCTTCCCCTTCAATGCGCTGCTGGTGCCCTGGCAAGCTGCCCGAAGGAGCCAGCGGCAGCCGGTGGCTCGGGTTGCAGTTTGTACACCTGACGTGTAGCTGAGGACCAGGGACTCCTGCTCGGCGTGGGAACGGCTTTGCAAAGCCACCGTCCTCGGCCTTACAGTACTTAATTAAAATACCTCATCTAGGGGCTGTTTATTATGGCAGCGCCAACCTGTGTGTTGTGCTTTTTGTTCTTCCTCTTCCCCCCCCTCCCCCCCCCCTCGGATGTGTTGCATGCAGTCAGTGAGGCACCGCATGGGTTGCTGCTCTTAGACACTGACAACTGAGGAAATTAAATTCTGAGGCGGAATCAGTTAAAAGCCTGACTAAATCAGTGTTGTTTTTCTATGGCAACTGAAACGACATTATTATTTAAAGGATAAATTTTTATTGCTAATGAATTTTTTTTCAAGAGAGTAAGTTTTTTGCATTTTGTTTTTACCAGGACCCTCTTAAATACATTTTGGGTTTTGTTTGGTTGTTTGGGTTTTGTTGTTGGGTTTTTGGTTGGGGTTTTTTTCTTGGATTTTGGGTTTTTCGTTTGGTTGGTTTTTTTTCAGAAAGACAGTACAAGCAGTTGACTTCAGTAGGATACTGGTAGGTAAAAGCAGTGATAGACTGCAGTTCCAGCTTTGTATAAAATAATGTGCCTTTAAAGTGCTTGGCACCGTTAGTATTACTGTTTTGTGCAAGAAGAAATCTATATGGTTATTCATACTTGAAAAAGCTCATCATATTTGTAAAATCCGTAGTGACAAGTTTGGATTTTAAAACTTCAGACAATGGAGCATTTGCTTATACCGTTTAAACAACTCTTTTGACTGTACTAGACAAAATCTTGCATTTTTGTTCAGGTAAGCTAATCAAAAGAAACCATAAGGATGGTCTGACCCCACCGATGCTTACGCACGTGTTTTGGTTTCTTCGGTCTCTCTCCTTCAACGTGTCTACCTATAAGTGAAGCATGGGCCAAAGTTGTTACAGAATTGGGTCTTACTGTACAAAGTTATTAGAAAAATTGAAAGGATGCCATGAAAGTACAGGAAAACCTATGGAAATGCATAATTGCAATGATTGCTGCTTCTCCCCACTGTTTTGTGTATCTTCTCCCTTATATACCATATTGCATATTAAGTTTTATAGAGCACTGACTGTTGTTTTAAATCCTTGTTATCACTAAAAGTAGTGATATCCTTAGTAGATGTCTTACAGTCTCAAATGATGTTTTCTTTGGGAGGGCAAAATCCTATTTGGGAGGAAATCATCCCCTCTTAAGGGAGCTTAAAAGGGGGGTGATTATAATGGCAGAAATTGTTGGTATCAGTGTTCAGAATGGTTGTATGTTTTCTCATCCTATGAGTGCATACATGTATTTACAATAGGGTTTTATGTTGCATTTGCTTAAAAAAACCCCACTGAGCTAAAAAGTTTGAAAGGAACAGCTTGAGGAATTTTTTCCATCAAGATACAATCAAGGGCAGGAAATCGTAGAAGCAGAGTTGTGGTTTTGCCTCCATTTTTTTATTAGTTAATTAAACTATAACAACTCTTAACTTCATTTTAGGTTAACTGTTCCTAGAGTTCAGAAATATTTTAAGAGGTCAATAATGCTTTCTTTGGCTTTCGCTCATTTGGTGTGGGATAAGGAGTCGCAGTCAGCAGGGCAGAGTTTTCCAGATGTGCTGCAGAGCGTGTGTGCGTGCGCTCATGTCGACAGTTGTTGACGGTGGGAAACCATCCATCTTTCCTCATCTGCGCACCACCCTGTACAGATGGAAACCACAGGAAAGACACGCAGATAGGCTGACATCTGTAAGCGAACTTACAGTATCTGATTAAAGCTCAGGAGCCCTGAGTACTTACAGCTACCAGTTGACATGCGTTTTTACTCGATGATGGAGAGGTGCCGAGTCTGAGTGAGAATACTGGAGGAGGGGGAATCCAAAGGGAAAAACATGAGGCGATAGGTGTGTGTTTAGTTTTGCCAGAAGCAGAAAAAACTCAAAGACCCCATTGTACATTGCAGCATGGGTTTCTCTGTGAAGTCGGGATGTTTCTTTTTTTAAAGTGCCGTGAGGCATCTTGTCTGCATTTTCTTCTCGGCACATAGAGCTGCATAAAGGCGTGCGCTTAAAGGGCATCTGAGGGAAGCAAATAGAGCCATGCAAGTGTCACATAACTGTCTTTAATAACGGGAGCTATTCCAGCACTTGGAGCCAAATTGTCTTTCAGCAGAAAGGATAAAATTTAGCAGAGCTGGGAAAGGGAAAGAAGAAAGGGGAGGGGAAACACAGCACCACCTCCTGCTGACACCACAGAAGTTTCCCCCAGCTTTCCCTCTCTCTCCCTCTGTGCATATATTTTCTTTTTAATCAGCTGGGGCTTTTCCCTCCCCTGCTTTTTTTTTTTTTTTTTAACTGTATTTTTATAGTTTGAATTCTGCTTTCCTAATTTCTCTTGTTTCACATTTAACTTCTTCAGAGAATTTCATTAATAGTTATTGCAATTAAAAATAATAAATAAACTCAGCACCAGCTGCTCAAATGGCTGTCGTAGTATATCTGGAACATAATGCGGTCTGTTCAGGGCAGCCACACAATGCAATTTATCCCCACACCTGAGGGAATGAATTTCACAACTGTAATTGCTACAATATAATTCTTATTAATGTTGTGCTATAATTCCTATTAATTCCAAAGGGCTAGTAAATGCATTAGGACTTGTCAACATATTATTTTACACTGTTTATGATCTGTAGAATTACGCTCTTCAGTATTGTATTGCATAAAGAAAAGCCTTAAAATTAGCTTTAATTGCGGGGGGGGGAAAAACAACACATTTTCTGTGTTTGGGCACTGGGAAAGGAGGAGGGATCCTGGTGTTTGAGGAGTAATGAAACTGCGTTTTAAAATCAGTCCTTTGAACTTTCTGTGCCATGCAGTTAACAGTTTATGAAGATATATTAATAATGCCTGTCCTAGTTATTAGAAAAAGAACCAGTGGTGTCTTTATGAAGGAATAAATAACTGTAAGAAAGATAGGTTTATAAAGTCAAAAATAACTGTCTTCCAGCAAAGACAAAAGTGGGGAAATTACAAGTCATTGTAACTGATGTAATAAATGCAGAATGTGTTATCTTGCTGTGCTCTTATTTATTCTTGTTTTATCTCACTACGCTGCTTTTCTAGGTAGTGAATATGATGAGGAGGAAGTAGACTATGAAGAATCAGACAGTGATGAGTCCTGGACTACAGAAAGTGCTATCAGCTCTGAAGCTATCCTTAGTTCAATGTGCATGAATGGAGGGGATGAGAAACCCTTTGCCTGTCCTGTTCCTGGATGTAAAAAAAGATATAAGGTAAGGAGTAGTGCAGACTTAGATTATTTCCCGCTGATGATGGGGGAGGGGGGGTGGGGAAGCCTCTAAAATCAATTTGTACCCTTCTCGTTTAATATTCTTTTCACATTTATTTTTGTGGTATTTTAGCAGAGCACATGTTTTATTCACTGGTTTCCTCTCAAGCACAAGCCAAGTTACCTGTTTTACAAAGGATGTGGCCTTTCACATCGCTGTCTGTCAAAAGAGATTACATATGGTGACTGTTCTGCTTTACACATTTTAACTAGCTTTCTATTATTTAGACAAATTAACTGCAGAATGCAGGAGGCACTACCAGCAAAATAATCTCTTGGATCCCTTTCAGAGACACTAAATAAAAAGTCCCTGCCCATCGGTGCCAGAATTAATTCCTTCTGCTTAACTGCTAGAGATACTGCCTCTGCTCCAGTTAGAACTGTGCCCAGGGTACTTTTCCTGGTAAAGGTGATGTGCGGAAGGTGGCGGTTAACATTTTGCAAGTCAGAGGTCACCTCAGGAAGGCAGAGTCTTGGAGAAATTCTAGCATTGTTCTGTCCTGGGTCCGAGTCCCCATGACTCGTCTGCACAGCTGTCAGTGTGTCTGGCCCTGCATGCAGGGCTTGCATCCCTCTGCGTGACATGCTGGGAAACAATTCCCCCCCTCCACTACCCACCCACCCCCCCCACCCACCCCTTTTTTAATTACTCTCCGTCATGAAAAATTTTTGTCTGTTTCTGGGAGTGAAACGTCTTTAACTTTGAACCTTGAGCTGGCTGGTATAGAACATGCTGTGATCTTGTGAGGACAGGAGTATTCTTTCACATGAACCGGTGCAGGGACAGATGAAATTGTATTGAACAGCTTGGATTTCAGTATGGTATTCTTATAGTCATTGAAATTTGGGAACAGAAATAGCATTGTTGGCACAGTTCCTCTAAATCATTTTCTGGTTTTTTGCATGAAATACTGGAAAGTTCAACCACTGACCTATATAGAAAAAGCAGTGGTGGTTGGGTTGGTTTTACACTAGTTTTATTTTATAGATTCTCCTTTAAATAACTGAAATGTAGGGACTTAAAAGCTAACAGAAATATGAAAGAGAAATATAGGGAGACCAATAACAGTTGAGATAAAACAGTTGTGACAAGAATGAATAAACTGTTCATGACATCGTGTAGTAGACAAAAACATGTTTCGGTGATGCTGCAGCTGTTCTGGACTGTGGCAGCTCCCATAGCAGCAGATCACAAGACTGGGTTTCCTCTACAGATCAGTTAACGCTGACAATACTTACTTAAAACACGAGCAGGAAAGCAGTGTGCTCATTTCTTAGTGACATACAAGTCTTGTTTTGCAAAGATGAGCCTTAGCTATGTAATGGTTATTCTCTTCGGTTAACGGGAAAAGCTGAACACCATCTCCGGGGCAGGGCAGAGTTAAGGATGTTTTCAGACTATTTACAAGTATTACTTTGCAGATATACCCACGTTATTCAAGATTAATACTTTTCTTGTGTGTGGTAGAAGCTGTGCCAGATGAAGGGTGTAGTATAAAAGCTAAATCCCTAGCTCAGGAAGCAAACAAGCCATGGTGATCGTTAGAAGTCACTGTGCCCACAGGGCATCTATACATTGCAGAAAACATTCACTTAATGGCAAAGGCTAGAAGGAGAACCCTGTAATTTGCTATATCCTGTCTGTTCTCTGTTTGACTGCCAGCCCTCTGTCTTTTTATTGCCCAAATAAGCAAGCTGTTTCTGCCTGCTTCTGCTATCTCACTACCTTCATCTCAAATGCATGAGGACTGTCTGAGGGATATCTTGTATGCCATTAATGTTAGAACAGTCAGACAGGGAACAAATTAACTACCCTTAGAGAGGCTGACAGACAGAGAGCAGCAGCAAATAAAAAGTACTGTATTTTCCTAAGAGACTCACCTCTGTTTAGTCCTGATAGGAAAACACATTTCCTTAAACTCTGCCTCACCTCATTTCTCTTTTCTGTGGGCTCTGTTTCCTCCCTTTTTTTTTTTTCAGCCTGATCTTTTTTCTTTTTGCATTTTTATCTTTGTTTCCTTCCTTTAGCTTTGTGTCAGCTGTGTTTCTTGTTTCCTCTTCATCTTCCTTCTGCTTAACCCCCACCCCCCCCAATGCAGAGTCTGGGTAGGGAGTCCTGTGATCAAAGCACTGGGATTTTCTGGTGGGTACTGGATAATCACAGTCAGGGTTGTAAAACAATTATATAGCTCCAAACAGGAACACGGACATGCACATACAGTAATTGCCAGGCTCACTTTACAGCTGAGAAAGGATGCATTCCTTTAGGGAGCGAGGAGGAAAGGAGGATATACACAGTTTTCTTTTGTCTGGCCTTAGGTGACGTACATTTGAGGAGTAGAAATGTTATTTTTAGATGTGTTATTTGTATTACAGTACTGCTTAAAGGACCTGGTAGGGATGGGGCTCCTTTTTGCAAACAATGTACAAGGATAAAAGATGGCCTCTGCACTGAAAAGTCATTCTGGAAAGGTAAATAAGACAAGAATGAGTACAACAAATACTCCCAAGGAATGGGCTGGGGCGGACAATGGAAACTGTAATGAGAACATGTTTATATGCAAGCCCAGATGAGTATCAGAAGACCCTACTGGCCTCCTGCCCAGCTGCTATCTCTTGGCGGTTTCCCATAGGCAGTGCAGTAGAAGTGAGTCATGAACATTTAGTTATTCTTCAGGAACTTTATTTTTTTTTAACAAACGAAATTGCTTGCTTATAATATGTATTGGTACTCTATGTAGTATGGCACAGGTTCTCCTGAGGAGATGAAGATTCAGGGAGGGAAAAAGCACCTTTTTTTTTAATGTTATATAAATTTGTGGGATAGTCAGAAACAGCTAAATTAATCTGGAGCACACTGACTTCTAGATGCTTAAAACACAAGCCTCTGAACTAATTTCTGAAGCTTGCTTTCTTCTCTAATTATGGTTACTGACCTAGAGAACAAATAACAAGTATTTTATAGTTTGCCATTTACGAATTTTTTTTTTTTCTTCATATGATTTGTATTTGATGCCTTAAATTTGATTTTTAGAAAATCATCTACATGATTCAGAGGAACCCAAAGATCTCAGCCTTGTTTCTGTGGAATTCACCCTCACCAGGTTTTGGATTTACATCCATATTTAGGCGCCCTGTCCAGAAGCATGTAGGTATTGAGTAGTTAACGTGCTTTGCAAAATGCCACCGAAAGGAGCTAAAGTGTGGATTTATGAGGGTGGCAGTCAGTTTTCCTTTTATTCAATACCGCCTGTGTGTGCCAGTTATTTGGTCTGTAGCTCTGGAGAAGGGCATTCAAAATATGTGTATGATGTAGGTAAACTTATTCAGGCAACTTCCAAAGAGCAAATGAAGTTTGATACCAAATAGATAGATACAAAGAAACCCAAAAATAATGCATGTATACTATTCTAGAGAAAACCCTAGGGTATTTGTTATACTTTTTCTAGTTTGTGCAAATACAACAAAAAAGAATAACGTATTTCCCTGCATACAAAATGTAGCTTATAGGTATGACTGCTTTTTGGCCTAGGGCAAGAGAAGTGGTACCTGCCAAGAACGCCAAAGCACTGGGCTTACCTTTCTGGCAGGTAATGGGATGGGGGTCCTAGGCCTGTCGGGTGGGGCAAACCCCCGGGAAGGCTGATCTAAGAGCAGTGAGACTCAGCAGAGCTTAGGGAGGGAGAATATTGACATGAGAGAGAAAGAAGGGAATTTACTTGAAGGAAAGGAGCAAGCCAGAACTTGCAAGTTGAGCAAAGAGGAACTGGATCCACAAAGAAAACTTCAGGAGGAACAGCCAGGAGATACAAAAACATATGTGAACGTCCAAGTCTGAAACAAGAAATCCTCCCAAGCATCCTTGATGTTTCTTTGCCTACTTGGGGGGTGGCAAGCTCTCTGCAGTGTAGTGGCTTCATGAGTATTGCCGTGCGAGGGGCCCTGCCCAGCAAGTGTCATTGTGTCCATGCAAACCAGGTAGTGCCAGTCTAAAGTTCTTTATCTCCTCCTGATCTGGTCCCAGGTTAATAATTGTTTCCGCCTGTTTAAGATTTTAGAGTGCTTTTCTATACTGCCATCTTCTTCCTCAATCATTTGTTCAGAGTAAATAATGAGCAACCTAAGTAACCAGAGCAATAAAAGTGATGTATGAGTTTGGCAGTGGGGTTTGCCATACACCAACAAACTCAGCCCAGGCATACAACAAAGTGTTTACATTATGGCAGTGGAAAAAGCGCTGAAGAGTCGACTGCAATTCTAACAACAGTCTTCTTTTAGACAGGAGTGCAGGTCAAATTTCACGTTACACTAGCTCCTCATACTCTGCGTGGTTTACTATTTCTCAAACCTTCCATGGCCCAATTCATTCCACATAGGTTTCTGCTTTAGCATTTCCTTAAATTTTTCTACCTGAAAGTACTTTTCCCCCTTCATCAAAGTGCGTGGTGTGCTTGAGGCTGAGCGGATCATTAAAAAATCTGGATCGGGAGAAGGTTACCATTGGCGTGGAACAGTGAGGATATTTGTGATTGCCGATTTATGGCATCTGTAGCGATTGATACTAGTTTAGAAGTATCTTAAAAGCAATTTCTTAGAAAAACTAGAAGTCTAAACAGGTTTCTGTAGTTTCCAAAATACATACAGGGTTTGGGGATAGCTTTGTTTTAAAGTTTCACTGCAGTAGCAAAAGTTTAGCAGGTCACACCCAGATTTTCTCTTCGAAGGCGCAGGTGCTTAACGGTACTTAGGTGTTGAGAGATGCCTTCTGACAGTCCTCATGCCGCCCGGTGACACTCCTGGCCCCATCACCCCAGCAGTCCTGCAGGTGCTGAAGGTTGTAACCATGCGCAAAACCATCCAAAAGCTGCCTCGGGATCTCAGATAACTTGCAGGAATTCACTTGACTGCTTTTGAGGATGATTTGTAGCTTTGATGTGCTCTTGTCTGCCTTGGTGGTACAGCATTCTACCTCTGCTGGGTACTCCTCACCCAGAAGTAACCTCCACTAAAGGCTCGTATTTGTGTGCCTGGTTTGTATTGGAGCCTGAAGATTCTTGTCTTCCACATCTCAGATGACAGCTGTGCAGGAGTTGTCCAGTATTTTTAAGGATGTAAAGGACAATTTGGGGGCTGGACCTGCAACTTCAAGTCAGGATTCAGCGCCTGGATGCTCTAGGGGAGAGAAGCATGGATTTGTGGGCAGAGCAGTTGCTTGGATTCTTGCACCATACCCTTTTTCCAGGGTGGATATTTTAGGCTAAGCTTTTCTTTCAAAAGGATTTCTGCAAATCAACCTCTCCAGTAACAACCCAGGCTGCCCTAAAATGCCGCTTCAGCAGTACAGATTCCACTGGGCATTACGAGTTCTGACGAGAACAGTACCATGCTCGACTTCATGGCTGAAACCGGAGAACTGTTTTTCCTTAAAGATTAAAAATACATCGCTGCCGTGGCAGAGTTAACGTGCAATAAATAACGACCAGTATTTTACACTGTAAGGTGAGAACACCGTAGCTATCCGGGAGACTGAATGGTTTTCTTGCAATTACCACCCTTCCCTGTTCCCGTGATGGGAGCTGTAAGATCCTTCTGCTTCTTTTGGTCACTGTCGTGAGCCATGGTTCAAGCAGGGCAGCGGAGGGCAGCACGCAGGACTGCCTCTGTCAGGAGCGGGACATAACACTTGAGATTCTGACTCAAGTTGGGTTAGGAGGCAAGAGAGCGGCATTGAAGGTGTTAACCTGGCTTTCTGGGGTTTGCTTTCTGATGTGTATAGTCTTCTGAAGTTTTAGGAGTTGCGGCTCTGTTCTGTTTACTGAAGGCTTTTTCTCCCCCCCCCCCCCCTTTTTTTTTTAAACAAATTGTCTAACTTATCTAATTACTGTGAGTTCCAAGTTGGAGCTTCCTCTTACTGTAAGCTGCGCGTTAATAAAACTGAACTTGCTGCTTTGTTATGTGTAACGCCAGGCAGTGGTTCAGCAAAGACAAAATCCCCAAAACTTTGAATTTAGGGGGTTAATTAATATCCATGCTGTTAATTGATGTCCTTTTTAATAGTTTAAAAAAAAACCAAACCACCTTGAGGTACATGTCTGGAAACTTTAGAGAAGACACGGTAGAGC
Source organism: Gorsachius magnificus (assembly GCA_034008185.1). NCBI lineage: Eukaryota > Metazoa > Chordata > Aves > Pelecaniformes > Ardeidae > Gorsachius > Gorsachius magnificus. Next base: position 121,628,855 of record CM067082.1, read on the forward strand.
CTCAGAGCTATGCTTTGTCACAAACGGTCTTGATATCTTTTTTCTTCCTAGGAGAAGCTCTAATGAAAGAGTTTGCCTTTCCTTATTTATCCGAAAGCCAGCTTCTTTTAGCGGAAGCAGATAAGAGACTCCAGTGAGATGAATCCTAGATAAAGCAGTTATCACGTACTAGTGAGGCCACAAAAGCTTCTTCCACTTCTGCCAGAAAGATGTGAAAAGCAGGGCCAGGGCCGTGACTTTGATGTACCTTTGGTAAGGTTCTGGATTAATCTAGCAAAAGCATTGCCTGTTCCCTGACTGTGCCAGCAGCGTAAGGGTGTGGTGTGGTGCTCCTGCTTGTTCTTTCTTTTCAGACTACAGTGGAGATCAGTTCTCGAGTTTTAGCTGTAGAATATTCCCAAACAATAGCTGTTTTGAAGAGGGCTTCTCTGGATTATTTTCTAAGGGCCCTGTGTAACTCCTAAAAAGTTAAGTGTTCCCTGCAGTTAATTCTTCGGAGACAATGTGTAAGCTATCAGAATTTGCTGGTGCCTAAAGACATCTCGAGAAACAATGACACAAAATGGAACAAACACACCATGGGGGAAGCTTCAGCTTTTTGAAGACGACTCGAGTCTTCATGCCAATTCTTTGTGTGCTTGTAAATGAACCTCTGAATAAAACTTGTCAATGCTATATGGAAAAGTCAGGAAGCAAAGAACATCTCTGTGTGAGCCCATTAAATGGTATTTTTTGGAAAGTGCCATACGGTGGGAGATAGAATTCAGCATAAGCCAGGTAGACAAATGCCATGCGTTAGAACCGCACAGGTTATTCTCCTCCTTGTCCCACCTCGTATCTTGAAAGCCCAGCGCACGCGTAAGACCTGGCGGGAGCTCCTAGCGATTTGTGGGATTTTGCCCCTAACGTTAATCAGCTTGTGGGTTTTTTAACAGGAAGCCAGGCCCTTATCAGACTGCTTGACCACTAACATTTTACTTTTTCACTCTCAGAATGTGAACGGTATAAAGTACCACGCCAAGAACGGCCACAGAACGCAAATCCGCGTACGCAAACCATTCAAATGTCGCTGTGGAAAGAGTTACAAGACAGCTCAGGGCCTGCGGCACCACACAATCAATTTCCACCCCCCCGTGTCTGCTGAGATTATCAGGAAGATGCAGCAATAACATGCTGGTCACAAATGTGCCAAGAAATCCTCACCAGCAGTTGCTGATTTTGAGAACAGCCACCTTTTTCAGGGGAAGCATTCAGCAACCCTTTAAAACAATTAAATGCATGCTTTAAAATTTTTCTGTAATTTTGGAATGATGTATCTTTGTAGAGTTAATGATTTTGTACATTTGCACATGTAATCATCATACCCATTTTCATTACTTTGAGATAAGGTGCTATAAAAGCTATATAGGTTCTTCAGAACATTTTTCTCCAAAACAGACAAAAAATAAAAAATAATTTAGGGGGGCGTCGCAAATTTAGTTGTACTGAAGTAAGCGTGGAACAGGAGCGCGAGGAGGAGAGCTTGGCACTTACACCCTTTCGAGATTGTAACGTGATGAAGACTTTCACTGCATCTGTCAATGTGTGTGCGAAACCAAAACAGTACCACCCTCGTCAAACTGTCGTTAACATGCCTTACATAATGGAGTTATCAGTGGAGTAGCAAGTCTTTTAGGTAATGGAAATATAAATAAGAAAGAATGTTTAACATAATATGCTAAAAATATTTTCATACTTAAATAACATACGTAAAAAGGTGTGCTTGCTGTATTTTATATTATCTTGCAAATCTTTTTTTTGTTCCCCCCCCCCCCCGAAATGCTGAAGATCTTGCCATCCGAACTAGCAAACAATCACTCTAGTGTTAGAAATTACTACTTTTATTTTTTTGTACGAGATGTCGTATTATGTTCACGCCCATCAAACCTTTGAGGACCAATATCCCAGTCCAACTGAATAGTTACCCCCAAACTATCTGTTAGAAAGACACTTGGAAATACTTAAGTGCAAATTTATGTGTGTGTGAGAAACAATTATCTTCATCTCAGATGAAGTTTTAAAGCACTTTGTAGTTCTCTATTGCCAACAGATTTAATGTTTTATGTGTTGCCAATTCTTGCAGCTACTGTACGAGCACGTGCCTGTGGTTGCAAATAAAAATTAAAAATCCCACGCGTGGTTTAAGGAGGTCCATTACTCGTGCTGAGGGAGTCCCTAATGCCTCTCCCTCACCGTCACGGAACTTTGAGATTTTTATTTCTGCATTTTTGCTTTTTTTGTTTGTTTGTTTTGCTTCTCACCGTAGGTCACTGCATTTGTCTGGAAGTGTCTGTTTAGCTTTACAGTTAATTTTGCTGAAACATGACGTATGAGCCTTATTGAAGATTAAGTGCTTCTTGCAGCAGGTGGTCAGAGACCGACCTAAAACAAAATCCAACGCGAGAGCCCTTCGTGTCTGGACCAGGCCTGAGCAGGTGTCGGCTGCCCTCCTGCCTTGTGTGTTCTCCTCTCCCAGGCGCTGTCCTTGGAGCCGAGCCAGCCGGCAGCGGAGGCGGGCACCCGAGGCAGGCACCCCCACCCTGCCCCAGCCCAAAACGCTTCTTGCACCAGGAGGGCCAGGGAGGAAGGCACAGCGTTAAACAAACACAGCCATCGCCCCCTCCCTGCGTTCCTGTAAGTGCAAAAGCAAGCGCAACTGAAGGAGGAATGCGCTTTCTCTTTCCTTCTTCCCAAAGCTGTACAGGAAAACGCTGTAAGGATGACAGTTACCTGTTCTCCAGCAGAGTAGAACATCTGGGTAAAACCCTTAGGAACCACCCTCAGGAGTAAGTGTTTAGAACGCCCGACTTGACCTAGAGCACCGCATTTTCAAGTCCTAGAGAGGCGACAGCGGGCACCTTGCACGGTGCTGCCAGCCGAGCGTGATGGGCTGATCCAGACACGAGAGCCGCTGGTACCCCAAGGGCCCCGGTGGCCGCTTCCCACCTCCCGCAGCTTTGGCAGCCGCTCTGGCCAACCACTGGCCCTCTGGCTCTGCTCCTACTGCAAGAAGCCACTGCCTGGGTAAGGGCGTTCAACAGCTGAGCAGCCGTAAAGCGTCATTGTCGCATGTAAAGTCCTTTCAACGATAAAAAATGAAATTCCAGTTTCTATTTACCTACTCATTGTGACAGTATTATTAAACAGGTAAAGATGGGACTATTTTGTTATACTGTGTATAGTGAATGTATTGTACTGTGTCTGTGAAAAGTGTGCTTTAAATTATATTTTCATATGTTTTGTTGGGGACAAAGTACTTTAAGTTCGAAAGTGACAGAGGTTTGTTTTAGAACTGAAGGCAACTTAAAGAATTCCTGTCAAGAAAGCTGCTTATAAATGTAAATCAAATCACATTTAAAATAAACTGCCTCTGACCTAAGAAGCCTGCTCTGCCTTGTTACTGAGCTAGAGAGTTAAGTTCTCGAGCTGTGCATGGGCTCTCAGTTCTGGGGTTTACTTTGGTATCCTCAAACTCTGTATTCAATGGACACCTGCAGCAGCTTAAGCACCACACCGCTAATGCACAAATCACGCAGGCTGCTACAGCCTGGTGGGGGAAGGAAAACAAAAACAGTATTTGGATTTAACCAGTCAAAAGGATTCCAGATTTCACAGGCTGTTCGCCAGGCAGAATTTGTGCTGCTACAACAGCATCTGCCCCTTTTTTTTGGCAGGATGTGGGCCACCTCCCTGCTCATGGTCTCAGAACTGAAGTGGCTATTGCCACGGAAGGAGACATCATTAAATCTGTAATTCAGTGCGGTTGTGGCAGAGGTTTTGGCTCCTGCCGTGGCCCTGCAGCCTCCCGGGGCGGGTTGTTTTAAGCGGCTGCGTCAGGGTGGCTGCTTAACACGGCAACCTCGTGCGCAGTTCCCTGTGCAGACGCGCAGCCGAGAGCAGCTTCGTGCTCTGGCACAGCCAGGTTTCCAGGTTGCCCGGCCTGTGTGGGACGCCAACCTCTGAGACGTCGTGCGTCTTCAGTAATGGTACCTAACTCTATTTTGGGATTGTAGCCTGTTCTGTTCTCATATGCTGTTGAGTTATGCTAAGAAAAAAATTGAGAAAATATTCTTACAGTACGCCTGTGCCTTACCTCAGGCCATCTCTAGACATGAGGATCACAGTTTAAAAAAAAAAATAATAATAATCCAAGACTTAAAGGGACCACGAGGACTGATGCAGTAGCTGCTACCCAAGCCACTGCGATGATCTGGGTCACCCAGCTTTGGATACACCCTGCTTCGAACAGGGTATTGCGCACCGTCACGAGGGGGCTGCAGACAACGGCAGCTACTCAGAGCCTTCATCCCCGCGATTCTCCCTCGAAGAAAGAACACAAACAGATGCGAGCAGCGCTTGGTGCCGCACAAAGCCGAAACAGCATTTCCTGTGACTATGAAAAGCCTAAACTCTGGTTGGTTGCTAAACGAGCAGCAGGAAAAAGGGGCGACTCCATGAATAATTTTGCTTTTAATGTAGTAAGACTACTGTACAACAAGAGGAAAGCAAATTCACGTCATACAGGTAAAGTAAATCTAAAATGCTGAGATATACACACGTTTTTACTTGCTGGAAAGAAACACATACGGTTAAAACGCAGGAAGTTCTAAAAGCCCTAAGCCAAAAGGAACACAATTCACGGCCGTGAAAACAGAACCATATTTTCTACCAAATGCAACTGCAACGTAATGGCAATGATTTTCTTTCTTTTTAAACAATCACCTTCAGGCATTTGAGCACAGCGGTTTCTTCCAACTCAAAACTACCACCCTTCAGGTACAACAAACGTACTTCATCTCACGCTGTCCCTGTGCAGAGCGGGAGTGCTCCCCGCGCCTTCTGCTGCAAACATGTCATCGCACAGTACGCGCACCTACGCTTCAGAAACGTACTACAAAACTATATAATCTCCACAGGGTGGGTAATGCGACTTTCCAATTTAACTGTTACTCAGAGAAAAAAGAAAAAAAAAAAAAAAAAAAAAAAAAAACAGAAAACCAAAACCCTACACAACTTTACTCGGAGAAACACCTAGGGTTTACATTTTTAGTGATGCCTCGGTCACCATGGTGAAGAGGAACCCTAGGCGGCTGGTGCCATTGTTACGTAGCCGAACAGCATCATGAAGCCGGTCTCGTTTTTTTCTGAGGCCAAGTCATTCCCGTGTCCTCACAAATTCCGCCTAAGTAGGGGAATAAATAGCTACATACACAACAGGGCAGGGCTTGGGGGGGGGGGGGGGCTTGGGTTTTAGTACAATGTTAGGTAGAGAGAGAAGATAACCCAGTAGCAGCTCACAGCCGCGACCTATCACGGCTCCCATCAGAGTACATTAGCTTTTAATCAGCATTTGCACTGTTTGTTACGGAAAAGCTGCACCGCTCGCATCCCGTCGGTGGGCTACTCGAGAGTTGGGGGGGTGTTAAGCTACGCTGCAAAACAAAAGTATTTAATCAAAGTTTAATACGTTCTGATCAAAGTGCGTCTGAACGTGCCTCTCGAAGCCTTGCTGGTCGTAGTCGGGGGGGAACTGCTCGCTGCACATGGGGCAGACCTTCCAGTGGCTCTCGACGTGCTCCTCGAACTTGCTCTGGTCATAGTTGGGCGGGAACATCACATCGCAAAGAGGGCACTTCTTGTGCACGTCAAAGCTGCGCGAGGAGGCGGAGAGAAAGAGAGGAGGAAGCAGTTACTTCATCTGTTATCGCAAAGGAAAACGTAAAAGTAGGATCCCGTTGCCACCGAGGTCAAGAGCTTTGCTACAGATTTAAATTTGAGCGGACTTGCTACCTAAGCAAGTATCACACAGTGAATCTGAACGTCTCTGCTGAATGCACTCCATACAGTTAAAGCAGCTTTACACGGGAATTCCAAAATAACCTGGCAGGTTTGACATCGTTCCAGCTACCACTGAATCCAAATCTATTGAATGCCTTAATGGCCAGGCAGTTTCATGGGAAACCACTCTCTCTGCTCATAAATGCTCACTCTTAGCAAACAGAACACTTTATAAAAGCTCTAAACTTAGGATCACAATTAGGTTGGAAAGAGAGGGGGGGTAAAAAACCCAAAAGTTATTCGTTGACTGAAGAAATTGTCCACATTCTGTCAAAATAAGGTACAACACAAACAGTCCGCCCAGTCTAACAGCGTATTCTCTCCTGACAGTTACCTGTAAATCAAACGCTTACTGAAAATGCTTCATGGGTTTTCATCTCCGCCCCCCACCCTTGAGTAAAAAAGCCCGGTTACACAGAAACCTACCCGTGCCATCAGAGACCAATAAAAGGTAACATTTACCTGGAATCAAAGCAGAAACCTGTTCCACGTTCATGCAAGAGAAGACTCGGAGGATCAGGAGCAGAAGGTACAGTGTTGTCGTCATCCTATTTAAAAAAAAGGAAGTATTTTAAGTCATACCCATACCCCCGCCAAATACATTTTTGCTACCAAGCATAAACATGGATGAAGTTTACGCCGCAGAGATGATAAAGCGGAAGGTAACTTTTACTGTAGCAGAGGGAAGGCAGACCGTGGTTGATGAACGTGAACAGCTAAGCACAGCCTTCCTTCTGAGTGGGCACCCGGAGCAGGAACCTGCCCCGGTACTGCTAGGATGCTGCGACCAAAACACGGCGACCTGGGCAATGCCGGTCACCTCACTGTGAGTGCCCGCGGCCGAGACAGAACAGGCAAGGCCTGTGTTAAACTGAACACAGGGCATCCCGCTACAAACCACAACAGGGTGTCATCAAGAGATAAAACGCAAAACCGAAATTCTAGGCAGGAGAACGTCAAGTCAGGCTTTAAAAATCCGTCCATTTGAATTTCGGCGGTGTGGGTTTCACCTCCCAAGGATCAGTTTTGAGCGACCTGCCCGTGCTGCTCTCGGCGGCCGAGCAGACCCCGTGCACAGCAGCTACGCCGCGGGGTTCGGCTGCTTCCTCCCGGCCCAGGCGCCGACGGGGCGCTCTGCTCCGCTGACGGACAAGGAGGTTTGCCTGGGAGCTTCTCGCAGGTCAGGAGGGCGGCTCGGCCTCCAGGGGACACGCTGCTCCTCACCCCTCGCAACAGAAGAGGAAGAAACCCGCCTGCAACGGGGAGTTCTCCTGCAGAGATTCCGAGAGCTCCCTTCTGACAAGCAAGGGGTCAGAGCACGCGCGTTTTGCAGGTTCTTGGGCTGTTGTGGGGTTTTCTACCATTTTACTCTGCGATAACATTATTACGAATTAAGATTTAAATAAGCACAATGATGTAAGCAAACACGATTAGGGGAAGAAAACGGCACAAAAGGAAAGTAAGAAAGCAAGAAGAAAACCAGAACTGTGTTTGTAAACCCATTTTTATGCAGTGTAAAACTATTTACTATATGACATCTCTGTTCTACTCTGCTATAGGTAGTGCAGCACAAAACCCACCCATTTCCAGGTGGGACTACAGGCAAATTCAGCAAGATTTTTGAAACTCCAAGTTCATTTTCCTTTTCATCTCAAAGACGTCTTGCTTGCAAGAATTATTAATTATCTCAGCAGATCTTCCCAAATGGATGTGCGAGGGACCGTACGTTACAGCATCCACACTGTAAGTTTTCTACAGATAACTAACACGTATATCCAAACATATTTCATTTCCAGGCTAACATGCTTCGTCCTTACGAAGAGTTAATGGAATCGGGGCAGGATGGGAAGATTCCCTCAATATTTTTCTTCTCCTGACAACAGCTGTTTAGCTTCAACCATTTAACGTTTCCATTAAGCAGCTAGTGGGGCTTGCTGTGACAGATGCTAGCGACAGACACACTTTCCTGTCTGACTTGCTTGCTTTGCACCTGCAGTACAAAGGGCATATGGGTTTTAAAATATTATTTGTTCCTTTTGTCACGAAAGAGGTAGGACGTACGTATTAAAGAAGAAAAAATATTTAAAGTACTCGTGCTACAATGCTACAGCTCATATAGCGCCAAAAACATGACAAATTTGCCAAATACCAGACTGTAAGCAGTCCAGGACTTATCTGAGACAACGGATGTGCATCTTCCGTCAAAAAAAATAGTTCCACTACAAACGCAGGCCCAATTAACATTTAAATCCTTTAGAAAAGGCTTTCTTATAATTCTTTACTCTTGGTCACTCAATTACTCCTTGAACGCAGGGCATTTTTGTCACAGAACTTATTAATACCTGATGACAAATGCCAAGGTGGACGAGGTACTTCTCTGGTGAAAGGGCTCCTCAGCCTCCAATTCCTTCCATAAGCGTTCTTTGCGAGAGATTAGCAGACCCAATGATGAACGCATGGGTTATTTGTTATATTATATTAAGGGTTATTCACTTCAGTTGCATAAGGAGTCAAGATTTACCAATACTAGATATTAACTTGGCATAGAAGGGCTTTAACCAAAATGGTGGGGCTAACAGGATGCAGATGGGTGTCTCTTTCCCCATTCAAAATTATTAACGCATTCAACCAAACCCAACTTTTAGAAAGTTTTACGCAGACCAGAAAGAAACCACGCACCGGAAGGCCCAAGTGCAACCAAACACACAGCTCATCATTCCTGGAGTTAATCCATCTTCCATACAAGTCTCAGAATACTACAGAAATTTTAGTTCCCCTGTCAGAAAAGGAAACCTCTCAGTCTTCTTGCATGCACTACACGGAGATTAAAACGTACCAAGTGCAAGTGAAGTATGTTCATGGAACACATTATTCAAGTGGAACCGCTCTTACCGATGCCCTCCATCCACTGACGTTGGCTGTTTAGCATCGGCTTCCCCACATGCGTATTTCTGCGCCACTACCACAGTCCAGGGGAAACTAAAGATTTTAATTAGAATCAACAAAATGCAAACCGATCTATATGAAGGTTTGCCATTTTAAAAATTTATTTTAAAAAAAAAATCAGCACTGCCTGTCCGCCTTATATAAAGCTTGAATAGGTTAATAGGTTGGGTGGGGACTTTTTAGTTTTTTTCAGGTGAGTTTTTCACATTATTTACTCTTGTTATTTTAGTTATTTGGTCAGTATTTTGCTCCCCCTCCCCCTTTTTTTTTTTTTTTTAAAAACATTTGGGTTACTGCGAGTCACTGGGTAAGAGAAAATTGTTTACATATTTTGTCCTTCCTTTCAACTTCTGGCAAGCGTGATACCCAGCCACGTACAAATACAACACTCCTCCTCATTCCTTTTTGGAAAACTGACTTGAAAAAGCACACAATGCTTTCCTCTACACGGGCTCACATGCGCTATGCTGCATTGCTCCCTGGTAGGCACCACCTTCAACAAAAGGCAAGCGCAAGTTATTAACTGTTTAGAAAAAAGGCTTTTCTGATGTCAAAGTGACGTTAAGTTTGGTATGTCCTAAGGATACAGCTTTCTCGTGACCCAGTTCGATTAACTGTACAAATCGTACTGCACGTTCCTTACACCAGCTTCTGACCTGTGCAGACAACAACACTAAACACGTGCTGATACTCTGCTCTTACAATGCAGAAAGTCCGTCTCTTCAGCGCACTTTTGCTCTTGGCCAAGTTCATAAAGATCAATTCTTAACCTGTTGTTATGCTCAACCCAAAGAAGAGGAATGCAGATCTCAAAGCACACCTCAAAAGCACGCGTTACAGAGATTATTGTATAATTAAAGAATGATCACACGGTAACAATGAGAACTTCATCTTAGCCTGGGAGCGTTTCACAGCGATTCCACTCACAAGTTACACTAAAGAGCACACAATCACCAATAACTGAAAATTCTGGGCTAACTTGGAACTTCTGGCAAACACAGAAAATGTCCCACAGTATGGGACTCCGACCGCTGCCTGTTTCTGTCATTCCAGGTGGACAGAACTCCTGAAGCGTACCTTGTGAACCAGAGGACTCCATGAAGGGAGGACAGATCTTGCTCATCTGGGTTCACAATCACTTAGTGCCCCGTTTCCTCCAGCTACCATAACCAATGATATATTCTTTGTTCTTACAAATGATGTTACAGATGCTTTTCAACCTGACATTTAAAAACACGTCACTCTCCCATGGTAAAACAAACCATCCCCCGAAGACTCAGAAGCCGAGATGAGAAGGCTGGTTGAAGCCGCTTTACAGAAGGAGTCTGGCAATAATTGCCGTGAGGCCTGGCCCCAGTGGCTCAGCCCATGCTGTATTTTAAGCATAGGCATCAGCTTACTCTCAAGACCCCACGGTGGAGTCATCCAAGGTATCTGGATGGAAGCCCACACTCCGTATTTTGAGAAAGGGACAGTTCAATCTGCCCTCTGTGCAGACCGAGAGCCAGCTTCCTTGCACTCTACGCTGATGACCAGGGACGCTGCTGCAGGCACTCAGCCCAAGACCTCCACAGCGCCCTGCAGCGACGTTAACACAGTTGATACGTGGCCGCAGGTCCTTACAAAAAGAGCCTGGTAGCACATACCCACAGGCTGTCACTGTGGTTATGTAGCGTAACAAGCGCCAGGCCTTCTGAAGTCAGAAGTTGGGATATCCTGGTTAATGAAATGATAAAGGATGCCTTTAACATCATGACTTAACTAACAGCACTGGCCTGACACTCTGACTCTCTAAAATTGCCACAATGAGTTCCACAGATTGCATGTATCATAAAGATATTACACAATAAATAAGAGGCGGGTAAAAAAGAGGGGGGTTGCCACTAACAGAAGAAAAAGAAGGGAAAGCCTGACATTAACTGTCAGAAATAAGTGCAGCTCACCTAGTTTTACCAAAACTAACCCATTTTGTTTCAAGTACTGCTTTCACGATTGCAATTGTAATCGGTTCCCAGATTGCCAAACAGAAATTTAGAAACAAAGCCATGGGACACTGTACAAAAACCACAGGCTTGAACAATCCCCGTCCCTGATTTCTACAGATCATTTTAACGTGCAACAGCAAGCGAAGCGATGCCCATCTTAAGCTTTAAACAATAAACAGACAGCCACACCGCTAATGTATAGCACAGGTAAGCTGGAAAGAAAAGTACATACATTTTCTTTCTGTGATTCGGCTCTGCTGCATGAGTGAAATCAAACAAAGTCTTTTAGATGTCCCTACCTCTCTGCAAGCAGTCTGGTCTCCCAAGGGGTGCCTGGATACCAACTGCTTCTTCTATGTCTATCCTGTAGAAAAGGCAGTAATTGGCTGCCAGGGTAAGATCAGGCTAATGAAGTATAGCAGGGTTTTTTTGCTAGAAGAAAGGCCATTTTGGATTCATCTCAAAAAAATATCCTGACCTGGCTGTCAGTTGCCAAAAGTTACACCCCCCACCCCCCACAAATTTACTGTGACTAACAACATTGTTTAAGAGTCTCAAGATAGTTATTCTGGGCTTACTGCCAACTAATCAGGACTACATTTCTAAAACTCACACTTTAGTATTAAATATATATGCTTTGTTTATGGATCTCTCCCATACATACCTTCCTCTAGAAATTATTTGCTCCAAATGATTACATTTTCATCAATTACGGGAGCATGAGCAAATGGAAAGTTTGTGCTGAGCAGATGACGGCAGGAACTTGTGGCAAGTCAACTATTCTACATAAAACCACCACTGTATGCGTGCTAATCTGGCATGATTAACACAGACCTGCTTATCCCTCTCAGAAATCACGGTTTAATTGGCCTAAGAGTTCCAAAAGCCAAAGCTATGAAGAATTCCAGAAAGTCTTCAAGTCATACAAAACAGATGGCTTTTCATGTCAACCAAATATATGGAAGAGCCCATTCCCAAGGAACAAAGTTTTGGGAGAAACAAAATCAGAACACAACAGCAACGTTAAACCAAAATTCTGAAGCATTTGCAGATGTATCCTTACTTAGACTACAACTCAGAGTAAACGAAGACAGTGGAAGCAGCATAAGCTTCCATACAGCGGGAGAGTCACCATCACCTGATTTTATACTGCTACTCAAGGTAACGGCCAGTAACAAAGATGTCTTCACCTTGAAAGGGAAGCCTACTACACTTGGGGTCAGAGCAAACCGCGTTCTCCTTAGGAATGTGGAAGCTAAGTTCAGGTCACGGTAGGAGCAAATGCCTCAGCAGAAGGATCATCTCAATCATGAGCTTGAGATTTTTTTAACTCATCAGTAGGAAAGACAAATTTGTAGAGGGTTACAAAGACAGCAGCTGTACTCCACAGACTTGAAGATCAAACCATTAGCTGCACATACAGAAGCATCCCCGCAAAAATAATTCATGCACAACTTTAGCATGAGAATAATCCTTTTAAAGTGAGCTTAGGCCATCTGTGATGTCTTTCCTTCTATGAATGGGCATGGTACACACCCTGGCACCCATTCAGTACTATAGGGCTATGCAAAAATCCTGCTTCACTGGGCCAAATGTGCTCTTAAGGAGAGTACAGAATTTGTGACACTGGAATGAGAAAGCAGCAGTGAGTGAATAGAGCCCAAGCCGGCACCCTTCTTCACCGTCGCTAACCAAAAAGGACAGTTACTGTCTTGTGCCATACCTCTAATCTATTAATATATAATTGAAAGTCTCACATTTCCTCCTCGGGATAGGTAGGAAGATCAACCAAGGGTGTCTCACTGAGATTTTTTAAGAGGTGTATTGCTAAGAAGTACACACAACAGCAGCCACATTAGCTCAACAGGCTGACAGTTTTCCTTCATTGGGAAGGGAAATGGGGAAAAACCTTTCTGTTGATGTAGAAAACTACAGTTAATCCATATCAGTAAGCAATTTACAATTCTAATGACACAGAACAGAAACACGATCTTTTTAATATATTGCAGACATGGCACCACAAGTTCACTTTTTCAGTAGAAGACGGAAAGCATATAAATGGGTCATTACCCAGGAACACAAGATTCCTTTATGCAAAAGTAAACTCAGCACCTCAAACAAGTCTGTTACAAGACTGATGAAGAAAAAGGTTGCATTAAAAAAAAAAAAAAAACCCACACAAATAAAACCCAAAAACACCTCATGAAGACTTTGCAAAACCAAGAAGACAAGAGGGATTCCGGTATAGAAGGTTTGCATCAATTTGGACAGGTCCAAGATATTTCACTAAAGGGCGCAATTTCAGTTCAAGAATCAAGTTTTACCACCAAAAAGAGAACTATGGAGTCCTGACTTTCTCTGGATTTGTCTTGCATTCCCCCTAACACCTCTCCTCCCACATCATCTCACATTCTCTTCGTATTTAGTTGGATTATTGACCATTTGCAGCCGTACTCAGGCTGATGAGGCAGCTGTCAGCTGCCTGTTAGAACAAGAATTTATTAGTGTGTCTCAATTCTCCCAAGCAATTGTCAAAAAACCTGTAGGAAGTCACTATCTAACACCGCTACCATGTCAAACGTGGCTGAAGTTAGCAGAAGAAAGCAAAAACAATACCTAGAAAGAAATAGAAAATGGGGGCAGGACAGCAAAACAAAAATCTGAACAAACTGGAAGAGAATTCTGGTTTGAGCAACCACCAGAGTTCAGATGAACAGAAAATGGGTACTCCATTTACGTCAACTCACAGCACAAATAATGCTGTATGAATTGTTTAAGTGCCGGAATGGTCCAGTGAAGACAAAGGCTTTAAAAACTTGAGGATTATATCTTCAAAGGTCCCTTCCAACCTAAACTATTCTATCATTCTATGACTATCAACACGTAGAGTGGAGGTGCAAATGGACAAATGCACAAAGACAAATTCTAGATTCTTCCCCTGGTGCTAAGGAAGACATGTCGCAGTTGGAAATAGAGTAACTCCACATTTACAATGACAGAAGGTCAAGGTAGTAACAGTTGCAGAGATGTGGTTTGTAGGTTTGAAGCAATTCTACCTAATTGCCTGTCCAAAAAACACTTCTGGAAGAAGCATTCCAGTTTTCTCCTCTGTCATCCAGATCGTTTATGAAGTTACTGAACTGCACCAGAATGTAAGAGCAGCAACTACAGCAGGTAAGTTTGACTTGCTAGACCGCACCCCCTGCCCTAGTTTGCTGACCTATTCCTTAGGTTAGATGAATATCCTAAAGGAAAGGAGGTCCCGTTTCTGGCCTTCATTCCATAGAAGCAAGTCGCAAAGCTTTTCTCACGTGTGCATGCACACACTTCCCTACTCTCACCTTATAGACTGAAAAAAGCCTATTTTAGTCATACCTGAAAAGTCTGTTTACAGCTGTGTGTATAGCACCTCTACTTCATTCTCCTATGTATCACAATATTGGCCCGGGGTCTCAAAGATCTGTCACCTTAGATAAATAATGTAGACATGTTCATCATCATAGGTAAAGCAACACCAAAACGGCCATGAACTGGTGGAAGTGGCTACAACACCCTCAAGTTCTTAAACGAATATAACACGTAGTAGTAGGAATACGGAGAGGAAGATGACAGAAGTCCATACAATGGTAATATTTTAAATAAAGCAGCAAGATTACCAATCCTTTTCTTCTGGGAGGGAATTCTGCTCCAACAAAAGGCTCTACGTCTTACTGGTTTAAAGATGCACAGAATTACATCTTAAGCAGCTTATTTTAAAAACCAGTACAACAAATGGTAATCTCTTAATATCTATAATTTTATACCTGCTGTTTCTTCTGCACAAGCAACAGGCTCTCCTTTATAATGAATTACCTACATATATGAAAGTTTTCCCTAGTTATTTCTTTAAATACTACATAGGAACTGTTTTATCTTTGGCATATTACTAAGTCTCTCTAGAAACTTCATGCAGCTACTCATTGCCATGGAAATTTGTACACTACACATACGGTCTATTTTTGGGAGGAGAAAGCAACTGATTCTCATTTGAAAGTAAAAGACTAAAGATATAAATTATTTGATTTAAAGGCACCTTTTCTCAAGGTGAACTTTATTTAAGCCTGTTATATTCCATCTCATTACAAAAATCCAAGCTGTGTCAGCAAATGAGCACAAGACTCTAGCACTGTTTCTCTTGGGTTTGCAAGAGGGCAAAGCACATAGATCAGAAAGAACACCCTGCTAATTAAACTGAAGCAGATGACTAAAGAAGAGAAGAGCTTGTCATATGCAGTATCTACGTCAAGAATGATCAGATTAAATATGCAAAATGTGAAGTAAAGGTGGGCAACAGCATTAAGCTCACATTCTAGATCTCAAACAGGCTGCGGAAGTTCTGACAGTTTCTCTAATTATTCACAGTAATGGACATTGGGGGCAAAAGGTAGGAGGGAGAAATACATTTTTCTCCATTATTGGTGCTGAGCACCAGGGCTAAAATCATGCCTGTCTGAACACTGATCAGTTTCTGCAAAGGTTAATAGCAATTAAATGTGGCAAACTAGACTAAATGAGAAACAGGTCATCCTTCAAAGAGCAAATTTTCTTAGAATAAGAAAGAGTAATAAGTCTGTTCCTGTTCAAATGAAGACATACCCTTTATTACAGAAGCCAATTTACTAAAACCATATTTTATACCAGGATGTGCAAGTTAACTGTATTAAAAGGAAAGGCTAACCAGTATCCACTTCAAACATATAAATCCCTAAAAAAGAAATCAGTGAGAATCTATCACTTTCAGTTTAATCAGTTTTAGATAACAGTCAACTAGCTCTTCCACATACATGACTAACAGCAAAAAACATTCAAAATGGAAATTAATAAATGCAGATTGCAAAAGAGAACAAAAGACTAATACATTAGAATGAAGTATCTAATATGATACAAATTTTCACTCTGCATTTGACTGAAAAAATGGTATCAGAATCCTTTAAATTTTTATTTGTTCTGTTGCAATTTACTTCCTACATACAAATTATAAAGTGAGTAAGACATGGCTACATTTTGAGCCCTCATTCTAGCACACAGGAGAGAAAAATCAGAATGAGTTGAGATTACTTCAATTTTTCTACTGCAGTGTTTAAAAAGATTAAGAAGCTACTGTCCTAATACCGAAACAAGCTGTCAGTAACTCCAGAGGCTGAGGGAACAAGTATATTATCATCAATTGATGTGCAGAGTTTCCTCCTTCAAAGCAAGCAAAATTCACCTAAAACATTCTTTAGGCAAAAGAAAAGTCAAATCTGGATTTATTTAACAATAAATCAGGCTTATCAGATACTGAAAAAACTCTTGATTACTCATTAGTAAACTTATGAAGGAAAAAAATTAATAAAAAAGGTAACTTGCGTTGCTATCCTCAGGATCTTCTAAACCATCGGGCCGACTAAGATTGCGTGAAGGCTGACTACAGACTACATCATCTTCTAGCTCCCAAAAGGAAGTTCGAACAGGTGGTCTTTGGATCTCATCAGGATTAAAAGCACCATCTGCTCCATCTGAAGAAAAATTAATTAGAGCATCTTTGTTGAGTAGAGTTTGTATTTTGAGATTACAGATGTGCTACCCTACATTTAAAAAAATCAAGACTTAAACACATTTGCAGTTTAGATAATAGAAAACAACAGAAGTCACCTTTAAAAGGTGCTTCTTTAAAACTTTGTTTACCTCATTGATTCTCATCAGTAAAATAATGGCACTTTATTAAATTCTCATCAATCAATAAAGGCTCCATACACCAGTATAAAGACTGTTGGCACTTAACCTGCATTAAATAAGCCACTGCTTTTGAAACAGTGAGAGAGAACTTATACTGGGGGGTGGCTAGGGTAGGGGGTGTGGAATTTACTTACCTCTTCTTTCCTGAATTGCGTAAGGGTTCCCATACTGCAGTACTGGTAGTCTGCTTGGCACTGCCGGAACTGGTCCATTTTCCTCCGAATACGGGTTGCGAAAATGTAATGCTGGTTGCGGTGTCTGTCCTTCCATCATCCTTCCAGCTTGATTTCCCGGTGTCCTGCCAAGTTCCTAAATAATGCAAAGTTTAAAATGTAATTAACCTATGGAGTCCTAGCAAAGTTTGAAGTTCTAATGAAATATTTGTTTTTAAAAATACATCTGCTAACCTTCACACTGCCTCTTCATCTTGCTCTATTGCCAACTATACCATACAGACCAAAAATAGTCAATGAAGAAAAGAAAATGCAATGAAGATATTTTAAAGATTTTTTTTTCTCGTTTTGTCATCAGTTAATTCAAATTATATAAACAGAATGGCCACATTTTTCAAGAAAGAGCTGCATCCTTTTTAAAATTAAGAAAAAAATCAGTTGAATAGGTAAAGAATGGGTGGATTAACAATAACAATTAAAGATAATGAGCAGCGAGGAAAGTTTTTAAAAGTTACAATTAAAAATAAAATCATTCTTTTTTTTCGTATCATACCATGCCATTCAAGAATGCACTGGTTTAGTTTGTGAAGTATACATACAGACATACTTGACATAATTCCCTATGAATCTGTGAGTGGCAGGTATTTTAAGAACTATTGCACTGGATCCTTTCTGACACCTAACAGCAGAACATTGACCTACATAAAGTGTAACAACATTAGTTAAGCTGAGCTCAGGGCTGACACTTTCAGCAAGAAATGAAAAACTTTAGAACAAGCTTCTGCTCAACGCCCTTCACGTGCACACACACAGAGGGAAAGAAACCAGCACGGAGAACTCAGAAGCAGTCTCGTCTTTTCTACAATATAACTTCCTTGAAGTTACCCTTACTTGCACACACACAACGTGTGCACATTAAGCCCTGGACGTTATTTGCAGGTGTGTTAGATGTAGCTGTGTTTAAAACTGGAAGAGAATTACCTTGTTCAAATGCAGAGATCCTAGCAAACATAGTCACCTAAAACTACACCTACAGAGGCAAAGTTCCATTACTTTTCCTTGTTCTCAATTCCTTTGAAAATTGGTTTTTAAATAGGTGATGAAATATGTTAAACCGGTTGGAACAATTTTGTCCTTGTTTGTGATTCTGCTTGGTGATCATGTGTAATTATTATGTAATTATTAGGGATTTTTTTTTAGTTACTATTATAATGTCAAAATATTTCTACAACCATTATACCAAGTATAGCCAAAACCTCCTCTGTCCTAGTCACTGCTAACGCAGCTGAAATTTTCACGTTTCTCCTTTTTGTGAAGAGGAAAAAGACATCTTCGGTTTTTTCAATTAATATACAGCATTATCCACATTGTTGAGAAGTGGTTTGTGGCTTGCAATGACTGAAGATATGAGAACACTTTTGAGCTGCCCTGTAAAGCAGACTTAACAATGCAGTTGGCAAATTTTGTCCTTACATTCAAAAAAAGACAGACTGTACGCTATTAAGAAAATTACAGTCTAAATGTAAATCAAAGGAAGAAGGGCAAAAAAGAGAATAAAGTAATGAGACAGGCTGACATGTTAAGCAGTGGTTTCTACATCAATAGCGTGAAGTTGTCAGCTATCTTAGTGGGCATGAGGAAAAGGCCATTTTGAAGAAAATATCGTTACTCAGCAGAAATATCCCTCCAAAATGTAACAAAATAGCATGGAAAAAAGCGCACAAGTATGCACATCTGAAAATATAACAGAAAAATGATGAAACATGGTCTCACAGATCAATTCATGATACCTGAATAGGGGAGGAAAGACGACAGAGAATGGTAGACTTAAATGGCCTGCTTTATTTATTTCTGTTGTTTAAATACTTGTATCAGAAAGGCAATTAATTCTTTCAGAAAAGCTCAAAAAGAACCCTTCAAAAAATTAATATACTTAGAATTCTAGATTCTTGCATATAGTAATTATTATAAGCTACTAAAGGGGTTTTACAACTTCTAAACCATTAAAACTCTAAGTCAATATATATGTTAAAAGACAGTAATTAAAGTGACTTAAGTGTGGTCAGTGCATCAGCTGTAATTCATCCTAAGAAAAGTCCTTCTCATCCTTCCATTTAATAAAACGGGTTAAGGGAAAGAAAGCATGTATGCCAAAAATATCCAAAGGAACAGACCATTTACAATTCAGAACCAAGCAAAAAAAATTCCAAGATGTAAAAAAGAAAAGAAAATAATAGTTAAAAAATAGAGACTATTTAGACAGCTACACTTCCTGATCATTTTGCTCTTTCTGGTTAGCATTTTCTTCTGGATTCTCTGGATTCATGTTTAATATTTACTAATGTAATGTTAACAAAAACCTCAAAGATGGAAGTGTGCATTTTCTCCAAAAGACTTTGAGTTGAAACTTAAAACCAAGATTTCAGTTAGAGATTTAACTACATGAGAAGTAAAACGTCTTAGTTATTAAAACGAACAACTCAATGTATTTTTCTTAAAAACAGGTAAACTTCAGCCAAAACCATAAGAATACAAAAAAGGCAAAATCAAGTAGCAATAACTACTCTGAAAACAAAACTCCACTCAAATGAAAAATGATCAGGTTTCAGACATAAAGGGTTTAGACTCCAACAGCAACATCATAAAGTTGTTTTCAAACAGGAAAAGAAAGTAATATCTGCAAATGGTACGGCAGCTTACAGAAAGTTATCTTTGTTGGAGCACTGGACGTAAAAACAGCAGCATTTACTTTCTTTTAAAAAAAACTTTCTAATACAGGACAACACAATTTCTGCCTAACACCCTCTATGTAAAATATCCTCCTGTAGATGTGACATAAAACTACACTAATGTTACTTTAGATTTACAGACTAAATTGCGTCTATGATTGAAATGGTTAGGGTTAAATGGTTAGGATTACATCTTAAAAGTTTTAGTGAGCATGTAAAATCTAAATAATTAATCTTTCCTCAATACAAAGCAGGAACAATTCATTATCAGTGAAATTAAGATTTTCCTTTTTAAAATCAATTTCTTCTGCAATATGGAAGCAGTTTAGAATGAGAGGCAGTGACATTAATACTTTCATTTTAGCATCACATAAGATTAAAACAGAATGTAGATCAAAGTGACTGTAAAAAGGTGATGTAAAATAGCCTTAGCCAGAAGTTGGACAGCTAGGGTAGAGACGGATTAAAAAAAAAAAAAAAAAATCAAAGGCTATATAAGTATGTAAATAAAATAGAAACCAAGTAATTTTATGAGTTTGAAGAGACAGCAAATGAACATTTTTAGCGTGCTATGTTTGGTGACATTTATAAACAAACACTGTGGAGTATAAATTGAAAAGCTGTTTACTATACTCTGCTTAACCTTTTAAATCATGGATCCAGTCTAGCAAGGCACTTTGATTCTTCTTTGTAATGTAAATATCTATAAATTTGGTAGACAAAGTTCCAAGCTTTTACAAGCTCCATACATTATTACAGTTGTTCTCCTCCTTATGTGTGGTGTTTAAAATTACTCCCTCCAGCTAAACTAGATTAATCAAAACTCAACTTCTATTGTGCTTTCTTTTGAATTAGAAAAATGAGATCAATTAAAAATTACATCTTTGTAAAAAAAAAAATAATTTAAATACCAACTACTTGAGAATCTAGAATTTTACAAAACACTTAAATAGCTTAATCTGAAATAAGTTTAATTTTATCAGTGGGCAAATTCCTGTGTTTACTAAGTCTCTGTTCACACTGGATTTTTAAAGTAATCTGAGCACTCCTAACTTTTCCACAATAACATGCAATACTATCTGAGTGTAATAAAGACATTTTATTATTTCACTTTTCAGTAAAACCTAGCTTTGATTAATTGTCAGAGGTACTTCCAACATTAGAACATTAGCATTAATATTTCAGAATGTCTGGTTTAACAGTAATGGCAATGAATTTGATTAGACACTGAACGCTTGAAAGTGGCAGTCCATTTTCTAACACACATTTAAAAATCAGAGTGCTGTTTGTGTATCTTTCTTTCCTGATAGGTATTTTTCCAGTTGTTGTTTACAGAAGTCACTACTGTCACATGTCAAGCTGCTCTTATTATTACAAGCAGTCAGTAAGAGACCTGCAGATGTCAAAAGGATTTGCTTGTATGCACGCATCATGAAGAACCCAGAGATTATACTGTTGAAATGTCTACAGTCTACATCTCTAGTTACAAGACAACACAGGATAAGAGCAAAAATAATCCTAACCAGGGATGGAAAAAATAAAACTGTCAAGCTAGGTATGTACCATTCATGTCTCATGCCAGAATTCCAAAGGGAGTAAGGTTTACTAATTCTGCTGCCTGTCAGCCAGTAACTCCTTGAAGTATCAGGGATAGAGCCTGTCTCAAAGAAATGAAATTCCCGCAAGTTTTGTTAACTGATGCTCCCTTAGACGACAGAAAGGCTGCAGCATGAGCTCAGTAATCATCTTTTCTATTTGGCCAAGGAGCACATGCACTAAGCTAGACACAACAGGGCTGAACATCTTTCAATAAGAGACACAGAGCAGTAAAGGAGGAAGGAGTCTGGAAGTCACTGAAAACTTGTAGAAAAACAGTGATGCTACTGAGATGAGAGAGGAATATAGGACAAAACTGGTAAGAATTCCTATGTTCTGTGAACTGTACAGCTAGCTGCAATTTCAGATTATTAATTTACAGAGTAATCCCTATCTGCAAACAGAAGTAATTACTTTAGATCCTGGATGGAATACCATTCTAGACAGGATCAAAGACATTTTTGACACCATAATGGTTTTGTTAGATTATATGTAGAAAATATTCTAGGATATTATTACAGAACAATAAACGAGAATATTTTCAAAGGCGGAGTCAGTTTTGGCAAGTTGTTAATTTACAAAATTAAGCAAGAATACTGACGATACCTTCTCACTGCTAAAGAGTTCCAACTGTGATGCCAGATCCTTTATTCGTCTCTCTTTTTCTGCCAGCTGAACCTATATGAAAAGAAGTTTAAGGTTCCTATATTAGTGAGTAGAAACTACTTCCTTGCATGTCACATTGTGAAAACACAAAGCTCAGTGATTAAGTTCATCTTTCAGATGTCTACTATAGTTACAGGCAACATCTAGTGCTTTTACAAATCAAACCCAACAATTCTCCCTAAGTTTATCTACTCGGTAACAGAGTACATTAGCAGCCTTTTCTTGCCAGTTTTCAGAGAACAATTGGGGAAAGATAAAATTCTAGGTTAAATACCAGGAGTAGTGACAGTAATACTAATGGCAGGAGGGACACCACTACCCAGAAACAGTTGCAGGTTTTCAAGTCTCATGTCATTATTTCTAAAGGAATCCACTGGCAATCATTTTGGTGATTTATTTAATTCACTTCTTCTCTCCAGCTCTTATGTTCCACCACAGGACTGAGAGAACCAAAACCTCCTCTTACCTCAAAGACACTAAATTTGTTTCACGAACATCTACCTTGTGTCTCTGTTGGGTGCTCTAGGAGGAGATGCAGCTGACATATTACACAATTCTTCCAAGGCTTCCTCCTTGCTTCAAAATGATTATTTAAATAATCTTTCTTTACAAAGGGCTATTTTATTTGGATCCTGGTTACTTTGGAGACTGCCGCTTTGCTTGTTTTTCTAGCATATAAGAGCAATGCTCTGCTCAGTTACTTTTGGTTTTTTTAATTCTGAAATGCTGCCTTCTAGTTCAGGTCAACAGAGAGAAATCTACCAAATGGGAAGAAAAGCTCACTTTTTCTCCCCCATCTGCACTTTCCTGAAAAATAACATGTTTTGAATTGCAGTCAAAATGCTTTCTGATTTTGGAACCAATATTTACTACTTCTGCTGTTGAGAAGTTAAAAACAAACTTATTTTACATTGAATCAAGCATGGCAACCAATCACTGCTAATTAATCAAATTAAATTGGAAAGAGTCATGCATTTTATCAAATTGAGAGCTTTGAAAGGTGTTGAAAAAGGACAGCACAGCCTACTGAGTGCTGAAATGAGCTGTAGAGTAATTCACTATTTTATAAAGAAAAAGTGTTGCAATTTCTTATGGGAGGGTCACACTTCAACGTGTGACACAGTCACCCTTCAATTTAATCCCTGTTCATTGCAACAGGCAAAAATGGGCAACAGAGAGCATTCTACCCTGTCAACTACACTATCGGCATGAGACTGAAAGCAAGCATAAAAGCTGGTCTTATGGAAATTTGGTGCTCTTATCTTGTCCTTGTTGACCTAGAAAGCCACTTCAACATATGTATTACCATTGCATAACCTCAAAGATTAAGGCCCCATGTAAGCTAAAGCTGCCCATTATGCTTGACTTTCTGGTGCATGTGTAACATCACTCTACTAAGACTACAGTTGAGATCCTCCAAATTAAAGTAATTCTTTCATGAAGATTTAAAAAAAAAAAAAAAGTATTGCTCATCTTGTATGTCTTTAGTTAATTCAGATAAAATGCATTAGACGTTCCTACGCTGGTAATGCAGCACGAAGAGTTTAGAAAAATGCCAGTCAGTATTCTTGCTGGTATTATAGCAAGCAACAGGAAATTAGAACACTCTACCCCTTTTTTCCTGTAATGTAAGATTAACATCGTCTAGAGGTTTGTCTAAATCCACAACATTAAAAGACTGATAGCCATTTGGTACCATACTTAGCAGGTCTGTCTTACTTTCAAAGAAGCATTACAAGACTGTGTTGTTTCTACAAGCACAAAACGATCTTCTATTTACAGCAAAAATGTATTTACTGTTTTTTTCCCCCCGTTTTTCCCCCATTAAAACTGTTCATTATTTGAACTATTAGAAATAAGCAACTATGTCAAGAACAGGATATCATTCATTGCCATAAACAAAATCTGTAACTTACTTTATACTGATCCTCCATGGCTGCTAGCTGTAATTTTATACCCTCATTGATTTTCACTTGTTCTTTCCACTTCAGCTCCAGTTTAGCTAGTTCATCCGCATAAACACTGCATTTCAGCTTCTCATCCTAGAATAGTTTATACCATGGCATGAAATATTTACAATTTTAAGATATTTCCCCTCCCACCTCCAACAATGACACTGTGTAACTCCATGCTTTTAGAACGAGACCATTTACAAATGGCTTCCCCAAGAAATCAAACCTGACTCAAGATTTGGAAGAGGACAGGATGACTGAACACTGCGCAAATTATGTTAATACATTTTTTTTTCTTGCCTGAGTTTTCAACAAGCTAATATTCCTCTTTAGCTTCACAGTTCCATTTCTTTGTATCCTAATACCATACTGTAATCGTGGTTATCCTTTCAAGTGTCTCACTTCAATACGAAACCTTTCCCCATGCAACTTTCATCCAGAAGGTCAAAGGCAAAGTTTTCCTCAAGCATCACTACAGAAGAAATAGCCAGCAGAAGCTAACACAGGCTCTCCATAGACAGGGGAATGAGCAGAATTACATGACAGTTGTTACATCCTGGAGAGCACATTAAAATAGAATAATCTCCTTGTGATAAGTAAGAGAAACAAGATAAGCTGAGTTCATGACAGTTTGTCAATATGACTATTTGAAAACAAAACATACTGAAGTAGGGAAAAATTCCAAGTTTTTAATTCTAATCTTAATTCTAACTGTTCTGATTTCATAATGTTGATTAATATTATTTTTTTAATCGCCAAACAAGCAAAGAAATGAACAGAGACAAGAAAACACCCAGAAAGCATTTTTTAAACAATTCACACCAGTCAACTTTTCACCAGCATCACTGATGCAATACTCCATTGTCATACATAGATCCAAACTGGTTAAACGAAAATCAAGTTAGGACTGACAGCTAATAATATCTGAAGGGAATTACTATTGTGGCTACAGCACTACTGGTGTTGACTTTGGTCCAGCGAACCATATAAATGCCTTTATGTATGACTGAGCCCAAGCTACTAGGCAGCGCCCACTCGGACATCAAAACACTGTAAAAGTCCAGGACAGTCAGATTTGGAAGGGAATTCTTACACTTGAGCAGCATATCAGATAAACACTACTATACTTGTTCCAGACATCAGCTGGCTTACAGCAACATGCTGTATGTGATTTATAAAAGCAATTAATACTAAAAATACAATGCAAAAAAAAAAAAAAAAAAGTATTCAAAACTAAGCATAGAAGTAGTAGTAGTTTTGTTCATTTGTTTTACTGCATCGGGGTTATCCTGAGGGGTCCTTGTCTGGGTTCTCTAACACCACAGGTAATCAAGAGCTGACTTAATAAAAATGTGTTTTCTAATGTTAAAATTTCTACCATAATCGTAGTGTATTACACAAACAAGCAAGGCAACTCAGCAGGGCAGGCTTTGTGGTTTACAGACTTAGCACCTTTAGCTACTTTCTGTTCAGTTTTCCGAAGTAGCCATTTACTTACTGCCAACATTTGCTTGCATTTCTTATACTTCTCTGTTTTCTCAGCAATTTCTTTATTCATTTCACGTACTTGCTCCTTTACCGTGAATTCCGAAACTATATCAGATGAAATGGGGCTAACTGTGAACATTGAAGAAAAACAAGAATATTGATTTTTTGTTCCATAAATGAAGTCTGTATAAGAGAAATGACAGGCCAAATCTGACAGCACATCAAGAACAAGAGTGCTCCATGTTACCCAAGCAAATAGTTAATCAGAGACCATCAGTATCATGTGGCTAGTGATACGCAAGATCAGCAGTCATACTAGCACGTCTGTGTTCTCTCACATACTGAAGATGAACATACTGTATACACACACATACTACAAAGGTCAAAGAAAAAAAAAAAGAAAAAAAAGAAAAAACAAAACAAAACAAACAAAAAAAACCCCACAAAACCAAAAAAAACCCCAGACATCTGTCCCCTTAACTCCCAAGAAAGTAAATACCAGAATACATACATTAGGATATTATGCTAGATATTTTATTCTTCAGTAAAAACATGTAGTGCCTCAGCAATCTACTTCATCCCTTCACATACTATAACTGAGCTTGCTGGGATTTTATTTGTTGTAGGAAACACTTAAGTGTTTAGGAAACACTTAAGACAGGAGGAAACTGACAGAAATTACAACCTATAGTCTCTATAGACAGAAAGAATGTGTGAATTATAAAGTAATACAAACAAAATTAGTCAGCATTTACTGGCATTTATCAATTTAAATTGAATAATAAACCAGGCTTGGTTTTAACCTATTGTATGTTTATGTTTTAGAAGATTACTTTTATAAGAACCTTATAGTTCATAAAAATTAAAACCTACTGAAACATTTTCTAATAAAACACTACTACATATAAATCATGAGAGTATTCTATAGACTTGACCTTGTCATCACATTATCAGAACTTTTCAGTGGATTTGATTTTTACAGTAGAATGCTGCAGTGGATAGTCATTATAACAGGACTGCGAAATTACCATGCTATTGTACACAATTTGCAAATTTGGGGAGAATTTGGGTTTTTAATTGTTTGTTAGCTTGGCAAAACCAGCTCTGTGTTAACTATCAAGCAGAAATTCAGGAGTTCAGTCCTACTGACATTACCAAATATCAACTGAACTGTTTTCAAAAGACACATGAAATTATTTATGAATGTTACCACTTGAAAAAAGACACAAGATTTTTAGATTAATCTTCACATTTCTAATCATTGCTTTAACTAAAACATAACAAGTCCTGGTTTGTACTATACGTACTATTAGGGGCTACTTCACATAGACAACACTTTCAGGTTCATACAAACAGACAAAGTTTAAGCCGTTGATACCTGGAGATGCAGACAACTTTTTGTCTGTAACGACCGCAGTAGCTGTCTCAATGTTAGATGCATCTGTCAGTTTCTGTTGATGCCCCGCAATTTTCTTTGTGAAAAGAAATTTTGTTTTTATATTTAATTAAATGAAAACCCAAAGCACAAAGTAACGTATATATTGCACTATTATCTCCTCCAAAATTGGACTAGATGGAATTTCTCATTAAAACAGGAGTTAATAATATATATGCAAACACATTTAATTCTACAAGCACTGAAATTGCCTCAGACTATGATCTTTATAATCTTACATTATAAAATTCTTTTTCCCTAGAAACAGTAGTTTCTACACAAATTATTAGAAAAACCTCATTTTCTAGAGAATCAGTTACACTTAAATCTATCAACTTAAATCTAATATTCCATTAGAAAATGGAGTCTGTATCACTAATGAGCACTGGACCTCCAGTGTCGAAGTAGTGAAATTTGGCGTTTGTTATCAGGTGTACAACATAGCCAAAGACGTGGAAGACTTTAAGGAAAAGCCACAGGCATTCTGCTATGACACCTTGTTTACCATTGACCTTCTGGATGAGAAGACAACTTTTTAAAGTAATCTGTGGATGAACACTGGGTAGCTACCCCATTTGTTCTGTGGATAGCAGAAATACTTAAGTCTGTTTTTCTTCAGAATTCACATTTTTACATCTTTCCATTGCTCATATGCCTTTTCCCTGTTTGATCTCCTTTCTGACTCAGTCACCAATTTTCACAAAATTCTGAAGAACTCTGAAATTTGCTAACAGGTTCAGTTACTAAGTGTCATAAGTCTCACATCATTGAAAGCCCCATTTACTTACAGAACAAAGCTTAGAAGAGTGGTAAGAATACAAAATACATATGGAATATAGCTATATACTGTGCTGTGAAAGTTCCATTTCCCCCACTTTTGGGTTTTGGGGTTGGTTTTTTCTGGTGGTGGTACTGAATAGAAGTATTAATTATGGATTTTTCCCTGCTTTGGTTTCAAAATTCTTCCTTGAACAATGTTATGCTTATAGGTTCATCCAAACTCCGCTAGCTTTCTACATACACCAGTTACTACAAATCCTACACTTGGTTTCGACACCTATCTAAAAAGAATCATAGAAGTAATTCTGTTTTATGGGAAAAAATGGCAAATTAAAGAGCCATTGCTTGCCAGATGTTCTAATCCTGTTTAAAAGCACTGGTTTTTGCAGAAGGAAATCAAACAGTTGCTGAAAAGTTACAAAAAGCAAGTGCAATTTCTCCCATTCTACTTACTGCCTGTTCTGTAAACTTGTTTACTTGTTTTTGAAGTTTTTGACATTCTTTGAATTTTTCCTTGTAATGGTCAGCAGCCATTTGCAGACGAAGCTTCAGATCTTCAACTTCTCTGCGTAGTTCCTGCTCTACTGTGTTTGAAGTTTCCTTAAAAAAAAAATAATTAGAAATTGTTCTCCCTTTTGTTCAAATACCACCATTTCCCAAAAAGCCTTTTTTCAATTAAAGAAAGTATAATGCTCTATGTAAGCACAGAATTAGTTCTTATTTTCTTTGTGGGGAAAAAAAGAAATAAAGTAGTAGAGCACAGATAGAGGCAGTATCTCTACTGAACTTCATTTGAAGCAGGACGCACTGAGGAAGTAAATAGGCACTGGTATAATACCAGAGGTAGGTAAAGAGGATTCTTATCCTCTGGGCTGATTAACATATACCAAAGTCCAAACACCTTCCAGAAGGTGGTCTAGCCATCTTATAGACAAGTATAGCTACATGGCAAAAATGGACAGACCATATTTGTATTCTATCACACTCACTATGTTCCTACTAGAAGTGGTTCAGTTGAGCTGTAACATTGACACACAAGCTAAACAAACTACAGTTACCAACTCAATATGCACTGTATTCGGATACTTTCTGGTAATCTGAGTCATTCAGATGATCTGCTACTTCTTTCAGCATGCATTTCAAAGACATTGTATATAACTGAAATTCTTAGAAAAAAAGGTGTAATTCTTTTGAGGGCTGTACTATTCAATTTGTATTTACAGCACTACTTTATTTACTGTTCAGCTCAATGTATTCTTTTAAACTGCTGCATCATTACAGTAATCCTACTAGCAAATTAATCCAATACAGTTGCAGTCACAGAAGATACAGGACCAAGCTCACTTCAGTCAGAATGATAAAACTTGTATTAGCTCACTAGATTTTTTTCCAAGACAAAGAAAGTCAAGACAGTTTCCATTACATTAGTATTTTTATACTTACAAATACTAAAGCAAATTAACTTTGACCACAAATATTGGAAGGACTCATAAGAATCAAGAGAGAATCTATTAATGAGGAAAGAACATTATAAAAAAAATTCTATACATTTTCTTATCTGAATGAATTTTTAATGCTACTGTGGCTCACATAAAAGAAGGAAGGGAGACAATTCAAAACAATATAGATAAATACTGTACTATTCTGTGAAAATAATATGGGGGTGGAGGGGAGTTGCTTTAAGTAGTAGCAGAAACCTTGTTTCTTACCAACCTTCCACATCAGCTAACATGCACTTGATTTAAGGTAGTATCTTGAGTGCCAAAAGAGAATTTGATAAAATTTGCACTAATCATCCAGAAACATATTTTATTCCCCAATTTTAGCAAAGCTAGCTCTGACAGATTTTATAAATACAGATAAGCTTCAGTACTGACAATTTACCTGTTCATTTTTCAAAGCCATGATTTTTTTCATTTCAGCTAAAGCATCAGCAAGCTGCTTTTTCAATTTTTCATTTTCTAGACGTGCACTGTGAAGATCTGCCATCGTCTTATCTCGCACATTTACTGCGTCACTCAGCTCTTTTGACATGAGGACAGCTTCTTGTTTGCTAGCCTGAATCTGATCTTCAGCTTTCCGAAGCTGTTCTTTTAACATACTCGCATCCTCCTGGGAAAGAGAAGACAGGGAAGAGAATCCATAATTTTTTAATTCAAAGCTTAAATAAAGGTTGTTATAGGGATTAGAAATACTTGAAAGAAAAATCAAGTTTTCCTGGTGGCTTTAGCAAAACCACTAAATCAAGAAGTTAGTACACAAGTACTATTTTCCCCATTTGCCTTCTTTGCTAACAATGGTGTGCAAACATTTCACTGTGACAGAAAGGCAAATTTAAATATTATTATTTTATCTATACTGGATTTTTGGTTTATTGTCAACCTTAGGTTTAACCATACACCAAAAAAAGTCCTTTTTAACATCTTTGTTCTTATCACCATAGAACTCTTAACAGGCACAAATGGCCATCCAGCTTCAAAACCAAAGTTCACTCCACAGTAAGACACTGCAAATAACAACAGGGTAAGAGGTCTTACAATGCCTACAATTGGTTGACGTAAGACACCGTAAAGCAGCTTTGGGATGTTTGTCTTACAGCTTCATTTCCCAAGATCTTGCACAACAAGCTTTTCAGATGGAACTGAGAGCAAAAAGTAATCAAGAGCAAGCTGCAGCATGCAGCACTAAGACCCGCAGCAGTGCTGCAGCTCCACAGGACAAGCCCAAGGGCCAACTGACCAAGCTGTACTCCTGGCCTCATTCCTCAGAAAAGCCTAAGATCACACACACACACAAAAAATAAAATAAAAAAAAAAAAAAAAAAAAATCAGAGCTACTATCAGCTACTCACAGCCTCTGGGCTTCTTGAAGGCATAATCATCTCATATTCTTGAGTCTAGACATAAATTCCAGGTATCTCTAGTCCATTATTTGTTAATTTTTGAATAATCACTTAGTATAGAAAGTCCAGAGGAATACTAATATATTTTGTAAATATTTATGAAGATGGATGAACTAGGAAATGCCCTCAAGTCCTGTCCCTTAGCAATTTTTACAGTACATGATACATCAGTTACGTATTTCAGTAAATATCTGCAGTTCCACAGTGTAAGACAGAAACGGTAACAATCCCACCAGAAACGTCACAAGCACTTCAAGATTAAAAAATGACACAAATGTTTGATTGCTTCAGCACTGGCACACACACACCCCTACATGTTTTTACTTCAAAGTAAAATACAGTAGTAGTTTAACACATTCAGAGACAAAACTGCAGAGCAGTCACAAGACTCAAACAAGATAAGCTGTAACTTACAAGTGACATAGCATGGTTTTTGTCCTCTTGCTATCTCCATTCTCAACAGCACTACTTTTCTACTTCAATTTTACATTCATAACTCACATTACTTTAAATGCAATTTCTATGCTTTTGAGATCCAGACTGCTTTTTCTGTGAGAAGACTGGCAAGATACACAAGATAAAATCACCTGCATAATCTGATTTTTTTCCATGCTGGCCTCAAAGGCTGTGCCTAACTTAACTCTCTAGTTTGGATCAAGAGCACATTTGTGAAGCAAAACTCCCGGGTAATTCCACTATGACCTATCACACTGTTGATCATGGGACAGAACAGTTGGGGCACAGAAACTGGATTGTTTTTCAATGAAATGAAACAGGAAGACACACATGAACACCAAATGGGTATTCTATCCATAGCACCACACTAAAGCTAGTCTGAAGTAACCCCACTTGGACCACGGACAGCATAGATACCAGTTCTTCAGCAGTTTTACTCTCCTACCACGCTGCTTGCTAACCACAATGGTACCAAACTGCATAGCAAAACTCACCTCTTCCTTAGAAGTCCTACTGGCACTGCTATTGCTGAGTTCTCAGTCAATTCAGTCCATTGATATCTTACCCTTTTTCAGGTTTTACATCATTGTACCTTGACAGTACATTCACCTAACAAGTCCTTCAGCACATCTTTCAAAGTCTCCTCTTTTCTCCTCCATCACCCTCTGCAGCCTCAACATACCTACACCATTATCTTTTCTCTTTTCCTCAATCTCCTTCTTTTTTCATGAAGTTAAACCACTTTTAGTGGTGCACTTTTACTGAACTCACAAATTACTTTTTCACACACAGTTCAATCTCACAGTTCATCATGCGAGACATCTCAACAAGCTCAGAATGTGCAAAACTAAAACTGACTTCACCCCTGCTCATTTTCTGCATCTGAGAACACCATAATCCTCTTGCCTCTCAACCTATATACCCTAGTGATATCTTCAACTTCTTCCTTTCTCTCGTCAACACATACAACCTGAGATATGTTTATTTTAAACCAGGCCAATTATATTAGCAATGCTTACCTTGTTTGATGAGGAGAGCAAAAAAGCTTTCTTCATATTTTCTTTTTCAGCTATAAATAGCTGTAATCTGCCAACCTCCTCTTTATAATACGATATCATGTTTTCTTTGTTTGCATCCAAATTCTTAAACGTCTGGATTTCTTTTACTAGTTTGGTGTTTTCTATTTCTGTATTCTTCAAGTGTATCTGTAATGATGCTAAAAAATGTCAAACTCTCCTTCCATGTTATGAAAACTACCTTTCACCTGTCCATTTAAGTGTTCACTGAATTCTAACTCATCTCTGAGACAAATTAGATCAGGTAAAGAGAAAAATTAAACATTTGATAATATCACTGCCCTCCAGCACAAATTTTCTGGCTGGAATTCTTTCGGCTTCATCATCTAATAACAGCTCCACTCTACAGCTAAGAAGTTAAGGCCCTGACTTCTGTCCACGTCAAATTAAGCTATTCAGAATTCACTCCTCTCTTCACAAATGCTGGATAACTAAGGACAAGCAAAAAAGAAGTGACTTGAAGAAAACTAAAGAGAAATTAAACTTCTAGTAGTATCTACTGCAATCATCTAAGCAAACAGGACTACATCAGAAATATTCATTTCCAAAGACAGCAAACTACTTTAACAACTCTAGAGCTGATTTTAAGGTATCATTGTCTCTCATATTATGCCTAATAAAGGATAACTGTTGCACTCAAGTGTTGTCCACTCAAAGACTAGGAGATTTGTGTTGCTTATTTACAAAGGGATTCCATGCTTGTGAAAAATGTTTCAAGATTTTATTACTTTGGGTGTATATTTAATACTGTCTGCTACAGAAAGACATTTTCCTATGAACAGAAATGATCTTTTAAATATACTTGATTTGTTTCATACAACCTAAGGATTTCATAATTTTAGCATCTAAGACTTTTCCTGTATTTGGGGGGATAGGGGGAGCTATATTTTATTTTAAACATGGGTGTGTGTCAATACCAGCAGAAGAAATCAGCTATGCTAGTAAAAATCAATGCAATATAGATCCTACTAAAGCTTCTCAGAGTTATGCACAAGATTCAAGAACAGGGATCTAGAAAACACAGTCTGGAGAGAGAACTTAGAACAGTAAAAAGTAATTTACTTATGGAGAAGTATGTTAAGAAAACCAGTTACTGGGTGATGCACTGTATAACTAATTAACTTCCTCACTAGCATCTATTATTTTTTGTTACTATGCCAGCATTTTAACAAAGTGGTGATCCATTCTCCTTCTTAGATGAATTCAGATGCTATTTTTCTCATTTATTTTTATATAAGAACATCTATAACTGTCTTAAAAATCTGTTCACAGAACTTACCCATTTCCTTTTTTCCTTTAACAAATTCAACTTATCAGACTTCTCCATAAAACATTATTACCTTTATTTCAAACCATTTCACTTCAGTGTATACAGGTACAAGGAATAAAGTTACCTTATAAAGTTCTTTTTCATCCTTTTCTGTCTTTAGCACACATTCAAGTTGCTCCTTCTCAAGCATCACTTTCTTCAGTTTGTCCTTCAGACTAAGACATCGACAAATTAATAGTACAGAACTATTAATACAGAAAGTCAATGCATACACTAAAAATTGTGAATTAAAAAAAAAAAACAACTATGGAAAGAAACAGTAAAATAAAGAAGGAACAAAATTACTAAATACCTGTCTAACTCCGTTTCTTTTGCAATGGCTTTTTGAGTAACAGTCATGATATCTTCTTCAAGCTGGAGAACTTTTGAAGCAGCCTCATCATGCTTCTTCTTCAAATCGTCAATTTCAGTTTTAAGAGCTTCTGATGCTTGAATATTATTCTTTAAAAAAATGCAAATAGATATCATTTGAGAATGCGTATCTTCAGAACTACAGCATGCTATTTGAATTAATGCTAAAATACGGTCATTAGATCTCTTCCTTAAAATGTATGACAAGCCTATTTCAAGTGTACGTAAATATATATTGCATATATATATATAATAAATAAAAATATATTAAGCTTGCTACACACAGCTAATATATTAATAAGGAGTCAATAAGGAGTATTTTGGTGCAAGCATTCAGTTACTACGAGACTACCAAAGACTTCAGAGCACAGGACAAACAAAGCTGTGTTTCATATCTTTTGCCCATCTCCTTTCTGTGAACTAACCATTGACTACCTAGCTTAGAAAACATAAAGAACTACTTTTCAAGTAAAAGAAAGTACAAACAAAACCAGAAGAGCTTGAAGTTGACCAGACAGTTATACCACTCAAGCGAGTCACAGTAAAGACAACTGCAGGCAAAAGGAGAAAAAAAAAATGGAAGAACTCCTGATGAAGAGCTAGTTACTACACTACACTACATTCTCCTAGCTGGAACATGTGGAAGGTCTCACAAAGCTGAAACAATTGCAGCATTTATGTCTTTGATAGAGACAGAGGAAGCCTGACAACACCCAAAAGAGATTTTTCAGAAAACTGACAGATGCAAGATGGGAAGCCACTTTTAAGTATTGCATTCATTATCTAATTACAGTAATGTCCATACGTTCTAATGCAGTGGACAGCTAAACATCATCTCTACCACAGCAAAACAGCCATTTAAAGCCAGATCATCTTAAATAACCCAGAAAAACATTACTTTCAATCTAATACTATTTTCATGAGAAAATAAATTAATAACACTAAAGTAGAACACATACTGAGATAATGGTTACTCTTTCTGGTATGAAAACTGAATAAAGCTCAGCTTAGTATCAACTATGACAGTGGTATGAATCAAAGTGTAAACAAGGTCAAGACAGACTGACCAACATGCCTGACTACAGCATGACTTACACCGTTTGTGCAGACACTAAGGTACAAGTTGTCTTTTTGCTCTGCATTTGGAAGATTAAAGCACTAGTTCATCTATTCATTTTTAAACAAAGCTTAATGCCCTGAAACAAGACTGTACTGTTACATCAAGAGAAACACATCAGCCAGAATTTACGGAGAACCCTTACTGGCCAGATTCCAACCTAACTAACAATGTTTTAAGTACAATAAAATATAATGAGGACTGGTTTTACTCATTAATTATCAAAATGCACTGTTTGCAAGTGTAATTAAGCCCTGCTTTTACAAGGGACTAAACAGAAGTTTGGGCATTATGATTTTTTTTGGGGGGTAGGGAGTGTTGAATTGTGAGGGATGGGAAACATAACTGATGACTCAACCACTTCCTAAACACTATAACAGCACATAAAGTAATTTTTATTTTTGTTACATATGCTATAAAAAAGGACTAATACATTACAACTATTTAAACTCTAAATGGCTTTATTATATGCCTTAATGTAATAAAGAATTTCACGGGAACATGAATGTACTATCTCTTTAGAAAACAGCATTGGAGAAAATGACCCACAATTTTCGTAAGGTCTTTATTTTTGAAGAGCTATCAGTTTCCTGCAACCAAAAATATATGTACTTGGTGTAACGAAGGCAGGATATTTTAATTAAAGTCTGTATTCCAAGTAAAACTTGCTATATAACCAGCAGCAACAACACACATTATAACTGCTTGTCCTCCCCTAGTGCAGTGGAGACTAATTACTTGCCCCTGTTTTGAAAGTCTAGTATAGTAAAAACTCTATTTCAATGCATATCTGTGTTTTCTCTAAACACCACTTTGGTATAACTGTAACTGCTGCAACCCAAGTGCCTTCAAAAGAATTTAATCTGATACATTATATATACAAACTGTACAAACAGTTCAAACAGGCTGCCAAAGGTAACATATATTAAAAGGAATTAATAGCCTTAAAAAAATTCACTCCACAAACAGCATTACAATTGATGCTGCTTTGCTAGTTATTCTGAAGGGACATGGTATTAAAATGTAAAAGTTCCATACTTAACAGATTCTCACCTAATAAACTTGTTTAGATACAACTAAAGCCTACAGTTTTGAAAGAAAGAAGGATTAATTTTTAGAGACGACTTGTTATTTTACAGAATTCTTAGCAATTCAATTTAGATGCTGCAATCCTAGTCCCATACACTCTGGTTACAGCAGTTTCAGTGCCTGTAAAAATTTAAATGAGTGCTCTTAGACTATTTTACTGGTAAAAGTTGACTGTGTTTTAGGATGATTCTAAAGGGGAAGAATATAATAAGCACATCAACTACACAGACAACCTCTATTACAAAAAAAAAAAAATTACTTTCTGTAATTATTGTTTACTTAATTTTTCTTTAATTTATCTGGTACATCTACAAATACTATACCCTTTCTTCCCCTTTCTTAACAGAAAGAAATGCACAGAAAGAACATGAATATTTTAATGAACTGGTTTAAAAACACCCAATAATTTAAAGATTATTTTTACCCTGGATTTTATTTTTAAATCCAGTTACGAATACAGATTCCCCCAAGTCGTCCCCTCCCTTAGAGTTGCAACAGCCTTATGGGTGGATGGGGGAAGCAAACTGCATCACAAGGGGCAGAAAAAGCAGCCAGCAAGTACTTAAGTCAGCTTCATTGCTGCAAAACAAAAAGCTACCAATGTAACAATTCCTATAACTACTAGGAGTCTCACTAGGGAAATGAAACAAAGAAAATTTAACGTAGTTGTCAAGTGAATTTATCTTTCCCAGAATCAAAATCCCACTTTGAAAATTTTTATGCACCTTCAGATAGGGAACGAGAAGATGGGGACACCAGAATCTTTATTGCTATTCTGAAATGGCAAAATATTTAAGACTGATTATTTTTAAAATAATTTTGTAGTAATCACATGAAACCTTGTCCTCCCCCTGCAAAGAACTGCCATTAGACATAATTTATTTGTGCATTACCAACAGCTGCCGAAACAGTTTTTATATCAAAAAGTTCTAAACTGCAGATCAGTTGCTTTAGGTTTGTGTAACCTAATTGTAAATACACTGATTGAAACCTCATAAAGCTATTATAAGCTCTGTCTAAAAGATACGCGAAGATCATACCCTGAAACACGTTTAAAATCTATTAAACTTCTGCTACAAAAGTACTAATAATCTTTCATTTGAGAATGGGATAGCCATAAAATTTCTAGATTCTCATTTTTTAACAGAAAACTATGGCAAAAAATCTGTATGTTCAACAATCAACAACACCCCACTTTCACTACTTATTCCTTACTTCAAATGGATTTTTGCAACACGAGTAAAACATTTCAGAGTACAGCCTGGCTAATGGAAGCAAAGCGGTACAGACCCCCCTTCCTGTGAATCTCACAATGTGTTTTTCAAACATACTTAAGGCAGAGAGAGATCCAACAGACAGAACAAAATACTCGAAAAATACAACCCAGGACTATTTCAAGCTCTGTCACCTTGCAGTATGGCAATGGGCAGCATGGTTTTTTATGCTTCATCTTCCCTTTTCATCACATTTAAAACTCCTTATCCACTTTTTAAAAGCCACTCCACGCCCAAAATAATCACCTTTGATTAATGGCTAATATCTGCAATCTTTATTTTACTTTTTTACAGAATGCATACATTGCAGAGAAGAAGAATGAAAGGTTAAAAATAAGCTATGCAACTCTGAAACCAAAGACATCAAGTCACCAAATACGAGGCAATTTATGTTAAAAAAAAAAAAAAAAGCAGCAGCAGCACACCACCACCACCTCTCAAGTTTCAGCTGGATTGATTTATCTGGACATGTTAATATCAGGGGAACCATTGCACTTCATACTCTGCAGAGAATTTAGGGGATCTAGATGAATTATCTGCAGGAGCCTTTTGTTTATCCCATTGACATCACAGCAGCTCCAACAGAATTATGTGAAACAATTGGCTGACATGATACTCTGTTTAAAGGACCTCTGAGGAAAATGATGAACACAACATAGTACCATTGTAGCCACTGCAATACCTGAGTGTGCTCAAAACACAGGGCCTGTATGTTCTGAAAGACAACCTTAAGTTGTAATTTTTCTTTCCAAAATAAAATTTAAGCATTCAGTAAAACAGTAAACCAATTCCAAAAAAACCTCAGTGATATTGAGCTTTTATATCTTTGTGACTATGATTGGCAATAAAAATACTGCTCCAAAAACCTAAGGTATCACTAGTAGCAGTCATTTAATTGTGTTAAATCTCTCCAACTGACATTGTTAAACAGATCAAAATGCTACAAAACTAGGGCTTAACTCTGTAAAAGTTCATCTAAGTAATATCAGTCATCCAATTACTGTCACAAAGACTACAGCTGTGCAAGTTTTTGCAGGAGGCAGCGGAAGTATTTCGATACTATGATTTTGCAGCATGCATTTACCTTTCAGAATGTTAATTTCTTAAACACCTTATAATTTCACTATAAGCTATCACTTTTGCAAAGAGTCATTCTCTGGAATACATAATTTGAATTAAAGTGCAGGCAGGATATCTATCTAAAACATCTAAGAATCTCTCACATGAATCTGTTCAATCACCCCGTGAAATAAATTTCAATTAATCAGTTTAAGAAATATTCATACACAGAACAGTCACTAAAGCAATAAACCAGCATTTTCTCTTTACAGGATGTTTATAGCACCCTTGGGTGCTATAACTGCTGGTGCCAAACTGAGCAATTCTGAGTGTTTAATTTGTATCTTTAAAACATTATTTACGTGGAGTTTGGGGGGGGTTGTGTGGGTTTTTGTGCTTTTGCTTTCTGGATTGGGGGATGGTTTTTTGCTGGCTGTTGTGGGTTTGCTTTTTTGAGTGGGTTTTTTCTTAATCACATATTGTTTGGGGGTTTTTTTAGCTTGATTTAAAGAGGCACTGAAAAGACACTTGATTGACTTCCGTGCACACAGTCTGAACTGGGGTCTTGCGCTTCTGACATATCGCACTGCACAATGGCATTTTGTCACTATCTAACCAGGGAAAATCTCCTTATAAAATGGCATCAAAAGACAACATATATGAATCCTTGATATCTGAATAAAACTCTCCAGTGAATAACGCTACTGGGCAGGTAGAACCTGTCAGAAGACTGTGGATTTAGATGGGTTTCCTATTAAAACACCCCATCAGATAGACTGACCCACTTTTTAAAAGTGGTGAACTAAACTTTCAAAAAGCATGAAAGAACAAGTTTATCAAGTCAGTAAATTCACTTCCGCCTCAATTTATGCCAATGTCATAACAGAAAAACTATTCAAATGTTCTCAGCATCAAATAATGAACAGGTAACGTGCAAATCTGTTGCTTCCAACTCAAGTTAAACATTTACAGAAACTACTGCCACAGGAGTAAGACTTACCACCACTGTAACACTAAAGAAATCAGTTCAGAAGTACTCTCTTCCCACTAGAGGGAGACAAATGATTGCAAAAGCATCACTTGCCTGCTGTGCTCTCTACAGAAGCATACAAAATCTGTGTTCACAAAATTGAATGATTGCAGAGTGTCAGAAGAGCGACTGATGAAAGACTGACACACTGACTACTGCACGTTTCTCTTGTTCAGCACAGTAATATGAAATCTTAAAACAGCAGGCAAGTACACTGCTGCTGGCGAGCTTACACACAGTTTAAGCACACACAAAACTGGGAACACAAAGACCAAAAAGCATGCATTCTTTTTATTTACACAGGTATATGTGTATTTATATTCATAACACGTAGGTTATTGATTAGAAATATTTGCATTATTATCTTCTAAATAAAAACACTCAGTTTTTGATTCAATGTTCTTCAAGTAAAATATATTCAGATCAAAGTAGCTTACTAACGTGACTCAACATACTTGAGTATGTACCAATGAACAAGTTATCTCAGCAGGAAACCAAAGGAAAAGTTGAAATGTTGAAAGCAACCTGACCATGTATCGTGTGTCATTTTCTTAAGTAAAATAATCAGTGAGGAGTTACATCATTATTTTAACAGTGTTATATTAGTAGAGTTGCAAGTTGTATATATGTATGCTTCTAAATATAAGCACGCTATCAGGGAACATCATCCTAGTAAAAACAAATTAACTCTGAAACACTAACAGAAGGTTGCGAGAAAAAGATGGGACATTTCTGAAACATTTCCAATAATTTCACATTTACTCTGAATTCCCTACAGAGTAGTAGCAGATTAAGTTAAACCTTCACACTCTGTAAGAGCTAATTTAATGTCATCTGGGGAAAAAAAAAAAAGTCTAGGAAAAAAAAGTCTAGTGAAAAATGGTGCAGAGGAATACTGTTTTCCTGTAACTGAAAATACAGCCCTTTTCAGAAGATGAAAAAGAGCGTGCATGTTGAGGGGCAGGAAAAGAAAAGAAACAATGGGAAATATTCACTTATCCCCTCCCTAAACTGATCTCCTCAGAACGACCACATACTGCATTAAGTAGCCACTGTATAAGAGACGAGGAGAAGATCAACCTAAATGAAATAAATACAGAATTTGTCTTGCATCTTAAGCTTTGGCAGGGCGGGGTAATTAACACGGTAATAATCAAAACATATGAAGTATGCACTAAATGGTGGGGCTGAAGAGCACGCTCCCTCTGAGCGCAAACACTGATTAGCGCAGAGCTGTGCATCTTGCAAAGATTCTTCTGTGGTGATGACAGCCTGAGAAAACAATGTCCACAGAGCCATTAATGTGTTGAATACAAATAAAAATACAGGTTATTTTCTCCAATGTGATAAAATACTAAGTAAGACCTCCACAAACCCAAGCCTAAAAAAAAATAGAAGCCTTTAGAGACAAGTAGTGACTTAGAGCGCCGTAACATGCATTAGAAGCTGTTTCAGCAACTAACAGCAGCACATGATCACTTTGTGTCTTAAATGCATTTGTTTCTCCTATCTTTGGTAGGAAATGAGACAGCTATCTTGTAAGAAGGCAATAAAGACTGTATCTCCTGAACAGTAAGGGCACTGTCAGCAAACCAAAATCTGTGGTTTGCTGCATCAGTTACAGTCTGAAGTGCTACAAACACAGGAACTCGCCTGAGTTTTCAAAACTCAGGAAATGGGAATCTTTTCACCACTTAAAAACATGAATATAGCCCAATATTCAAACTTCATGGAACACATTACACAATATGCTGACAGGCTCCTTATATATATATGTTTA
Source organism: Gorsachius magnificus (assembly GCA_034008185.1). Taxonomy (NCBI): domain Eukaryota; kingdom Metazoa; phylum Chordata; class Aves; order Pelecaniformes; family Ardeidae; genus Gorsachius; species Gorsachius magnificus. Next base: position 121,669,703 of record CM067082.1, read on the forward strand.
TATATATATATACACACATATATTACGCCTGAATAGACTGTCTGGTATCATAGAATCGTTTAAGTTAGAAAACACCTTTAAGATCATCAAGTCCAACCGTTAACCTAACCCTGCCATTCCACCACTAAACCATGTCCCTAAGCAATACATAGTATGCTATGTTCTTAAAAGACTGAGCTACTTTTAGCTTGTTTCTTCCTAATATTTTCCCCAACGAGCCTCTAAAGGACCACTTACAAAGAATCCCAAGTAGGCAAAAAGCAGATGGAGAAGACAACAGTTCCACTGCACAGAATTCTACGAGAGCAACCAGGTGGGGAAGAGAGATCAAATCGAGAGGGGGAAGGAAACACTAACTGGGATATAGCTGCGACATTGTCTGCCAACAACTATCCTGTCTAGTCTAAGAAATCGATGTTTCTCCAGACATTTCTCAATGATCCAAACTATTCCTGAGCTATTTGTGAAAACAAAGGACTGATAAAAATCAATACCAAAAGAGGAAAGTAGCCTGAAGGCATATGAATAAACATGAATAAAAAGGGGATTTTAAGAGAACTGTGTTTTAACAAAACATTTCCATATTGCGAACTCAGAGCTTTTCCATGATAAATCTACCTTCTATTTGTTACACTGTACTACAGTAAGATAACTTATGTACTACGACCCCTAACCACACCATCCACATTCTGTTCAATTCAATTACAAAAATATAAGGTAGCTTAATAAGGTATTTGATAAGACAAAAACATGAGCTCAGATGCCAGTATTATTTGCTCCAAAGAAACTGAGAAAAATTTTTAGAAAAGGGGCAGGTTGAGGGGTATTTTGTATAAAGGGGTTTGTAACTCTGAGGCCCCCTTATCACAGTACAAATGGTAATAAACAAATAGTAGTTGACAATATGTTAGCAACATAAAGAGCTCTGTACTCAATTAGAATTGAATGCATGTGTCTGTACAGATGCATCCACTGCCTTTGCTCATGCAATTGCCACTTTTTAAATACAGTACTTAGTATTATTGTGGTCTTTCACAGGGCTCTTTGGACAAGCTGAAATATTATCTATGCACTTCTTGATGAAACTACTTGTAAAAAGGAAAAAAAATAGCACATTAAGAGATTGTACTTGGGTTAAACACAGCTTAGCTTTATTTTTAACAGATTTCTATCACTTACAGCTTCCTCAAACTACAAAGGTAAAGATACATAGTGTTTATAGGAATTTTATTTTCTTATATGGGCTATTTTGTTTTATTAATTGTTTTTCTTTAGCCTAATAAGCTCTAAAGTATATTGAAAGATTTTTTAATAGAACTCCAGATAGTTAAACTTTTACCTGATTAAATGAAACATTTTTAAAAATACAAATTTTAAATTCATCAACTCCACTTTTTATGTATTTATGTATCAGAAGTTTGAAGCATAACTAAAAATAAACCTGTATGTGACAAAAGAGCACTAGGAATAAAACTAGAAAATAAAAAAACCCACAAAATTACTTAGCTAAAACAACCCCTCTAACTTAAAAGCAAAAAAAAATGCCAACAAGCCAAACCAAAACCTAGCTCATACTAAACACAGGTGAAGATTCTGCTGTTACCTAAAATACACACATATTTTGATTACTTAGCATTTCAAGGTTATGCCATATAGTCTTGTATAAAAAACAGCCAAGTTAATGCATTGTTTGGGTTTATCGCCAATAAAAATTATTCACAACACATAAACCTGACTAGATTAGCTAAGGTTTTGCGGGGAGGACTGGTTTTGGAGAGTTTCTTTTGGTGGTTGGTTGGGTGGGGGAGCATTTTGTGGGGTTGGTTTGTTCAGGTTTTTTTAAACAAGCCACAAGGAAAACAAAACCTAGGTACTGCAGTCCTACTGACTGCTACATAATCGTTGCTCAGGAATCTTTAAATCAATCTATTAATGCACTGTACAGTGTTCTCAGCAAAGATAAATCACATAATCCTTTGAACCACTTCTGTATTTCATGCACTGGGGTAGGGAGGCAACGAGAGAAAGAAGGGAAGTAATCTTTAAGACTGCAAAGATTAGAGAGAAAGCCACATATAAATATTGTTTATTAAACTTTGATGATGAAAAAGTTAACTTAGTGCACTGATTTAGCAAATGCCTGTTTGATTTTCAAGAGTAACACCGGATTTATATCTTTCTTACCTATATAAACAAATGAGAGATGCTTCAACTCAGCAATTTTTTTCTTTTTTTAAACAAGTGAAAAACAAAGACCATAAAAGATACAAAATAGATAGTGTCAAGGACTTAAGAGACAAAAAAATAATTGTGTGAGTTAGAAAACTTCTGTAATATTCTAAACAGGCGAAGAGTTGCATCAGCCTCAAATTAGACATCTACTTATAGTTCAACTAAATACAAGCGAGAAGTTCTTCACATTGCATCACCACTTCAGCAAAAGAGAAGGTAGAAACAAACCAAAAAATAAAACATTTCTGAAATTAAATTCTAATTGCTAAGTTCCAGTATCTTAAAGGGAAAACTATTTTTGACTACAGAAATTCACAGGAAAAGTATGAGAAAGTATCAAGACATTTTTGTTCCTATACAGTCTAACTGTGTCCTTGCTGGACAGCTGTCAAAATCCCATTTGACAAAGTGTTCTAAAATGGCATTGCAAAAATAACACCAGTTAGAACTGGCAATTTACTTTCACACTTTTTTTTTAAATGAGACCCTCAAATGACAATGAAAGGTATCTATATAGCTCATTCAGATTTATCGACCAAATTTATGATTCTGCAAATCCATGAAATGAATACGTTTAAGTATTTAATTCTCATCTTATTGATTTAAACTAGTTCTCCCATGTACTTGAAATTAAAATCATTCTTCTGTAGGAAAACCTTTTTTTTAAACAAGATCTTACCCTTTCCTTTTTTTCTCCAACGTTCTAGTCCACTTCAAAATGACTGTTCAAAAAGTAAACTACAAAGTTTCAACAGTTTCAAATTCCCTCAACAAATTCCCTTCTATTAAAGGTGTATCATGCAGAACTGTTGACATATACATACTAGTACTTAGAAATAGCCTATTAACTGCTGTCCACAGCTAAATTATATAGGCTTCATTACTTCAAATTTGTGCATGTCACCACCTCCCTCCCACATGTTTTTAATCTTCTCCTAAAAGTTTTTTAAAAAGCAGCAACTTAAAAATAGATTAGGTCCAACCTTCTTGTGCCTGTTTTGTAGTATTAGATTTCCTCCTTACCATATGTAGAATTGCAAATTAAGCTTGCTTTGTTTTATGCTAGATTTGTATTTTCACTATCAATTAACACTGTAAATTAATTTTTAGGTTTGTGCATCTCTTCCCTTTTAAAATGTTCAGACCTTTGTGAAGCCTTTTAGAGTGTCTAGTTACTTTACACTGTCTACTTCCTGGCAGTAGTATTCTCTGTTAAGTCTTGATCTTTGCTTTTAATACCAAATTTTTTTACTATTTTCTATACCCTGTAGTTATCCCTTAATGGGAGTTTTTTTGAAAAGCCTTCCTTCATTTTAAGTTAATGTAAGCAAACTTTAAACTATCAACTACTTTCCACTATGAATTCCACAGTTAAATGTCAAACATCTGGTAACAGTTGTCATCGATTATCTTACCAAGCCTGGTACCAAAAGCCTTAAATATTTTAACCATTTTACGACATAAAAGGAATAGTGGCAGGAGGTTAATAGGAACTGACCTATTCTAGTGTAAATGTCTATCTAACTGCTGAGAGGTTTTGATAGCTGATTTTCACCCAGTTTAACTGGTTCTTGAAAAAGGAGGATTACAGACATTATGAGTCAGCTTTAATCAGTTACACAACTAACCTTTTGCTCTGTTTGTAGTTGGTCATATCTCTGCTTTTCATGGTTAAGTTCTTTTTCCAGCCTTTCAACTTGATCTCTGAGTTGTGCCGCTTCCTTTTCCAGAACAGAAGTTACCTTTAACAGCTCTTCTTTTTCTTTTATTATTTTTTCAATTTTAAACTGTAAAAACAAAAACATTCTTTTTTGGTAATTTTTCTCCCCTTCATTCCTATCAAATAAATGGATACCAAATCACTGCAGTGTTTGAGCAGAAGCACAAAATGCATGTCCTCTGGCTATGTTATTTCACAGTTTTCCCCTTATTCCCAAATTTCTTAAGTTTCATTGCTTGAATAGTACTACATTACCATTAGACAGCACACTTTGTGGTGTCTTGATTTATACTCAATTTTTCCCTCCTTAAGTGAAGTGCCTTTACTGCTCCCAAGTGACAGCAACTATGGAGGAGCTAACTATGATGATGACAGTTTGGTGAAAAAATGGCAGTCGAGTATAGAGACACACAACACTCTAGAGCAATGTTTGAGGAATTTCACCAAAAAAATGAACACACACATAGCCAAAAGTAAGGACTGGCACATAATTGAGGCCTTTCAATACTTCAAGGGGACTTAGAAGAAAGATGGGGACAGACTTAGTGATAGGACAAGGGGTAATGGTTGTAAACTAAAAGAGGGTAGATTCAGATTAGATAGAAAGAAGAAATTTTTTATGGTGAGGGTGGTGAAAGACTGCAACAGGTTGCCCAGAGAGGCTGTAGATCCTCCATTCCTGGAAACATTCAAGGTCAGGGCGGATGGGGCTTTGAGCAACCTGACCTAGTTGTAGATTTCTCTGCTCATTGCAGGGGGGGAGGGAGGGGGTGGACTAGATGACCTTTAAAGGTCCCTTCCAACCCAAACCATTCTATGATTCTATGAACCAAGATAATCAAAAAGCCTTGAAAAAATATTTTTTCTTTAATTTTAGTACTATGAGTACATATCTGAAAGGCATAAATATCCCAGATATACCTCTGTATGATGCAACTGACAACAGGATAAAACATCTGATAGCAAAGAAAGGAAACTGTATTGACCAATTTTCCAATAAGCAACTCATACAATCAAGTTGGTTTTGGTTTGGGGTTTTTTTTTTGGGGTGCCTTTTTTAAGTAGTTTTCAGCCTACAAAATGTCAACAAGCAAACACAAACATCTTGAGTCTGGATGTAAACACACAAGTCTAACCACATCCATCTAGCAAAGAACATGACACACACAACACTGCTTTAAATAAAACAAGAGCTATTCTAACATACTTCAGCACCTGCAATTTTTCAGCTTAGTTTCCAGGGCTCTTCACTTGTGCACAAATACAAGTACACTGGTTCCTTAATTTTTTTTCCTTACAAGCAGCACCATTTCACACAAAGGGTATCTTTCCCTGTCCAGTTAGTTGGAGAGTACAGATGCGAGAGACAGGCAACTATCTATTCTTATGATTTCCCAGTCTGTGCTTAGTGCTACACCATACCTGTAACCAGTTTCAAATCTTTAGTCATTTAACCTGCAAATGTTCTGAATTCAAATCAAATACTGGAGAACAAACCAGAAATATATACATTACACACACATATGTAGGGTTTTTCCTCCTGGTTTGTTCTTCAATACTATATCCTGTGAGTGTACGTATATTAAAAAAAAAAAAAAAAAGAAAAGATAATATTATAAGAATTGTTGAACCAAACCTCAAGAAGTCCAGTTTTTGTGGTCACCACTAACATATCAGAGTTTCCTTCATCTTCCATGGTGAGCAATTCTTCAACAGGGGAAGAGGTACGAAACTGGAAAGGTGTGCTTGCTCCACGGATTTCTCCTTTATGAGTCACGTAACAGAACTGGTAAAATTCTCCATCATCATTTGGTAGATAATATCCTATCAAAATAAATTCATATTTGAAGAAACATTCTACACAAACATACAAGTCTCCATCTGGAATTATCAGATCATGTTTGACTTATTACCTCAGAAAGGCAGAGATAAATCATCAAAACAGCAGAAAGGAAAAGTCATCCTATTTAGTAACTCTCAGCCCCCAGCAATTCCTCCTACCTTTTAAGACAAACACCAAAACTGTATCAGGTAATACGTGCTATATGTACACATCACCTTACATACATTAGGTAATAGCTGCTGCTTATATATTTATGAAACAGCTAGAATTATTACCAATGAAATGCCCTGAAGCCGGATCAGCACCACATTATTATGTAACTGTTGCACAATCACAGAACAAAGAGTAAGCAAGTTTTTGGCCTTAGAATACTTATACAATCAAAGACAACAGACAAAGACAGAATAAAATGCAATGACAAGACATCTGCAACTTTACCAGGTTACATTTTTTGCGTGTTTTTTTGTGGAGTAACCACAATTTACTTTTGCTATTTTTAAATGCTCAAGCACAGGAATGTGCATCTGAATGGATGACACAATGTTAACAAGATGCAAGTATGGAGGGGGTCGAGAGTTTAAAAAAAAAAACAGCTTATTTTTCAAAATTGAAAAAAAAAATTCTTCCAGACTTTGCAAGGTAAGAATAAATCACCTGTCTTATAGCTATGTAATACTGTATGCTGCTAGAAAATTATTTCAGAAGAATTTCTGTGTGAATTGAACTGAACTGTTGCCCACTAAAGCATCAAATTCAAGCCTTTTATATCACCTGAATTTGCAGGGTAATATTTGTGGATGTTAAACAATCATTTCCAGAACTAGTGAGTTTTTTTACATTTTTTACTAAATGCAAGAAACCACACCATATGCAGTTTAATGGAAAGAAAACCAACTCGTTTTACTCAGAACACTTAATTACCAGATACCCTTGCCAGTTTGAGTATGATACTAGCATATTACATCCTCACCGAATGTTCAGTCTAGCAGTTGATGTCACCAATTTCTGTTCATATTTCACCACAATTCAATCTTCCCCCTTTCTAACTTTACCATTAATTTCTATTTGCCAACTTTTATTCCAGATTCCTGGAAGACTTTTCCTAGTACTCTTAGCTACTTTTCCTACAAATGGTAAAATATTACATGTGCTATATGGACAGCACTTGTATCAAGCACTTCATGCTTCCATTAGTCTTATACTTTATTAACTGTGGCTCAGGAAATAGTATCTTAATTTTAAATCCTCAGGATCCTGTGCTTTTGGACCTGACTATGCTTTCCTATATAGCACTGCAGTTCAGTTTACCTGATTCAATGCTTAAATAAGGTGACACAATGCAGAAACAAATACAGAACAATCTACTTTACAGCTCCAGCAAGTTTTAATATTGGTTCAGACAAACTGATTTTACTTAAAGTCTTTTTTCTTGTATCTAACATGTACTGGAGAGAAAAGATTCCTCATTATTTTCTTCCAGCACACCTACTTGATCATTAAAAAAAAAAAAAAAAAAAAAAAAAAAAAATATATTTAAAGCATGCTTCACAACATTTAATATTTATCTCAGTTAATTAAGCTTCTGTAAGCTCTACTGATCTCATCTCAGCAGCACTAAAATATCTTGCCAAACACAACCTGGAGACTGTCTGAACAGAGATTAAATCTGGCAGCTCTATAAACTGGTGGACTGTCAGCATGGAATGTAACAGATGGGACAGTTACCTGGTCTCTTCATGTGTAGTAAAACAAAGGACTGATAATGGCATGTACAGTCCTAGGCTTCTAGGTCCCTTTTAGTTTCAGTCCAACCCAATAGCACTATTCAGTGAATTTTGGTAACTGTAGAAGAAACTAATGACTTCCTTCCAGTTCCTACATAGCACACATACTTTTCACAGATTTCAAGGTTATAAAATGGTCAGATCATGTGGGTATGATCATCTTCAGAAGTACCAGAAAAAATTATTTGGGGTAAGAGTGAAAACAGAGCACTCATCCAAGCTACCAATGTTTGCAGCTTTAACAAGACAACAAGCTAACACAGTAGTAATTTCAAAACTTGCTATTTTTCTCTATATTTTAAGCCATAAACACACACAAAGACCAAAGCCAACTTTGGGAAGCAAAAAAGAACATAAGATGGTACATAAAATTCTGTTAGTAAGCAGAAAAGCATTAAACAACTTTAATGGGAGATTTCTTTTTACATGCAACTTTGAATGCATGTAGATTTTTGACATTTGTAGTGTCCTGTGGCAAGAAGTTCTGCACATTGATTGTGTTACACATGTATCATCTCTACCTCCATTTTGAACCTATCACTTGGTAGCTTACATCAACGGCTCCTACTTCTTTAAATACGAACAATGGATAATCCATGCATGCCATGGGTAACTGATTTTAGAGACATCTGTCACTTCCCATTATTTCCCTTTCCCAGGCTGAAAAATCCAGCAGAAGGACGTTCTGAAGGTCACCTAGTCTAACTTATGATAGAATGGTTTGGGTTGGAAGGGACCTTAAAGGTCATCTAGTTCCAAGCCCCCTGCCATGGGCAGGGTCACCTTCCACCAGACCAGGTAGCTCAAAGCCCCATTCAACATGGCCTTGAACACTTCCAGGGATGACGCATCCACACCTTCTCTGGGCAACTTGTTCCAGTGCCTCACCACCCTCATTATGAAGAATTTCTTCCTTATATCTAACTTCTCACTCAAGAGACCATTGTCAGCACCAGTCTGAGACTACCACGGCTGTGCCTAATCAAGTGTGTGAAATTCCCATCCTTCCAAACCAGGAATACCTGTTCAAGTGCTGCACTACTCCCTCTTGGTAAAAAAGTTCTTCCTAATGTGAGACATAAACCTCCCAGGCCACAATTCATGGCCATTGTTCCTTTTTATATTTAATAAGAAGGTTGTGGCTCTGGCATCTTTTTAACTCCACACCTTTACACAGAAGCTATTTCGTAATTTTGATCTTTCTTGTTGCACTTTGTTCATTTGCGCTACTAGATCTTTTCTGAGATTAGGAAGAGCAGGGAGAGGATCTGATCTCTCTCTCTGATTTTCAACAGTGTTGAAAATACAGTTATACTACGGATTTGAACAATGGTGTAACATTCTCTGTTTTGTTCTTCATTCTTTTCATAAAAACTTCAGTCATTTTCATCAGTATCTCATGGTCCTCTGCTACTCTCTGACAACTCTGAACCTTGACCAAACCATCATCTACATTATTTTCACAAGAATCACTTTACGTTGAGAATGTTTAAAGTCCAGAGACTAAAGGCAATGTAAAGACACAGTACGTTAAGAGATGCCAAGATTAAAAAACCCTGCTGATGATTAAACGTCATTTTCTGTGTTTGAATAGTTTCCAGCAGAGCTTCTCTATCAATCATGAATATTGGCCATTACTATGTAAAAACATACTACATCACATACTTCCCCTTACAATTTCCTTGACATCTAAAATAAGACTGAACTTCACAGGATGAAGTGTGGAAAATTCTCCTCCAATTTATGTTTGCAAGTCTAGAACTGTTATACAACCCTCAGTGTTATAACAGAGGTAAGTATTCAAAAAGCTGTATAGGTTGGAAAATACAGGTAGATAGTGCTTTATATTCACCTTGAAAAGTCAGCACACAGTTAACAGTTGATCCTTCAACATAATTTTCTGGCATAGGTGACCAAAGAAACGTGTAATAATCTCTTGCAGTACTCCAACCAACCTAAAATAAAATAAACCACAACAAAAAGAGAAAACATTAAACAGAAGAATTTGTTATATACAGTTAAGATACCATGCTCTGGCCTTTACAATGTACTGGAATATGCATATTTCTGCTTCAACATGCAATAAAAAGATACTTAACAATGTTTACAAATCAGGAATATTTTAACAAGCATGTCAAAGATTTAGCATGAATTTTATTAAGCTTGTTACCTAAGGCAATAAATGGGTCTAAGGCAATAAAAGGGTCTATATAAATTAAAACACCAGACAGTTTTCACTATACATTGAACTACTATTTGGTAATTTTTTTTTTCTATAAAGATACACATTAGTATATTAAAAATACAAAAATATTAATTTTATAGTGAGATTTTTTTCTTAGTGTAAGTTCTGCCAATGCTGACTATTTTGTGTCCGTAAACCAACAGGTTCATCAGAAAACAAAAAGGAGGAAAGAAAAAATAGCGCGCTCTTCTACTGAAAAGGCCAAATTTGACAGGGCTAAACTAGCACTTTTTAGACAATTTCTGCAATACTGAAGACCAGCATTTCACTGGAATGCTAATTCTTCCATATGCACATGCTACGTCTGCAAGGGAAAAAAAATAACTTGCAGGAAAACCTAATTCATCTAAGTCGGTGCAACTTTCCCACTAACTTGAATAAACATCTGCTTTCAGTCTTTTCATAAGAGTGCAGTTCTGTACCAGAATGTATGCCATCCTCTGAAGAAGCATTCCAACAAGCTTGAGATACATGTATCTAAACCTGAAACCCAAAGCAACGACTGTAAAGCAATGAGTATTAGTAATAGCATAATGGTAAAGGAGAAGAACAAATGTATCTGGTTTATTCCACCAACTTAAAAAAATACCAAAACCCTTGTCAAAAGCTGGGTGTAATATGATTTACCAGTAACTGGGTATATTGTCTTGGAAGTGTGAAGAAGAGGAAAGGGGACAAATTGTTTACCAATTTCTATCAGGTAGGACAGCATTTCAAGAGGGATAAGAAACAAAAAAAAAAAAAGAAAAAACCAACAACCAAAGCAAAAGTGACCAGTCATGATTTCTATTACTTCAATAGACAAGACTTCTAAACATTAAGTTCATACCAAATCCCCCTTTATAAAGGATACATTGCAACAGTATTTTAGAAACATTAAGGACTGGGGTTTTTTAAGGAATTGTCAGCTTAAAAAAAAAAAACAGATAGGCAATGAGAACAGCAGAACTGAAAGTAATTCAATAGCAATTGTGTACGTATAAAGGTATACATTTCACATATGAAAATTCATAATTTGCATTAGTCAAAAAAATTCTGTAGAGATTATTCCATAGCTGCCCATTACGCTTCCTCACTTAGTATTAAAAAGTGTGGGAAAAGCTAATGGTTGGGGGGGGGGGGGGGGGAAGAACTGGTCTGAGATGACCAGGCCTTTTCTATATTCTTAAAAAGCAAGGATGAAAGACAGCAAAACCAGATAAAATTTTCATTTTGCTAACTAAAGTCACTTCTTTAAGGCAACATTCATTAAAGAGAAGCAGTGTAGACTTCCACCACATCTGCCAAAATGGAATCACCTACTGCATCTTAAACCTATTCTTAGCCAAAATTTTGAAGATTTCTGTGATAGCTCCTACCAAGGAGCTTTCAAATATGTGAATGAAATGAGATTTCCTGGGGTTGCTATTCCCATGCTGTTAAATAGCTCAGAAATAACAAGCAAAGCTTCCCCAGTTAACTTGAAGGGGGGGTGAAAGCAACTTTTCCTCGATAAAAATTCATGGGAAAAACATTTTGCAAATTTTTACATTAGCCATGTCTTCAAATCCAACTCAGATGTTACTACTCCTTTTTTGCTGAATCTGCTTTTACCTTAGAAAAGGAAAGCATGTACCATTACTTGCTGCACTAAAATAAAGCAAGCAGATAGCTTTGTAGTTCTCCCGTGAGTAAAAAGCCCCCATCTTGTTCTTTTTAATTTCAGAAAGGAAACTGAATTATTATGTTCAGAACAAATACTGTATAGAACTGAAGTAATTTTTTCATCCTACTCTAGTTTTCATTTTTGTTTAAAAAAAAACCAAACAAACCACACACACTCCAATTCTGATGCTATTTTCCTGAATAAAATAACATCCTTCCTTTTGATAATTAACACTTTGGAAAACAGAGATGGAGTAAAACCAGTAATATTAAAAAAAAAAAAAAAAAAAAGGTCCCTCTAGGAGATCAACTCAATTTCTGATTCAGTTTTTCTCTGGGACTGTAGATTGTTATTTTTTTTTTAAGATATCACATGTTGCTCTGTAAATTTAATAATCTAATCTGAAACCAAAAGTTATTTTTATGAATACTTTACCTGTAACAGTAATCCACATAAGCATTTTTGGGTGTAGGGCCATTAAACCTTTAGTTATACCAATACAAACAAAAAGAGTAATTACATAGAGAAGAAATAAGTCTCCTGGCCTGTTTCACAGCAGGTGCCATACTTCCAAGTGTGACTCTAACTTGTGGGTTACTGGTAAAGAGAGGACTGTGACACATCGAGAGCTAGTGGGCAATACCCTGGAAAGTTTAACCCTCATGTATTTTCTCCAGCAATTTCCCCTATTTCCTGTCACTCATTGTCTGCTTCCCCTAGCAAAGCTCCCCATCTTACGCTCTTATGATCCTGAGAATCCACTCATTTCTTAAAGGGGCCCATGCAAGTTATCAGCAGGTGTGGACTACCCAATGGCTCTTTCTACTGCACAGGATTTCAGAAGATGAGGGTCTTCCCTGCTACAGGTGGCACATGTCAAAACGTGACAAAGCAGAGACGGAAATATGAACAAATCTCATGTTCCTCACAGTTGCATACATTTAAAAAGGGGAAGTTTGTGTATTCTGCAGCAAAGCAAGTTAATAACGTTATTCAACGTCTTTCCTAGTTAACAATGATTATTATTAACTTCCACAGGATTATTTCTTAGATGACAGAAACAAGGAGCAAAACCAAAGTAACGATACGCTGAGAAAAAAATAAAGACAAAAATTAAGTAATGGACGGTTTAGGACTAGAATCTAGATGGGGGGGGAACTATCAACAGGTTTTAATGAAACCTTTGGTTTAGTACTTTGTATCTTTTGATAATATTCTCTTTAATAAGCCTAGCATGAAGTACACAGTGGTTCAAAAATACGAAATACTCCTACACAGTCCTAATCTTCTCTATGGCAACAGATTATACTGTCACAGATATAAGACTATAAACACACATTGAATTGCTAAGCAATGACCTAAATGTGACCTTTGACAAAGATCTTTCTTTCTGCTCAGCAGGAAAACCAATAATTGCCCCAAAATAGGGCTAAAACTACGCAAAGAAATTTTAAGCCTGCTTACAAGAAAGGAAACAAAAATTGAGATAAATCAAAACTGGTGGCAAAAGCTACAAAGCACATCAACAAAAAGTGAAAATTATTATGAGGAAGATGGAAACACCTGTCAATAGCCCCACAGTGATTTTTTTTTATTTTTTTTTTTTTTACGAAAAACAAAACACTGTAGTTCTGGGAGCAAAATTAAGAGCATTCTCATCGTCAGGCATATTAGCTTGGAAAAAATATTTTCATTTTAATGAAAGGAATCAGGAAAGCTAGACTGTTTCTCTGACTGCTGATCAAGGCCACGAAAATTACTATGATTAACACAGACTATCTTCTAGGTTAGTCTCTGGACGGGGAGAATAGTCCAAATCCCTGCCCTGGTTTTGGCTGGGATAGAGTAAATTTTCTTCCTAGTAGCTGGTATAGCGCTATATTTTGGATTTAGTATGATACGAACATTTATAACTCACTGATGTTTTAGTTGTTGCTAAGTAGTGCTTAGACTGGCCAAGGACTTCTCAGCTTCCCATGCTCTGCCAGGTACACAAAAAGCTGGGAGGGGGCACAGCCAGGACAGCTGACCCCAACTGGCCAAAGGGATGTCCCACACCGTATGATGTCATGCTCAGTATATAAACTGGGGGAAGAAGAAGGAAGGGGGGGACCTTCAGAGTGATGCTACTTGTCTTCCCAAGTAACCATTACACGTGATGGAGCCCTGCTTTCCTGGAGGTGGCTGAACACCTGCCTACCCAAGGGAAGCAGTGAATGAATTCCTGGTTTTCCTTTGCTTGCACATGTGGCTTTTGCTTTACCTATTAAACTGTCTTCATCTCAACCCACGAGCTTTCTCACTTTTACTCTTCTGATTCTCTCCCCCATCCCATTGTGGGGGGAATGAGAAAGTGGCTATGTGATGCTTAGTTGCCAGCTGGTGTTAAACCACAACAATCTCCCACAAGAACCCATTTGTTGTGAAGACCTTACCTGGACTACACTGACAGAAGTACCACCATTATTTAAGGCAAATGTCCACATAAGGTGGTTTTGTTGCCTTTTTTGTTGTTTCTCTTTTGTTTGGTTGGTTTTTTTAACTAAAAAGACCATTACAGCAACTGGCCCATACAACTTGCTTGGGACATACTGAAAAAGGGCAAGTTGAAGCTTTTCTTGTGAACGTAAGAATTTGTGCAACTTCCTGGTAGTAGTGCAGAATCCAAGAAACCAGATGATTCAACAGGTAGGTGTTGTTAAATACAGTTAGCATGGAGTAAATAGTATTTATCAGTGGCGTGCACTAGAGAAAAACTGAGAGCACATTTTCAAAAATAAATTTATTTATTGCATATTTACATATTGCAGTTACTTAAATGCCACTTGCTGTGAAAGATACAGAATTGCAGGTAGCAATATTGGTGCACAGACTAAAAGAGCTCCCTGGACAGCATATTCCTTCATTTCATACTTTGAAAACTCAAAAGTAAGTTTTGTTATGTTAAAAGCAGATAAATTAGTCCTAGTCTTTCATTTTCATTAAGTATTTTCTTCATAGAACGATGTTCAAGTAGCAGATAAAGGTTATCCTGCCACCTCGCAAAACCTTTTGCAGCTGACGCTCCAGTTCTTGGGGTGATGGGGCTCCATTAACCCCACTCCACTCGCACTGAAATGACAGGAACAGAGAATCTACCCCATGAAAAAAAATCCAATCCTAAATCTACTTTGATAATTTATATCTCCAAGCTTATCCATGCAGCAGTCTCCAGGAAAATCACAGAAAAGTAATGGAGTAGAAGAAAAATTTCAAAGGCAGACTTTGTGTTAGCACTGGAAGTTACCCTAACAAGTAGAAGCAGAGTTCCCCAATATTTGAGAAGACCTCAGCCTGAAAATAGAAAGAAGCAGGGCTGCTGCTTTTGTTTGTGTCCAGACTGGAATGTGAATGTGTGTTAAAAAGTAAATGCAGATGCTATTTAAATACTATATAAATGCTCCATAGAACTTTTATCAAAAATTTGCATCTGTTAGTCCTTCCTTTTTCACATCATTCAAATTCTAGTTGCCTCAAAGTTTAAAACAAACCCCTAACAATTTTACACCAAAACAGAAAATGAAAATAAGTGGTTAAGTACTTAACTTACTAGCATCTTGCAGTACTATTTCTATTCAAAAAAAACAGAAAGTGGAAATATAACAGCACTGGCAAAATGCAACAGGAAACATGGGCAGACAAAGTGCAAAGTCTTTTACTGGTACAGAGAAAAACCTTCAGGCCTGTGAGAACAAGAGTTTGACCATTTCAGCTGCCAAAACAGCTGGTATGACTAACAGTGAGCACCTGTACTCATGAAAGCCTTACAGAAAACATACAAATGCTTGTAAGAAAGGCTCACAAATTTCATTTCTGTATTTGGATTTCAGTAACAATGAAAAAGACTAGTCACTGAGAGAAATTATATGCCTTATAAAAATATATTTGAAATCAAGTCTTCAATTATATCGTTTCATCTCTTTGTTTCCTTCATTTACTGGCCAAGTTCTAAAAACTTACGATCTAACTACTCAAGCTGCAAGCATCTTTATTAACATTAATAATTAGAATATAAAAGCTGTTAAAAAACTGGAAATCAGGAATTAAGTGTAGATTTCCACATCTTTCTCCTATTTAGGCCTCACATGAGGTTACAGTCCTGTTTTGCAATGACAAAAATATTCCGATGTACTAAAATGTGACACCAAAGGTAGGAGGGGAAAAAAAACCAAAAACCCCACACAATTTCATTAGAATACTACCTAAAATGGCATACAAAGAACCCAGATACAAATATTTTTATAGTATGTTTTTTTCCTTTTTAATTGATACTATTAACCAGAAGAGCATTTGACTCAAAAAAAAAAAGTATACTAAAAAAAATTACAATAAGCCTTTCAAAATGAAAGCAACACAAGTGAAACAGTATCTGGATGAAAACAGCTACAGACTTTGTTGTTGTACAAAAACTCAGTTGGAATTCCTTTAATAACTTCACATACCAATCGAAAAAAAACAAAACCACACCAAATAAAAAGTACTGTCAACTACTAACACAAAACCAAATTCCAACCAAAGTGCTAAAGCTGAAACAAATGCACACTAGTACTTTCTTACCATCAGAAACCTTAAATAAATGAGAAATTTCAATGGGACACACTGTGAAACTTTCTGTGAGCCAGGAGGAGTACAAAAGGCACAGTTTACTACTCTAATTTAAAAACTTGCCATGGGTAAGGGCAGACACTACAATATCCACACTCAAGCACAAAAACATTATAAATTACAGAACTCCAGCACAAAACCTTCTGATGTTCAGAGAAAGAAAAGAAGAATACCTGTCAAACTACAAAAGACTTCTTGTGAACTCTAAACTCAAGTGCATCATCAGATGCATTGACTGGTTGTGCTAATACCATTACATTTTAAGGAATTTATTGAAAACTCTGAAAACATTTTGCTTAAAAACTCAAAAAATATTCATGTCCTTATTTCTTAGGCAAAAGAGCAAGTTAGACTTAGATGCTGCAACTTCCCTAAACCAACAGGAAAACAAAAATCCGTGTTATAACCAGAATTAGAAATAATGTCTCTGCTACTAATCTGCTACTTAACACTTCTTTTACGTTCTCCATTTCTCTACATTTAATTTTCACAAACTCCATTCAGAAATCCATTTTGACATTAGGAAGCTGTGCATAACTTCCAGCACTCTTCCTTTCCAGAGGCTAGCCAACAGATTAACAATTCAGAAACCAAATCCTACTTTCACCTCCTCAACCCATTTTTAAACCAAAAACACATGACTAAACATCGCGTCTCCTACACACATGTCCTATCCAGATCATGTTATGTACAACGTGTTACTCAAGCAATCCTCACTTTAATTCACTCTCCATAAAATGGAAAGCTTTAATAGGCTATTACAGAGTAATCCATTCACTATATTTCTATTTCCTACTTTTGAGCAAAAAAGCTTATTTCAATTTAGGACATCATAAACTTCTTTTCAGTTATATAAACCAGCTCTGTAGTTGCAGTGGAAAAGTTGAAGTCTGGTAAAGGTGAAGATGTCTAACATCAAGTACTTTGCAGTTTGGCTGGGCAAGTAGGAACACACAACTGTCCGCAATATTCATACCAAACAGGTTTTCCTTCTGCTAATAAATAGGTATGCAGTCATCATGCAAGTTTTTTCTTTTCCTGTGCTGCCCCACACATACAAGCACCTTTCTTACTGAAATGCCACACAGTGCGATTAGCTTCCCCATATTTACATTTCACCCACAGTACAGTTCCACAAAATAGCTAGAAGAAAATTAGCTGACTAGAAAAATAAATGGGGGGATGGGGAGGGAGCACAATTTGTGTGCCTGTCTGTATGCCAGTAATGAGTTATCAAGTGAGGAAAAATAGTAACTTTTAATTTGCTGTATCTCAACTTTCATCTGATTCATCTTACAAGTGTAAGCTTTTCTAAGAAAGCAGCTCTGCCTTACAACTGCACAGTGTTTGCAGTGTAAAAATTATTTCAAACTTCATTTTTAATTTCTTGAGTTCCATATAAATGTAGAAAATAGAAAAACAGAATTGTGTTTATTTTGTTACCAAGGCATTATAAAAGGAAAGAAATGTAAAGTCAGTCAACTCAATCTTGAGAAAGAATGCTTTAAAGAAAGACCACCGTAAGGGAAGCTCACTTGACATTTTCCTCCCTGGCCTCAGAACGCTCTTTCGCAGCTGGAATAACAGCAGCGTTCATTCTGCTGCATTAGGAGTGTCTTACCTATCTATACAATACACGTACTAACACCAGCAGACCAAAGAAGCAAACCCAGGAAGCACTTGTTTAGCTGAACCAACTTTGGCATAACTAGTGAGTCTTTATTGTAAACATCTAATATGACCCAATTAAAAAAAAAAAAAAACCCAACCACAAAACTTAAAAAATTCCCTTTTAAAGTTTAGAAAGTAATTTGGTAAAGTACGCAAAGTACTGCAAGACGACACTAAACTGCCTCTGAAAGAAGCAAAATTACAGACAGTAAATAAGGTTTTGGACATGCATTATGCAGTATAATTATTACTGACAGTGGTAAGTCAGCAGCCTTTACATATTTCACATGGTAAGAAACAGTTATTTTGACCCAAGCCACAGGAAACACAAGCGTCTAAGCAAAATTCAATTGGGCCCAGTATCCTAGGAAGTGATTTCTCTACAGCAGGCTCATTTGTGCCATAACCCTGAGTTCAAGTAACATTACTTGAAAGTCACAGTAGTGCTCGAGCTACTATAGAGCCTGTAACAGTCTACAAAAGGCATCTACAGGTAACAAGTTCTTCTAAGCCAATTAACAGATGGAAAAATTAGAACACTCAGAGGCAATGAAGCTCATATGGGCAAAATTACTGATAGTTTACTGTTAACACTGACATGCCGCTGACGTGATAATCTTTTGAACACATGCATCATCATCAACTAATGGTATCTAGATGCCAGTTCTGTAAGAATCAAACTGTACAAAAAAAACTTCAGAACATGGACATGAGGAAAACCGCTTATTAAAGTATTAAGTCCAGTTTAGTAACATTAAGGCATAGACATTTCAAAATAAGTAAACAATGAAGTCAAAGCTACAACCTCGAGTTTTTAGTATGTCTGTGATGACCCTATACCAGATACAACTTTGGTTTACCTCAGTCCAAGTCATCTAAAACTTCACTTCAGACATGACCTCACTGCTCACACCAAGATAAAAATTTGTTACACAGCAGAAGCCCTAAAGCTGAAACATTTTGGGATAGAAGATGGCTGCAAGTTACTTTAGACTCTGTATGAAAGGCTGTAATCTTAGTATTCTCTCATGCCCAGACCTGAAGAAGTCCATCTCTGCTGAATGTTACGAACACGTACAGGCAATCTTTTAACTTGGGCTATTGAGAACATCTGGTATTTGTTGCGCTATCAAGGTACTATCAGGATCCTAACCTACTATCATCTTTCATTGGTTGTATTTCTACCTCATAGTTCAGAGGAATATGTCAAAATGACATTGACAAAGTGCCTAGACCATAGGATCAACTTTCTCTCTTATTAAGTATAAATCAAAATAAATATAGAAACAATATGAACTCTCTGAAAGAAAACCTGGTACATATGTAAATGATTGTCCAAGGAAATGTTATGACAGATCAAAGAGTAACAAAGTTAGTTTACTGTAAGAGATAAGCATGAAAATATATTTTTAAAGGGTGGGTGGGGTTTAAGTGAAATATTCATTTACTATCACATTTCATTAAAACTATAAATTAGCACAGTCTTTTACTTCAAAATTGTTACCAGCTACTGACCACTTTGTTATGCCAATTGTCTCTGACCACACAAACCTACTGTAGCAAATATTTTTAGAAAATTAATGACACATGGAATTAAATGTCAAAATTTCTTGTCAAAGGTAACATTGGGTAAACCCAGATTACCATTCTCTTCATCTAGCACAGAAACAGTGAGCAACATTGCCATGGACTTTTTCTTAAAAACAAAAATAAACAAAAAAATCCAACACACACATCTCAAGTTATTTAAGCATGTCTTTCCAAAGAAGGTAAATCAGAAACCAACAGAATCACTCTAATTCGTGGATATAGCAATTCTCAAAATATTCTGAATTCCCATAATTCCATTCCTGACTATTTTAACAACAGGACAGACTGTTCACTACACATTCCTGTATCTATCATGCCCTGTTGTGCAGTGATGATTCCATGCCAGAAAAATTGTATTTCAGTCTGCATGTGGTCAATAACATATCCAGCTGTTGCACTATACTTCATAACATGTTCTGTATGTATGGAAGTAATTGGTATCTTAAAAAAAAAAAAAAACAATCTAAAATCAGAAATTGAAAATGATTAACAAGTTTTTTTCCAAAAAAAAAACCCAGAGTACTAAACAAAAACCTATCTATATTGTCTTGATAAAACACAGACACCAAGGTGTTTCTTAGGTGTCCATTAAATACACTGTTAAATTCTATTACAGAGGTTTTTGACCACAGACAAGTTAATTCTGAGGTTTGCTATAAATCAGTACATTGAAAAGACAGAAATTAAGTTCCATGTAAATACAAGTACTGCACTGATGCACAAACATTAGCTCAGGTATGACCTCCTAAATACTGAGTAACCTTTCAAAGCCAGCAGGCACTTCTTGTGTTCAAGTTACTAACATCTGCCCCATGCTGGTTATGCAGCTTTTCCCATATGTTAAGTTACCAGAATGTCAGATCACCATTTTTAAGTTGTAGATATTAAAAATGTGGACATTAAGAAAAAAAAAATATGCCTTTTCTTCTCCATGGGTAGATTGAGGCAGTCGATACCAAAGCACATCTATAACTTAAGTCAACATCCTAGAAGAACAGTACTGTAGATTACTTAGAAAACTATACAAACTAGAACTGAGGAACAGAAATGTTTTGATTGAATAGTTAATTAATGACACAGCAAGACCAAAGCCATTACCTTAACATATGTAAGATTACCTGCTGATATCACAGGTCTTTCCAGCATGCTGGCCTCAGCAAAATTAGATCTTGAGAAACCCGGAAAGTATTACAATATACCCCACAAACACCCACACCTTTAATACTACTCTCTTGAAGCAGTATCTTTATAATGCCCATAACATTCTTTCCTTGTGCCTTTGAGATATATATTAAACTTGTCTTCCTTGTACATTGAACATCTGTCAGTCCTACTTGCACACATATGCCCTAGACAGAGGGGTAAGCACTTCTTCCTAAAAGCCAAGTGGGTTTTTCAACACTTCTGCAAGTCTGGACATTATGCATTAACAATGCAAAAAATATCACGTGGCAATATGATTATTTCACTTTATTGTGAAATAAAGTCACAAGATCTAGACTTCCCCATCCGGTGATTAGGACCACCTACCAGACAGACCATTTTTGCAACCAGATGTAGTGCACATATTAATTATTCTTCCTCATTTCAAAGGTTTAGATTTAGATTACCCTAAGGGCCTCTCCAGATTTCAACCGATCAGAGAGAAGCAGAGAAAAATAAAAAGGGCACTCTGGTTTTAGATCATTCTGGGAGTACAGATCTCCTATGAAATCTATAAAGAATAATAAGTCTTCTCCCCTTTGACTCCACACTAGGAACCATCAGGTTCTTCTGCACAGAAAAAAACTGCATTAAGAAGGACTCAGGCTCAGAATTTCCATGCCAAGTACCAGACCAAGACTTATCTGCAAAACTCACTTTTTTTTTTTTCTTGGTAACAAGCAAGGACATAACTGATCAACATCTTTTGGCACTTAATTACAGATGACACTCCACGTTGTCACAAAAGCAAAAAGAAATAGTAGCAATGAAAGACAACAAAGTTGAAGACAGAGTCAAAATCTGTTTTTAAGCCTCCTGTAGGGGACAAGGAAGGGAAGGAAAAAAAGGACAAATACATACAAAAAGAATAAAAATGCTACATATTCAAAACTTCTGCTCCGAAGGGTAACATCATCTTCATTACTGTACTTCTCCCTGCCTCCAAGTTTTTGTCAAAGATCCAATCCCAAAAGTAGCGTATGCCTTTAGATACACCTAGTTTGTAAGAAAATTGGTATATCTGAAATAATCCTCCTATATACAACATTACCCTTTCAGTTTATGAACACTGGATTTGCGTTGTCCTAAACAATAGAAAATTACTTCCTTGGGAACAGTTTTAAATCTACTACCACCATCACGAAGTCCCTTACGCTCAGCATTACAAAAGTTCAACATTTAGCAACTTAAATCAAGCTGGGAACAACAAAAACCACACTTCGTCTACAGCATATGCAGAGAACTTGGTAGAATCTGTTAAGTTTTAGGAGAACTATTATTTGTTTGCCAATTTATTTAGTTCTTTGTCATAATGCTGTATGCCACAAATCCTTAGCTCCGGTCTGAAGTTCTACCGCCCAACTAGACCTTTTTGCTGCCTCTGATGGAAAACAGGAAAGCAGTACTTTATCTTGTCTTGGCTCCTTATTTTAGGTTGCTTTGTAAAATATCCTTGAGAAGAAGATATCTGTAAATAAACAGCCGCAAACACGAAGGAACCTGCTGTGGTACCTTTCATTGAAGCCATTATCCTTCCATAGTACATAATATACAACAATACTCTGTGATGAAAGTGGAATACTCAGCAGACACAGAAAACTGGCAACATTCCTAGTGAGGGGGAAAAACTCACAAGCATTAAGCCTAGCAAGTGAAAAAGAATGTACACCAGGTGGAAAAGACTGATATAATGAAGAGCAAAATGAAGTTCTGTAATAAATACATGAACAATTAAATTAATAAATAACCACAATAAGACACACAGAAAGAAACTCTTACAAGCAATTTATGGCTCCTACCAATGATTCAATTTCTAACATCACTTTTTCACATAAGCTGCACGACTCTAATGGCAACTACAACAATCACAAATGCAAATGGTCATGGAATAAAAAGAGTCTATTGGACACATAGCGCATGCTATGGAAACATTTAATTTCTAGCTTGTGTGGTTTTCACAGTCAGTATATGAAATGGGGTTTTGCTTAGAATCATAGAATGTTTTGGGTTGGAAGGGACCCCTAGAGGTCATCTAGTCCAACCCCCAAACTTCTGGAACTATTAGCTCCATTTCCTTTTAAGAAGGAAACAAACCAACAAACCAAACCCTTAAAAGCTGGTCTTCAGAACTGTAAAAAGATTTGAAAAAGAAGCTTCAATTGTCATTCCACATTAAGCAGTCATGCCAATAAAGTAGGTGTAACCCTCCTCGCACACACCTTCCTAGTCCACTTGTTTCCATCACAGTGATGCCAGTACAGTTGCCCATTGCATCACATAGTGATCAAGCTGAAGAACCAACCAGTTGTGAAACAAGGTGGTAAAAGCTAGGGGAGGAGGGGCCGTATTTTTCTGGCAGATCACTTCCCTGATCCATTTCACCAGGCAGCTGCACAAACAGTTGGACTAGCAAAACAAACAGGATAATATAAGGATACAAATTACCAGTATCTACTCAACATCATTGCTGCTAAAGAAATGTACTTGTACTTGCAACCTACATGAAAACCATTCACTTAAAAAAAAAGATACCTATAGGTTTTGTTCAGTTCAATAAAAAAATTCTTAGCTAACCAGCTGAGCAAGCACAGAATACAGTTGAAGCCATTACCCCCTAAAATGGAACAGAAGTCAACATTAGAACCAAAAACAATACAGTGTCCACAGGAGGCAGGGGGAGAGGGATCTTATTCCACACTTATTTTCTATACAAATCTGAAATTACCACTGGGGTTTTTTTGTTCATTTCTAAACTATGTGTCTTTTCCCGCTGTCCACTATTCACTATTATAACACTAGTACCTTTCTGTGCAATTCCAGGCAAAGGTTAAATGACACCAGCTTAAACAGGTTTGTTTCCTAAGCAATTTTTTCACCTCAGAAAGACAAGGACTTCTATTCCCTCTATGTGAACAGTCAGTGAATCAATCCTTTGAGTTCTCTCACAGAAGCCTCATTTTCCTTGCATACTAGGCCAATGCAGAAGGCCATTAATTATTGTTCTTAAATTAGCCTATATTTTTTTTTTTTTAAATTCTGAAAATCGCTTTACTAAACATGCATCACATCCTTCACATCCTTCTTACGTGTTTTAGAAAGGTAAATAAATTATTAAGCCCCTGGCTGTTTCATCAGTTTTCAAACCACCTCTGGGTCGTTTGTTGATTGCCCAGGAACAATCCATTCTCTAGAAGTCACTCATTTTTACACTCAGATCACAGTATAGTACAACTTCTGTCTATTGACTATCCCAAGACAACTACATTTGCACCATTTATTTTACTGTAAACATTACTCATACACATACATATTTGTAGACACAGATACAGTTGGACAGCTGGCTCCATTTAACTCACTGTACTATAACTATATTGAGACGGTATATTCGTAACACTTACTCAGTATAAACTGACATAATCACAAAAAGAAAACAATTTTCATCCTTTGCACTGTCTCACAATGCTTCCTTCCCTTGTCTTGATGAGAATTAGGTGAACTGAAAATTCAGTTGGGGAATTCCATTAAAAAAGAAAAATCCAGTCCCAAAATGTTGCTCTTAACCTCAATCAATTCCTTGATTTGATTCATAACACAAGAGCTTGTTTCACATAAAGGAGAGGAAGCACAAGAAATAAGCCACCCTGCGCAAAAGGAAATGTTTCTTTCAGCAGTACTACTACCTTATGCCAGCTCAACATGTTCTTCAAATGACTGCCAAAGCTGTATTACCTGCCACTGCTAAAGCAGAATAGGAACTCATACCTCAGTAGTTTACAAAATCTATCATCACAGTCAAGATGAAATCAAAGAAACCTGTACATTGTATGCAGCATTTAATGTATTCAAGGAAAAACTTTCATGCTTTTTATTATTTATTTTTCTAATTAGTAATTTTAGTTTCCTGTCTGATTGCCTGCCTCACTTAGATCAACAAAGCCACAATATTCACTTCTCAAGTTATATTTAAATAATTTCAAAATGCTTGTGTGTAATACGAACAGCACCCCTTTTAAAGTTTTAATAAAGTTTTTTTTTTAGTTTCATTAATGCCATTAACTAAACATTCAAATGTGCTCAGTTACACTATTTGTCAAAACTTTGCAGATAATCAAGATATATATACACATTCTTTTAAAAACTTCCCACCAGAGAAATGTGCCTGTATGCAAGTTAATGCCTCCTTCGCACAATCTAGTGACTGTACAGTCACTGCATACATTATTAAAAATGTTTCTGCTTTGTTACTTCTATTTTGCAGAAGAGTAATTTATCTTGAATAAAGATGAACAATCCATTGGTGATCAGCAGATTACAGCAAAGTCAAGCATTTACATACTTAAACAGTGGACAGTCCTAAGGGAAAGGTCCTCCAGTACCAAGATAGTTTGTTACCCTTCTCCCTTCCCCACTGCCAAAGCATCACTTCTTTAAAGCCCAAAACAAGACTTCCATTAACCATTCAAGTAAGGAATCTAGGCATCATCCACTATACGGCCAAGGAAACGCAGATCAAGGTCTTAAATAGAAGCAGGTGGAAGAATCAATCAATTTCTAATCCCATAAACGAAACTTTATTAACTTTTAAAAATAACTCCAAATAAATCAGATCACTGACCTGAGGCAACTTAGAAATGGCCTCACCCCTCCTCCTTTTTTCAAGGGTCTGTTTTGAATAATTTTAGTGATCTATACTGTTCAGTCTATTCTAGCAACAGAAGTGAGTCAGGGACGTGGGTCAGGATGTCTGCAGTTCAGTTTGTGTTCTTTCCACACACATTTCACACTTACTCTGGCTCACACTCTTCATGTAGTCTTGTTCACAATGTCACTCTGTGCCCACACATCTCTTCTCAAATCATTTCCATTTAATTCTGCACAATACCACCACATCACACCTTCCCTTTACTCCAGCAGACTTAAAGTGTACTCATTCATCTCGTCTTGATTTCCAACTTGATCTTTGTTACAAAACTCACACTTTAAGAGCAGGAACCAATACATCACTTAAGTGATATTCCACTTAAGTTTGAGAGAGCTTTTACTGTTGTTAGAATTTTTTTTTTTTTTTAAATCAGTAAGAAAGAAGACAGTAAGTATTTGAGAAATAGCAATAGAACAAGTTTTACTTACCTTGAAAATACCAACCCAGTCTTTCTGATGAGGATGGATAAATTGGGTCAGAGTATAGTGACATTCAAGGTGTGTGTTCGGAAGATAACTTTTTGCCACATTTTGAAAAATCACATGTGCAAAATTGGAAGTCTGCAAAGTGTTAGCTGAAGACGGAACTTCTTCAAAGGATGACATGATTGATCTGCAACAAAATTGTACAAGTTACTACTTCAATATGGTGGAAAAAATGAGTTAAGTTTAAAAAAAATATCTATTTGAAATATACAAGACAGAGAAACCTAACAAATAGTTCCTCTGTTCCGAAAACAGATAGCTACAGACCAAGTCCAAAGTGCACTGCCTCAGTATCACTCCAAAACAATCACCTCTCAGAATAGAAGGGCAGTCATTTCAGTGATGACATCAAGATGGAGAGAAAGCATTGCTTAGCTGAATGCCCCCAGTATTACATCTCAGATATAGTGGCAGAAAGTGGGAAATAAAAGCAGCGGTGTGAAAACAAGGCAGGGGTCTAACTTACTGAAATATTCTTAATGGTTATGCATGTGGCAGGGGAGAAGAAACAAAGCTCCGTCGTTTCCCTAAACTTTCCTCAGAATCTGTACTGCTCAGTGCTTTTCACAGCATTTTTGTATGTGAAGTTTTTCTTCCCCTCTCAGTAAAAGTAACAAAGTTTCATTTTAAGACATTTTTAAAAACCAAGAATTTAGATAAACAGGGCTGGGTTTTTCTCCTTCTTCTTCAGAAGAGTTCTCTTGCCTCTGTTTAGCAGTCCGTGGGCATCTTTTACTGTTCCCACTGTAACACATATGCTCCCAGCCCTGCATGTTTAGCTTCATTACCATAAACAATGGATGCCATTGATAGTGGGAGCATTTAGGTATGCATGCAGTTTGATGGATTAACACTAACCAGTTGGACTGCAAAAGCTTTTAATTGTGCTATCCATTCACCATCTCGTTCAGGATACACACTGCTAAAAATTAAAGCAATGCAAGATGCTTCACAAGCAAAACAAGAATGTCCCTTCCTCAGATTCGGCAATACCTGCCAAAAATAGAAGATGGGCAACCGAGAAGTTTCAAGTGTTTGATTTCAAAGTACAATCACAAGTTTGTCAAAACATTTGATATTAGGAGGATTGGGGCCTTATATACGGAAAACATTTCTAGAAAGATGAGCCATCCTGTTCTTGCAATTGCTATTAAAAGTAATTTGATATTGGCCAAGCAGATTCACACCCTGAATGAGGTAACTGCCAAGTGTGTGACATAATACGTTACTTTCATTGAAGATACGTATGGAAACCAATCCCAAAAAGGGATGGGCCACTGCAAGTCTCACGAAGGTCAAGGATTAAAAGCTGTCTATGTATTTCCTATGACCTTTTAAAATTTCTCTTTCTACCAGTTAAAAAATAAGTAACAGAGAGCCCCGTTTTCTGCAATAAAATGCACTCTGAAGTAAACAGGTATTCATCATTCAAAACAAGGAAAAGGTAAACAGGGATTTCTTAGATTTAAGCCCTCAATGCTTTAAGCTTATTACTACCCAATTTAGTGTAACACATGAAGTACATACCAGCAGCCATGGCATCATTTTGATGTATCAGATGTTAAATAAAAAGCAGTTTTGTACCCTGAACAACACAAGTAATAACATAAAAATGCCAAGCTTGTGAAGATTAATAGATATATCCAAGCTTGTGAAGATTAATAAAGGACAAAACCAAGAACTTACACAAGCAAGAAACTGAGTAAAGCTCAAAAGACAGCTTTTGAGAGACAACAGGGTACACATAAATCCTATCTGTTATCTAGCTACAGAGTCCAGAAGAGTTTAGGAAATTTTATGGCATAGTAAAATCCTGAAATCTCCCGCAACTCTCAAAACAGAGGATTGCATTTAAGACATCTCTCAAATCCACTCTGAACTATAAATTGTAGGAAGCACCATTTTCTACAATTCTAAAAGCCCTGATTTTTTTTTGTGTGCAAGAAAGTCATTCAGTTTCAGTAATTCAGTAGTACCTGAAGCCAAATAATATTGACATGAAACAAACTGTTTCAGTTTTCAATTCCCATACTAAGTACAAAAATATTAAACAAAGGAATAATAACAAAAACAATTTAATTTAACTTTTTTAAAGAGGTCTGTTTTAAAAATTGGATCGTTTATTCTAAGCACATATTACCAAAAAAAAAAAAAAAAAAAAAAAAACCAAAAAACATAAAACCCAAAAAACCACCAAAATAAACCCCCAAACATTCATTTGGTAGCTATTCATTTGGTTGCCAGCCACCACAGCTGAGTACTAGCCTTACTGAAACCAGTAAAGGGAGGCTGGTTTCCAAGCCCAAAGCAGAACTATTCACAAATCTGAACTTGTGCAGACCAGCCAGATCATCTGGGATTACTGTTCCCTAGCAGGAAAATCCCCGGAGCTTAGGTAAAGCAGAGATCTACTCACAGTTCAAGGATAGTTTAGGGGATGCTCGTTTGCCGAGCTCACAGCTACCGGTTGGGAAAGAGGGGAGGTGGAGAAGGAAGAAGAGCTACGCCTAGGCTTCGTTACTGACATGACAAGCGATTCCCTCGGGGAAGCTGAACGACGCGTTTGGTTCTGCGCACGGAAAAGGACGTCAGGAGGAAAAGCTCGTCAGGCAGGAAAAACAAAAGCAGGACGAGCCGCACCGCCCCCGCCAGCTCGTCCCGGAGTCCTCCAGCGGCGGTCCCGGCGGGACGGGGCGCACCTGACACCCCTGGCCCCTACCCGCCCTGCCTTCCCCCGCTCCGCGGGGCCGGCCTGCGCCCTGCCGTCTCCCGCCCCTGCCCTACCCCTGCTCCGTCAGCGGCCGGCACGGCCCCACCTGCCCGCCGCGGATCACCTTGCTCCGGGCCTTGGCAACGCGCCCGCCGCTGCGGCGGGGGAGGGGAGCCCCGCCGCCTCCCACAGCACGGCCGCCGGGCCCCGCGCCCCCCGCAGCGGCCGGGGGGGGCTTCCCAGTGGCGCAGACCCGAGGCCCGGGGCCTAGCGGCCCCGCCCGCCCCAGCGGCTGCCAGGCGCCGGCCGCACAGGACCTCAGACGTGTCCCCCCCCCCGGCCCGGGGGGCCCCTTCCAGGCGGGCCCGGAGGGCGCCGGGGACATCAACATGGGGCCTCCGCCATCGGCGCCTGACACCCCGCCCGCCCGGCCGCGTCACTTCCAGCCCCGGCCCTGCCCGCGTGGGGGCGGGCCGCCAGCGGGGAACCGGCTGGAGCTGGAGCTGGAGCTGGAGCTGGGTGGAGCCGGAGCCGGCCCGGGGATATGGCCAGGCCAGGCCCGCCCCGCCTGAGGCCCCCTGCGGCCTTCGCGCCCTCCCACAGCCAGACGCCTTCTGAGGGGCGAGGCAGCCTGGGCAGGGCCGCCCTCCCGCCCTGTGTTGAGCCGTGCAGCTGGTACCTCCATAAAGTCCACCTGCCCCCTACCAGAGTTCCCTCCCTTTCATGGTCGTTATTACAACGCTACCTCTGGAATACTCACGTACCTTAATTTAATCGTCTCCTCCTCTGTCCCACTGTCCTGGTTTTGGCTGGGATAGAGTTAATTTTCTTCACAGAAGCTAGCATAGTGCTGTGCTTTGGATTCAGTGCGAGGCTCATCCCCTGCACTCCGGGTGTGCTGACCCCTGCGATTTCCCCAAATGCGGGAAACTCGACTGCATAATTTGTGGTAGTGGGGGACTGCGTTCGCGCTCTCCCCTGGCTTCCACCCCTTATTCTATACCATTTACGTCATGCTTAGGTCCTACCCTTACAATACATTCCAATTAATCACCACCATTTTGATATATATATACACAGATATCATTCCCTTAGTCTGTGGACCATCCCTCTGAAATGTCCATTGGGTTCATCTAGTCCACGGTTTTGGGCTCCATCTGTCGTAACAGTCTTTCAGGGCAGGAGAGATGGGGTCTGGTGTTGGGTTGTTGCTTGCTGAAGTCAGTTCTGGTTCCATTCGCTGCACTTCCTTAGTTTCTTCAGAATTCATTCTTCTTAATCTGGGCGATTCCTACTGCTATACCATTGATAGAATATACAGCAATAGTAAAAATGATGACATACTATATTATACAGCAATTAACATTATACAATTCAGTTCATTGGCTATTTTCACCCAAAATCAAATCCTTTTGAGGTACACATCGGACTTCCCCATCCTTCAGCATCACCCACCAAGTAGAGCCAGGTCCTTGAGCAAAAGCAATCCCACGGATGGGTTTGCCTTTACCTGAGGCAGGAGAAACCCAGACTGTCTTCCCCAGCATATTTTTTACATGCACTACAGGGACTTTATCCCCTTCTACAGTACATAAGAGGTTTGATTGGACAAGGCCAGCTCAGTTGGCAGATCCTCTAGTGTTGACTAACCAGGTGGCTTTTGCTAAATGTGTATCCCAATGTTTGAATGTTCCACCACCCATTGCTTTCAGTGTAGTTTTTAACAGTCCATTGTATCGTTCAATTTTCCCAGAGGCTGGTGCATGATAGGGGATGTGATAGACCCACTCAATGCCATGCTCTTTGGTCCATTTGTCTATGAGGCTGTTTCGGAAATGAGTTCCATTGTCTGACTCAATTCTTTCTGGAGTGCCATGTCGCCACAGGACTTGTTTTTCAAGGCTTAGGATAGTGTTCCGGGCGGTGGCATGGGGCACGGGGTATGTTTCCAGCCATCCGGTGGTCGCTTCCACCATGGTGAGCACATAGCGCTTGCCATGGCGGGTTTGTGGAAGTGTGATATAATCAATCTGCCAAGCCTCTCCATATTTGTATTTCAGCCACCGTCCTCCATACCAGAGAGGCTTTAACCGCTTGGCTTGTTTGATCGCAGCACATGTTTCACATTCATGGATAACCTGTGCAATAGCGTCCATAGTTAAGTCCACCCCTCGATCACGAGCCCATCTGTATGTTACATCTCTTCCTTGATGGCCTGAGGTGTCATGGACCCACCGAGCTAGAAACAATTCACCCTTATGTTGCCAGTCCAGATCTACCTGAGCCACTTCAATCTTAGCAGCCTGATCTGCCTGCTGGTTGTTGTGATGTTCTTCAGAGGCCCGACTCTTGGGTACATGAGCATCTACATGACGTACCCTTACAACCAGGTTCTCTACCCGGGCAGCAATATCTTGCCACAGTGCGGCTGCCCAAATGGGTTTGCCTCTGCGCTGCCAGTTGCTCTGCTTCCATTGCTGTAACCACCCCCACAAAGCATTTGCCACCATCCATGAGTCATATAGAGATAGAGCACTGGCCATTTTTCTCTTTCAGCAATATCTAAAGCCAGCTGGATGGCTTTCACCTCTGCAAACTGACTTGATTCACCTTCTCCTTCAGCAGTCTCTGCGACTTGTCTTGTAGGACTCCATACAGCAGCCTTCTACCTTCGATGCTTTCCCACAAGACGACAGGATCCATCAGTGAACAGGGCATATTGCTTCTCGTTTTCTGGCAATTTATTGTACAGCGGGGCCTCTTCAGCACGCACCACCTCCTCCTCTGGTGATACTCCAAAATCTTTGCCTTCTGGCCAGTCCGTGATCACTTCCAAGATTCCTGGGCGACTGAGGTTTCCTATTCGAGCCCGTTGTGTAATCAGTGCGACCCACTTACTCCATGTAGCATCAGTTGCATGATGTGTAGAGGGGACCTTCCCTTTGAACATCCAGCCCAGCACCGGCAGTCGGGGTGCCAGGAGGAGCTGTGCTTCAGTACCAACCACTTCTGAAGCAGCTCGAACCCCTTCATATGCTGCTAATATCTCTTTTTCAGTTGGGGTATAGTTGGCTTCAGATCCTCTGTATCCCCGACTCCAAAAGCCTAGGGGTCGGCCTCGAGTCTCCCCTGGTGCTTTCTGCCAGAGGCTCCAGGTAGGGCCATTCTCCCTGGCTGCGGTGTAGAGCACATTCTTTACATCTTGCCCTGCCCGGACCGGCCCAAGGGCTACTGCATGCACTATCTCCCGTTTAATTTGTTCAAAGGCTTGTCGTTGTTCAGGGCCCCATTTGAAATCATTCTTCTTCCGGGTCACTTGGTAGAGAGGGCTTACAATCTGGCTGTAATTTGGAATATGCATTCTCCAAAAACCCACAACGCCCAAGAAAGCTTGTGTTTCCTTTTTGCTAGCTGGTGGAGACATAGCTGTTATTTTGTTGATCACATCCATTGGAATCTGACGACGTCCATCTTGCCATTTGATTCCTAAAAACTGGATCTCCTGTGCAGGTCCTTTGACCTTACTTTGTTTTATGGCAAAACCGGCCTTCAGAAGGATTTGGACTATTTTCTTCCCTTTCTCAAAAACTTCTTCTGCTGTATTGCCCCACACAATGATGTCATCAATGTATTGCAGGTGTTCTGGAGCATTACCCTGTTCCAGTGCTGTCTGGATCAGTCCATGGCAAATGGTAGGGCTGTGTTTCCAGCCCTGGGGCAGTCGATTCCAGGTATACTGGATGCCCCTCCAAGTGAAAGCAAACTGTGGCCTGCACTCTGCTGCCAAAGGGATTGAAAAGAAAGCATTTGCAATATCAATTGTGGCATACCACTTGGCTGCCTTTGACTCCAGTTCGTACTGAAGTTCTAACATGTCCGGCACGGCAGCACTCAGTGGTGGCGTAACTTCATTCAGGCCACGATAGTCTACTGTCAGTCTCCACTCTCCATCAGACTTTCTCACTGGCCATATGGGACTGTTAAAGGGTGATCGAGTCTTGCTGATCACTCCTTGGCTCTCCAGTCGACGAATCAGCTTATGGATGGGAATCAGGGAGTCTCGGTTGGTGCGATATTGCCACCTGTGCACTGTTGTGGTGGCAACCGGCACTTGTTGTTCTTCAACACTCAGCAATCCCACAACCAAAGGGTCCTTTGAGAGACCAGGCAAGGTAGACAGCTGCTTAATTTCTTCTGCCTCCAATGCAGCTATACCAAAAGCCCACTGGTACCCTTTTGGGTCCTTGAAATACCCTCTCCTGAGGTAGTCTATGCCCAGGATGCACGGAGCATCTGGCCCAGTCACAATGGGGTGCTTTTACCACTCATTCCCGGTTAGGCTCACTTCGGCCTCCAATACAGTCAGCTCTTGAGATCCCCCTGTCACTCCAGAAATACAAATGGATTCTGCCCCTATATGGCTTGATGGCATTAGAGTACACTGTGCACCGGTGTCTACTAGAGC
This sequence comes from Gorsachius magnificus, assembly GCA_034008185.1. NCBI lineage: Eukaryota > Metazoa > Chordata > Aves > Pelecaniformes > Ardeidae > Gorsachius > Gorsachius magnificus. The sequence continues at coordinate 121,702,642 of CM067082.1, forward strand.
TCTATACTTTTGTGGGTCTGACGTGCCAGGCCATCGAATCCACACAGTCCAGTAGACCCGGTTGTCCCTTTCCTCCACCTGGCTGGAGGCAGGGCCCCTCTAATTCTGATCACTGTTGCTCATGGTTTGTGTATATGAGTCAGAAGTTCCTTCATCACAATCAGAATTAAGATCAGCTCTTCTATTCTGTCTGAAAAAATGACGATCTACCCCGTCTTTGGAAATTGGAGCGACAAGTTTCCTGGAAGAGCCCCCTTTTGTGCTTGTTTTTCTTTGCAACTCGTGTACTCGTGCCTCTAGGGTCGAGGTAGGTTTTCCATCCCATTTCCTCATGTCCTCTCCATGGTCACGCAGGTAAAACCATAGAGTGCCCCGTGGTGTGTACCCTCGATATTCTCTTCCTTGAGCAGAAGGGCGCTTACTTCTAATGGCTGAGATACTGGTCTGTACAGGAGAGGTGTAGGGTATACGCTTTTCGAGTCGTTCAACCTTTTGGGACAGTTTATCCACAGCAGAGACGAGGGAAGAAGAGATACTTTCTTCGTATTCCCGGAGCTGGCTAGCCATTTCATCCACTGTTGGTCCCCGTCCAGCTTCCCAGTTCATTATTGCCCATGTGTTGGCATATGATGTTGGTGCGCTCCGTAACAACTTCCGCCACATGGGTCGTGTGCACTGGACACTATCTGGATCTTTAGGCAACTGGTCATTGTCCAGGTCACTATAAATCACTTCCAGGACAGCCAATTCCCTCAGGTACTGGATGCCTTTCTCCACGGTGGTCCATTTGCCTGGGCGATGTATGACATCTTCCTTGAAGGGATATCTTTCCTTCATGGCTGACAGTAGTCGCCTCCAGAGGCTGAGGACTTGTGTCCCTTTTCCAATCGCTTTGTCAATGCCGCCTTCCCTAGAAAGGGATCCCAGCTGTTTGGCTTCTTTACTCTCCAGTTCCAGGCTACTGGCCCCATTATCCCAGCATCGGAGCAACCAAGTGACAAGATGCTCTCCTGCACGACGGCTGAAATCTTTTCTCATATCTCGCAGCTCACCCAAGGATAGAGACCGTGTAGTTTCTGTCTCATTTATGAGCTCTTCCTCTTCCTCCTCCTTTTGTGATGGCCCTGATTCATCCTCCCTTTCTAAACGAGTTGACTTTCGCTTCCAAGATTTCTTCTTGTGTATAGGGGCAACTGATACTGGCACAGGTTCGCTCCCTGTCTTAGCTGCAATGCCTGTTGCTGGGGTTTGCGTAGCTACAGTGCAGGTTGCAGGGGTTGGAGTAGCAGCGGTGCCTGTCGCAGGCGTTGGAGTAGCAGCAGTGCCCCGGCTGGAGTACCAGCAGTGCCTGTGCCCACAGCTGGAGTAGCTACAGTGGGTGTCACAGGGGTTGAAGTAGCTGCAGTGCCTGTGTCTGCAGTTGGAGGAGTTACAGTGGGTGTCACTGAGGTTGGAGTAGCTGCAGGGCCTGCTGCAGGAATCAATCTTTGGATGGTATATAATTTACATAGGAGTCTAACCCTGAGTAAAAGCTGAACTATATTCAGGAGACCTAGCAATAGGGCCATGCTAGTTGGAACATCCCAAGGATATTCAACATTCTCAAGAACTGTTGTAATTAGCTCAGAGAAGAAGGGGAAGATGGAGTAAGGTGACTCCCCCAAAGGCTGGCTCTCCGAGGATAAAAAAGATAATATAATTCCCAAAAAAATCATAGCATAAGCCAGTATTATACAATACAGCAGGACAGCAATTTTAATCCACTTGCGAAAAGTGATAGCCAGCAGCACAGGGAGTGCACACAGAAGGTAAGGTGCTACATAAAAGAACGCTGTGAACAAGGACAGCAACTCTGAGAGCAAATAAAACAACATTGCGATCAGCGACTATTAGACTAATATAACGAATGCTTATCACAAATGCATTTTAGAAATGTTCAGATCTGTCGTTATCTCAACCCTTCGGGCCCCACGTTGGGCGCCAAAATAGGACTGTCGTGGTTTAACCCAGCTGGCAACTAAGCACCACGCAGCCGCTCGCTCACTCCCCCCCCTCCCTCAGTGGGATGGGGGAGAGAATCAGAGAAAAGAAAAAAAAAAAGTAAGACCCATGGGTTGAGATAGAGACAGTTTCATAAGAGAGAATAATAACAATAATAATAATAATAATGGTAAGAAAATATACAGAATATATAAAACAAGTGATGCACAATGCAATTGCTCACCACCTGCTGACCGATGCCCAGCCCGTCCCGAGCCGCGATCACACAGCCCGAGCTGCGACCACTCTGCCCGCAACCGACCGACCGACCCGACTGACTAACCCCCCCGAGCATGACGTTATATGCTATGGAATAGCTCTTTGGACAGTTTGGGTCCTAGCTGTGCTGTACTCCCAGCTTGTTATGCACCTGGCCGAGCAGGAGAAGCTCAAAAAGTCCTTGAGCAGTCTGAGCACTGCTTGGCAACAACTAAAAACATCAGCGTGTTATCAACATTCTTCTAGCACTGAATCCAAAGCACAGCACTATGCTTGCTTCTGTGAAGAAAATTAACTCTATCCCAGCCAAAACCAGGACACCCACTTCCAAAACAGAGGTGTACTTGCACCTCCTAAGTTGTCACCATTAATCTCCCAGCCTTTGGAGGTCTTCCCTGGGAAGAGTATAGGGACGCGGTCCGGTTGTGTAGGAATGGGGTCAGGAAAGCCAAGGCTCAGCTGGAGCTAAACTTGGCTAGGGATGCAAAGAATAACAAGAAGGGTTTCTACAGCTATATCAGCCAGAAAAGGATGGTTAAAGAAAGCGTACCCCCGCTGATGAGCGAGACTGGCAAGCTGGTAACAGCAGATGAGGAGAAGGCTGAGGTACTCAACAACTTTTTGCCTCAGTCTTCACTGGGAACCTCTCTCCCCACCCCACCCGAGTTGATGGACGGCATGAGGGGGACCGGGAGGGCAAAACCCTTCCTGCTGTAGGAGAAGATCAGGTTCGTCACCACCTGAGGAACCTGAACGCACATAAGTCCATGGGACCTGATGAGATGCATCCCAGAGTCCTGAGGGAATTGGCCGATGTAGTCGCCAAGCCACTCTCCATGATATTTGAAAAGTCATGGCAGTCAGGTGAAGTCCCTGGTGACTGGAAAAAGGGAAACATTGTGCCCATTTTCAAAAAGGGTAGAAAGGAAGACCCTGGGAACTACCGACCTGTCAGCCTCACCTCTGTGCCTGGGAAGATCATGGAACAAATCCTCCTAGAAGCTATGCTAAGGCACATGGAGGCCAGGGAGATAATTCGAGATAGCCAGCATGGCTTCACCAAGGGCAAGTCCTGCCTGACGAACCTAGTGTCTTTCTATGAGGGTGTGACAGCATCAGTGGACAAGGGAAAAACCAATGGATGTCATCTATCTGGACTTCTGCAAAGCCTTTGACACAGTCCCCCACAACATCCTTCTCTCTAAATTGGAGAGCTAAATTGGATTTGATGGGTGGACTGTTCGGTGGATAAGGAACTGGCTGGATGGCCGCATCCAGAGGGTAGTGGTCAATGGCTCGATGTCCAGATGGAGACCGGTGACAAGTGGTGTTCCTCAGGGGTCCGTACTGGCACCAGTGCTGTTTAATATATTCACCAATGACTTAGACAGCGAGATTGAATGCACCCTCAGCAAGTTTGCAGACGACACCAAACTGAGTGGTGCGGTTGACACACCAGAAGGACGGGATGTCATCCAGAGAGACCTGGACAGGCTGGAGAGGTGGGCCTGTGTGAACCTCATGAGGTTCAACAAGGCCAAGTGCAAGGTCATGCACCTGGGTCAGGGTAACCCCCAGTATCAGTACAGGCTGGGGGAAGAAAGGATCGAGAGCAGCCCTGCCAAGAGGGACTTGGGGATGCTGGTGGATGAAAAGCTGGACATGAGCCGGCAATGTGCACTGGCAGCCCAGAAGGCCAACCGTACCCTGGGCTGCATCAGGAGAAGCGTGGCCAGCAGGTCAAGGGAGGTGATTCTGCCCCTCTACTCTGCTCCGGTGAGACCTCACCTGGAGTACTGCGTCCAGCTCTGGAGCCCTCAGCACAAGAAGGACATGGAACTGTTGGAGCGGGTCCAGAGGAGGGCTACTAAAATGATCCGAGGGCTGGAGCACCTCTCTTATGAGGACAGGCTGAGGGAGTTGGGCTTGTTCAGCCTGGAGAAGAAAAGGCTGCGGGGAGACCTGATTACGGCCTTTCAGTATCTAAAGGGGGCCTACAGGGAAGATGGGGAAAATCTTTTTAGTAGGGCCAGCTGTGTCAGGACAAGGGGTAATGGTTTTAAACTAAAACAGGGTAGGTTTAGACTAGATATAAGGAAGAAATTCTTTACAATGAGGCTGGTAAAACACTGGAATGGGTTGCCCAAAGAGGTAGTGGAGGCCCCATCCCTGGAAACATTCAAGGCCAGGTTGGATGGGGCTCTGAGCAACCTGATCTAGTTAGCGGTGTCCCTGCTCACTGCAGGGGGGTTGGACTAGATGACCTCTAGGGGTCCCTTCCAACCCAAAACATTCTATGATTCTATGATTCCCAAACTGACAGAGGGGTAAGAGTGACCATAAATGCTTACACACAGTTCTCCTGCTCACGTACATTGGTGGATCTCCATGAAAGTACATTCCCTCATAAATACACTGTACGTGATTTTCATCCAAAGTCGAGTCGTAGATCACTTAGCAGAGTAACGGGGCTGAATAACGACTAGCAGCGATGAGTAACTGTCGTTGGCATGCGGGACTTCTCCCAGTATGCCCAACATTGGCTGCTACCACAAATGGTCTTCAAGATCACCTTTACCTCTTTGCTACTACTGTTTCTTACATGTTTTCATGTGTATTCTCAACAAACAGGGTATGTGGAGAGGCATAATTTTATTATTAGAATTTATATTTAACGGTTGGACTTTATAATCTTAAAGGCCTTTTCCAACCTAAATGATTCTAATACTATATTATAGAATATTATAGAATTAATTATTACAGTTATTGAATTCGTTTTTTTGACAAGTTACCAGCTTTTTCATGGTCAGTCCTAACAGAAATGAAACTAAACTGGAGCATAGAAACTGTCCTTTTAAGTAATTAAGGTTATTCATTGTACTTGCTTCTGTTTCACGCTGCTTGTCTCTGAAAACAATCTTATGTCTTCAGGTGTACCATGGGTTACTAAGTAATCCTTTGATTTGTATGCACAATTCATAATCTCTCATATATTCCATTTTCCCTGGAAAGCAATAAATTCCCTGCCTTGTACTGATCATTTCAGAAGACACAAGAAGTATATGTGCAGCACTCTCTCCTTTAAGACCGGATCAATTTTTGTAGTGGAAAATGAAACTGGTACGTTAATCAGAACAGCAATAAATATTTCGAAGGAGGTGGGGATAGCTATTTCTTCTTATCTCTGTCTTCCTGTTCTTCTCCTCGCTGCTCTTTGCTCTGTATGACCTGATAAAGAGTTATCTAAGAGTCACAGGGTGCTGTTCTCATGTGCACTGGGACATGGGAAGAACTTGGGGTTTACAGTCACCAGCTGGGGTGCTGGTGAGACTAAATAGTTTTGCTTTCTATTTAACATCATTATAATGTTGGTTTATGGGAATATAATGAGAAGTTTGAAATAAAGATGTTCTTTGGTAGCTAACAGAGTTTTTACAGTGAATGCTTGGAAAAAACTCTGTTTCTGTATTAAAAAAAATCCCCAATTTTGAGTTTTTTAAGAGTCTTGAGGTATTTCCATACTCTGCTCATAAATGTTCATTCAGTCAAAAGAGACAGTTATGGTTTAGTCATAATACAGTATTAAGTTATTATTTCTATTGCTAGATATGTATGTAAGAAGTAAAGCAAACTACATATGCTGGTTGTCACATCTACAGTGTAAATATGAGGACAAATAAATCAAGAATAATCTTTGCTTGTACTTACATCCACAATTTTCAGGAAAAAAAATGTATTTTTAAACTATTTCTTAACCATATACATATATACTGGTTATAATATATAAAATGTAAAAATTTTTCTTCAGTTATTCAAATTAATAACCTTGCTTACTGATATAAATGTATGATTTAATAAGTGTTTTCATGTATGTATTTGTACCCTAAATGCAGACACCAATCTTATCCCTCTAGAATTATAGCTATTCTACAGAAAGACAGTGCAGAGCCTTCTCATTTTGTAATTGCCTGTTTGAGAAATGAAGGACTTTACCCAAATGGACAAGTTGTGCACTGTGATCCCAGGATCAACAATCAATATGCTTGTACTGGTACAAACAAAGATTTGGGTCAAGAAAAATGAGATTGGAACTGGTGAAACTTGCACTTGCTTCGAGAATTAATGGTTGAGTGCCTTAATCAGTCTGAATTTTCTAGGCAGGAATCATGAGATACTATCTCCTTAAATTCATCTGTGTGATATAAATCTTTTGGAAAACTTGCTCTTGAGTAGAAAAAATGCCACTAATTTTCTGTCTTTGCCTACATTCTCCACAAAATATTTAAAATTGTAAAATAAAAAAGAAATTTCAACAGCATTTCTAGTGAATCCCTACTATTGTGAGACTAACACTAATGCATTAATTCTATTAGAAAAGCTCATTACAAGTATGATGGCAATAATCCCATCTCCTTCTGACTTGATTTTCACCTTTTCACCCCCACTGATTTCAGTAACAGGAAATTGTTTTCATTCAAGCCAGTATTTTACAACAAATGGTATACTTTTCGTGTATACCAGAATTGTACTCTAAGCGTGTAGAATCAGCATTAAGCCAATATTTGGGTGGGTTTTTAAGGAAAAAAATGGTGACTGTCAAGTATCTTTTTGATGCAATTCTCCCTATATATGTCATAGAATCAGAACCCTGGAGGTTGGAAGGGATCTCCAGAGCAGTTTGAAGGAGAGCATGTTGCTCAGGCCCTTGCCAGGCCACATTTTGAATGTCTCCAAGGATGGAGATTCCACCATCACTTAGAGGACCTCTTCCAGTGGTTCAAAACACTCATTGTAAAAAAGTTTCTTTATATCAAATTGGAATTTCCCATGTTCCAGTTTTGTCTCTTGCCTCTTGTCCTTTCACTGTGTGCCTCTGAAAAGAGTTTGGTTCTGCCTTTTCTACACCCTGTGCCTAGTCGATAGCAACAGGGTCTCCCTGTAGCCTTCTCTTCTTAAGGCTGAAAAAAATCAGTTCCCTCTCTTTTCGTGCCTGTATGTACCATTTCCAAAGGATACACATCTCATTTTTTGGCGAAAAACATTTCACCAGGGTATTTATTAGGAAATAAAAAGCTGACAGAACCCTTTTCTTAGTGTCTCAATTTCTTAAGTGCATAAATATAAGGAAAAATATACAATGGCAAATTAATATTGTGGTTTTGATAGAAATATTAAATAAGGTAAAAATGTATGCGAATGCAGTAACTGGATTTGAACATTATTAGATTCAAAAGAAGTTTGAAACTCAGTCTGAGACATAAAAATCCCTCTGCTTTGTAATTATACTGAGACTTTCTTTGCCAGGATGAGACCAGTCCCTCTTCAGGCACGAGATGAATGAGGAATAAAAACTGTAAGCAACTAACCAGAATTGCCGAGGGAAGGGTGGGGCAGTTACGGACTCTCAGGGAACAGTCAAGCGTGTTTGGGAAACATTTGCTATCTTTTTCAACCTATGAACTCCTTTGGCAATTTATAGCCTTGAAATTAGAAATGGGTGCCCATCACAACTGTTTAACCTTGGGTATATTTGAACTTTTATTCAGATCCAGAGCCTAATATTTTTCCTGTTTACTTTCTGTGTTACAGGCTGAACCAAAGCCATGATGAGTTTTGGATCCAGATCTCAATTATTCCCCTGAGGCCCATCTTTGCTTTGTACAAGTGACAGAAACAGTATGTATTTCTAGTTTTTATTACCAGAGAAAGGTACTTTATGTTGTGGATATTCAATCTATTGGCGTGACATGATGATATTGATGAAGTGTGGTAAGGAAACGCTTTGGTTCTAATTATTTGATTTCTTTTGGTTTGACTGTTTCAACACTCCCAACTTTTAAAAGTATGGGCCATGTGAAATGTAAAATGTATATATCGATGTCACTAATCGGAAGCTCTTTCTGGTCACGTTGTAAAGCACACTTAATCAACTTCTTTAAGATCATGTTACAGAAAGCTATTAACTATACTCTTAAAATGGTTAAACAGTTATAAATAATGTTTTATATTATGGCTGACAACACTGAATTGCCCAGCGTTTAAGGAAATCTAATCACAGGGCATGCAGACTTTGCCTTCCAGTAAGATGGTGTGGCAAAACTTTGGAACGTATTAGAAATCACATACTATTGCTAACATTTCCTATTAAGGAGAAAGACTCTCTCTGTACATTTTGGATTTCTTTTCCAACACTTAATTGCGGCGGATGAAGAAAAGCTATTCAAAAGCTGCCAGGTTTTTTAAATCTGTATGAGTGACTGATGAAATTTGTGGGTTTTCCCAAAAGAGCATAGGTGAGAGCAGACATGTAAATTTTGTATGTGTGTGCATGTACGTGTGTGACAGAGAGAGGAGAGAGCGAGAGCTTACTCCTAAGGTGTGAGACTTGGCAGCGCTGCACTGTACAATGGGCACGAGAAACCGCATGTCTGTAAATGACCGCATTTGAATTGCAGTTACTTCACTGTTGGGTTACTGTATTGTTAAAGTGAAAAGGAATGTTTTTAATAAATGCAAATAATGAATTAAATGCTTGCACATACTGAGGCTTTACTCTCTGGTGTGTAATTAATATATGTGCACTGGAGACCCAGGTCTGGGGGAGTGTTTCATTTCTTATTTATGATGTTTGCAAGGGGTTTTTTTTCCTTCTAGCATACCTCTTACTGGCATGCACAGAACTGCGTGTAAATGACCACTGAGTAGGTGTCACTTAAATCTTAGCAGATATAGAACAGGTAAATACCTTTGGTTTGTATGCTGTGGTAGATTTACTGTTTTCTCCCAGCCTTTTATCTTTGCTATCTGAAAGTAATAGGAAGCTCCCACATGACCAACATTTTGTTTTCAGAGGCAGGAAAACTGCATGTGGCAGGAAACAAACAAGCAATGAGATTTCAAAGTTCTTGTACCGCAGGGCACAGCGCTTAACCCTGAGGGACTGAAAGTAGAAAGACACTTTCCACAGCTACCTACAGCATGTTGCTTGTATCCCCTTCTGGGTCCCCCTCCAGCACTGGCTGCCACCACTGACAGAGCATAGCAGTGTCTGTATACTGTATCTGCAAGAAGCTTTGCAGCTTTCCTATTTTCTCATAATGGTATATACTTTTCTTAGAGGATCTAAAGACGTCTGAGTCCTCATACTAATGCTGTCTCCTGGTCACCTAATCTGGCTCTAGCACTTCTTGCATCTCCACCACTTTACTAGTTTTTCTTGCTCCTTGGCTCCCTGAGCAGCTGCATCTGTCGCATCACGTGCTCTAACTGGGGAGCTTGGTGCTGCTCCACAGCTCCCTGCTGAGGCCGGTACCACCCAACTGATGCAGGAGTTTGTGCTCACGCTTGACTTGGCACCGAGGAGGAGGGCTGTGGGGTCATCCGGTGCGCTTGTGAGGGGTTGTACCTGGCCTGGGACTTGAGACTGAGAGTGCCTCACGCTGCTTTTCCTCAGAGCCCCACGTTCAGCTTGGAGAGGGGTCTAAACTTCTTGTATTGCTACTTGTATGGAAAACTTCTCAGTCAACAGATCTTGAGTCGAGGTTCTCACCTTCTACTGCTTGAGTTCTGAAATTCCTAACGTCACAAGTTCTTAAATTCTATGCAAAAATAAAAACCATATGGTTACATACATTATGTACAAATCAATTACTAGGGGGCACAGTGTAAAAATAAAATTTGTATTTAATTCATCCCCCTGATTATTTTTTATTCTGCTGTGTCTATTAACATTGTACAAAGTAGAACATTGAATTTGCTGTGCAAATTTACATACAGAAAGTAATGCCGTCTTTCTGATTTTATTTGATCAGCACCACTTAGAAATGCAAACTGTATTTTCACTACACCTATCCTACCATTTCTTTTAAACTTTCATACCTTTTCTTATTTCACAAATTAATTTCCTTGTATAAGGAATATTTTTAAAAGGCAGAATACTGCAGTACTTACATTTCTACCACTTTCTAAAAAAAACCCCCCATATTTAATAAATGGCTCTCCCTTTTGCTGATAAATATTTTACATCATAATGTAGCAGAGTTATCAATGCTGTCCAAAGTGTGATTGCGTGTTTTTGTGTTTTGGAACTGGAATCTTTCAATCAAAATATAGTTTACATTATTAATATAGGTAACAACTCTTTTTTAAAAAACACTGTAATGTCACAGCCATGACATATGGCTTTATTTCACTACATGGCAACACTTACACCCAAGCACCATGGCTAGAATCTGTTTTTACAGTGCGTATTTCAGCTATCTTTATTGGGATATGTCAATGGGCAGCACTCAGTCTGTATATCTGCATATTTTGAATATACCATGTTTGTGCTGAAGGTGAGTTTTTAAGGCATTATGAAGCTGCCTGCTTAAATGCTACCACTGAGACCTAACTGAGCTTGTCAACAGTATCTGTTACTCATACTGCCTGTAAGTAGTGCAGCTTTTCCTTAAAATTGGGTGACAGAGGCGTATGAGTCTGAAAAACACCAAGTTATCGTAACAGTTTTTGAGAACTTTACCCATAATAAACCACACATTGATACATACATATTTATTCTAGCTTTCCCAGAACCCAGGCATTTTTCTCCCTGTTAGAAGAGATGCCAAAAGCAAATTCAATCTGTAGTTCTCTCTCTCCTTCCCAGACCTTTGTTGACTTGCAGTCCCCATCCTGCTGCAATTAGTCAACCACCAAGGGAGAGTTCATTGGCTGAATATTCTTCCTAGTCCTCTTCTAAATTTAAATATAGTTAGCCTTATTTTTTGTTGTATTAATCACAGGGTTGCCAGGGCCAAGTCAGCCCATTTGTCAATGGGAATTTGCACAAGCTTCCAAGTGGGTTGAATTTTTTCCCCACAGAAGAGCAGATCTTGCGAATTGCATCCATTGGATGTCTAACATAATCCTGATTTTCCATTTACATATTGGTTTTGATCATTTTACACTCAATATTTCACTTAGAAATCATTTATATCACAACTGTACTTGGCCCTCTGTATTATTAGGTAGCATGAAATATACTCAGTGATGGTATGAAAGTTATTTCCAATAGGGCTTATGAAGAACAGCTGAGCAAGTACGACCTCCTGACCTCAAAGTGTTTGTTTACTGGGAACTATATTCCAGTTCTCTACATTTAATCTGTCTTGGACCAGGCTGACATTCCCCTGCTAGATTTATTGTATCTCTAGAGGCTATTACAAACACAACATTGTCACTGCTTATCTAATAAAATGATAATAGGATTACATTACTCTAGTGATAACAATACATTTATGTTCATTTTCAATAGTAAGAAACCAAACTTTGCATCCATGTTCAGTGAAGATCATGTGTTACTGGGGGAAAAAATAGACCATTCAAAAAGTATTTATCTTTCAAACATATCAGTCATGGAGAATATTATTTATTCCATCTTATTTGTAAACCAAAGCTTCAGTTTGCGTACATGAGCAGGCATACTATGTCAGTTTTACAGAAATAATAATAATGAGGAAGTCTGACTCAGAAAACTCTGGTTTTCCTAAACCAACAGCTCTGGATTTTGGAAGCTTGTCATGGCTTTTCTTGTGTACCTTTTCCTAGAAGTTGCCAAACATCAAAAGGCAGGCATAACAGACAAGATTTACATTTCAGTTATGTTTAGTTATATTCAAGGTGTTCACAGTAAATTAATTTGTTATTAACGGTATTATTATTTTGATGATTGTTATTATTATTATTTAGTAGTGTTTGTTGTAGTAGTAGTAGTAGGTTTTAAATCATAGCCAAGTTTTATTTTAGTACTGTGTGTTTTAAGGGAAGCCTCTTAAATGTATTTATTTAACTGGTTACTTCTAGTGTAATCAACATCTCTCTGTGTAAGGCATGCTCTTAATTTATCTCCCGGCTGAGACAACAAAATCAAATTCCTTTTTAACTTCAGTAAGTTGTACATTAACAAAAGGTTTGCCTTTTCTTATTTTAGGAAAGGAAATTATTGCATCCCTCCCTTTTCTTTCCTTTTTTTTTTCAAGCAGCATATTTCCTCTAAAAAGTATTGTTATCTGATCGTTTCTTCTGCAATTTTTCACTGCAGCTGACTATTACTTTTCTTAAGTGCTGTTAATTAAAAGTAACTAATAAAATTGTCTGCATTAGGGAAATGCATTCATATATAACAGAGATTTAAAACAAAATTAATAATAAACAAGCTATTCTATAGGTATGCATGCTACATGGTGAAATTATAGTGCTAGACAAACTAAATGTGTGGTTTGTATTTAGAACTCTTAAATGTTACATAAAGTGTAGTCATCTTAAATTTTCAATAGGGTAGAATGGCGATTTGTTAAAATAAATATTCTGCAACTAATTGCCTCATGTCAGTGTACATTCCAAACTTCTTATTACAAATTCCTTTCAAAAATCTTTCAGTGGACAAGACAGCCTAGGCAATGCAGGCAATATAGACAATACAGGACCACAATAGTGGCAGTAGCTTTGTCTTTGTGTGAAAGAAAGGCGGTATGTTGATCCACATTGATTTTTGTGCTGTAAAAGTCTTCTCTGTCCTTTTGCATGTAAAGTTGGTGTTTCCTGTATCCTCTATATAGCTAAAATTCCAAAGGAGTGAAATTTATTATCAATTGCATGCACAAAACATATAAAATTGAGTCCAAATTTTGCAACCAAGTATAGAAAATAAAAGCAGGTTCTTTTGTGGTGAGTTATAATACTTAAGTAACAGCGTCTCTTTGTTGAAAGTTAATTAATTGCTCTCTTGATTTGCAGTAGGTTATGTTCCTGAGTACTAATACTTCTAGCAAACCAGTGATGAGGAATATCTCCTAATACACCTTACTCCTCTGGCGACCTTATGTTGCTTCCTCTAAGATCAGGAAAAAATGCCTAGGAATGTCAATAGGAGCAAGACCACCTCCCATTTTGGCAAAGCCAAGATTTTGCTCAGGACCATGCCACACAAAGAAAATTGTTTCTGAAAGCAATGTGCTTTACATTTTTTGTGTAGGAAAATGCAAGGACTGAGTTAGAGCCAAGATTCCTCTTTCTGTATCATAAGGAGGTTAGTTCAGGATTTTATCAGTGTAATGTGAGGTTGATGCTTTTAGACTGATACACATATGTTGGTTGGAAAAAATGTAACTATTTTTTTCTGTGCTTTATATGCATGCATCTTTCCCTGGGCAACAATTCCCTCGTCCTTACACAGGCCCCTTTTTTTTTGAGATCAACTTACCATGTAGCTTTTCTACATTGCTTTTCCATATTGCCATACCATGCTCATTTTCTTTTCCTATGTCATAACCCTGTACCTGGCAGAAGGGCGTTGAGTGACTGTTTTGTGCAATTCCCACACCAATCACTGTGCTGTATATGTAGTGCCTTGCAGGTAGAAGTCAAGATAAAATGACAGTGACTGATACCAAATATTTATCATATGTAGCGATATTTCTTTTGGAATTTGTTTCCTTCTTCAGCTGCTTTTGCAAAAGCTGTTCATCTAAATCAGGACCAAAGTCCTCCTCCTCTTTGCATTTCTATGTCATGTGACATAAGCATGTAAAAATAAGGTATTGTACACAAACATTGACAGATTCTATACCCATTAAAATAATCTGAAGCATATTTTTCAGGTAAAACACAAAAATGAATCCAACCCCAAATTGCTATGGGATGCCGTCCTTACACTTTGATTTTTTTTGTGGCAGTTCTCCAAATGGAATGGCTTTATAATGTTCATGGAACAACCTATATGCAGTCACCCCCACACAACATCCTACTTATTTGTAAATTATAGTAGTGATTGAACTTGCTCATAACCAGAACTGCAACACAGTCCCTTTAGCAAAATGCTGTGATTAAAAGGAAAATACTGTTTTCCACATCATTTTCCAGTGAAGTTCATCTAGGTAAAGGATCTCTATTGTGTTTACTTGGGTGGCATTTTGAAGAGAACTTGAAGGAGATGATTGAATTCTTCTGGGAAACCGGTACTTGAATCTTTTCAGCTCTTCCAAGAAACCCAATCAGCACAGTCTAGCCTAAACATCTTAATGCAATTTATCAGGGCTAAAAAGAGGGCAAAAACTCCAGTGCTTAACTGAAATTAGTATCAGTTAGTACAAATACATATGCACTGGTACCCTGCGGTAACCTGCCCTTTATATTCACCTGATATCCCAAGTGAGATGCTTCAGATAAAAAGACAGTAAGTGCTCATACCAAAACAAAGTTTCTATGTTCCCCCGGGCACTACAGTCCCACAGAAGCCTGGAATTTGCTTCCCCTTAAGAATATGCAATATTCAGAATATCACACATATTCAGTTCATGGTTGATTACTAAATTACATACTGCTGCAGAAGATACCATATGCTTCAGCAAGAAATAAAGCAGTTCAGATTACCCAAAGGTTTTTGGTTTTTTTCTGTAGGCAAAAATAACCACTTGCATTGCTGCTTATACATTCCAGTTAGTTATCTAGTGAAGTGCACACAGCTAGGAAATGAATGCTGCCCTGAGAATCCCAACTCAAATATTTACAGGCATGAAGAATGTCATGTTATGTTGGACTCAAGGTCCCTCCAGCCTAGTAGTCTGTCTCCAGCAGCGACCAGTCAGAGAGGAAATATGCAGGGATATTTCTCTGGAATGCTCTCACCGCTCCGACTATTTGCAGCTCAGGGATTCCTGAGCAGCTTCAATGCACTTTTATCGCATTCTACAAACGTTATGAAAGGTCTCCAGTGCAGAGAGGTAAACACAACAAATGCAAGATGAAAGGTTAGAAGGAGGAAAAAAACACTGTAGGCTTGGCTGGCAATTCATTCTGAATCAAGTCTCAAATGCCTTGTTGCATCCACTCTAGTTTCTTTTGGCTATGCTAAAGTAGTGTTAATGTCGAATTTAAATATCACTCTGCAGTGAGGGTCCCATTTTATAGGTGCTGTATGCCTGTAATTCTTGTTAAATTCAGTGAAAATTGTGCTTAGTTATCAACCCAGACTGTAAAACTTGATGTCCTGAAAAAGAAATCTCCCTAAAGTAATGGAAAATTTTTTAAAAACTGATAAAATGTAATTATCCCACATCAGTAGAGTTAAAGTCAGGGGCAGGCTCTAAAAGTGAATCTAAATGCCCTTAGCATAATAGGACCTAGTGCATATATTTCCCTTTGCTTTCAGAGGTTCCTTATTAAGGGAAAAATAACTCCTTAAATCTAAGAAAATGCAAATTGACAAAAATATACTATAAATATTCTGTATTTGTAGGGGGATTTTTAATTCTTTGTTTTGTCTTTTTATGAGACCTTTAAAGCAAATAAATATGGCCACATTTTCAGCACTAAGAATAAAAAGAGTAGCCTTCTTTACATTATTTTCTGTTTATTTACAAGTTTGTCTATGTTTCTTTACATGTCCTGGAGTTTAGTGGGCATGATGTACCAAAAGGTAGCAAACTAGCTACTTATAGTACCTCAATAGCAGCTGCTTTTTGTATTACAAGTGCCCTGACACAAATTCTCGCGCTTTAACATCCATGTTACAATGTCACAAATATTACTGAGCACACCTAAGGTCTGCCCATATTTTTTACAGTGTAAGAAAACACAAAGGTCTTGATTTACGACATCACTAAGGATTCATTGGGTACGATGTAAGTAAATATATGGAAGGTTTTGATCATCTAACACACTGGGATATGGGGATACAGGATCATGCAGTGTAAAGGTACTGTATCTTTTTCTCCACATTTCTCAGATCCTGCAGAAATGAGCGAGCAGAAGTCTACAAAGCACGATGACATGGTAACTATGCATTAATAACAGCAAGGCAGAGTGGCTTAATGAACTTGGTAGTAACGGTCATGGGTATGATGTGGTTATATGACAATGACAGCCAAGAAAGTTGCATTTTCTTTCCCTTTTCTGTCCCTCATGTGTGGTATGATACTGGGAACCTCGTTAGTCTTCCCATCACCAAGAATTTGGTTTTACATTACCAATACCCAGTAGTTTAGGAGCCAATTTAAGAGCTTTCTGTCCCATTCATTCATTCCGGCTTGGCCCACTGAGTGCCTGCAGCGTGAGGACCAGAGTGCGCCAGCGCAAGCATTTTTGGGGGCAGACTGCAAAACAGATGAGTGAAAGGATGTGGGTTAACAACAGTTATATCGGCATTCCTGAGAGGGCCATAAATTGTGATGCAAGGATGAGGATGAACAGCTGGGGCAAAAGCAGTGGGGATTTTTTTTGTTTAAATCCTGCTCATTTCACAGGTCCAGTATAGAAAGCTGTCAAAAAGCAATTGAACTGACTGGAGTGACTAGGGGGGCCTACAGGTATGCCTTGGTTTGCAGAGCAACAATGACTTAAATGGGTTTGGCAGCTAAAAGATCAGTTCTTATAATGACATTGATACTCTTTTTATAAAGCACTATAAGATCCACCAATGAAAACAGATACGTACCAGTAGTATGTTTACTACTTGTCATTCTCAAGTATAATTTGCATGCTGTTCTTTTTGCTGTACTGTATAAAATAAACTCTTTACTTACACTAGAGCAGCAAGTAGGCTCGTAAGTTTTCCTTAAGAAAACAGTTCCTTCCTGCCATTATCAGTCAGATATTTGAGGTCTCATTTCATGCCTAAATCATAAGGTTAGCATTACTGTTTTTAAGATACAATACACCATTGATAGAACAAAACTTTAAAGCCAATTAGATGTTGGCAATCTTCCTGCCATTGGCAAAGACATAGTTGTTAACAGTTCCCCTTTGTGGCATGTTTGCAGTGTAATCACTGATTTCTGGAAAGCTTTTTTGGCACTTCAAGATATTTTAAAATATCTGATGAATTTATTTTTATAGACAATTTTAGGCTTTAAAGCATTTTACTTTAAAAAGTAGAGGTTGTATGCACTCAATATCCCAATTTTTAACACAAGGAAAAATAATAATTTGTAGAACTGAGCTATACAAATAATAGTTTATTTGCATTTTAACTAGTTAACAATTTCAGAGATCTTCACATACAAAACTTTATGAAACACTGTCTTACTAGGTGCGAGTAAGGAGGTACTAGTGCTTTGTTGGAAAAAAAAAAGAACATTTTTATCCTTGGTTTTAATATAAGTAAATGCTTTCATGGCTATTTACTTAAAACAAAAGTATTTTGAAGTTAACAAAGCTTTTTTCTTCATTTTGTGTGGAAAGAATGTGATTAGGTTGGCAAAGAAATAAGAAACACAAACCAAAATTAACTAGGAAGGCTTAATTTATAGTGAGATAAAATGTTACGAAAGGCAAAATTATTTTTAACAAAATGAGCTAACTTTACTATAAGCCTACTAAAAGTTCAAACATCACTAGAGGGCATTTTGGAGAAAATAAAAAACACAACACCACTATTAATTTCATTTTCTCCCTTCTCCCGCAAATGCTCTGCAGTATGGTAGCCCTGCACCACCTGGTCCTGCAAATGCTTCCTTCCCAAACTGGCTACATTAGAAGTACTGAACTGCTAATGTCAGTTGTATCAGCATTCATTATGTGAGCAGAGATTCCATTTAATCTAATCTCAGGTATCCGCAAAGCACGTTCTGCACAAAAGCAATGTAAAAAATATAGGAAGATAACAGTGGACACGTCTGCCACAGGAGTTTATTCACAGGTGTGTTGGCAAAGTGTAAAATTCAGGTTTTAACGAATTCCAAAGACCTTATTTGCACTGCACCTCAGTACAGATTTCTGCCAGCATAGCTGCATCGACAAGGAATCACACCTCTTCTCATCCCAACAAAATTAGTGCTCAAGATGGTTCTCAACCTCATCACCACTGAGGAAAAAAGTAAACATAGCTCAGTAGCTTCATTCACTTGGCACACTTCAAATGGCACGGTGAAAGACACAAGCGAGCTTATGAAAATATTGGTATGTACAAGTCTCTGGGGCTTCAAATGTTTTACAAAGTGCTAGCAAATTAAAGGGTTTCTGGTTTAGTGTGTCTCTTTCCATTGCCTTAGCTGCAGAGTGCTTTTTTTTCTTCTTCTCAAGTTATACTCTTAGTGCTCAGCTGAGAAGCAATGAGAGAAAGAAGCGACTGGGTGACAGCATGAGATCTGCCTGTTGAGTGGTAGCACTCACACCAGAGTAAAGCTACTATATAACCACAGCCTTCCTCACCACCCACAAAATTGCTTTATGTTGAGCTGGGTTAATTTAACTGTGTATCATCCATTGCTTTATAGGGGCAAATATAAAAAAATATAGGGTGGTACTGACAGAAGAGCCAAGCTCATGTGTCAAGCCTATTGTGTGCTAACATATAACTGAGTGAACAGCTGACTTTGAGAGACCTGAGATCTGTTCCTGATGACTACATTCTCCCAGAAGTCTGCCAATGATACTATGTAACAGCTACAAAAAAACAAACAAACAAAAAAAAACACCCACAACAAAAAAACCCCAAACCTCTGACTAGCAAGAATAACCTAATGACTGAGGGAGTACCCAGCATTCCTCCACGACAAACTAAGGGAAGTTTTTACCCTCAGGAGATTAACCATTTTGTTCAGGTTTGTGGCAGCTGCGGGATCGGAGCTGGAACCTTCCTGTGAGGAGGCAGCATTTGCCTGCCTCCAGCCTGCCCTCCCTCACACCTCTGAAGGGCCCCAAGCTCTCCCCGGACGGCCAGCAAGGTCTGAGACTCCTGTCAGGTGCCACGCTGCGGGTGAGCAGCACAGCTCTCAATAGCTTGTCTAAACACAGATCTAATGGATGTTGATAAACCCTCTGCCAGGCCTTCGGGAACTGCGCTCTGGGCAGGATGAAGCCAGTCGTAAGCTCCAACACCCATCTGCCGTCCGACCAGGCAAAACCGGTACAACGCGGCCTTTTCCCTCACCCCGAGGGCGCCGCCTGCGCCACGCTGCGGGCACCTCGGCCCTCACACGGCCGGGGCCAGCGGGGCCGTCTCGCACCGCAAACCGCCTCCGCCAAACACCCGGCTCTGCCTGCCCTCCCTCCCCTCAGCCAGCGTCCCTCCCGGCGGCGACGCAGGAAGGGGAGGCCGCAGCGGGCAGGCGCAGGGAAGGAGGTCTGGAAGGAAACACCTCCCCCGGGGGAGCCGCAAGCAGCGGGACGCGGCCACCGGCCGCCAGCCCCGCTGCCCCAATAAGGTGCCCCAGCTCCTGCCCGGCCCCTGCCCCGCCCCGCTCCGGCCGCGGGGACCAGGGCCGGGCCCCCCGCGGGGCGGGGGCCGGGGGGGGGGGGCGGGGGGTGCCGGGGCGGGTGGCGGCTGGCCGGAGGTCGCTCGGCGAGGGGGCGCAGCATGGCCGCGGCTGGGGCTCGGGGGCCGCCGGGGCGACGCCCCGCCGCCCGATGAGGGACCCCCCGGGGAGCGCTGGGGAGGGTCATCGCTGGCGCGGCGCGCTCCCGCGAAGCAGCTCCCACCGCCGACTCACTTGAGGCCGTACCGGAGCTTCGGCGCGGCTTAGCTCAATAAATGTTTTCACTCGATTGCTTAAAATAGCATGCCTGGAAATTACCGGAGCCCGCAAGTGTTTCCTGTGGCACCAGTGACATGTTAGCAGTACCTGTCACCCAGATCTGGGCAGTTCAACCCTCTCAATCATTGTATCCGATTATTTTCCTTAAACTGAAGGTAAATCCAGCGGCAGTTCCTCCCGTTCCAGCTGCGCAGGCACCCACTCGCACATATGGGTGGTTCATGGGCGGTGGAAGGAGCAAACACCTGTAAATGCCCTGTTGGTGCACATGAACGAAGAACGTACTTGCAGAAATGGAGCCGAAACCTTTTCCCTTTTCTAACTTGGAAATCGCGCTACTGTTTCCAACTATTTCAGCTGCTGAAATGGATAATCAAAAATACATCTTCAGTAGTCTCTTCAATGTCATTTTGACAGCAGTCTGTCGATCATGTATGTTACTGTGTGGTTAAGCTCCAAGCAGACAAGTAGGTGAAGACTTTTCAAGTAGTGAAGTGGAAGAAATATATTCTTTTAAATGGTATATGATTCTAAAATCTGACACTTAACAAAGGGTTTCAGGAATTATTTAATTACTTTTAAGTGAGTAACTTCTAAAAAATTGTAATTCCCCTTTAAACTTCATTTAAACTGATCAATGAAAAGCGTTTGACAATTTTGAAATTAGCTTTCAGTGTTATTTTTGCTTGACTCTCGCTTCCATTAATGCATGATTTTATTTTTACAGTTGCAGCTCTGGTGGTGTGCCAAGTAATAGCTCAGGTGCAGCAGGCATATTGGTCACATGCTAGTAAAGTTAAATACAGGAGACCTGTTTGAGTATTTAGTACCTTTTGTGATATCACAATTGAAAGCAGTAGCTTTCAATGTGTCTTGAACTTTTTGTGTGTGGTAGCTGTCAATATTTCTGTAAGAGCTTTGAAATCTGCTGTCTTGATCAGTATTCCAATGGTCAAGTTTAATGTAGAGAAGATGGAAGGGATCTCATTTCTTGGTGTGAAAAGCAACCCAAAACACTACAGTGGCCCTTAAAGTTGAAAAATATAGTTTGCCTTTGCCTGGAGACCTGAGTGAGAAATTGTGACTAAGTCTAAGGAGAAATTGTGACTCCCAAGAAACTTCCATAGAACAGAATTTCACCCACAGCATTTAAGCTCTGACTTAATTAGTCAGTAGTGACTGCGCTGAAAGTCCTGTTGACTCTGAGAAGTGTTTATGGGATGAAGGTCTAAGCATTAAGCCTTCTTAACTGCTAAGCCAAACTGCTTAGTTATATGTCGAGGTTTCCCCATGTCTAATGCGTTTATTAGGTTTGCCATCCTTTTCTTCAGTTCTGAGTAGTCTAAAAGTTGTCCTTAGAGTAGTGATTTCATCAACGGTCGTTCTGAGAGAAAGGCCATCCTAGTGAAGGAACTGTCAGCTCCGAGAGCTGTCCAACGCCACAGCTTAGTCAGTGAGCAGGCTGTCTTTGTTCACTTACTGAATGCACCTTCGTTACTTGGTCAGTTGCTCTTTACAGCTGGCGCGGACCATGATGGATTGTTCTATGTTTATACTAGAGGCTATTAAATCATCTAGGAGGAAAATAGCTGAGGGCAGATGTTGGAAGAGCACCTTGTGTGTGTATGTTTGTGTGTTAGGAAGTTGGATAGAGACCATACAGTCTTGTGATCTGCCACTGGCAGTTGCTGGCAAAGGTACCCTGGAGAGGGTGTATATGACCTTACTTAAAAATACATTTTTGATGGATGTGGAGAAATCCTTCCTGTGGACTCCTAGGGAGGATAAAGAGGGGACTAATAAGGTATCGTGGCTGAGAAAGGAAGATTTTCTGGTGAATGAAGATTCATCAGCTGAGGGAGCTGTTCATCAGAGACGGCAGTACCCTGCTAGAGAACGAAAACGTCCTTACAAATGGCTTTGGATGAGTAGTAGAGACCCATTCAGTTAACAGTTAAGTAGTACTTTTGCTGATGCAGGAGCTCTGTTTGAACTGTCAAATGATTCCATGCTCTGGTGCAGAGAAGCATTTTTATTACTTAAAAATTACTAAGCAAGGATTGTGACAGAAAGACCTGCTGCTCTGAAGTCCAGCACATTACTTAATTAAGGGATCAAGTGTATGCTTGCTATTCTTTTTAGATGAAATGTACATACTACATGTTTTTGTCTTCAATGTATTAGCAAACATTTAATGAGGTATAGGTACAGATAAGAAAAATGAGGTAAGAAGACTCTGACTGTTACAAGATCACGTCTGTTTTTCATCAGCAGACCTTTACAGAGGCAAGGAAAAGCAAGTGGGATGTTTTCAATGTAAAGCTGGCCAAATTTAGAGTCTTGTAATCTTCTTAAATTATGATTTTGGCAGAATGCAGTTCTCAAAATCATTGCATAACCTTTAAAAGCCTGTGACCCTGGGGCAATTTAAATTCCATTGACAAAAGCTTCTAGGAACAGAAAGACCTGATTCTGCCCATGTACAGCTGGCCTCTCTAAATTCTATGTTTCTCCATCTAGTTCCCTCCAGGATTTGGTTCAGTAGAGGTTTTATGAGTCTGTAGAGAAGTCTGCACAAAACACAGAAGCTCTATCTGATCCTTTCTTTCAAAGCAGGAAGGAGAAAAGGGATGGTGTCTTCTGTTGTACTTGTACCAGAACTTAATATGCTAAACCAGTGGCAAAGTCCTTCATTTAGTGGCTCAGACTGAATTGTCATCATATTTCCCTTTCCTTGTCAAGTTACTTCATATGCAACCATACTTTCTCATAAAGCCCTGAGCAAAACCAGTAGCTTCAGGAGTTGAGCTTCCTCTACGCAACTTCCCATGTTCCTGTTAAATCTCACCTACTGTGTTGAAAAAAAAGCTCAAGATTCACTGAATATTAATATGACTTGCAACCACTCTGATGAGGAAATTCATATGGAACAGGAACATGTGGGCTGTTATCCCTTGTGCCACATTTATCGGTTTCATTTGACTGTGGAGCTAGGGATTACATCCCAGGAGCTAAACATTTTGGTGAACATGGTTCAAAATAGATTTTATGAAGCCAAAAAGTAAGTAATACAGTTGAGATTACAGTTTGAGAGTTACTGGTTTCTCAGTCCTCGTCTTGGCCAGTCAGATGTGCTTTCCTTGAGACTACAAGCATATTGGACCTTTTCCAGCTCTACTGTCTGTGGTCCTATCCACCTATGAGTTCCTTTTTGTTTGAATACAAAGAGATGTCCTCTGCACTGCGTACTATAGGGTCTGTGCAGTGTAGTATTTGCAGTGAATTCAAGGCAGCACTGGAGCTGAAATTCTTTCTCCAAACAGTAAGAGTCATTACTTTGGGAGATAGTGTAAAATAAAATGTAAACATCTGAAATTATCTAAACTTGTAACTGTCATTGTTCTGGTTAAAAAGACAATTGCCTTACGTAGAAGCTTGAAAAGACAAGTTTTGTAGGTCGTTGACAGGCCATGTGTTCTGGGGACAGGACTGCAATCTGCATTTCTGAATTTACTCTCTTAATGGATGCATTTTCTTCAAGAAAAGGCATTCAGAGATTCATAAACTTGCTGATTTTTTAATTAAATTATTTTTAAGGTAAAATTCTCATTGAATTATGGATTAGGTAAAGTGTTTCTATTGTAGGCTGGCTTTTCAAAGCAAAACATTTTTATCTGTATTGTCTATAAGCCTGTAAGATGGCAAGAGGGTCATAAATTGATCCTCCTCATCAATGGAGTCTTCACAGGCACCGGGATCTGTGAGCACACATTCCCTCAAGAGAGCAGTGAAGAATCTTCTGGGAGAAGCCCAGATTCTTTGGAGGCAGTGTAGCTGTAGCCGGTTTTGCTCACAATTAACTTGATCTGTAGATTAACCTATGCTGCTGGTTCTGCTCCCAGTGAAGGAGAATTAGTTGCACACTGCATCAGTGATTATTTTAAAAGTAGTTTCTATTGCTCCTACTTCTGATGTTCTGCCCTCTGTTAGAAGTTGAACATGGACTGGGCGTTTTTCCAGCCATGTGATTGCAGCAGGTTACTGTAGATTTTATGGCTGAAGTAAAATGGACTGAGTACCACAGGGACAGTTTCTGCAAATGCTTATACAATTGATGGGATTAGTTAAGTGTATGTGTGTGTAGGTTTGCAGAATATCAATCTTTCGATGTTTGAATTACACAGTTACTTCAAAACCGAGCCTGTGCCATGTATCAAATGGTAAACAGTGCCTGGATATTCAAGCTGGACATCACTTTCCATGATAGCACCTGTGGAGTTTCATCTAATATGAAGATGTGAAAAATTGTGTCTTCTTAAACATACTCTGTTTGGCAAACCCCCACTGTCTTAAGTAGTCATTAAAAAGTATGCCATGATTCTAAATGCAGTTGATTCAAATTTAATTGAAATCAGCTATATTAGGTATGTCTGTGAGCTAATTTCATCAGTTCTTTAAAGTGGTTTTCCTATATTTGAGTATCTGGGGATCTGGAGGTTTTTCAAAGCTGTTAATCAAATTATATCATTTTAAAGTGGCTCATCTAACACTGGGCTGTGAGAAGTTAAACCAAACTAAGAAGTCAGAAACTGAGTCAGGAATTGGACTATTTCTCTTAACAGGTCCCAATATGGTCTAGTTAGCACAGAACAGAAAATGGTCCCTGATTCGTGAACTAGGACAAAAGAAAATCAGCAGAGACAGATAAAGGGGAAACAATAGAATACAGTGACACAAAACTAATAATACCAATCAGCATCTTGCCTTGTATTCCAGCCTAACTGTTGCTGTGCCTTCTGGGGATATTGCAAAATGAAGACTTTTAAGGAACGCCTTATAGTAGAAGAATGAGTTATTTTCATGGATATTTACATTGTGGAGAGCTGCCTTAGAGAAGTAATAGAAATGTTTGTTGGCAACAGGCATGTCATTGCTGTCCAATTGCCAACTGATGTCTTAATAGTAACATGTGATGATAGCCATGAAAAGTTGTCAAAGCAAAGTAACATGGTAGAGAAAAGTAAGGCAGGATGCAGAGAAGGAGTGACAGAAAGTAGCATGGGCAAAATGCCCTTCTCAAGTCCCAATATTTCCATGAAGATCAAGGCAAGATGATGCCTGTAAAGTTGAGGCAGGTGGCCAGGTTCTGAAGTAGCTGAGATCTCAGATGTGACGAAGGAGGTATGAATGAGATTTAAGCAGATTGTGGATGAGTCTCCTAGGCTAAGTATGAGCAACAGGCATTGCTGCTGGTGTCAGCACTGATACAGAAAAAAGGCATCAAGAAAGTTTTCTGAAGACGATTAAGAGATTTCTTGATGTTTAGTTTGAGGTGCTGGCTAGATAATTCATGAGATGGTGTGAGAAAAGAAGAGATAAGGATAAAAATGAAGAGCCTACAAGAGTGAGCCTAGGCACGGTAGCCAGATTTTTGCTTCTGATGAGGTTACTCGGAATTCACAGAAACAAACAAAACTGGGGTTTGGAAGCAGGCTTAACTTTAAAGCTAGATCAGGTTGCTCAGGGTGCTCCAAGGTTGCTCCAAGGGTGGAGGTTCCACCACTTCTCTGTGCAGGCTGTTCCAGTGCAGAATCTTTCTCCTTTTCAGGGATGTTTTTCTTATTTCCAACCAGAATTTCCCTTACTGCAGCTTTTGGCCACTGCCCCATGTCCTATTGTGCACCTTTGTGAAGAATCTGGCTTCATTTGCTCTGTAACCCTTCTTCCCGCCCACTACGTAGGCAGTGGAAGACTGCAATTCTCCTTTGCTTCTTCAGGCTAAGCAAAGACAGTTCCTTTAGCCTCTGCTCATACACCATATTCTCCAGCTTCTCAGTCATCTTATTGATGTGGGCTGGGCTGTCTGCAGTTTGACCACATCTCTTGTGTATTGTGCTTTGTAGAGTGAAATCACTGATTTCTTTGAATTGTTAGGTATGATATTGCTAATGTAGGGCAGTATGTAATTAACCTTTTGGTGCAAGGATGCACTACTGACTCATACTTAACTTGTCTATGGGAATCCACAGGTCCTTTTCTGCAGAGCTGCAACCTGTCTAGCCAGTCCTCAGCCTGCAATAACGTCTCCTGCCCCAAGTACAGGACATTGTGTTTCTTTGTTGAACTTCTTGAGGCCCGTTTCTCCAATCTTTCTGAATAGTAGCCCTGCCCTGCAGTTTCTCAGCCATTCCCCCCAGTTTGGTGTCATACATGATCTTGCTGCGGGTGCTTATGTCCCATCGTCACAGTCATTGATGACATTTTTAAGCAGCATCAGCCCCAGTATTGACCCATGAGGAACATCACGTATAGCTGACTGTTGCTAGTCTTTGAACCACTGATTACTGTTGTTTAAGCCCAACAATCCAGACAATGTTTCTTCCATCAGGCAGTCTTGCAGTCCAGTCCAGTGCGTACTTCCCCAACTGGCTAGCAGGATACTAGAGGAGGCTGTTTTGAAATCTTTACAGAAGTCAAGGTAAATAAGATCCACTGGTATTAAGGGTTAGAGAAAGAGATGCTGAAAACCAGGACTTGAACCTCCAAAAGAAGGTGGAAGCTTTGGGCTAGCAAAAGGAGCAATTTTAAATTAGTGTAACTGATGTACCGGGGAAGACTGACTCATAGAAACTATGAGAAGAAAAGACTCCAAGATGATTACTATGGCTGATGATGGTGTTTTAGGCTCTTTGTTAATTTGTTTCCTGTATTTGACATGTAGCACTTCTTAAAAAAGCAATGTGCTCTTTTCCTGACTTTATCGCAGTTTGCACTAAGTGTTTTCCCAGTGCATTTTTCTTTTAAATTGTGCTACTTCTCTAGCTATGTAATTGATGCAGGCATCTGTGGAAAGTGTCTCAGACCAAAGTTCTCTCAACACACCTGATTTATTAAATGTGGCACTCCAAAATAGTGCTGCAAATGAAAGAGCATGACCACTGCTGGCTAAGAGGGAGCTTAAAGTCAGAAAGACTTTAAAATGATTAATCGAGTGTTATTGGCCTAGAGAGGATTCTTTGCTAAGCATTGAGACCTCTTAGAGTCTAGATCCAGCTTAGGCACTGTGTGTGCACTTCAGAGTTACAGTAGTTCCATAGTTAGTTAGCTTCGTTTCTGGCTGCTTAGTTGCCACATGCCTTAGTGTTTATTCTGCATAACTTTTTCCTTTGCCGTAAAGGAGAAATTATTTTATGTAATCAGCAAAGAAATCTCGGCACTGCCAAATTGTGCTGCCCTTGGATTAGGAGTGTTTGGAGTGATGAGACAGTGATTGCAGTAGATGGTTGCCTGCAAATGCTACTTACTGTCCAGCATTTGATATGCCTGCAATGGGATTTATAATCCAGCATCTGATACTCGCTTACTACTTGTAAAAAGTAACTGACTGAAAATCTAGTGTCTTCTGTAGATAGTAGATTATGCTTTATAGTTCTGTCTCGGTAGTACAGCAAATAGAATTCAGTGGTTATTCCTGTAAAGACTTCATCATTTTGTATTTATACTCTAGTTTGTTCTAGTTTTCAGCATTTGCTTTTAAACTATAGTGCAAGTGATTACATGGCTCAATGAATTGGCAATGATTTATTATTGAGACTTTTAGGTTAGTGGTTTATATCTGGGTGCAGGATCAGAAGAGTCCAGTTAATACCTGTGAGGGGCTGCATGAAATAAAGTGGCAGCCTCAGTCCATTTCTAGGGAACAGGTGCTAAATCCCAGGGCTGCAACCAAAGTTGCAAATAAGGAGTCTGTAAAATATATATAAAATTTGATTTTGCATTTTCAGTTCAGTATTTAGGCACATAACAAAACAGAGACAAGCCTGCATATTTTAAGTCTGTGTTTGAGCTCCTCTCAGACTGAAACTCAGACCTTAGCTTTCAGGGATGTTGCTCAAGTTTGATTATTACTATACTTTTTGAAACACATTTTTCTAATTAAAATAATTTTCTTTGCTATGTGAAAAATCATTCAGGGATGGTATTTGTGGCCCAATGTGAGCTATAATCTATGGTTGAAATTATCTGGAATAGGAATCACCTTGCTGCCCTTTTTAAGTTTAACTATTTAAGTTGTCTCAATTGGTGCAAATAGATTACATGCTAGCTTTTGTTACATCATTGTTATGCATTTCTCTAAAACACAAGTATAATGATATTTATTGTTTTGAAATTAGTGTGTTCTAGGGCAATGGCTTCCAAAACCCCAGTTGGATTCATTGGGCTGGGTAACATGGGAAATCCGATGGCAAAAAACCTGGTAAAACATGGATATCCGGTTATTGCGTATGATGTGTTCCCAGAAGCTTGCAAAGAATTTCAAGACTTGGGTGCTCAGGTATAGTAATAAACTGTCTTTAATCCAACAATAACTCTATGTATTGAATGGTTCTTGCATGCGATATTTTTTAAATGATCTGGTTTTTTTCTTGGTTAAAATCACAATTCAAACTAAAACAGCTTAGTGAACACAATCTGAATCTGGGAGGTTTCACTTGGAGCAGAGTCGTGATTCTACCCTAAGTCATTTTCATGCTGTTAGCCAGAATTGCTACCTTGTTGGACTTCTCTAGCTGGTTGGGGGGGGGGGGTTTCCCCTTTTAAAAAGAGTAGGTTGACGGCCTGTTCTTTCACCTCCTTCTTTCTCCTGTTTCCTCTTCCCCCAGGTCTAGATGGCCAGTGGGCTGCTTTTCATCTGGTTCCTACTTTGACCTTTTCAAGTTGGATGACCCTAGTTAAAAATTCCTGCTGGCATAGCTGTAGGGGTTATAGGGACATATGAGCTTTCCTGCTGCTTCAAGGTGCAGTCCTCAGGGGCAGGGGAAAAATCTAATTATTTAAGTGCTTATTCTCTTGGAGGTGAGGAAGGTTATGGTGAGTGAAGAGGAATGAATGAAAAGGAAAAAGAAGGGAAGGAAATTGATCACGTTAAGGAGGTTTACCTTCCTGCCATATACCCTGTGAAATCTTGGCCCCATTCCAGTCAGTGCTATTGCTTTTGTTGACCCGTTAATACACCCAGAAACCCATTCAGTCTCTCAGATGGTTGGGACTGGCTTTTCTAAGTGTCTGAAACTTATCTGAATGTTTTTGACACACTTCAAAGCTACAGTAGTTTAGATAGTGTGGTTGCATGGATAGGTGCGTAAAACACGGAAACAGAAGAATATACTCAAGGAGAAACCAATGGAAAAATAATATTCTGATATGACAATGTAGAGGATAGGATGAAATTTTCCAGCAGTGGCTGGAATGAGATAATGTCAAGATTCCCGAAAGATAAAATGAGTGCACCTGTTGATAATTAATTGGTGCTCCCCCTGAATAATTACAGAATCTTGGCCTTAAGTGGGAAATCAAGCTTTTCAGCTTATTTTCCTAGGTACTTTTTTTATTTTGTTAAAGCAGCTGAGCCCCTCAGGCATGAATGAGACCTGTCTTGAGTAAGAGGCTGGGTAAATCAGTTTGGTTTGAACAATTGGTTGAATTTTTAATTCATGTTCTGCAGTGGGATCTCTTTGCTGTGTCTGCCCCTTTGGATAAGTTATTGCCGTAGTAATAGAATCCCTGGCATCCACTGCAAGACTTAACATGTGGTATTAAAGGTGAACTGTAATGCTTTTAAAAATAAAGCCAAAACTATGTTTTAAGATTGTAAATCACTAAGAGAATACATGGGTAGGCTTAATACAAATAAAACACACTTAAAGAAAATATGTGAACAGAGCTTCCTCTTCTTGATCTATAGGTGTAAATCCTACCCCAGCATTTTTTTCAGGACTTAGAAACTTGTGGGTCCAGGGGGCCTTGTAGAAACTACTGCAGAAGGAACATTAGGCTCTAGGGCTGCTTTCTCTTTGGTCTAGCTGGCAGGGTAAAACCATCAGGAGTGTTACAGAGGTGAAAAGATGCCCCCCAAGCAGCAGTAAATGTTGTCAAATGTCTATTGTTTAAAGTCAGTGCTAATACTAAGGCATACAGAGCATGAAAGATGTTTGATCATCAGTCTGCATATTCTGTGGCTCCATTTTCTTTATTCCTCCGAAGTAAAGAGCTGGGAGGTAGTGTATGTCAGAAGGCAGCCACCTGCCTGCTGATGGTGAATAGTAAGGGAAAAACTGGCTGAGCAGGAGCGTATAGAACCACACAGGGTGAAACTTGGAGAAAGTTTCAAGGTTACAAACAAGGAGAAATATTGAACACTGCTGTGAGCAAGTAGGCTGCCTCCACACTCTGCGGTCTCTTTCCCCTTCCTCATAGTTATCGCTTTCTTTCTCACACAGTGGAGTGCATGCATGTCACGCAGATACTTTGCTTCAGTTTACCTATCTTTGAATCCTGTCTCAGATTTGGAAGTTTGAGAGTGTTACTGAAGTAATCTAATGCACAAAATAGCATAAAAATAGAGCTTTCTTCAGTGTTTTCAGTAAGAATGATATTTCAGGCAGGCAGAATTATTAATTGACTTATAAAGAAAAAATGGGGAAGCACTTCGGAATAAATACAAGCAGATGCACATATTGAAGGGCATAAACCCATGACCAGTGTGAAGAAAAGTCTCCCCTTTGCAGCTGCATACTGTAAAAGTTGGCCTGAACTGGCAAAAAACAGAATGTGTACGGAACTTGCTGTGTTGCTACTCTGAGCCAGTATGGTCTATGTTAGTAATCAGCAATTAGTATTTGGTATGTTTTTTAAAGTTACACACATATTCCTAATGATTTCAAATGCTTAGTGTTTCTTAATAGCTTTCAAATAATTCAACTTTATTTCTGAGACAGAAAGTCGTCCCCCCAAAAAAGTTTTGTATGCTGCTTGTTGAACCAAGGTGGGTAGGTTTCCTCTGCAATTATTAATCATATTTGTTACAGTACCAAAAAGCCAAGAATGACAATTCCCACTTTAATTCCCACTTTTTTTGCTACTTACTTCCTCTCTCCTCCTCTAATAATACACATGGGGACTGAACTGAACCAGAGATACTCAGAACAAAAGACAGAGGTGGCATACTCCTATATAAAGAGCTATGCTCTCCGGTCTCCAGGGAAGCAAGTCATAAAATTAACTAATTCGGTATAGAAGCTTTTCTGCTTATAATTGCCTCATTTATTCCTCCTAACCTTTGTTCTTTGGACTAGAGTACGTTCCCTTTTACAACTGTGCATTATACCAGATGTTTTGTGTAGTATTAACGTATTCTTTCAAAACAAAACCTGCGTGTTCCTAAGTCCTATCTATGCCTGTTTCTTTACTTTTTTTGAGAGAGCTTTGCTCAGTGGATATATACAGTCTTCCCTTCTTTTACTTATTTTATAATGAATAAAACAGAAATCAAGACGTTTATCATGCTATATCCCAGAAATCCTTCAAGATATTAATCAGCATTTCTTACAAATGTGTATATACCTTGCTTTCTTTGATGCTGAGGCCTTACAAAAGCATTGTATATAAAAAGATAATAATATATTTACATAAGTGCCTTTAGTATCAAAACTAACAAAATTATAACAAATACCAGATTTTGCTTAAGACATTTCTTAAAGTTTAAAAACTCAAGGCATGTAATATATGTAGCAGAATAGATCATTGTAATGTTAAGGTTCCTGTTCATCATTCAGCAACAATAACTGGAAAATAAATACTACAAGCCCTATGCACAAACAAAATCTACTTTCTGCTCATCTTGCTTCCTGCTTGGAACCAAATTCCTTTCAGTAAAACTACTTGAATGAGTGAGATCAGATTTGATCCTCATGGGCTGAAGGTAAAAGAATAAGCTGTAGGGTTTTTGCTGCTGTTTTCCCTGAGCTATGAATGTATTAACAATGAATTTTTTTAAGAAATCAATTATTTAAAAACGGTATTGAACAAAAATATTAGTTGCAAATGTCGTCTGGGTAAAACTTTGTGTTCTTTGAATTCGTTGGAATAACTCAGTACTTCAACTCTCAGTATTTCACTTGCTGTGTACGTATCTTAAATACCATACTGCATGCCTCTGAGAATGAGCTGGGGAAGGTAAGTTAGGTATGTTTATTTAACAACAAATAGTTAACAATATATTTTGAAACTTATTCAGACATTTTTGGTGAAGTATGCTTGAGCTGATAATTTTCTCTGTTTGAAAATGTCAGCCATAATATTGTGAAAATCATCAGTTAGTTTATCTGATTTTTTTTTAAGGGGAGGCTCAGAGGTGCATTAAGCCTTTTTTGTTTTTTCCTCAGTCTTTCTCTCTTCCAGTGCTGTATATAAGCCAAGGAAAAAAGTGAGATTTTTGTTGTCCTTAGTGGTGTCCCTCCTTAGAAACACTGTAGAGTGAGATGTTGTATTGATGCATGGTTTATAATGAATTGAAGATTCATGAGTGGGTTGATGGGATGCAAGCATCCCCATTGATGGATGTTCTGGTGGAACTTCTGTGACATGACATCCTTTTCAATTTTTTTTATTTTTCTGTTGCTGGATCCAATTAATTGACATTTCCATTAGGAGGGCAGAGTTTGTCTTGTGTTCTCATATTTTACGGAGTTTAGTTGTGACCGGTGACCTACTAAAAACAAACTCAGCAAACATGTTTGACATTTCTTTTTCAGGAAATGTAAGCTTATATAATGTTCTTTTTTTCTTTAAAAGGTAACAGATTCCCCAGCAGATGTAGCAGAAAGAGCAGACAGAATTATTACCATGCTGCCTTCTAGTCCCAATGCGATAGAAGTTTACACAGGAGCAAATGGAATTCTAAAGTAAGAATTTGCTGTAGTCTGTAGAATTCCCACTCCTAATCAAGACTGTGTTACACATTTTGTCAAATGATTGTTGTTGCTGTAACTCTTGCTGTGCCTTCAGGGCACTTAATTTGATGTTCTCCTCTGTTTTGTCACTGTTGATATTTCTAATTACATGAGTTCTCTTAAGCTGTGCTTGCATTTGAATGGCTTTTGGCTAAAGTCTTAATTTTATTTTCAGAATAGTAAATTATGTGAATTTGAGACAACTTAACTATTATCTACCTTTTCAGTTGCATGTTTCTTTTACCGCAATGTAACGTACTACATACAATTATAACTAGAATATTTGCTGGCAACAATTATTTGCTCAAATACTTTTTTCTTTAACGTGAAATCCTATACCTGGAATGTTCTGAAGAGATGCCATTGTGTCTCATAATATTAAAGTACATTAGCATAGAAGAGCTGACAAGGCTTTATTGATTTCTACTCTTATTATCTGGTTGTTACACAAGAAAATATCTAAAGAGTCTGTTTGTTTAATCTGAAACAGTGGGTTTTAACTTCTGTGGAGGTTCCACTGAGCCAAAAATCCATAGTTTGCAGAATTATAATACTCAGAGGTTTTGGACTTGCCAAATTAAAAAAATAAATAGTATTTAAAAGGCTCTTCTGGCCACATGTACGCTGCTCCTGGCAGGCTGACTATGGCTACTGAATACCTTTGAGGAACACGTAAGATCTTACTGCTATCCGGGTTAATAATGTAAAGGGAGAAACATACAGCAGACAAGAGTACAGTAGATTGTCTAAAACTGATGATAGCTTTTTTAATTATTGATTGTAGACAACATTAAGGTGCAATGATTAGAAAATTAAATAGTGGAGAGGGATTTTCTATTCTCCTTCCAATATAGAAAATAATAGTTACTTCCTTACTTTACTGTCCGTAGTTTAATTCCCCACAAAGCAGGACTGAGCAGATCTAAGTATCCATAGCTTAAACCCTTCAGGGAAGAAGGGTAATTGGATCAGTCCCACAAAGCTGGGCAAACAGCTGTGGGAGAATTGTATGCAGGATGGCAGTGCTTTGAAGACCAATTGGCAGTACTTGCTGATATAATACAGCCAGTTCATCTTTTGTATCCTTTGTATTCAAAAGAAGGAAGTGTAATTTGACAGTACTAGTTGACGGTTGCTCTGGGTGACCTGGTCCTTGGTGACTCATAGAATCATAGAATGTTTTGGGTTGGAAGGGACCCCTAGAGGTCATCTAGTCCAACCCCCCTGCAGTGAGCAGGGACACCGCTAACTAGATCAGGTTGCTCAGAGCCCCATCCAACCTGGCCTTGAATGTTTCCAGGGATGGGGCCTCCACTACCTCTTTGGGCAACCCATTCCAGTGTTTTACCAGCCTCATTGTAAAGAATTTCTTCCTTATATCTAGTCTAAACCTACCCTGTTTTAGTTTAAAACCATTACCCCTTGTCCTGACACAGCTGGCCCTACTAAAAAGATTTTCCCCATCTTCCCTGTAGGCCCCCTTTAGATACTGAAAGGCCATAATCAGGTCTCCCCGCAGCCTTTTCTTCTCCAGGCTGAACAAGCCCAACTCCCTCAGCCTGTCCTCATAAGAGAGGTGCTCCAGCCCTCGGATCATTTTAGTAGCCCTCCTCTGGACCCGCTCCAACAGTTCCATGTCCTTCTTGTGCTGAGGGCTCCAGAGCTGGACGCAGTACTCCAGGTGAGGTCTCACCGGAGCAGAGTAGAGGGGCAGAATCACCTCCCTTGACCTGCTGGCCACACTTCTCCTGATGCAGCCCAGGGTACGGTTGGCCTTCTGGGCTGCCAGTGCACATTGCCGGCTCATGTCCAGCTTTTCATCCACCAGCATCCCCAAGTCCCTCTTGGCAGGGCTGCTCTCGATCCTTTCTTCCCCCAGCCTGTACTGATACTGGGGGTTACCCTGACCCAGGTGCATGACCTTGCACTTGGCCTTGTTGAACCTCATGAGGTTCACACAGGCCCACCTCTCCAGCCTGTCCAGGTCTCTCTGGATGACATCCCGTCCTTCTGGTGTGTCAACCGCACCACTCAGCTTGGTGTCATCTGCAAACTTGCTGAGGGTGCACTCGATCTCGCTGTCTAAGTCATTGAGGAAAACGTTAAACAGCACTGGTGCCAGTACGGACCCCTGAGGAACACCACTTGTCACCGGTCTCCATCTGGACATCGAGCCATTGACCACTACCCTCTGGATGCGGCCATCCAGCCAGTTGCTTATCCACCAAACAGTCCACCCACCAAATCCATAGCTCTCCAATTTAGAGAGAAGGATGTTGTGGGGGACTGTGTCAAAGGCTTTGCAGAAGTCCAGATAACCATCTCGTTTGACTTCGATCATTTTCTGAAGCTTTTTAAGCTTTACTGAAGAAAACATTCATGCTCTGGAGCGTTTAAGGGTTAACTTAGTCATCTCGCTGTGTTACCAAGGAGCCTATGCCACTGCTTCTTGTTCTGAACATAAGGGCAGATAATGTAGTACTGTAATCTGCCATGCTGGTTTTCATTTGCAAACTAACTGCAGAAGCTCATCCCTTCTGTGAGAAAGGACAAGTTCTGTGTATGCAGTGCTATTTGAGTCTGGAGCTACAGTGGGGTCCACAACTGTATGTAGATATTGAGAGACTATTTACAGCTATCTAGGTAATTTGGTTTAGTGAAATTCATTGTACTGCCAACAGCATGCAAGGTGCAGCAAAGCTCTTTATCTGTCATGTGTAGCTTTAAATTACTCACCTTCTTATGACTGAAAAATTATGTTGTTTGATTTTGTGGTGTTTGCTGGTCCAGTGGACATTAAATCACAGTGCAATTGAATGGAAAGATGGATAAAAATATAATCAATGTTTTATTCTTGAGGGCATTAAAAAAGTTTACTTAAATTGCATTTTTTTAAACACATACACAACTTTTTGTGTTCTACAGTTTGGGATACAATTCTTCTGCCTAAATGTATTAGCTATCAGTGGGAAAACATTTTTCTCCATGCTTCGCTTTAAATCTGCAGTGGGATTTTGTGGTATTCATTATGATATTTATGTAGAATAAATTATAGCAATGATTAAAAGTGCAGTCAGGCTATTCTGATAAGAACTTAAGATATTGGATATATAGAGAGAAAGAAAATTATATATATGAAATTTTAAGCTCTATCAACATTTAGTTTGGTTGCTTAGAATGCATCTTAGATGATCTGTATATGATATACTTCTCAAGCTTGCATGATGGCAGGTTTTCCTAGTGCACCCTTTTTGTGTAATTTTTTTTATAATAGCATTTAGGAAGAACATCCTTTTTTGTGTTCAGGTTTTATTGTGTTTTGAGTCATTCAAATTCAGTCAATTCAGTATACATACTGAGCAGATCTTACTCAACAGAGTTTAAAACTTTGTGTTTATTAGTGTACCAAAAAGTGTCTGTACATTTCTCATATTGAGGAGAGGCAGTGCCATGGTAATAGTTGCAGATGTCCTGTGCAACAAATAATTAATAATGAATCTTTATTTTAGGAAAGTAAAGAAAGGCTCATTGCTAATAGATTCCAGTACTATAGACCCTGCAGTTTCAAAAGAATTAGCCAAAGCCGTTGAAAAAATGGGAGCTGTTTTTATGGATGCCCCAGTTTCTGGAGGTAAGTCTTCATTAACAGTTCACCTCATACTGAACACAACTCTTTGTTTTCAGTCTCAGCCACCAATTTGTACCCTTGTTGGTACATGTTGCTTTTCTTTGCTATACGTACAGTATTCTTTTTTCTATTCCATTACATCAAGGAAATCTATGTTATTTTAGGAATAGAGTGTTTAGAGTATAGGAGTATGCTTTTGTGTTAGACCTGGGGAAACTGAGCTTTCACATGATACGGTACAGTGGTCCTTTTAATTTAACTTCTTTCAGAAAGTTGTGTTTCTATGCAGGTGATCACATCTCTTCAGTCTCCATCTGTTTCTTTCTGTTAGGGAAAGACTGGTTACCATTAAGCAGTTCTGCTACTTTTTCATTTGTTAAAAAGGAGAGAAGGAAGGGTGGAAGAAAGGATTTCATTGTCAAGAAAAAACAGAGCTTTCCTCTGGTTTTGTAATAGTTGAAGAATGTGGGTGATATTTGTCTATTCTTGAAGTTGCTAGCTACTGACCTCGTGAGTATTTCATCTCTTGTAAGGAATAATATAGAGTAGGGAAGTCTTTCATGTTGTGGACAGGCGAGAGCAGAAAGAAAAAATTAAGTTTTTGAAAACAAAACCATAGCTGATTGTTACTGTCATTGAATTCTTCTCTAAAATGCCTAGGATTGGAAGGTGAGGAGAACCCATTTTTTACAATCCACTCTAAAAATTATTGTAAGTGGCATCATGGGAATTCTTTATTTCCCTGTCTTTAATGAGGTAATTCAGAGAGTTATACCTGAAAGAGAATAAAAATGCAAAGGGTAGAAGAGAATTTGGCCTCACAGAGTTTGTCAAAGGTATGATGGACAAGCTAGAAAGAGCACAGCCTGAGTTTCAGATCACGAAGATGAGTGTGGGTGAGGAGCAAAACCTAACCATCTTCTCAATTTTCAACTGAAAACTAAGGTAGGATTTGGCTACACACTAGATGCCGAAATTTTCGTCCAAATTCTAATGTGAACAGAAAGTAGGAATACCCAGGTGGGTGATACTGAAGAATATAATGGGGAACACAAGATTCTTGCTTCCCAGTCAAAATATTAGTCCTTGTTTTATAAAGTTAGATAACTTGTCAGCCTGGGAATAAAAAACACAGAAAAAGGTATGTTGTGGATGGATTATATATCTATCTGGTCCTTTTCTAAACACAGCATGGCCTTCTACTTATTGGTTGGGCAATTCTGACATGATTTATGTGGTTCTCTGCAATCCTTTTCCCCCAAATATGTTGTTTACCTGAGGGAGTTATTTATCTTTTGGAAAGGTCTGTAATTTGTTTTTACTGGTAAGTTTTTCCTTTAAGGCTGACTATGCTATAACTACGAACAAAGAAAGGAAAGTTTGATTCCAAAACAACTGTAGCTGTTTTGGGGTTTTTGTTCCTTGAGAAAATAGTAATGTCGAGACTGGGTTAATATGATAACATACAGTGACTAGTCTGAATACAAATGGCTTTTTTGGTGCTAGTGGTCTATCTGAATACAAATTATTTGGTATTTAGTGTCAGTTACAGATTGAGTGATATTCTGAAGGAGGGGGAAAGAATTGATACTTAGCTTTCTAATACATAACATGTTTGTGAATGCCAAGGAGCACTCCGTACAAATCATGTTTAAAGTGGGCAGTTGCTAGAAATGTGGAGAAGTTAAGTATGTTAGAAAAAGCTTTCATGTTATGCTTTGTTCTTTCCATCTTTCAAGACCTAACACATCAAGTCTTTGGGGTATTTTGGTATGTCCTGACTGCATTGTTGGCCTTTAGACAGAACACTAAATGGGGAAGTATGCTCAGCTCTCTAGAAATTGGCAGGCCTTATGCTGTTGCTGTGCAATGCAATAGACTTGGCAGGAGTGTGAGGGAGGGTGTTTGTGGGATGCAGTGAGGAGGAAGAGAAAGCAGCATGCCTGAACTGTTGTCTTTAGACCTGTCTGTTTACTAGCTGTTATTGGCAGACAATTCCACTTCTGTTTTTAGGTATTTGGGCGTTGTCTGTTGGACATTAATGTTCATCTGCACTGTAAACAAGTTCTTTCACAAACTAAATAATATTTTGAAAATGGCTTCATCTATAAACTTTTTGGAGGAATAGTGATGATTTTAATCCTGTCTTGACATTGCAAATGAAGTGTCTTAAGGCCTAGCATTAGTGCCAGATTTTAGTGGCTTGTTTGCAGCCTTACCCCTGAAAGATTCTTCCCCTTGATCTTTTTCAGATGGGCCTGTGCGCCAATGTAGCGATGCCATCTTCTTCAGCTCTGCAGTCTTTACTTGCAGCTTACAGTCAGGACTCATTAAGAAGTTGATATACCAAGTTACTATAGTGTTATTTTGTATTAACTGACTTTGGAAAATACTTCTTATCCCAGTAGCTGCATGCAGATTATACCGCTAATGCTGTCTGGGGATAGCAATCGCTTTACCCTGGGATTAGGATCTCTTGCAGGTCCACATGAGAAAGTTGTGTCACAGTTCCCAGTGCTGCCCTGATTTGTGAGCTTTGTGAGCATATGACAAATGAGGAAGCATCTTCAAAATCTGTGTTTATTTAATTATTTTTTTTTAAATTCTAGAGGAGTAAATTTATCTGTTTGCAAAGATTGGACTCTGCATCTTTGTATGTATAAAAGGCTTTCAAAGCGCACATTATCACAGAAGCGTATTTAAAACTGACTTCTGTTGGCACTGAAGACACTACTGGCTGAGTAAGAGATCTAAATTTAGCCTTTAAGAATTGTGTCAAGTTTGTCCTCCCACTGATTTCACTGAGAGCGTGATACAGACTCTCAGCTTGCAGAAGAACTAAGACTATGTCTGTGCACACTAATGCTTGCAAAGATGATTTGAAAAATATTTTAAGACTAGACTAAAAAATAAAGAGTTGTTCAAACATTGCATCTCTTAGCTTTAAGTTCTATTGTAATAAGAAAGCATCATTAATATATTTGCCAGAATAAAGCTGGTTAGTAGACCTGTCATGTGTTGGAGAGACTTCATAGAGCTACTTTTTAACTGGCTTTCCTAGGTCATATCTGCATTGTTTCTTTAGCTTTGTACGTTTTAGAGAAATGCAATCTTATGACTTTATGGGAGTAGAAGAGTTGGTTGGTTGATTCAGCATCTCTAATTCAAGAGATTATGTACTTTTTCAATAAACAGAAGACATGAAATAAGGAATCTCCTGTATTCAGTGGTATAGAGGTTTTGTTTGGTTTTGGCTTTTTGGCCTGCTGATGCAGTGATTGGAGTATCTGTTAGGATCCTTGAAACACTGTCAAGACAAGGCAGGTTCATTAATTTAGAGCTAATAATTCTGACCTAACCCCCTCAAGGGCAGGTGGCCTTGTTGGTGAGGAAAAGATCTAAAGGTGTAGCAATATTTGCTCCATTGTTATTTCTGGATTTATGCTTCTATGCTTTATTTTTAAAGCCCAAATGTGTGTACTCAGAATGGCCACAATGTTCTCTGTGCTTCTGGTACTGAGCACAGCATTTTCATCTCACTTCTTCTGCTCTTCCTCAGACACTCCATGTCTTGCCTAATCTTTTCTTTCCTGACTTGTTTCTTAATTTCTCTGTTTACATTTTTGCTGAATGCATCTCATCATACCAATTTTTTGCAAAGTTTGTGACCTAGGCATGGTAGTAGAAATTACAATGGAAAACCTTAATGTTAAAGGTAGTATGAAACATGTTATTGAGTTATTCTGAAATTTAAATGCTGTAAAAGTACCGCAGGAAGTAACTGATAACAAAAAAGGGAAGGATTGGGTGAACTGATTTAAGGAAGCTGAAATGAGGACAAAGAAATGCTTTGAAATCTGAGATGCTTTAAAAGCTTCCGATGTCTGATAACTTATGTTTTAAACTATTCAACAATACTTAATGTTTGTCAAAATAAAGCTAGTGTAATAGCCCTGTTTTGTTGGAGAGAAGATGGAAAGGAATGAAGATCTTGAGAATGTTACACACTGACAAAATGCGTATTTTGACACTGGGGAGGGAGGAATTATAAACCCTCTGCAGAAATCACGGTGTTGGCGGCAGCTGCCATTGCAGAAGAGTTAGTACATTTACTGATGTGCTGACTGAGGGTATTTTTCTTCTGTGAGTCTATTATGCTTTTTGTTTTATTTTATAGAGAATGCAAAAGGTAGCAGAAGGCAAGGAAGAATAAACAGATTTGTTGAGAGTATTATCGAAAAATGTTCACTGGGGTGGAGACAATTGTTCGTACAATGACTAAAAGG
This sequence comes from Gorsachius magnificus, assembly GCA_034008185.1. Classification (NCBI taxonomy): domain Eukaryota; kingdom Metazoa; phylum Chordata; class Aves; order Pelecaniformes; family Ardeidae; genus Gorsachius; species Gorsachius magnificus. Next base: position 121,743,119 of record CM067082.1, read on the forward strand.
GTGGAATGACTGATTTTATTGAAGTATAGTGTATATTTTGGCTATAAAACTGTGTGTAGTCTGGCCAACTAGTGACCGATGTGTAGGGAAACATATCTGTCTCCATTTATTCAAAGGTGTAAAGATGAGTTATTCGGGCTGGCCCAATGGGATATGACTGGGAATAATAGGCTGGAAATTATTAAGGATAGAAAAATGCATGCTGTGTCTACCAGGAAAAACTTCCTAACAGCATTCTTCATACACTGTGGAATAATTTTCCAAAGGAGATGGTTGAAGCCAAATATCTCAACATGCTTTAAACTGTACTGGGCAAAGTGCTAGGAACTATTCTGTAGGGAAAAATCTTTAACTGGCAGAAGGATGGCTACATGATCTAATAGGTCTTTTCCATCTCTAATGTCTACAATTCTGTTGTGTTCTCACACATGGTGTTCAAAAACAGTTAACGGAAAACTGTCCAGATGGAAGTTAAAAATCCCTGTGGCACTCTTTGAAAAAGAGTAAGGGATAACTGCAGAATTAGAGCCAACATTCCTTTTCTCAGTAAAACTGGTTCTAATATCCACGGCTGTATGTGAGCTGTTACCGCATTCCTAATAGCTGCTCTGTTTGCTTGTGGTTACTTTAATGCTAATATCTGGCTCATCCGGTCAAGTGTTCTGAGATACAGAGAGTAAGAAAAATCTTCACATTTCAGTCTGTTATCAGTCCTTGGCAATAAAAATTAATGTAATTTCATTTTTTAAATTTTAATTGCTTCTTCTAGAGAACTTTCAAAGTTAAAGAGTTACAGGTGGTGGTTGGAAATGTTTCTGGAATGCAGTGATGACTTTGAACCTTTCTACAAAGTTTGTTTCAGTTTTAAATGTTCATAGGCTTCTTTTTCTCTCTTTTTGGTCTTTAAATGGAGCCTTTCGTTCAAAGTGTGTATTTTTCATTTAGTCAAAAAGCCAAGCGTGGCGCGTGTCTTTGGGATGGTGGGGATGATGAGCACCAGACCTTAATAACCCTCTGACTTCTTCTGAGCCCTGATTTTGTGCTATGCTAAATGTAGATGACACACATGTTGGCACTGAGCCCAGCACCACAGCACATCAGAGCAGCAACTACAAACTGGGAAGCACAGCAGAGTAGAACTGGGAGTAGCTGTGCCTGCACACCAGCCTTCAGTGTGGGGACACTCCCCACCAGCTACAAGCACTGGAGGTGCCACTGGAGAAAATGCAACTTATTCTGAATCTTAATGCAAAGCAGTTTTACTTGCAATTCAGTGTTGCCTTAAACAGACTTTTTGGTCTGTGGGTGCAACTCCTGTTGTTTAAAAAAAAAAAAGTCCAAAGAAACCTGACTTACTTAAAGGGATTGGGCCACTGAAGACTTAGAATTACATGTTTTATTTTGTCTCTTATTCAGTAAGGCAGATCTGCACATCTTACACCAGACTCATGAGAAGAAATATTAACATCCTAAATACCTGAACCAAAGTCTTAGGACACATTCATGCAAACTACTTTGTGTTGAAGAAGACTCCTTTGTAGGCCCATTAAACACTTAAACAATTTTAAGGGAGTAAAAAAGAGAAAAACCCAGATGGGGGAAACTTTGCAGGCAGGGCCAACTGCCCTTGTCTTGTAGTGCAGGCCCTTGAAAGTACATTGTTTGTTGATCCCCTAAATGGCTGAATCCAGGATCGGTACTAATGAAAGCTGATCTTCTGTTGACCCCCATCTGGGTGATGCTAGTGTTCTGGGTTACTTGTGTTTCCTTTTTGAAGTCATGTTGATGAGTTGGGCAAGAATGGGATTTATGTGTGATGATATTATCTGATGATCCGGAGCCATTCTAAGTCACTGGTTCATTACAAAAAGTTCTCTTGTAGTGGAGGGCATCTTTATGTTTTGACAAGTCTTTTAAGTCATGCTAATAAAACAGGGGAGAATGTTCTAGCAGAAGTACTCCTTCTACTCTTTAAAGAAATACCTGAAAATTATTCCATGTTTATAGTGCTTACTGTAGTATTGCCTGTTGTGAGACAATTCAATAGCTTGAGCTTTTGTCCTTAGCAGGACTGCTCCTGGTTAATCCACAGAGAGCACATAGAAATACCAAGATTTCCTAATTCTTCCTCCTCCAACCACATTTAAAACCGCCATGATTTATATGATTAAAAAAGGTGTAAGGGAAGCAGTATTGCCTTTTACTGTTGATAAGCATTTATAATTCAGCTGTGAGCATACAAACTATGTAAATGTTCACCTTTCAGTTTGTCTGATGGAATTTAGTCCTGTTGGCTCACCTCTTCAATCTGCTGAAATGCAGAGGACAGAGGAGAGTCATGCAGTTCCAGACCTGAAGAAAGAGTTTTTAACTACAGTTCTTTTCATGCCAAGCACAACATAGGACCTGAAGTGAAAACAAAATGACTTACTGCACTGTATTTGACCTACAACTTTAACCCTTAAACCTTAGTGATCGTTTTTGTGCCTGTAGTTTCTCTGGATGCAGTGCGTGGAATTTCCTAGGCCTTAGACAGCTTTAACCTGTATCTGTTCATAAGAAGAGTTAAAGGGTGGCTTGACAGGAACAGAGTATCGCGTGGAAATGTCACCCTAATGCTGACGCTTCAGTTTCTGTTCTTGGTTCTGTAAGCAGTTGTATTTTAATTATGCTGTATTCTGGAACAGTGTTCATAAGGTGGTGGGGGAGGGAGTGGGAAACACTGTGTAACGCTTTATTAAAACTTTTACATATTTTAAATAAATCCACATAATGGTTTGATAGTATCCCTTTATGTTGTTTAACAGTTGGTAAACTAATGGGGTTTTTTGATCATTCGCAACAATACTAATCTGTCATGTAATTATTATCTATTTACTTTATTTGATAAGAGTTGCTGCAAACTGTGTTAGATCCTAGATACTCAGTAACTACATAGTTTAACCATATGCAGTCAGAAACAACACATTTTTGCTGGTTTGTTTTCAATTTGTGTTTCCTTTGCTTTCTGAGAATGTATGGTGGGAATGTGTGGCTCATGGCTCTTAGTATATTTGCCAGTATTTGAGTACAGAGAAACTCACGCTGACTTTTAGCTCTGGCTGAGGAGCGTGCTACTTGTGTTTCATTTGTGTTAGATTTCTTTGTTTTGCTTAAAATCATGACTTTTCAGAAATCAATATAAAAGTAACTTGTAGATAATCTGTTCAGGTATATGACTGTATATAGTTAGCTGTTCAAACTTGGTTGATTTCTGATGTCCAACATTTTCTTGATTAAACTATTTCCCAGAATTGCTACAATTGCTAATAGTCTGAAAGCAGAATTTGGGAGAAGCTAAATGCTTTTTGTCTTGAATAAGGCATTTTACATCAAGTATGCTGGAAGAATAGAGATTTCCTCTCTCAAGGAAGTTGGAGGACAATTGGAGAAAGGAAATTCCAGTAGTGTTATCAGCATGTGAAACATCGTAATAGAGCTCTAGATACAGTAAGCTAGGAGTGTGTATAGCTTTTCTTATTTCTGCAGATACTCATCTTAGAATTTATGTTAGTGGTGAGCGAGGGGTGATGCTGGGGCAGTGGGAAGGTTTTGTAGCGGAAGCGCTAAATGAGAAGCTGATGTGAGTTTGGCAAGCAGGAGAGTTTCCTGAGATGGAGCATCCTCTCAGCAGCCTCAGCCTGAATCTTGGCTGCCTCTGAGGGCTACCACCCTGTCCAAGATGGAAGTTCCTGCAGAGAGCACTAATAGCATCACTCACTGCCTCAACATATCGTTCTAAGGCGTGGGGCTTGACTGCTGTGAAACAATGCAATAAATCCCTCCCAGGGCCAAAATGGACATACGTGATCACCTAAATGCATCATTCCTGTGCTAGAACAAACTGACTATAGGAGGGCATTTCTATTAGTGGTGCAGTGACTGGCACACCTAATAAAGTTGAAGGTGATTAATCTGTTACTGTTTGGTCACTGGCACTTTTTTCCCACTATGTTAGTATGCTTAGCAATCCTTAACACTAAATGCGATTATGTGCTCTTACTTTGTATCTTGTTTTCCTTAGTAGACAATTATACCAATCTTGAATGGAGCATTTTTTGGTAACTGTGTTAAAGGATTCTTAGAAGATTGAAACAGTAGGCAGCAAAGCTTGTTAAGGAGTTTTTATTTTACAAGCCCTCAAGAATTCAGAATATGGCTTGCTTACTACTTTAAAAAGTCCAAACGTCCCTTATAGACTCCATTTCAGAGCCAGCATCAAATCTATGCTATACTTGTCTAAAAATCCAAACATGCACTCTTGGCCGTTACTGTTTACTGAATCAGAACCCTACTGTTTCCACTTGCACTGTATCTAATTTATCGTAAATGACCACAAAAACTGAAATTATTTATATGTTGGCACCTAACAGCTCCACTATAGTTAAGGGTCTGTTGGCATTTCCATTATAAACCTTCCCTTTGAGAGGTTTATAACTTGGCGGTTTTACTTTTGCTCCAGGCTCAAATGTGCCATTTTCATCCAAGCACAAATTCTTCTACAGAATTTCATTTAAATCAGTTTGGCCATTATTTATTTTAGAGTGTGTATGTTGGGGAGTGGAAGGGAACATACTATTTAATTTTGGTTTCAGAAGCTTTTTGGTCAGACTATATAATGAAAGAAAAATGGTGCTTTTTATTTTATTTTGCAAGTAATTAACCCTTCCTTGGATGTGCCAAAGTTACTAAAACCATGCTTTTTCAAGTTGCTCCAAATGCTCACGTGCCACACATCCACTCCCACCCACCCAGCCGTCTCACCTGCCCCTACCCAATGACATGCTTTGAGCAAGCATCCCCTGGCTTCCGGCAGTGGAAGGTTTTTGGGGAGTGGATGCAATAACATACAGTGGATGTTCTGTTGAGAGGCCTCAAGCCAACCAGTCCAACCAAGGAAACAGATGGAGCTTAATTGGAAAAAGACAGGCCGAATGCAGTTGTCAGTCAAATGTAACCCTATGTGGTTAAGAGTGGCATTTCCTGTGGCTCTGCCATTTCTTGTGGGATGTGTGTAAATTACTCCTTGGGTGCAGTAATCCTCAGAGTCTAAAAGTGGTGTGAGTTGCCGTTTTCCCTTGCTCCTGAATGCTGAACCACAGAGGAATTTCAACTCTTTTTTAGTCATAAATTCTCGCCATAGTGCTGTATTATTATGCTAATTAATTCTTACCACAAGAATAATACGTATCTGTAATGTTTCAGTACTAAGCATAGTAACACAGTACCAGTGTTCTTTTACATCGTGGTTTAAGAATACAAAGAAGGGAAATTGCGTGCAGAGAGGTGGAAGCTTTTATTAGACCAAATAATACAGCTGAAAAGAGAAAACAAGTTTCTGAGTCAGTTCTTTCACCACGTTGCGCAAGAAGCAGTAAAGTACAATAGCTTTTTTTTTTTTTCCTTTGCTATTCAATTACTCACAAGAAAAAACTACTCAATGGAAAACAAAGTGGGGAGAGGATATGTGGTTTGACAGCTTCTTGTGTACTCATCATTTTGGGGTCTTCTTTTTTCAGGTAGTTTATGCAGATTACTGATTGGACAAACAAGTAATAAAACTCCTTTGTTGTATTTTGTCTTCTTTACCAACAAGAGGGAGAAGGGAAGCATGAGTATAATTAGTTATGGCGGCAGATACCAACAGCTTATTGAACCACAGGGCATTTGATCCCATTGAACCATTTGGAAGTCTTCTCCAGTTTGGTTTTTTCCCCCTAATTCCAGATGTTAGTGAATTCATAGGTCAAACATTCCAAATCTTGAATGTTTTAGAGACAACTCATTTTAAATTTTATTAGTTTATTTTTAGTTTGTTGGCATTACCATTTAAAAGCACTGAAGGCTAAAACTTTAATATATATTAAAACTTGCTATTTCCAGCTTTGGACTCTGGAAACAGAAGCTTACAGAAACAGCAAATGTCACAAGACACATGACACTATCAAAACTTTAATAACATTTTCACTAGTATCGCTTTATTGCTAAGGATCAAGACATTTAAACTATTTGCAGTCAAGGGAAAGAAAATCATTAGAAGTACCTTAATAGAGCACATCTATAAAGCTCAAATGCAGCATAAAACACTTAAGCATCTACTGAAGTCCATCCATTTCAATAGGAATTTAGTGCAAGTTGAAGAGGTGTGTCCTCAGTGTCTGTTGAGTGTCTGTGGGGTAATCTGTCTGTCTTAAACTACTGAGTTACTATCTTTGAAACTCAAGGGTTTCAAAGCCATGTGTAGAGCTGACATCCTGGGCATGATTTGGCTGGATTTTTCATGCAGCTGTAAGCTAATTGTTTTAATTATTTGGAAATATCCTTCACCCCAAATTAAACATAGAGGATTTATTATTTGGTGTCACCCAAGTTCAAGAATTTTTTTTTTGATATTTTCAGCATCTAACCTTATTGATATATTATTTAAATCTCATTGAAATATAACTTAGCACAATGACTTACACTCCTTTCTGCCTTTCTTGGAAATGGGATGGTATTGGGTTAGAGTATTTTATGGTTATTTTCAAAGCAGTGTCTCCTGCAAACATGACCTTGGAGCAGAACTGTGTATTTAGGCTTTGCAAGTTGTTATGTTTCATTACTACTCTATTTATGTCTCTTCAGCACAACAATGGCTGACTCACTTTAAATGCCATCCCTCAGTTCCTAACCATCTAACTGAAGCAGAAATAATGTCTATTTTTCCTCTCCCTTCACCCACTCTAGTAGGTATATTGCTGTTCTCATGAGGTTGCAGCTGGGAATGAGCATTCTTGAATCTCTATCACTTTATTCTATAACAACTTGAGTATCCTCTACACTGGCTGATGAAATAAAACACATTTTCTGAATTCCAGTTGTTGCCCTGGATTTCTAATGACAAAATATACAGGATTTGGGGAGTAAAAGAGAACTGGAGAAGGTTTATTAGCTGAAAGGTCTGTAAGTACCTGGCATAGACTGCAGTTGCAAAGGACTGTTTCTTTTACTGGTGTGTGGCTTTAGTGTAGAGTTTATGCTGTTCCTAATGCTCATATAGGTTGGTGAAACCACTGAACTTTGGCTGCAGCTTTGCCAAGTGTTATTAGAATATGCACTTGGACCGACAGCTCTCACTAGGAAGGTATCTACCTGCTCTTGGTCACCTGCATGTGTTGCTTCAGCTGTATCTGAACTTCCCAAGCTGAGGACGTGTTTTCGGAAGGCAGTACGACTTGGATACCTTAGAACTCTGGAGCTAATTTGTGCAACCGATCATGACTTTGCCTCCCTAATCAGATAGTTCCTATGAAAGCCAACAAATTAATTGTCACTATGAATAAGTACTGACTATGATGAGATAGAACTCCATAGTTTTTATGTATTTAAATAAACTGCATAGAAATTAAGCTTAGGAAGGGGGAAAATTAATCTGGAGAAGTCACAGTTCAGGCATGAAGGCACTATTTGTACACATAGGTTCTCAACATTTTTCTTTTCCTTAAAAAACAAACAAAAGCAAACAAACTAAAAATGGCCAGAATGATGTAAACATGCTCCACAAAAAACAGTCTCTGATTTTCTTCTCTTGTGTTAATTTTCATATATTTGTGGAAACTTCTGTAATTTTTCCCAGTATTTAGAAATCATCAATGTTGGCTCACACTTACCTGTTTTTTAGTGTACATGTTCACTGCAGAAGGATTTTCAGAAGTGCATAAAGTATATTCCATGCAGGTGTTCCTGTTAACTCAAATGGCAGATTATTTCAAAAAATAAAGCCTGTGGCTTAAATCTGAAGTTACAGGACAGACATACAATAAATCTGGTGTATTTAACTGATGATAGTGGAAATGCTATCAACAAATAGAAATAACTGCTGCCCCTTCTGAAATGTAAGAGTTTATAAGAGAGTCACGTTATTACAATACAGTAAAATCATATAACTTTATAGGAATTAGTGTTTCGGTTATTAACAGTTAATATTTGAATGTTTCATTTTCTCCTTCCTCTTTACATTGACTCCATGTACAGCTCAGTCAGCAGCAATTTCTTAGTATGAGCTTCTTAATGAGCAGAGATGTTGCAAAATGAGTTCTATGGACTTTTTTCTTGCTTTCCCTAGTACTGTAGTATATTTTAGACCTCTTATTCATGTAGTAAAGTAAATAAGGATTTAATTGCTGTTCTACACTCAATGCTAAGCCAGATACTTGGCATACAACTTGTCATAAGGGTTTCTTTTCTCTGCCTTGCAATGACCTTAACTTGACCTAAAATGACTAGTTTCTGTAGGGATTGCAATGGCTCAGGCTCAGAAAGGTTCTTGTCTGTCACTTGGTGGTTGACTTGTGTGTGTGTGTATTTTACATGACATTGTAGTATCATATTGTACTATCAGTTCCTAACAAAGAGAGAAAAACTAGTTCCACATATTTTAATGCATTTTGCATTAAACTGCTTCCATTTACTCAGTGGAGCAGCAGAAACATATAGATACTGTGGGTTTTTTTAAAAATAGTATATGCTGGAAATACAGTAGGTTTAAGATATCTGTCTGTCTGTCTGTTTCATTACAAATCCATTCAAATACTAATCATTATTCATGTTCCCTCATTCTTTCCACATTTAGGGGTGTTACCTGGGTTTCGAATAGCCAGCTGCCTCAAACACTATCCGCATTTTTAAAGGAATAAGAAGTCTTGGCAGACACTGGAACAATTAATTGGCTTTTTCAGCCAAGTCAGGTTAGGAAAGTATTTTGCGGGGAGGGGGCCAGGTGGGAGGGGGATACAACCTCCTGGTTTCAAGTTTGAGTTCTATTAACCCTTTAGGAATGGTAGTCAGACTTTTCGCTAAGCACAGTTCTCCATCTCTGACATTTGTTAAATTTATTTCTTAAGTGAAAAGATTCTAAAAAATTTGTATACAGGATAAACACGTTTTATTAGGGGAGATGCCTGGGATGAGGTAGCAAGTGCTGAATCTAAATTGTGGTGGATTTAAAAATCTCTAAGATTAAATAAGCATTACAACCTGTATTAAGGAACTCTAACCTCCTCCTAGTATATACTTCTAGGACAGAAGGAGGAAGGTGGCATCTGAGGTGCAGGATGATGCTACTTTCCTGTTGAGTTAGGATATAATATTTCGGCGTTGGACTTGCTGTCTGCATTCCACACTTTTACTTAACCAGAGATGTGTAGTTAATATTTAATTCCCAGCTCCATAGGTTTGCTTATTTTCATTCTAAACCCAGAAAACACCAAATTTTAATTACATATATGTCCTTGCATTCCTGAAATGTTTTGTTTGAAGTATTGGAATTGATCCGCGTCTGCTTTTTCAGAATTCTGTGTACCTTTTGGTGCCAATGAATCAATTTACGGCAAAGAAATTTCAGCGCAGTTGCTTTTAACAGTTGGATGCTCTTGTTCCGAAGACTGTTTGTTTGTTTCAATTGTCCTTTATGGAGTAAACTACTAGTAGGTTAGACTGGAAACTGTAAAGTTAAACTTTTTGGAATCGTTACTGCCCCAAGTGGGAATATAAACCATATTGAACAAAATTTATTTAGCCTATTAAAAAGTCAGCCTAAAACTACATTTAATTAGTTTACACTATTACATCACTTCTAATGGGGAGTAGAACTTATGCTGAGTAAAAGGAGCTCTATCAGGTGAGCTGACTGTGGCCCATATGGGGCTTTAAGATAATGATGAGTTTAAATTTCCTCTTAGAGCTAAGTGAGAATAAAACTGGAGGCAATAAATACTCTTGGCCAAAGCCATTAAATGAAAAAGCTGGGAATTCTCCAGCTCTTGACTTAAATTGTTTGTTTATCAGCTGGCGCCTAGTCTGGAGTCAAGAGCTGGAGATTTCTATCTGTGACAGAACTTTGAAACTCTTGCAGGACACTTTCATTTTAACTTAAGGTAACTTGAGTTTATAGCTTTGGCTTTAAAGATTACTAATGATTTACTCATTTCCTTACCATTTAACCAGAGAGGACTTTTTCCCAGGAAGGGATCTGTGTTTATTTAGGGCCTTTGTCTGCGGAGGGATTAAAAGGCAGCCCACCAGCATTGTGAACTTGATGGTAATAAAAGGTCACCAACACACACCATAAAAACGTTCTTACTATGGAATTAATTATACAGTGTAATTTTACAAAGCATTTTAGTAACCCTCCTTTTAGACTTCTGCTGCATTTGATTTTTCCTCAAATGGGAAAAAATTCAACTTTGGGCATTAATTGTGCGAACTAGACTCTGTGTATGTGTACAACTTTACGGTACAATATACTCATCAGCAAGTTCAACTCACAATTGAAAACCATTGTAAAATTCCAGCTGAAGTTAGATCTGGACATGTGAACTTTAAAACTTAAAATACTGCACACTGGGAGCAACAGAACAAAAAAAGACTTGCTAGCTAAGAAATGCAAATGATTAACTTAAACATTGTTGCCATGTTTGGTATTTTTATAGAATATGGCATATTTTCCAATCCATTAAGCACTGTTCAAACAGAATCCTGTTGTTTTTTCTAAGCCACCAGGTGGCATTGCAGCCCAGCCTGCTCAAAATACGCAACTGATTTATAAAGATTTGTACAGAAGGCATTTCTCCCCTCCACCCCTTTCATTTTCTCTAACTTTTAGTGGTTAATTTAGAAAATCTGATAATGATGATTCATATTAAAAAAAAAGTTATTTAATTCTAGATTTTGTTTACATAGGTAAAAAGTGTTAAAATTGCCATGTCAGGGTATTGCCAAAACTTTTTTCACTTTGGTAAGGTGATTGCAACAGAATTATGTTCCTATTTAACTTAATGAATGAGCTTAGATTGATCCACAGTGAAGGCCACAATAATTTCTTAAAAGCTGTGGAGTGGACAGGCATAGAGGAATACATAGGGGAATCCATGTGGTTTTCTGTATTGAGTGCAAAGTTATCTTGCTATATTCAAAATAAATATGAAAAAATTAATTTACGAATTTGGGGATTTTTTTCCTCTTTTGCTTTAAAGAGATATCTTTCCTCCATTTCCAATTACCATTTAATCATACCCTCCATACTTTTTTATAAATGGACAAAAGAAAATACATACCCATGAAAGAGCACTAGAAAATCATCTTTCACCAATTAACTAAATTACTAAATAGCTAGTAATGTGTCATGTAGCCTGCTTGACAAATTTAATAAAATAACATAGTCAAAATAGTAGTAAATCTCTAGTTTGGGTATGAGTTGATTTGATTTTTTCCTCAGTTTTGTATTTTTTGAATGGGTACTTCTATACTTTCTCCTGAAACAGATGAATTTAAAGTGCTGCTGCAGTAATTTATCTGCAGTTTTACTAAGTGCCACTCTTCTTGTACTGTTGCCCTTTTTCTTAGGCCATTTAATGGGCATAACCCATTTTAAGAAATGTATATGTTTTCAAAGTGTCTCTGACCTCCCACCTTGAAGTCCAAACATGTATGTTTTGCTGTAGTCTAAGTATCTGAGATGCAGCATAACCAAAATACTAAAAATGCAGATACTAAGGGAATAAGAAACCCCCCATGTGATAATTTAGGTAATGCTTTCAGCAAATCATACTTTAACATTGATTTCTTCACTAAAAAATAGTAGTAGTAGAATAGGTAATTGAGGCTTTTGACCCTGGATATTAAACTTTTAAACTTGATACAACAGTCTGCCTCTAAGCTTTGTTGTATACTGATATTGCTACTTACTTAACATCAAAAAGCTGTGGTAGTTTGCCTTTATAGATTGCGCCTGTGTTCTGGAATTGCCTCCTGCTGTCCTTGAACTGTTTCTTAGTTTAACGTGTTAGATTTTCTCATCAAAGCTTTTAAGCATGATGTTTAGTTAACACTTGTTCTATCAAATCTGATACAGTAGAACAGTTTGGAATAAAACTGGTCTTTTCATTAACAAACATGATAGCTTGACAGGCCTCTTTCCCAGCACATCATGGGTTTTTTGTGTAATGATATGCACATGCAGATTTTACATTGTATGTAATCTTTATGTTTGCCCAGTTTGCAGTCGTTGCTCTAGGACTGGAGTAAATGACTGTTTTTTGCCAAGATTCCAAAAGTAAACTGGCCTCATTAAAAATAATGGTTGCTGAGAAAAGAATCTCTGTAAGTTGAAGCAGTTTGCTTATAGACCTGTTTAACCATAACACAGTTTTCATTCCCTGTCTACCAGTTCAGTTCAGTATGACACCACTGCTGCTGAGAGCTGCTCTGGGATTCACAGCACAAAGGTGAAAACCAAGAATGTCTGGATAAAGGAAAAAAATAGAATAATAGTATCCATTTAAGATCCGATGCATTGCTTGAGCTAGCTAGATAAAAGTTGGGGAGTGGGGGAAGAAAGGAGAACAAAGTAGTAAAATGTCATTTAATGACTTCAGAAAACAGAATTCTCTTTGACTTTTCATTTGATGTAATATGTGTATGTATACATATTGTGTCAAAAATATGGCAGTGCTGTGTATTGCTTTGCCCATTTTTAAAGTTGTTTGAGAAACATATTTTTTAAAATAGAAAATTCAATAAATGTATATAATGGGAATGTTTAATTACTATAATCAGTTACAGCTACAGTCATTTTAGAGTGGCTAGATTTTATAGTATTTGTATACTTACTGCTTTAAACTTTACAAGAGTTATTTCCTACATAGATACCTCTGATTTTTTTTCTTCCTTCTGTTTGTAAATGTTTTTGGCTTGGGTCAGTAAAAATGGAAATGCTTAAATATGCAGCATGTGGTCTTTAGAAAATCTGAAAAGTGTTTGGCTACTTTATTGTCAGAAGTTGGGTTTTTTGAAGATACATCTACATGTATACAAAGGATGTGGCTATGCATATGATTTTTTGCAGTTGATGTTCCTAGTAATATTTTGGTTTAACCCTACGTGAAATTTCAAAAAATGCAGAAAGGCCTTTTTTTAAGGGAAAAAAAAAGTCTCTGCATATTCCCAAAGACTCTCAGATTTGTAGCAGAGGTACTGGAATCCCCACTACTAAAATAAATCAAAATCCAATTTTTTTTTGAACTTTATTTTTTTAACAAAACACTAGTAAGTGGCAAAGTAAAGATACCACATTAATGGTAATATATGAAACTCCTAATCTGTGGTTTATACTTTAGCTCAAACTTCCCTGGAAGTAAATGCAGAGGAAGAAAATAAACCTGTTTCTGTAGAAAACACCCTCAAGCTTTTAAAGTAGATGCTCGGGACCATAGGTTTCACCATTTTCTGGGATTCAAGACTTATCATTTTGTAAACTGGGTGTAAAATAGAAAAGTAAAGAGATTATAGGGTAAACATTAGAAGCCCCAGCAAGTTTCAGAACTGAAATCTGCAGAATCTGCTTGAGAAGCAGAATTCACAGCTGGTTTATGCTGGATAGTGGAGCAGGACTGAGAACAGTGAGGAACAGTGTCTTCAAGAAGTGTAGTAACTTTCCAAAGGTCAGTTCTGTTACTAATTTCAAAAGTCTTTCTCCCACAGTTATACTTTCCTGGACCTTTGCTCAGGGCTGTGCCTGACTAGATCAAGTGTGGTGAGATTGCAGAACTTCTCCCTCACAGGACACTGAGCAACGCTAATAAGAAAAGCTGTTCTGTGGGGAAGGGGCGTCTCAGCTGGAGCGTTTGTGAAACAAGTGGTTGCAGTGTTGAACAGAGAGGGGAACATGGCTATTGGAGTAAAAACTATTCAAAAGCAACTGGAATATAAAATCCAAATTCTTTTATGGTCTTCTTGTATACCACTTCATTTGACGAGAAAGAGGGAAGAGAAGGTGTAAGAGAACATCCTTTATATATGTGTTTCAGACTATTACTCTGTTGAAAAAACTTTTAAAAGTTAGAACAACAGGCGAGGGGTTTTCTCTTTTGGAGGAATAATACACATCCTGGAAAAGCATGCACTTCTGTCCTTTGCTGGTTTGTGAACAAAGTGGCTGACACACTTTTGGATTTTTCTTTGTTTTCTTAAAAATAAAACACCTATTAAATAAGGTGACAACGAGTAAGCTGAGAAAATTCAATCTTGAAATTTAAAGTACATAATTGCTTGTTCCTAACTTGACTTTTTTTAATGACTTCAGAAATAATGTTTCAAGCAAGTAATAGTGCACATAAACTGTTTGAAGTTCTCACCTATGGACTATATACTTTTTAGGTGCTAGTAGACAGGACATGTTAAATAGTGTGTGCATGTGTGCATTTATATCCGTGTTCTTTTCTCTTATCTTACAGTGCCCTACCTTACATACCAGAAATGACCCAATAAAATGAACAACAAAAAGTGTAAAATTTCCTTACAACAACAAGAACTTAAAATAACCATTTTATAATGCCAAGGAGGTAGCTGACTGTGTGCATTATTGGGTAATAAGATATTCTCTGATGTGTTTACTGCATTCAGCCTTCCACACAAATATGTATTGAAGCCATAAAACAACAGTAATTGTAGTAGCATACATTTTACCTTCTTGCTGAATTACTTCTGTTGCATTAATGATTATCTAGTGAAATAATTTTTGTTGCTACTATAAAAATGTTATAGAAAGGAGAATTGATAGATTTTCAGTTTGTCAGTAACTTAATTATGTTGTGATCTCAAATTTTGCATTGGTGTCAAATCATTTAATGGTTAAAAGTTGCAACACTGCAATGCCTCACAAGACTGAGATAACTTTGAAATTATTTATATATAAATAACATTTATTATAGATATAATGTATAGTACTATAGGAAACTCAGATCAATATGATTAGGCAGCGGAAAAAATATGTTATAATTTTTTGCAAAACGGACATTCATTGTCAGCTCCACACAGTGTGTTAAATGAGGGTGGTTGTGCTCTAAACATAGTATCAACACTTTGCCTTCTTTAATAATGTCAGGTTTTATAACATTTTAGATAAAAATCAATTCATTTTAAGTTTAAAAAAAAGGTTTTTATCCATATTGCTAGACTATAGGAAGTTTGTTATCATTTTGATGGTTTTGAAGAAAAATTTAACCATCATAGTGCAAGTTGTATCTGTTGCGTTACATGAAACTACACTTTGTCATAGAAGTAGATTTTATTATTTAATACTTAACAGTCTTCCTTATGTTTTTCAAGGCTGACTGACCCAACTGTAGAATGAGTCTGTGTTCAGCTGTTAACTTCATTTTTATTTTGAGCGACACACTTGTGCTCTGTGTTATGAAAATAACCTGTATCCTTTGAAGACCAATACAATAACAGTAAGAGTAATCAACAGTAAGAATATCAAACAGTGAGGATGGAAAGGTATGTGCTTCCCAGTAAAAATGGACAGCCAAGTAAGGTGTTGGAGACTGTTTTGGCAGAAGAACATTCTCTGAAGGCAGGAAGTCAAAAGGCGAGAAGAAATAATATCCTAGAAGTCTTATCTTAGCCTAAAATTTTCTCCTAAAATTTCCTGGGGAGCAGGGGGTGCTTGACTTTTTTGGGGGAAATTTTTTTTAAAGGTGAGAGCAGCATGCTGAAGATGCTGCTTTGCTTCTCCTGTGGGTTTTTTCATGTAGCATCTGCGGCATGCAGCTCTCCTAAACAGGTGGACTCTGAAGAAAAATATCTAAGTAGAAAATGTCGTAATGAGTATTGGGAGGAGAGTGTGACACTGCTGGACTGTGGACTGCGGACCACCCAAGAAAAGGCTGAAGTGTCATCCATGTAGGTAAGACAGATCCAGAGTTACTAAGTGGAACCAGGAGCACATATGGGTATGGAACCAGGAGCACCAGTACGCATATGGGTGCTGGGTTGGAGAATTCTGTACTGATGAACTCAAAGTGCAAAAGGTTTACGTCTCCCTCCAGATGAAGAATAAGGAGCTTTTACGTCTTGTTTTTGTGGGAGGAGTTTGTCTGAATGAGAATATGATACCATAAAGGAATAGCTTTGTTAATGTTAAGCTTGCTTTGGCTAATAGAAAAGCTATAGACCTGTTGGATAAAGAATGTGATTTCCTCAAGGCTTTGTCACAGGCACAACCAACCTGAATGAGTACTGCAAAACTAGAAAATCTAGAAAGCATTATTGCTTAGCACAATCCCAGGCTGCTACTTGCACCCCAGGGCTGTTCTGAAATCTGGTCTGTTTAAAGGGGATGTTTTCTGTCACTCATTGGGAAGGAAATACCAGTGTGCTGTCCTAGTGTCTCATTTTCAGAGAAGTCCTGATTAATAGGGACTTCTGGAGGTCATCTAGTCCAGCTTCCCCCTTGAAGCAAGACTGTTGCCAAGATTGGATGAGGTAGTCTGTGGCTTTCCTCTGCCAAGTTTTGAAAACCTTCAAGGATGGAGATTCCACCAACTCTGTCTGCTTAACCAGGTCCTGTGCCACCCTCATGTCTCAGCTAAGAGGTTTTGTAGCCAGTGTGCAGAGGTCAGATACAGATGCCAGAGTCATATCCCAAAATGCTAGAGAAAAGAAGTACACAGAAGAATGAAAGCTATTTTTAAGTATACTTTTCTTGTCAGTCCTGATATTTTTGAGTTGTGACATATTTGAAACTTCTGCATCTTGTTTGATGAACACTGTGCCTTAGATGTGTTTGGAATTTAAACACAACAGCTCTGAGAGTCTCAAAATTGGTCTTAACATATTAAATAGTGCCAGTGATCCAAAGAAAGATGTAGCTGGACTTCAGATTCTCATTATCGAAGTGGTTTTGAAAATAGGCTTTGCATGTCAAGTTGTGTTTGGGATCCAGAATTCAAACAAGCTGACACATGATCCTATAATTTCTTTGACTGTGTGGTTTTCAGTGCATGGATTCAGTCACAAATTTGGTGGCTTGTCTTTGTCTGGATTGATGGCGATAAAGCCAAAGGAAAGTAAATAGATGATATATAGCTCTCTTTCTAAGTCTGCAACCTTCAGGAAACTGGACATATTTAGTCAATCACCTCCTCAGATGCTTCTGTGAAAATGAAAAATGGTGATATGATTAGGGCATCTATAGCAAATGCATTACAAAGCAGTTGTTAAGTGGGTCATTTATTGTCTGATCATAAGTAATCTTTTTCTTACACTGAAAAAAGCTTCTATTCTTCTTTTATCAGGGTTTTTTTGTGTGCTAGCATTAGTAAGTCCTGGGAATTCCTTAAGTGTAGAAGCCTAATAATTATCTCTTTGCTGTCATAGAGCTAGTCTAGTTGATGCTTGGTTTTTGCAATGTCTAATGTCAAGGTTCTATACCAGTAATTAGTACCAACACTTCCCGCATACTGAATTTATGGCACTGTGACCACATTTTTACATATGTTGAGGGATACTTCAGTAACCCTCTTAACATGAGGATATTAAGAAATATGCTCTTTTATCTCTCCCTAGAAATTTGGTTTGCTGCATTTTTGTTTTTTGCTGTCTGGCAGCAAGTGTAATGAGATCAAATTGTGTTATTCTGTAATGCTTTTCACCTAACTATACATGATATTTGAAAGAAAGGGCCTTGCCATGCTGCCAATATAATGTGGAAATACAAAATAACTTCTGCTGAAGACCTTTTTGACTGTTAGAAGACATTAAGTGGCCAGATAAAGCAAAAAGACTGTCCTGGAGTCCTGCCAGAATGCAAGTAAGCTATTGATACTGAATCTTTGACCTTATGATATTCTAGGAATGGATGAACAAAGGGTTTACTTTTTCTCATGAAATGTTGCATGAGTAATTAATGAAAGTTGGATAAAAAAAAAAATTTTAAAAATGCTACCTGGGAGCATTTATAATGGGGTCTCAGAAATTAATTTCTGTTAATTTCTGACTGAACTAGAACCTTTTTTGAAAAATGCCTAGCAGAAGCACTGGCTGCAGCACACACGTCTGCGTTATCAGTCTTACCAGCAGTACCAATATATTTTGCTACAGGTCACAGTCAAGCCCTTTTCTGACTAGGAACAATACATGAGCCATAAATCCTTATGGTTAAATTTCAGTGTTACAGACTGTCCTCCTCTGTCCATTGCCATAATAACTGAGCTGCTTCTGCTTTATTCTTAAAGCAGAAAATACAATAAATTTCTTAATTTGAAGCTCACTTATTTTATAAGGGTTTATTTTTATTTATATTTGGGGAAAACCACATGGTCTATTTTAGCTCAGGAATGCATTGTAGTTAGTGGATGACTTCATATTATTTTATTTCATTTTCTTTTCACAGGATTGAAATCCATAATGTTGGAGTAACTGCCGTACAGTTTCCATACCTTGCATACATACATCTACTGTTGTTAGATGAATATGGTAGATGGTATTTGTTGGAGGCTGTATATCAATGGAAGGGAATATCTCTTGGATATCTAGATCCACAATTGGGAACATCTCTAGAAAAAATGGTGGTAAGGATTGTGAAATCAGGTTAGGTCAGTGAGGGACTAATGCAGTGGGGTACTATGGGGAGAGGAATGGGCATGTTTGCTCAGTGTCTCATGCTACTACATAATTTTTTAAGTGTATTTGGGTGTTGGTTGGAGTTTCTGCATTGTGCTGTGTGGTGAGGATTTTTTCTGTGACTCTGCTGGAACTTGTTCTTTCTTTGCCACCACCTCACTTCTGTGACATGGGAATTCTGGCCTGATTTTTATGTGCAATGTGTTATTACAGTGTGTCTAGAGCCCGGCAGACCAGCAGACTTCTGGTTAGCCACACATTGTTCTGCTACCAGAGATTTGGCAGGATTTGGTAGCTCTGATACTCTCCTTGTCTCCTCTACTGCACTCATGCCATGGAGTGCAGGTTCTTCAGATCATTTCCATGTTTTGATGACTATAAATACTTGTTGCTAGTGGCATTTATTTTCAGTCAGCTGTTCTTCATTTGAGCACTGGTCTGGTTTACCTCATTTTAACTTTGAGAAAGGTGGGTGACTGCAAGAGTAAATGTAAAGAAAATGTAGTTCTGAGCTTCCCTTCACATATTCCTGGTGCTTCAGCCTATGCTGTTCGATTGGCTCTCCTACAAATCGTAAATACTATTTGAGTGAGAGCTTTAGAGAATGACGTCTAATGTCTTACATGAATGGTTAGTGCCTTATTATTCACTGTAAAGGGCAAGGAGTAGCAGGAGATAGGGGTTAAACTCATGGGCCTCTCCAACTCCAGAGTTAAAGCAGAGATCATAGAGATGGTTTTTCATACCTTGTGATGAAAAGAGTTGATGTCTGTCTGGTCTGATGACATCAATATAGCTTGTTCTCATGGGAAATAATCTCCCCAGCAGATCTGTAGGAAGAAGCCTATATGCCTCTTTAGCTTAATAAAGTCAGTGTTATGCATAGATATGGAGATTACTGTAGGAGTTTCCAGTAAAGAAAACTTTGCTTTAGGGGTTTGAAACTCTTGCTGGAGAAGTACTGCCTGGGTGAATGTTGTGACTCACTGGGGTGATGAATCTTAAAGAATATTTCAATTCATTCCTCCTGACATAGCCTCCAGTTCTGGTACCTGAGATGTAGCAGCATTTCCAGAGTACCTAGAGCACAAGCACCCTTCTTTATGTAACTCATACAGTGTTACTGTGGGTAAAGGTGACTTTACCAAAGTTCATTTACTCCCTTCTGTGGTGGCTGGGGAGATGTTTATAGAAATGCCTCTGTGGGTTCCATTTTTGGCAGTGGTTCTACCTTATCACCAAGAACAGCACTACCAACTTTAAGTCATTAAACATCAGAGAAATGGATTCAGTATGAGGGCAGATTTGGAATGTTGCTCTTGAGAACAAAGGGAAATAAGTAATTAATAAAATGTCCATTTCCACCTCTGTCCTTGCTAGGAAAGCAGGAGAGCATATATTCTAATGATTATTATCCTCTTGCACTTGCTGCAATTATTAGAGTATCCAGTGTGGCTTTGGGGGCCGTGGCCAGAGCAGCTATTCTTCTGGAGAGACTCCTCAGCTAATACAGCTAGAGCAGAGGCTTGATCAACATAAACAGGACGACAGAGTGCCAGGACAAAAGGGAGGACACTGTTTCACTCTAGCAAAAGCAGTAGCAGCAGACCACCACTGTGGTGGGCTTATCAGCAGAGGTTTGAGGAGCATTGCAGGAGGCTGGCACATGGTTTGTTGCATGGTACTGCTATCCCAAACGTATGACCCACAGTGTGTGTGTGTTCAGCAGAACCTTAAAAGGAATTGTATTAAGCAGCAAGAAATTTAATACAGTGCTTCGTGCTTTGAAGCTCAGACGAGCCTGCTGTAGGATTTAGTTTTGCTTGGAAACTGATGCAGCAGGCTGTACCCCACAGCAGAGTGGAAACAGCCAGAGTAGAAAAACTGCTTGTGAGATGTGACAACACAAAGAAGCCATTCAAGGGGCCAAAAGAAAGCTTTATTTATTTAGAATGATTGAAAATTGTGACTAAAAAGTTCTTGCCTGTCATTCCACGAGATTGAATTCTCTGATCCACCATCCTTCTTTTTTTTCCTACTGGGTTATCTTATCTGTGGTATAGCTATCGCTTTGATGGTTTAATTGTACATGTCTCGAATTCTTTAAAGATAGCCCTCTGTTGGCCCACTCTTCCTTGCCTTGACCAGGTGGCCATGTGGTGTCATCTTAACTTCCTCCAGTGAAGTGTTTCAAGGCAAAGTGCTTCTCCCAGGGAAGAAAAACTTGCTGTAGTATAAATCTCTCTCCTTCGTCTCCTTGGGTCCCCTATTTGTGACTTGGGTCTCCTGTGTCTCATTGTGACTCTACACTTCCCTCCTCCCAGTCTCCTATTTGCAAATCTGCTTCAAGCCATCTTTGTAGTTTGCCATCATCTTTTATTCCTGATATTGCAGGTTTTTTTCCTTGTTTGTCTCCTCACTCATAGGTTTTGTGACTTGTAACTTCTTTTCTACAGGCTTCACTTAAATCTTCCTACTTAACACTGCTCATTAAATGGTTGAAATACAAATCTCAGGTAACAGCCTGCTTGGCCAGAGCAACCTTGTAGAGGCAAGTGTGACTTGTAGTTTTCGCTCAAACAACAAAAATAAACGCTAAATCCAAATTTCTTACTTTAGTTAGCACAAACATTTTTTCATAGGAGACCTCAGAGACTCTGTTTGAAGAAATTGTTGTTCCAGAGAACATGACTGAAATTGAAAAGATGTATTTTTGATTGACATCAGCCTCACAACTGGGTGACGTATCATTTGTCCTTTTTTCATTAAGGTAATAATCATACTTATTGCTCCCAAGAATGCTCCTGTATCCCTGTATGTCTGTTGTTCTGCAGCTGTATGTCTGTTCTTCTGCAGTTTATGTCTTGGTCAGAATTACAATTTTCTCAAAATAATTGTTTTCAGAAGGAAACTAAACGGCTTTGGGTTGATTGCATTGTTGGTAGTGTCTGAAGTTGTACTTACATGTACTGCAAAAATACCTGAGTTAGCTGTAAAAAGGAGCGGGAACTTTATGTTGCTCTAGTTGTACATTTTGAGTATGTGAGTTAACTTGTTTTGTAGTTGGCTTATTTGTCTGATATGAAGTGTAGATTGTGCTGTAGACATGTTCAAAGCCGAAATCTAGTGATAGGGACATGAGGTTAAAAACTGGAAAATAGTTCAGTATGAGTATGGAGTCCTTATTACTCAGTCTTGGTAATATTTAAATATAAAATCAAAGGGCAGAGCTGAAAGAAATGAAAAGTCTGTGTACAGAGTGAACTTGTGTATTTCTTGCCCAGACTTCCTTTTACAAAGTAATAAAGCAGCAGTAGTGGTGCACTATTGTCATATCAAAATTATGCAATAAAAGTTTGGGACAAAAATAAGTCAAGTTCAGAATTTCATCAGGCAGATCTGCATCAGTAGAGTGCGTTTTTATTAAATATTCACTATTGTCTGTACCCTGAGAACAATTTGAAGAGATATACCTGTAGTAAATGTTCTTGTACCTCTGTGTTTTAGTCTTTTTTAATGTTCTTTTTATGTAGGTGGAATGGAAGGTAAATGCAAATATCAGATTTTATGGAGAAAAATACAGTGGGAAAAAATCTTTCCCTGGATGTTCACCTAATGATAAAGGAGGGAGCAATCCCCAATTCTTTCGCATATTAAAGATTTGTTTTTTTTTTTGGAGGGAGCCATTGTAAAATTTGTTTTTGTTTTCTTAATTGCACTGTCCAAGTAATTTCTGTCCATTGCCACTGCTTTACAGGTGCGTCTGTTAGGCCATGTCCTTGCCTGTGTCTGCAATTATTTTTTTTTTCTTTCCAAAGTCTCAAGTCTACAGTTCATCTCTTGGCAAGTTCTGTGAAATGTTGGGAAGTGTTTATTATTTATTCTTTTGCTTGGATCACATGTGTTAAAATCTTGCGGATTAACTATATTTGTGGGTTTTAGTGCAAGTTGGATGGAAGCTTGCTATATGGAAATAACGGCTCCCATCTGTTTTGGAATAAATTACTTGTCATAGTGTCTTTACAAGGTGAACACTTGTCATAGACATCCTTCTGTTTCTGCCTTGATTATATTTCTGACTTGACCACTTCAGTTTTCAGAGAACTTGAAAATTGCTGAAGAATGACCTTACAGACTCCATTATTAATCTCACGTACATAAAGGAAGGGTTTTCACAGACAGCATTCAGCACTCTTGTTCGTAATGAGCTGAGGCAAGGAACATACGTGTTCCTACTTTGTTATCTTCTTCTTTTGGCCTGTATTTTGACAGAAAGGGGTAAAATTTTCTAAAAGCAGATGAGCTGGATTTTTGCACCAAATTAAATACTGAAAGAATTGCATTCAGGTCCACACATATATTCTCTTCTTCTGGGCCTGTTTGATGTCTGCTGTTAATATTGGTATATACATCGGGTCTACTCTTATTTCCTTTATGAGAACAGGCTCTGAGAAGCAGCATGGTGGTTGCTAGGAATGTGGGAGAGGTACAGCGGATACCCAACAGCTGCTGTTGAAAGAATCCCAACACCATGCAGAAGCCACCTTCAGTGCAAAGGACCTCTTCTCTCTCAGCAGTATTCCAGGAGCCCTGGCTGCCATCAGTAAGTGACTGGATGCAACAGGATGGGTAGCCAAAGTGAATTGTTAAAAAAGGAGAGGACCAAACGTCTTCTGGCAGCCTAGATGAATGGAAGCTCTTGCTAGACTTAAAGGTTGCTCTTTTAACTCTTTAAAATGCCCTTTAATCAGTGGCAGTTGCCCTAAGTGAAACAATTCTGATCTAATGAGAGATTCTCATCTCTAATCTCTCTGAGATCCATCTCTGCTTTCAGAATAGGAAAACTACACCTATCTTATTCTCCCTTTCTGTTCTGCACCTTCCACTACCTGCTGCCACTCTGTGAATCTAGAAATATTATGGGTGGTAGAGTTCCCTTCCACCCCCATGATTTCATTTGCACATTATGAGCTGGTTATCTGGAAGAAAAGAAAAAAAAAAGTTGTATTTTTTACAAGTCTTTCAAAATTATTTTGATCACTTGAGAGTAGAAAAGACTTAAGATACATTGGCTTTTTTGGGGATATGATGACAAAAGTATATTAAATTAAATTGTAGGGCAACGAATTAAGATACGTGATCAAGCACCATGGAGCCAAATACAGTTCAGTGATGATAAATATAAAGTGGTACTCACTAAGGAAAAAATACTTGATTAACTCCTCATTGCTGCCTAGTTTTGAATTAGCTGAATCCACTTAAGATACTTTCTTTTTTTTAACCCACTCACTGTATATCCTTGCATGCTAACTAGTGAAAGCTTCTGTTTAATATGGATCAGCATACAAAACAAATAAATATATGAGAAGTGGGTCTGAAAAAATAATACTGAAATGTAAATGCAGTATAGAAATGAGTGATGTGCCACACAGCTTTATGGCTATCATATTCTGGTTGCACTGCTTTCACAAGGATGCAGCTAAAATGGGGAGACTTTCAGACTGTTGAAATGGAATTTGAAGCAAAGGAAAAGGATGAAAATAATAATAGTTTCTTTTTGAAAATTAAATCTCCAAAAGTAGGTAGTGGTGGAAGTATACCCTGGCACAGTGTAGGTTGAATAAAGAGCCCATCCATGTTTCACTTTTCTCCAGGTATGATGACAAAGGGACATTCAACCAAATTCTAAGGCAACAAACTAAAAACTAGCACTCAATTTTTTTTCTAATGCAGTGCAGAATTAATCTATGAAATGAATGCACTGATGTAAGTTGTTATTTAGGGCAGAAGCTTGTTAGGGTTAAATTAAAGAATTAAATCAGTATATACATCTACCAAGAACACCCACAGCTTCATTAGACACTATTAAACAAAAATCTAGGAGGCATATACATTTTCATACTTCACTGCATCAGGCACCTAGGAAATGACAGAGATTAAGAATAAATAATTTTCAAGTTATTCTTATGTAGGATTTCAGCCGTTCAGATTGAAGAAAAAAGAAACCCCTGACTCTTCTTAACTCTGGAATTTTTTAATGTATGTGTGGGTGAGACTAAGCTGTTCAACCACTTTTAATGAGAACCTTGAAACATGTGAGCTTTAAAGCTGATGTTTCATATGAAACATCAGTGCAGAATCCTGCATAGTGCAGGAATAAAACTTGCTGTGAGAACTGCATGAACAGACTTTCTGATGTCTTTGGCATTTTTGCAGGAAAACCACAGTGCTTTTATAGCTTGGTCTGGAAATATATGTGCGGTGCACCCCTTCTTACTTCTGGTAGGGAACAAGAGATTGGGATAAAACTCAACAAAAGGAGCTATTTCTTCAATATCTACTTGCATTCATTCTCTTGGCAGGAAATAGTTATGCCCTTTTTCTTCACAAGAAACCGAACTATTAGGAGCTTGGCTGTCAGTTTTGTGACTAAGGAATACAGAAAGTGAAATTACTAGTTGATGTAGTTAGGGTGGATCAGTACTGGATAATACAAAGTGGTGGAATCCTATAATCTTGAAGGTACTTCTCAGGTGGCCAAGTTAGCTGACATACGATTTTCTCCATTTTATTGAAATACCCGTCTTTGGATTATCTGTCTATGTCTTTTTTGCCAATAGAACGAAGGTCAGTGTTGCTTCTTTAACTTACATTTATATAGTTGTATCTTGATTTGTGATAAATAAATGTTGTCACATAAATAGAGAAGAATAGCCTGAGTCTGACAACAATTTGCATTATTGTTACAGAAATTTTGTAGCAAACTTGACCTGTTTTTGTCAGATACCAATAGAATGAGGGTGGTGTCATCAGAGCTGTTCATATTGTTTTGTACTGAAGGTGTCATTCAGGATTACTTCAATAAAACAACTTTCCCAGAGTGCTAATTTATCGCTGAATAGGGATACTGTGGGTTTTGTGGATAGAAAGTGGAATGAAACTAATTTTAGATTTGGTATTCTCTCAGACTTTCCTACTCTCCCATTTTTTTAGAAAATGCTTTTTCATGCCACCTCCTTAAGAAGGAGAGGATGGGGAGAGGATGTGAGCTCCATGCACATCCCTCAGCTGATTTTCACAGGAATATATTTGGCTTCATTAGGAATGAGGCTCTTAAAGCTTCTTCAAAACCAACACTCCTAAATCAAAACCAGATGTGCCAACAGTATGCATTTCCATTATACTTTTCTTTTGCTCTGTTTTGCATCTACCCCTGCCCAATTCAACAAAAATAATTTTCATCAGGCATGGTAATCTTTCTCACTTCTTTGGGGTTGCTTACACAATTTGTTAGGATCCTTCAGTAAGGCTGTTAAGTTTTTCCTTAAGTTACCTTGCTTAACTGAATTTGGGTACCTTCCTAAAAACAGAAGAATAAACATGAGACTGTTTCAAAATTAGTTTTTCTGTCTGTAACAGTTTTGTTCTGAATTCAAACATCCATTTTCTAGTGTGCTTGCAGATATGTCTTATTTTCTTTATCATGTGTTCTGTTTTGCAAAAACATCTTTCCATCTCCCTCCTACCATTTTACAATCTTAGAAAGGTTTTGCTGTTGTGCAGTTTTAGTCAGCTGTGTCCCTGCCCATCACTAGTATTTTCTCTTTCACACTCCCGTCCCTCTATCATATTTGACTTTTGTTTCTCTTTTTCCAAGAAATTGGGTGTGCTCTAAATATTGCAGACATTTCACTTAGGTTTGTTTGAGAATCTTCCCATACTATTGGTATGACCATGGTCCATGACCCAGTTATCTCAGACCTTGGCAAACTGCATATTTCAACTTCTCCGTGGCCTCTCATGATCCTTTGTCTCCCTGCTATTCACCTAGGTCTTAATTTCTTGCAGTCTGCTGTAAATGTGTTCCTGGAATCCTTTTCCTGGTTTCTGATCTCTGTCTGCATCGCATATCTTCCCCTTTCAAGACTTAACACAACAATGCCTCTCTCTCAAATATCTTTCTTCCCATCTCCCTCACTCATACCAAGAGTTCTGCCAGCATGGTGTGCTGTGCCATTTTTCCAGTTTCTCCCAAAGTTTGACTCATATCTTCCTTCACAACAGCTCAGGTTCCTAGGCATTAATCAACTCATAGTCTTACGATTGCATCTTAATATTTTTCCCCACAGTCTTCCAACACTGATTTTGTAAAAATCTGTTTAGCAGTCACAAAAACTTTTGAGGGTAAATGATAAGTTTTTAAAGTAAATCTCCCCCCAGTACTTTTCTCTTTACTGAAACGCACTGTCGAAAGGAGTTGAAAAGATGAATCAACACTTAGAAAGGCAACTTCATTCCTATGAAGGGAAGGAGAACTAGGTTAGGGAGACTTAGCTTGGTTTGTTATTATCTGCCCTGAGACCTAAACTGGTTTTAAAACACACTGCCTATTGATCTAGCTAAGTAATCATGCTGTGGCCTTGCACTCGATATAATAGTTGCATTCTTTGCTTTAGAAAACCTCTCCAGTATTCTTGTTCACTATTTCTTTTGCTTGGTGGTAGTTTGAAAAACACAAATATTTTAAATTTGGCTTATATGCTAGATATAGATACTTATATTAGTTTGTTCTAGCTAACAGTGTTTTATCTGCTAACATTTCCTATGTCAGCTTTTGAATAACTTATCAAAATGAAGGCATGCAATTTCACAATGATGTTTTGAGCAGAAACTTTTGTTTATATACCAAGCAAATCAACAATACAGTGCTTATCTCTTCCTTTCTAAATCTTCACCAAACTTTCCTGTTACACATTGTTGCATTTACATGATGAATTCTCTGAGTAAAATCTTTCATATCTCTGCATCAGGGAAACCTACTAATAGCTCAGACTACATCTAAATTAGATTCAGTAAATAAATATGTGAAAGAAGTAGGTGGTTATTGCTGCAGCAGTCCTGCTAGTTAAACAAATCTAAACACCAGCATGCTAGATAAAATGGGAAATCTTGCTTTTCATTACCTACACCCCTGTATTAAAGCAAATACCTCAAGCACAGTTCACTGCTTTCCTAAATATTCTGTTTCATGTTTATTTGTTTGCTTTTTAAAATACTCATCACATGAGCTAGAATTCTGTCAAAGTTTTATAATTCCTGTTTCTAGTGGTAAATTATGTAGATAGTGTGCCTTTAACTCATGTTTGATTAGATGCTGTATGTTTTTAAATTAATTTCTCTCTAAGCTCTTTGCAAGGAATAGTAACCCACTGCAGAGAGGTTACAGTACTATGGACTCTGTCTGTTCTGCCTTAATGATACAAGGGAATAGTTGAGCAAGAATAAATGAGGTACCTTTGGTGGGTAAAAATGTGAGCTGACTGTCAGTGTGAGATTGGTTCTAGGAGCAGTTAGCCAGCAGTAATAGGGCACACTTGAGTAATTGAATTTGCATAACAAGGCTTGCTGAAGAGATCTGACAGGCCCAGAGATTTGTCTGGCTGGAGATCTCCAGATGGACGTGACCACACAGCAGCTGGGTGGCACGTTTCTCAGCATGGTCAGCAACACCCAGACTGTCAGCTGGCCCCTGCAATTGCAAAGCCCTGGCAGGCCAGCTGGTGGCTTCTGACAGCCAGTGGCCCCGTTAGAGAATCCTTTCATTCTGCCTGTCAGGGTACGGGACCTGCAGGGACCAGTGGTAAGATGTAACAAGTCACCAGTGAGAGTTGTTAAGATGCTTCAGAAACCTGCTTCTGTTAAATAGCTGCTGCTTTACCACTGAGAGTGAACCTTCTGAAAGCTTTTTCCATCCTTTAACAAGGACAGGACAAACCTGTTCTCCAGCGTTTTGTTTGGAAATCTATCACTTGGTGTTAGTTTCTACACGTTTAGTTTCAATACCAGTATTTCTGCATCTAACCAAGCATGCCCCGTCAGTGACAGAAATGCATTTTTATGCGCTTAATACATTTGTAAGACAAAACACTGGAGCTTCCCCCCTGTATTCTTTCCATGGGTACTAATATTGCTGTATTCTAGATTTAGCAGTTTATGGAAATACACTGCAAAGGAAAGTGTTAGGAACAATCGAGGCAACAACTATTTTACTTGGGTAGCGTGCACAAATGTTCTGTGTGGGTAGGAAAAGAATATGCGTAATACTAGAAATCTCCTCCTCTGTCATCCTCCAAGAAATGATGTAAAAAATGAGGACTCTCCCTCCTCTAACATCCCTGAGCCCCATACACTAAGCATTAAGCTGCTGGATTCAAACTCTGTCCCCCTCCCAGATCTGGCAAAGTTACTGTTCACCAGGATTCTAGAATCCAGGACATTCCACTCCCAAAACAGTAATAAAACCACTAGTGGAAGTTATATACTCTCATCCACTTACTGTCTCTGTCCTCATTGATGTTAACTTTTCCATGTTTATGGGTGTCATAGTCAAAACAAATAGGTGCCTGCTGTCTAACATAGAGGCTACTGATTTGAGCAGTCCCTTTTTTGATGTATGCAAACCCCCACAAACTGATGGAGCAAAGCATAGTTGTTCATTGGATGTAGTGTCCCTAGATATCCTAATTTCTTAATGATCTTCTTGCTTCACTGCATTTATTAATTTACTCTCTTTTGGGAAGGCTGGAGGAGAGACCTGTTTTCTCCTGTTCTTCAAGCATCAGTGTCTGGATTGTTCCTGTGGTGTAGTCATCCGTAGACTTCGTCAAATCAATAGCCCTAACTTTTACCTTTTTTCTGAAAAATTCTATGTCGAAGTTGAACATTAATCCCTTCCTTCTTACTGCGTTCTCTTTCTTTCTGGAAAATAGTGTTCAGCCTTTGTAAATCTGACCAGTCGATTCTGCCACCAGGTTTTCTGCCTTCCTCGCTTGATTAGTCTTGTCACTTATGATTATGACTTATCTTGTCACAACCTTTATCTATCTCTGAAAGCTTAGGTACCTTTAACAGTCATGTGTAATTCCATTGTAGCCATGCTCTGTTTCCATTCTCGAGTCAGGGCAACCTGGCTGTAGGCTCTTCCTTACCCACTTCGTAAATTGAAGGTAGCAGGGGGACCCCTACAAGACTTCTTATCCAATGTAATGGTTCATATCTCTGCAGGTGGGCTGGGATTCCCTGCCTGGACTTCTGCACCCTGGCTTTAGCCAGGCTGGAGTCTTTTTTTGATGAAGGAGGATGTTACACTCAACTGAGTTCAGGATACTTGCGCACAGAGGACTCTGCATTGACAAGAGCAGTGTGAAACAGCCTTATGAAGCATACCATTCATCCAGTCTTTGAGTCTGCTGTAGCACGCTAATTTGATGCTGGGTCCCTATTCCATTCTTTGTAGGCGGGCTTGAATTCTCTGCCTGAACTACTGCACCCTGGATTTAACAGGCTGGTGCCCCTCTGGCACTGTCTGGAATCAGCTGTATAATGTCCTTTGGTAATTTATCTGTTTAATCCATCTTGTTCTGTTGCAGGATGTACGAGTTCCCTTTTGCCTCAAGAAGAGGTAGATTAGAATGTTAAAGTAAGACCAAAAATTTCACAATTTGGAGGGATGGGTGGTCTTCTTTTTATCAAGAGCTTTTTGATACCACCTCAGAGACTGTCCAGAAAGGGTTCTCTCTTTTAAAAGAACTCCATATGAATGGAGAATGAATAAGAGCAATTGTCAAAATGAAGACCACTTTGATTGTTTTATAGGCTTTAAACATTTTTATGTGTATTTTTTCTTATTGACTGTAATAAATGCTTAGCATGCAATAAGTAATTTACAAAAAGTTCCACTTTGAAAGAAGTGGAATAATGCCATTAAATGTTTTAATTAATTTCTATATCTATTCATCAAAGAAGGCTGAAATAACTGATTATAAATTTTGTTGAGTTCTGTGATGCTGCAACATAAAACTCGCAAGATTTGGCTTGTAGAATGGGAACCTCAAAGCATTTCTGTTCAAACAGCAATGATGACTGAGCAGATCACTGGTTTGTGTCCATCAGATTAAAAGAATAGGCATGTAGAGAACATACTCAACAAAACTGTCTTTCCTTGCCACCCTGAATTTTTGTTACATATATTGTTTTGGGGTGGGAAAATATTTCAAGCCTGATGTGTGTATAATGTGTGTCTCTATGCTAAATAAGCAGAAGCCTTTTGAGTGCACTTTTACCTGATTCTGGAAGTGTGCCTTTTAGGACATTAACCTGTCACTTACTTTTTTTTTGCATGAATTAAATATAATATTATTGAGAAATATCATTGATCAACCAGTCTGTCCTGGCACAATAGTGCAAATCTCTAATGAAAATGTTGAGCAGCTACCTCAAGAAGGGAGACTTGGCAACGTTTGGAGATGCTTACGTAACCATTTCCCTGTCCTATGTTGAGTTCTAGCTAACCCTTGACACAAGCTGGAAAATGGTCTTTTTAAAAGTAAGTGCTGTGCTTTGCTTCTTGTAGGTGATTCTGATCCCTTTCCCTTCCTTTTTTCTGTGTGTATTTTGCACAAAGAAAGTGAGGAGTTGTACTTGAGATAAATATACAGAGGCTGCACAGAGACAAGGCATGTAGTCTGAAAAACCGTACTCTACACACAGCAAAAAGAATTGTTGAAATGCCAAGGTGCACCTTACATGTTTAGCCAAAAGTGATTAAGGTGCCGGTATTTCAAATGTTGTAGCAGGTATGATTACCTTCCCTGATAAGAGCGTGATGTTAGACTGTGGTTAGCAGATCTGATTACTGTCTGTGTATAGTCTCTGCCAATTTTAGTAATTTCTGGTGTGGACGCTTTACTTTTATGCCAGTTGCTCAGTAGCTGGTTCAGGCATTTCATTTTTAATGTCATTTTGAATATTAAATTCAAATATGGAGCAGCTATTTATTTAAAATTGCATAGAATTAAGTATGCTTTGTAAGTTTCTCAGTAAACGACTCTCTTGTCTCTTCTTTCTTTCCCCCACTCTCCAGGAAAAGGGAGATGCAGGTGTCACCAAAGCCTCTTTTTTTGAGGTTTCTCAGTAGAGAGAGCACAGATTGACTTCCTGCTGAGACTCTGGATATATAGCCAAAAAAGTTTTTATTAAGTATACTGACCTGATCATATTTCTGTATTTTCCCTACTACAGCTCCCACTGAACTGCGGTGTGATGGTAAATAGGGATACAGCAGGAGCCAGAGCCATACTTCATGTATATTATCTCTCCTCTTAATCTAGGAAAGGAGGCAGAGTACAAAAATTAGGAAAAACTTTGTTGTTTGAGGGTGTTTATCAGAATTAAGTCAGTATTCTGAAATAAATTGCATTAGTTCACTTGTTCTTTCCAGTTTCCTTATCATTCTTTATGAATGAAAACCCAAATCTCTGACTGGGCTACATTTGGGGGCAAAAAAAGAATGCCTTCTGGTTACATATTCTGAGACCAGAGTAAGCACAGGAGGGTTGCAGGATAACCTCTTAAAAGCCTTATTTTCTGTGTTTATATCAAGAAAGTGCTGTTCTTTCTTCATTTACATTCCTGTGTACTTAAAAAGTTATTTTGAATAAGTAATGTTATCTCCCTATGAAGGCAAATGTATTTTTTTTCTTTTGATTTAAGAGCTTTTAAAAGCATATTTTAAAAAATTATTCTAGCCACTGTTTTCTCTTTTGCTAAGATTTCAGAACAATCTTGGGCATTTTATAGATTGCTATAAACCAAGTAGAAAACATGCCAAATTACATTGTTTATTCCAGGTTCTTGCTTTCTCATGATTTTTTTGTGAGTGAGGAGGAAAAAACAGTCCAAATCTATTGAACCAATTACACGCATGCCAAAATATTCTAGAGAATACTTGAAAATTGAAGGGTTTGGGCTACTCTCCAACTTCTTCCTTCAGTATTAACAATAATTGCATCTCTTCGGTGCATATGATTTAGTGCATTTCTAATGCAGTCTGATTTTTGTAAATAAAAAATTTTGAAAACAGTAAATAAATATGGCTTAAGATGTGAAAATTGTTTACCCTCAAGGATGGCTGTTTCTTTCCTTCCAGTGTATGAATCATGTACGTTTTACTAGTTCTGAGGTTGTTTTTCTCAACAAGTGGCTTTTGAAAGGATTTGTTATTTATTTGATTTTGCTGCTAATACCTTTCTGTGTTCTCTTAAGAAGGAATATTTCTGTGCCCTCCTTGGTAGCCTCTTCCTTGTTGCTTTCACTGCTTTAAGCAGTAACAAGTAATTCTTGTCCAATATTAAATTTTCCATGCTTAATTTATCGGATTTTTTGTAGCAGATTTATGTGCATAGGGGTTTTTTTTCCCTCTTATTTACTGTTGTTAAGGTTGCTTCATATGGGTTACATTTTTATTTTATTTCTTTTCCTTTGATTTCCACTTAATTACTTTTATTTTATTATCTGTGAATGTGTGTATCCAAATTCCTTTAAACTTTCAACATTATTTAATTTTTAATTTTTAGGAACAGGCAGTGCTCTACTGAATCTCTACTTCATTTTTGGTCCTTCCTTTCAACGATATTCCTAGACAGGATGCAGTTCTGTCCTCCATCCTTGCCTCTCTACTTCGCAAACCCTCGTTATCCGCTTCCTTGATTATTACATTCACCTCCACTCTAGAGTTGATATCTGCAATTTCACTAGTTTGTTTACAATGCTTGAGTTGCAAATAACATCTGTCTATCATATTTTAGTTATCTTGTTCTCTTATATGCCACTTTTACGTGATGAGGAAGAGTAGAAGTGAAACAAAATAACACAGCAGGTAAATAAAGTGGACTGAACTACACAGGGTTTGGAAAATTGGGTTTAGTTGGTTGTCATCTGCCTGCCTTCAAGCAAGAGTGGCAGGTCCCTTTTTGCTCTAAGTTCATTGATGTTTCCACTGTTGTGGTGGCTTACCACCTTCAAGATATTTCTAAGATGGTTTGGGAATCTGTCTGTCCAGCATAGGAATTCTGGTTAAACTGTTACTTAATAAATGTTGTATCTTTGGCACCCTGTTTGTATGCAGAATCTGCCACTTGATGTGACTTGTAGCGTCTACCTGACACAGTCAGGACTGTGGAGGGTTGTTACCTTAGTTTGAGAGGACTGTGCTTTTGCTGGACTTTGGTTGTGTCAAGGAAGGAGCTGTTTAGAATGGGGAAAAAGAAGACGTGTCCCCCCCATTCTTCCTCTCCCAGAGGTAAAAGTGGTCAAATGGGGTTTACTCAAACAGAATAAAAATTACTGTGACAAACAGCATCTCTAAAAGGGCTTCTAGAATGAGTGGACAGTGAGGAACCATAGAGGCAAAGCAGTTTTGGAAAGCAGAAGAGGACTACATAGTTTTGTAAGAGCAGAAGATGCAATCGAACTGCAAGACTCATAGGTGAGCTGATCTGCAATAGAGTACGAGGGGCACCATGATCGTGAAGGTGGTAGTCAGTTACAGATAACTGAAAAGATTTTGGACATCCTAGTAGAAAAGTGTACAGTTTGTGCTTGATGGAGACCTAAATACAGCCTCTCTGTGTTAACACTTCGTATTGCAAGGCCTGGTGTTTCCAAGAGTGAGTGCGCCGTGGCTGTGCTACTGTATGGCAAACCCCTCTTTCCCTCAGTAAGTTCAGTGGAGGGGTGCAGAAGAGGTTTTACACTGCTGTCAGATACTGTTACCCATTCAGGCACACTGCAGCTAACAGTATTTGCAGCTGCATAGGACAGCCTTTGCAAAACAAGCCAACGCTTACTAGTCAACTGGCATACAGGAACTGTTTGGTTTCTGAATGGAAAAGCAAAGCTTAAACATATGTCTGTGTTGGCAGCATGAATTACTTTCCTGCCTAACTGTCCAGAATTCCTGTATCCTTCTTTACATTTCCAGCAGAGCTCTTAACTGGGAGTTCAGACATCAGGGTTCGTGTTTTGTCCAAGTCAGTTTGACATGTTCTTCTTTCCTTGGCTGCTAGTTGTTCTAAGTCAATACTTGGAGTGATCATTCTCCTCTCACCCACGGTCATTCCATTCATATGTGGGCAGTTTTGGGGATTTCACTGAGTTCTTTTCCAGTCCCTTGTCCTGAAGATCCCTTAATCCTTTCAGTACCGGGTGACAATGATACAAAGTGAGGGGTGAAACCATTGTAGTTTTCATTTTAGAAATGACTGCAGCAGTTTTCACCTATTGTACAGTGCTGTGTTTTAACAATAAACCCTAGTAGTTACTATGCTTGTGTCAGTTAACAGAATTTGACAGATAAATGCCATGTAAGTCCAACCAGCTTCAGTCTGGGTTATTTATATACCGTGATGTACAGAATCCTGAAAAGCTGGCTTAAGAGTTCTTTTTTTTTTTTTTTACAAGACTCCTAGGCAGGTTAAATTAAAAAGACATGTGGAGAAGATACACAAAATTGTACCAACATCATTGTGACTGGTAGAAGGTGGGTTTTTTCTTGGTTTCATGGTTTATTCTCCATGGAGAATAGATAAATATATAAAAACTGTGTTGAGTGGGGCCGTATCATGATACGGAATTATGTAAGGAAGAATCTTCACTTAAATGTAATAAAATGGGTTTTCCCCTTATGGTCATGAATATAATTGGCACAAGTTGCTAATCTTGAAGTATATTTGTCTTATTAAGCTAAGGTAGCTTTCTTCTATGAGCTATGCAGCATCAGTCAAACTGTTTCCTATTTACAGATCGGTATTTTTATTGCCTCGTTGACCTTAGAAAAGCAAGAACAATTTCTGATCCTTTCCTGATATGAACTGACACTAGCAAGTCCTACACTAGCATATTCTAATTTTTTTTCTTATTTGTATCAACCTGGGGGGTTGTATTTGGACAGCCATTTTGAAATGTTTCACTGTATATCAAAATAATAGGTCCGAATGGATTGCTTCCTGCTTGACTAGACAAAAGTATTTATTAAAAAAAAAAATTGTGCCTTAGCAAGTTTAAAAGAAAGAGTAGAGCAAAATAAAGTAGATTTTCTGTTAATGGCTTTGCTTGATCAAGTATTTATATTCTGTGTATGATTTTATTATATATTAAATTCTGACAATAAGGTAGCTTTTCCTCTCTGAGGTCAGTAGTGTTCAGATTAATCAGGCTGACATTTCATGCCGGTGGGTCATGAACTGTTGATAATAGCATTAAATGGTGATTCACTTGCTGCGGGGAGCACAGCTCATTATCCAGTCACTATATTAAATCATCGCCACAAACAGCTAGAATCCTGTGTGTGTGCCTGCACGCATCTGCACACACACACACGAAAATCAGGGGTGGGGTACTCTATCCTGTAGCTATCCATTTCTCTGTTTATAGCAATTGTTTCCAGCATAGAAGGATGGTGGACTTCTCCCCATTTGGGCGACCAGAGGGCGACCTCTCTGAAAAATCTGTTTATGTATGAAACAGGACTATGCAATTTATTTTCTAGCTTCTCTCTGATAAAGGGGCATAATTTTTGTAGCCAGTTCCGTGTTAGACAAAAGCGAAGAAAAATACATGTACATAATTTCTAAAATGTTAGTGCTGGACAAAGAACAAGATGCTAAATGAGAACAACTGAAATCTAAATTGCTTGTGTTCACTGAGTATGGATTTTTATTTAATACTGTGTTTCAGGGGCTTCTATATTAGTTTCAGATGTGCTACTTCCTGTTAAAAACATTCATACTTTAAAAAAAAAAATTAGCCACTACCCCAGTGCAAGAAAAAGCGTATCTATCATAATGGAAAATTTTAAAATAGAAGACTGCCTAAATAGCTTAATGGTGGATTAATTATGTTGAATGAGGGGAAATTCCACTCTCTAATGCTTAAAAGATTTTGCAGTTAAATTTAAATCTTACTTAAATTCAAGTTGCATACTTTAAAAATGAAATTAGAGTTAAGAGTATTGCAAGGCATGTGTTTAGCAATTAATATGAAATGTTGGGCTTTTTTCTTTTTTTCTGGAGCAGAGAACTGGGGAGTTTTCTCCCTCCCTGTCTTCTGCCCCTCCATCCGAGCCAGTATGATTTGTTCTAGTGCAGAAGTGACTTGTTCAAATGCAACACTTAGAGGCACTTCACTTTAAGATACAAAGGCTTACTTGAAGTATGAGCTTCTCAGGGTCTTTGTAAGTGACACTGGAGAAGTAATTTTTTTTAATATATGTTTTTTTCTAGAATATATTATGTTTAATCAGAATATAAATATTAATTAGCATGAGAACTGTGTTAACCTCAGTATTAACTTTAAAACTGCAAGGTTGGGAGTTTTTTCACATATATGTACATTTTTATAAAGGGTGACAGAAAGGGAAACCTTTTTCTGAAGCAATTAGCACACTATATACTTTCAGAGAAGTTAAAAAAAAAGGAATTACGAAGGGAAACATTTTAAATTCCTCAAATGGCTTTTTTTTTCCGGTTAAATAGCAGCTAAAACTGCCAAGAGAAACAAGGTAACATGAAAAAACCGTAGGCCACTAGAGGTCACTGTTTGGTAATCAACTTCTAATGAACCAGAACTGTCAGGAAGGCCAATAAATTACACTGTGGATTTTTCTAATTACGAATTCCTATTTAATCATTCAATGACAAGTTAACTGTGGCAGTGGTTCTCTGTACTTTGCATACACAGTTATGTTAATGCACTATTATATTTCTTAGGATGGCGGTCCTCCATCATTAGAGCAGTTCATTACCAAAGACTCTCTTATCTAATCATAATTACTGATTATGAGAAATAATTAACTTTGTTACCCTTTTGATTCTGTTCATAGGCAAAATGCACTCTTTTTCTTTTCTTTTCTTTTCTTTTTTTTTAATGGAAGACCAGGGCAAGTATTGACTTTAGATACCTTTACATTAAAGAAAAAAGGTTACTTTGGTTTTGTGCAAAATTGCTTAAGTTGTAGTGGTGGAATAGTTACAGTTAGTTGGGAAAAAAGAGGTAGACAAATTATTTTATAGTGGGTCTCCTTAAGTTGTCATTCAGTACAGTTAAATGTGAAAATGTGTTTTGTTTCATGAAAGTGCAGCATTTGGAGCATGTAAAGATTGGTAAATTTAAACCATATGATTGCATATTTGCTCATCCTGAAACAATAAAAGTAATAATAAAAATAGTATCTCTTTTTAAAAGTATTTCCATACTAAACTTAGAATTAGTTCATACATAAAGAAGTATGACTTCTAATTAAATTACGAGAGTTTGAACTCATTGGGTAAGTGAGAGAACACTGAAAAGTACATTGCATTTTAGGCTGGAGGGCAATGCTAAATCCAGTTCTCTGAAAGAGATGGACTATCTGTTTTGCAGAGGAGTAATAATAGAATTATGTGCGGAGGATCCCTAAACAGGAAATAGAACTGGGAAGGGCCTTATAACGAAGGGATGCCTTAAATGGAAGCTCTGTATCTTTCCAATTTAGGCTGCTTTTCTAGCAGTTGTTGTCATCTTGCATTATTGTACTGCTTTGCCTTTTCAGTGCTGAATAAAAGCTTCAAGAATTAACTGTGAACATGCTGCAGGCAGCAGAAAATGCTTTGTTACTTTATGGATATGGGGTTAGGCATGCTTAAAAATAAGCATGTATTTTAAAGGAGAAGCTGAAAGATAGAGTGTGGGGGCTGTTTACTGTATCTGGAGGCTAGATTCAATGCCGAAGCGCTTGCAGAAAGGAGAGACCTATCTGAAATGATGCACTCTGATGGTGGTTCAGATTATCAAAAAAATTCTTGGTCTTATACCACTGATGACACTTCAGGGGACAAGGTTCAAAAGTTCATTCAAAAATGTTCAATGCAGTCTTCAGTCCTATTTGTTAAGCATTTCTTTCCGATTTCAGTTTGTAAAGCTGTATCAGTTATCCTACCATAGAGCGTACCCGAAACAGATATAATTAAAACTTGCACTGGGCAACTCTCCAGCAGAATATTCTAGAGATGGATTTCTTTTGAAATTTCCTGCCTGACACTTCTTTCTGGCTGTACGTTGGTATTTTATTTTAAAATTTTGTTAGATTGCTGCTGTTAAATACTAGATATTTTTTAAATGTTCTGAATGTAAATATGCCTCCACTGCTTGGGTTTGGGGTATGGCATTGCTACATCTTCAGCTCTTAGATAAACCAGAAATACTTAGGAATAGGTATGCTGTGCTGTTCCACTCCATTTTAGTGCTTTTTGTTTTATTTTTCCGCATTTACAATGTTTTTATTTTCTTATATAACAGGAAAGGACTAATGAATGCATTGATAGAAATTTACCTGCATGACTTTAGGCTTCTGCAGCTGGCTTTCTAAGAAGCAAACCTTTTATTAAGCAGAGCACTTGAAGCTATACCTGTTGAGCAATACAGTTTAAATGCATACCTCAATGTGATTATTTATATTTTTATTTTTTTAGCAATGTGCTTAATGCCTTCTTTATTCAGCAAAAAGCCATGCTGCAGTGTTTTGTTGCTTTTGGGGGCCTATGTGAGGGTAAAGTGGTAAAAAAAATCATAAAGGACTAAAGTGTTTCTTGCTATTTTGTTTTTTTAAAAGGGGCTTAATGTCTTGTTATGGTTGTACTAATACTGGAGAAATATGTGAACAATAATATTAAAAATTCCTGGTTTATTTTTCCTTCAAAGGTTCTTGTTTTTCTGTTGTAATACGGGGTTTCGGCTATTGTGTATCTATTCCACAACGCTGTGTAAACATAATTGTGTTTTGCTGTAGAGTTAAGGTAGAATGCGTGAGTATTTTGTACTTTCCAGATAGAGACATTCAAGTCCAACTAGCAAAATCTGCAAACGTGGTGGTGTCTGGCTAACTGCTGTTTGTCATTTACAGGGCTCGGCAATTTTGGCCACATGTCTGGTTTTGTCGGTCATGAATTTGCGTGTATGTTGCTCAGTCAGAATAGATGAGATGACAAGCTGTGATGCCACCGTGGACTGCTGGTTCTATTTGTGGCTTTTGCTATCCTGCACAAATACTAGGCTTTTGGGGGTTTGATGTTGTTATTCATTTTTGTGGTGTGTGTGGATTCTAGCTAGAGCAGACAGAATAGGTCTTCTGAGATGTTACCTTCTTCTAAGGGGATATTATAAATTTTCATCCCTTTGAGCATTTGCTCCTATAATCCCATAACAGTCTATTTTCTCCTTATTGATCTTCTGCATAGAGTGGAAACTTCTGAAGAAAGTGGGGGGGTGATGGCCTCAGTGAGTGTCAAATACGCAGCTCTGTCACCTTTCTAATGCCAGATAAAAAATATTCTTGTTTTTGCGCTATGTGATCAAAATGAAGTTTTATTTCTAGGACTGGAAGCCTCATTTGGGCAAGATGGGAATTGTGCTAGAGCCTGTGTGCTGGATTTTAGTTGCATGGAGGGTTAACACTGGTCCGCGTAGTTGAGAAGCTGTGTGCATGTTCGTGTTTTGGTTTTGGACTTCCCCTTAAAGACTAGAAATTCAAACAGTAGTGCTGGCCAAGCAGATGATGGGTCTTTTTTTTTTTTTATAGCTTAGTGCCATGTGCTTTACATTTGGACTGACCTCTTCTGCTTTGAAAATTTGGTATCTTGGGTAAATGGAATATACTGCTCCCGTTCTTAACTGGCTGTCCTGCCTTCTTGCTAACATTCAGATAGAAACAAAAATATGTGTTCTGAACTGTGCTAAGCTCTGTGCAGTTAGTTTTGCTGTCCAAGACTGCAGATACTTGCAATCATTGTTAAGTTTTAATATTTCTGTATAGGTCTGCAGACTCAAATGAGATTAGGGTTGGGTAAAGGAGTAGCTAAATCTGGTACTCCAGCAAGAACACCTAAGGGCTTCTTCTGTTGTCTAGGGCTTTTAGGGTGGGGTATGGATTAAAGTGAGAGAATAGGAAGGATTACTGGCATGAACTACTGGCTTTAAATGTTTTTGATACAGTATTTTGGGTATTAAAAATAAGCAAATAATTCGATCAATTGTACTTTATTTCCTCTCATTGCAGTGCTGTTAACCTTTTTACTTGGTAACTTTTCAGGTGCTTTGATATTCTCTTTGACATTACAATGACTAGAACTAAATGTAATGCTTTTAAAAAAAACTGCTGCAGACAGAATGATCTCATCAGGCCTTTCAGCTTGTACTTCTGTTGAAAAAATACACACATCTTCTGTGTGTATTTGCCTTTTGCAACTTATTTTCTTTGGCTAATCCTTTTGGAGGCATCAGTTGCTACTTAATACCGTCTCGTAAAACTTTTCTGGTGCATTCCCCTCATATTAAACTGCCTTAACAACAGCTTCTACTCAGTTTTTGCATGATTTATTGAGAGGGCATATTCTTTTCTGTGTTTTGGCGCCCTTCTATAATACATCTAAATCAGATTAAAGATTTTTATTCTGGTGTCCATGGCCAAGTTCAAGTACTAATCCCTATAGAATTCCTCTCATGGCTTCCTTTAAAAGCATAAGGCTTCTCATTATCATTTTGCCTATTTTGTTTAATCGGTTCTTTATCCTTCCCTCTGCACTACCTTCTACCTTCAGTTTCGGATGATGTTAACATAATTTTTTCTGTGCGCAAAAGAGATATCCTCTGCTACTATAACACATGTATGTACCTATTGTTTATATACATGTATCCTCATGATTCATGTAAATCCCTAAGTATGTTCTCCTGGAGGTCCCCGAGGGTCCTTCCGTGTACAGCAACACTTCTCAGATTGCCACGTAGGACTGGAGAGTTTGGTACTGTCTTTTGTCTTCGGACAGCACCTAGCAAAATAGGGACCTGACCATGACAGCAAGGGAAGTGCTAAATAAAGGCTATTAAAGCATTCTCTAGCTGCATCTTCTGCCTTCATATTATTCTAGGAGGAAAAAAATCTGTTTAATTACTCCCTCTCATGCTGGGCTATCCAGAACAGGTAGCATATTGCACAGCTCTCTTGCATCTTTCTTTCAGTCTCTGCTACTGCTAGGAAAATAGCTGCATGGAGCATTAATGCTGATGCACACAGTCTGATCCACTCTTCATTCTTGCTTGTGCTTGTGGGAGGCGGGGGTGGAGGAGGAGGAGGGAATTATTATTCTGCTGCTGACACAGGGAGAATGAAAGTGGCT
Source organism: Gorsachius magnificus (assembly GCA_034008185.1). NCBI lineage: Eukaryota > Metazoa > Chordata > Aves > Pelecaniformes > Ardeidae > Gorsachius > Gorsachius magnificus. The sequence goes on from CM067082.1 coordinate 121,784,644, forward strand.
TGATGCAACAGAAGATTATGTTCCCTGAGGATAAACAAACAGAAGGAGATAAATTAGGAGAGAGGATAATCCTGTTAATATGTGCATTCCTTAATTCTGATTCAGTTTTTCAAAATGTATGATTTCACAGAGGTTAGAGATTTAATTAGTACCTGTAAACCATCTCTTAAAGTTTACCTTTTAGATAGTGGAGTAATGCTTTGAGTTGGCATTTGAGATACACAAATTTGCCCATAAAGAGGAATTGTAGGTCGTGATATGAATATTGCGTGAGGGAAAAAATAATAATGTGCACATCACCATCCCTTCCTCAATTAAAAAAAAAAAAAAAACCCAACAAAACAAAAAAACAACAACTTTTGTTCTCTGGACTTTTTCACAATACTGTTTGTTAGGAAGTCAGAGCAGCTTATTCCTTGCAGTCTTCTGTTGCTTTTTCAGCAGAAGCTGGGCCATTGTGATATTTATCTGAATTCAAACAAGGCTAATTAAAAGAGCTGCTGACAGTTGTTGTGATCTGACTTTGACTGGAGCTTGATGGTCATTATGGGTAAATAATGAACCAGGTCTGCAAATGTAGCAGCTGCCAACTTGGGATAGAAGAACAGCTATTGCGTCCAATTTAAGGATCTATCGACCGCTTCCCTTCTCCCTGCAGATCTTCTTCCTAGCAGAAAACTAATGTTTTCTACTGCTTTGTTTTGTGGCTTCAGCTATTTCTGATATAGTCTATAATTTCCTCTTAAATATTTAACCTAGTCCATTATTAGCTTTCAGAGTTAACAACTTTTCCATTGGGCTTTCTTTGCATTTTTATTTTGATTTGTTTTGTGGGTGGGGTTTTTTGCAGTTTGTTTTTATGTACAATGTAACTGCTTAAATAATGATGATAATGTGTATTTAATTTGCCTGTTGCTGCAGAATAAAAATCCGCTAGGCTTTTTTCTTTGTGCAGCCACAATCTAACAGATTGTATTAATTGGATTATGCTGTAAAAGAGATGCTTCTACTTCCTTAAACGTGCTTTTGTCTGGAGTAATATTGAGTGCTCGTTGTATAAATCTTCAAAGCACTGACCTGAACCTCCATTTCCATTTTTGTCCAAACATCACTAGTTTATGAGGTATGGTGATGCAAAACTCTATTTATCAGAAGAGAGGAACAGCACTGACTTTCATTGAGGTGCACTTCCAAGTACATTGTCGCTTCATCATGAGCTGTGCCTTGTCCCATTAGCAAGCAGGAATGGGTGCGTTAAAGGGAAAACAAATTTTAACAAGAGATTAATTCAACTTTCTTCTAGAATCCCTGCCATTATAAATGCAGTATAGGTATTTAAAAGCCACCACAGAATTTGATATACACAAGAACTTAGCACATCTACCCAGCATTTGCTCAGCTGCCATTAGGAAAGGCAGCGTGTATTATGCAAAATGTACGAAGGCGCCTGTGCATAGTGCATAATGTGGCAGAACTAGGGATCTTGCTGGGAAGAAATGATCCCAAGCGTGCCCCTAAAAGACAAGTCTTGCTTTGAGATATAATGATGAAAAATTGCCCATTTATTTGTGTCTTTGCGTTTCAGCGAAAACGAAACTTTGACTCGTTGTCTGTGGTGCTGCTGCAGCGGTTTTGTGCATGTATGTATGTGTCTGCATGCACGGGTGTTTCCGTTCTTGCTCTGGAAAGGCCAGCAATACGTTAACAAGGGGTTATGTTATGCTGGTTTATGTTAAACCAGATCACCCCCTAACATGTGCGGAGCCATTCATCTGTGTCACCAAAACCCAAGAGAACATCTGACATGGACTTCGAAACAGAAACAGTGATCACTTACAAATCAAACATGGCACGCTCTAAACCGATTGTGCACGGCAATCTTTTTGAGAAAGGACAACTAATTGAACATGATAAAGTGTAAAGTTAATTAACACCCTTAAATTTGTTGATTACTTTCACGGGATTATATTGTTCGTTGAGGAGCAGCTTTCTGTCCCAGCTGTCGCCTTTTTAGCGAATGTCGCTGGTAAACAATAGAGACACCATAACAAGTCGTAAATGGTCCCTGTGACAGCAGCCCCTTGTGAGGCTGCATCTGTAGAAAATGATTAGAACAATTGCATTTTAAAGACGGCTCACATTGCAGCCCGGTCCCATCGGCCCTCTTCTTTATCTCCGCTGATGGCAGGCTGGTTAAAACATTTAAGTTCTTTTGAGCAAATTAAGTGATTTACTGTGTTTTAGTTATATGGCAGCAGAATAGCTTCATAGGTCTAGCTTTGATGCTGATTTTTATAATGGGGAGAAACACAAGCCCTTTGAGTCGTGTTGTGTTGGGGGGGGGGGGGGGGGGTCTGACACTGTTCTATTTACTTGTTTCCTGGCAATAGATTGAGGATGGCAGACGTTGTCTATGAAGCAAGTAGAAAAAATTGATACCACATTTATATTTTCTAAAATTCTAAGTCTCCTTATGGCTATTTTAAATGTATAGTATAATTTAAAATATTCTGCTTTTATTTTCAGTAGGGATTTGTAGCTGATTTTGCCTATACACATCTTTTAATTGGTTTTGGATTTATATATGTAGCGAAACAATAGTAACCTCTTCAGTTAATCTTTCCCTGTGCATCTTGGTTTAACTTTTTCTGAGTTGCAAAAAACAAAGTATTTCACGTGAGCTGGCAGGTACTTAAAAAGAACTGCTTAGTCCTTAAAAATGCATACACATACACAAGATGATACACTGATGCAGGCTCTCAAGTTCAACCTATCTGAAAGAGAGCAAACATGACAAGAAACTGCTTGTTTGAGGCTACTACAGTCGCTTAAGCTGCATTTTTTTAAAATTATCAGAATAAAGGGCCGTGTTCTTTCACGTCCCAAAGCTTAAAGCAAAGCCTCAGCTCTTACGCTTGAAGGTGCAACATTGTAAAATAGAAGAGAGGATTAAAACTCTAGCACTGCTCTTCTTGTTTATTTATTTTATCCAGTTTAGATCACAAAATTAGTTGTTAAAATTCCGCCTTGCTCAATAGACTACATGTTGAATAGAAAAATGACAAAATAGATGGTTTTTTGCCTAAGCTTCTTGATGTTATAGCCTTCATCTCCAGCTTGTCCTTCGGAGTCTCTGAAGCAGCTAGATGCTGTTATATTCACATCGGTTTAGTTTTCCTTCTCAACTTTGTGAGCAGCAATTTTTTTTTATCTGCAGGTGCAATGCAACAGTGGGATGGCATGAGTATATGCTTGGGTGCTCTGTGTTTTCAGCAGTGTAACTTTTTCAGCATCACCACTGTGATGGTGCTCTAATGTGTAGCCTTGTAATCCCACTTCTTTTTAACTCATCTGCACTCTGCTCCTCTTAACGGAAATGTAGTAAAACTGAAACCAAAAGCAGATACTTTCGTGTTACATCTTTACATTAACATCTTTTTTTTTCTAGCAAATTGTATTCTTAAAAATAAGCAAACTGTGAAACCAAGCTGCTTTAGTGATGTAGCTATAGAGGTAAGACTTTTTTTTCTTTTGGAACTGAAAATATCAGCAGCAAAGTACAAGAATATGGAAGGGCAGGGTGGCTACTGAACTAGGCTGCCTGGCTTGGAGGCTAAAACTTGAGGTCATCTCCAAACTGTCCCAGGATAACTGCAACCGCTTGCTGTTGTTGTATGCAGGCTCCTAAGCCTCTGTTCACATTTTCGTCTAAAATTTTGAACTTGGGAGCCACTCTGCATCAGGTTCACTGAGCAGTCCATTGGCAATCAAAGTGAGAAGCACATGGCTTGAACTAATCCTTGCCCCACAACTAACTGAGCCAGATGCAACAAGATGCTTTGAAGAGCAGTTTTTTATGTATCTCTTCTGATGAAAGAAATTAGTTTTTCAGATCTTAGTCCAAAAGCTTCTAGCACATGAGTAGGAAACCCATCTCCAAGTGGGTATGCCATACTGCAGTGCTACTCTATAACTTCTCGCCATGCTTTTTCTCAGATTCATTTTTTTGCATGCCCCCTCACTAGCTAGAGCTCCTACCACATTTATTTGCAAACCTGTTCCTGTCAGTTTATATCTCTGGGAAAAATTCTGATGCTGTTGTGACCTATTGACTCAGAGCTGAGCTGTTCTCTGGGATCTGCTGGTGTGACCTCCTTGAAGGATTCTGCATGCAGATGTGGGAGGAGCTCCTAGAGAAGCCAAGTGTAGGACTGCAGCCATGGGCTCTAGCAGTCTTGCTTTGCAGCAGAGAAAATCTTACACATGCTAATCACAAATACAGTATAATCTCATAAACCATTCCCTGAGGATGAGAAGAGGCTTTTTGTATTTTAGAAAGAACAAATAGATTCTGAAGGACTTTTGACCCTAATCAGCAGTGTTACCTAAAGCACTGTCTTAGGTGGTAAGAGATCTTTAAAAAAAATCAAAAGATGAGAAATAATCATTAGCTTTTTAAAATTACATTAGCTGCTCTGCTTTTTCCATTGCTCTCTAGTATTAGAAGCTGATAATACTTTGCTGGCTTGTGGTGTTGGTATGGAATCTGTGATTGTGAAATAAAGCTGTGCATTCCTGTCTAATGACTTTTTATTTCTATTTTTAGCTGAAGTTACAGTTCTAGTACTCCTAGACTCCCTGCCAATTTTTTTTTTTTTTTTTTTTAAATTGCCATTGTTACAGATTTGCTGCGTTGCTTGTTTAATTCTGATAAAATAGCTGATAGTTGGCAAGGACCCTAGATGATAAAATTTACCATGAAGTAAACAGGTTTTTGTTTTTAAAAAGGTAATTTTCCAAGCCTTCTGCATTATACAACAAATTGCTCTTTTTTTTCTTAACTAATTTATTTTTTCTACTTGAAATGTAAGTGTTTGAACAAGTGAGAGAGTGCAGCTGTCAGAAGATTAACCAGCTGAAAACTATTGTCAGCATTAATTTTGCTCTAATAAATGACTCTCTGAAGCTATTTAGCAGTCTGTAATCTAGATACAAGGCTATTGACCTATGATGGATAGTACTGGATTTTGTTTGTAAGCTTTGACTTAAATTGTCTACTTAATTTGCTGCAGGTCAGATCACAGGATTAGTGGTAAAGGCCATTATGTGGTTTGAATAAAAATAGCTAGAGGAATGGAATGAAAATCATTGTGTTTATTAATGTAGCAATCTTTGCGGTTATGTACCTAGTAAACTGGTAGCCAACAAGATGACAATGACCTGTTTGTGTTAGCTCTAAATCTTGGCTTCGCCTGTAGCCCAGTTCCTGAGTTGCCTGGGGAGGAGTTGTTCAAGTGAGATTAAGGATTGGCTGCAAATAGGGTGTCTCTCACCCTGAGCAGGAAGATCTTCACCACTGTACATATTTCTGTACCTCAACAGTGTCATATATATAGACTGGTATTTTTTTAAAGCTGCAGGTCTGCCTGAGTTCTTCTGGATGCTTCAATTCTGGACTCACCAGTACAAGAAAGATACAGATCTACTGGATTGAGTCCAGCTAAGGGCCATGAAGATGATTAAGGAACTGGAGCATCTTTCATATGAGGAGAGACTGAGAGAGCTGAGAGTGTTTAGCATGAAGAGAAGGCTCAAGGGGGATCTTATCAATGTGTATAAAAACCTTGTGGGAGAGAATGAAGAAGAGGGAGCTAGACTCTTCTCAGTAATACCCAGTGACAAGACAGGAGGCAATGGGCACAAATTAAAACACATGAAATTCCATCTGAAACACAAGAAAACACTTTTTTACTGTGAGGGTAGTCAAATACTGGAAGAGGTTGTCTAGAGAGTCTGTGGAGTCTCCACCCTTGGAGATATTCAGAAGCCAACTGGACATGGTCCTGGGCAAACTGCTGCAGCTGACCCAGCGCAAGCATGGGGCTTGAACTACATGATCTTGAGAAGTCCCTTCCAACCCCAGCAGTCCTGTGATTCTGAGATTCTAGGTTGTAATATAGGTTGAGCAGCTACTTCATCGTGGGAACCTCTTTCCTTTACTCTGTAGCCTATTGGCACATAATTGGTAGATATTTACTATTTTTGAGACCTTGATCTGTCAAATCTGTCTGAAATTCTTCAGTGACTTCAAAAGGTAATGCATGTTGGAAGGCAGGATGGGGGAAATAAATGCTTGACAGATGCAGAAAGGGTCATTTGTAGACACAGTCACACAGAGCAGTTGCACAGAGACAGCGCATCAGTTGAAATTTTTATGGGAAAGCAAACACAAATTCTTCAAATTCTTCAGCATGAGGAGCTGCAATGTAGCTGTCCATGATGTTGGAAAAGAAGTCCAATACCAACTGCTTCATTCTTTAGCTGTGGTACAGCACTTACACAGGCTTAAGGCTTTAAGTTCAGAGAAGCTCTGATTAGCCTGCTGTGGTTGCCCACTTTATCAAAACTTTTTGTGCACAGACTTGGTTGCCATGGTGGCTTAGTTGTGGCCTTATTTTTTTTCTCTTTCTACTATTTTTTATTGCATGATTTCATTTATTAATGGGGAAAAAGGAAAACAGAAATGTCCTGTTTAAGTGTGATGTATTTCTAAGAGAATGACTTTTGCTATTTGAGGTTAGATTGTATTTTTTGTTTGTTTGTTTTTTAGAAAAGCTCTGTCTTCAACTGATAAGCTTTTTAAGAGTGCATTTTCATTTGTCACGACACAACATCTAGCTCAGTGAAGGCTGTTCCAGTTACACTCTGAAAACTATTTCAATAGAAACATTTATTAATGCTTATTATGGTAGCTAATCGGTGACAAAGAACTGTGAACCATAGCTGGAGAGCAACCTGACTTACTGTAGAAACAAAACAGTCCGCCACATGGAGGAAGAACAAACTGTTTCACTTGGACTTTCTGTTTGTCAGGACACTGTACCTAGTTAATCATGTTCATTTGAAAGTAGGTCATTATCTGCAGCTGTACATCCTAACAGCCCAAAGTTGGATGCATAGCACAGAAAATTTATAGTGGCTATGCTTCTTGCTGAAGTGAAAAGTAGTGAGGAAGCTGATGTGTTCATCAGTTTGGGGCAAATTTTTCTAGCAGTTCTACATATTAAATCTGTTGAGGATGAAGAGATTAAGGATATATGAGCAATTTATATTCGAATTAGGCTTCTTTTAAGAAATAAAATACTTGAGGGACATAGATATCACATGAAAATTTTGATGGTTTTGTGCTTAGGAACTGTATAATCAAAGAACTGTGGTGTGTGCTTACAGACCTGTGGTAAAGGCAGGATAGACTTACAGGAATAAAACTGGGAATGATGTGTTTGTGTGTGTATGTGAATCATTTTTACATTACTTTTTACATAGTTCTTTACATAATTGTATATGTGTTATGTGTAGGAAAATCACTCAAATTAAGTAGTTTTTTGCTTCAGATTAGAAATATAATAAACTGCAGATTCAGAAGGCTTGGGTTTATATGCCTATGTCTTTTAGATGTTCAATTATGTGAAAATCAGTGAACGCTGATAAAAATTAGCTTAGGTTTTGAAAAGCTGATAAAGGCAGAGTTAACTTTGAGCAATTGTGTGTCAATAGCTGTATGTGAAGAGTAGTTTGACAAAACAAAAAATTTATTTAGTAATCCACATACAGTGAATTTTGCAGGGTGCAAAGTTGCAGGGAGGGTTGATTGTTTCTTCATGTGAAACTATAAAGAGTGACATTGCCAGTTTTCTATAAGTCTTGTAAATTTTTTATCTGCTAGTATTCCTGAAAGATACAGCCTTCCATAAGGTGGCTTTATCTTCATCAAAGGGTTGAGAATTAAGAGCTCTGATCCGGTAATAGGGTTACTTTTACATAAACTTGGAGGAGTTCATCGTAAGTGAAGTATTAAGCACATAAATTTTACATCATCAGACCCTTATTGATAAGGTAAAGTTTTTAAGGTTTTTAGAAACACTGGTATTAAATCAAATGTTGTCTTGATTCAGGTGTTGGAGCTGCTCGAGCTGGAAACCTTACTTTCATGGTTGGTGGAGTGGAACAAGAATTTGATGCTGCCAAAGAGTTGCTGACATGCATGGGTTCTAATGTGGTCTACTGTGGAGAGGTTGGAACTGGACAGGTAATGCTTGCTGAAGCCTTACTAGTTATCTCAGTCTTTTTTTGTTGTTGCTTTGTTTTTCTTTAATGATACCTAGTCTTTTATTCCAGAACTAAATGCATTATAATATATCTTCATACTTGTTTGCTTGTTTACTTGTCTTCAACCTTGTGTATACAAAATAACCTCATGGCAGTTTTCTCCAGCATGTTGTATAGCTTAGCACCAAAACATCTGATCTGGTTCTTCTCCACATTGGCTTGTTGAGATTATACTTCTTTGAGGACACATTTTAATTTTGTTTCTTCTAAATTTAGATTTACTGAATGTTCTGAAGGACAAAATGCCCCTACATTCCATGTATACTGACTGAGCTATTGTACTAAAAAAAAAAAGTATTTCCTAATCTCTGAAGGAACCATTGGGCAGCTTTCATTGACTTTATGCTATTGTAGGTCTGTGCTTCCCAGCGCTACCTTTAGAAGAGAGCTGTCAGAACATATTTGATTGTACTGTCCTGGACCTAGTTAAAGACGACTCCTACATGTTAGCTCTATGAAAATGTAGAAACTAATTGACAGTCTAACTTATTTTCAGGCTGCAAAGATCTGCAACAACATGCTCTTGGCCATAAGTATGATTGGAACTGCTGAGGCTATGAATCTTGGAATCAGGTTTGTTTGATTTTTGTATTGGATTGAAGCACTTTCCGTGTGTTAACAGTTTTTGTGTTTTACGGTTGACTTTCACTGAGGCAATGATGATTAGATGGCATAGATAAACTTTTGCCAGAAATTCTCCTACAATGCCATGAACATGCTAAAGGGATTATTTAACCAATGTAGGGCTCTTCAGAACAGGAATATTCTCTTGTATTGGCTGTATAGATTGTTGCACTCTATGTCTGAAGTTAAGAGTTTATTTGTTCTGCTGTAGTGCAGTGTACAATGTTTGTCTTGCATTATAAACATACAGGGGTAATATAGAGGTAACTTTTTGTTTGTATTCTAAGCTAATGTACAGTGTATTCAGAGTATTATACTCCCATATGGCCCTTGTTGGCTTTGTTGACTTTGTTAAATTGTTCCAAAATATGTTGTAAAGTAAAATGTCTAGTACAGTGTGTATATCAAGTTAAGATCAAAGCATAAAAAAGAACATCCACCTTCCTGCTCAACTTTACCACTGCAGTTTGTCCTAATTGCCAAAATTCCTGCTTTGTCAAAAAGCTGGAGTATGTTCCACTACACTCTTGTCAGTGCTAAGACTACTCTTTCTTTTATAGCAGGTGATGCACCTGACTTGTAAGTGGCAGCATATTCAACCAAAATTATTTTTCCTTTCAATTGTAATCTATTTATTTTGCTGTGGTCTTTGAGATTTTGTTTTGTTTTCCAACAGAGTGCATGCAAGTACCGGTTCAGTATCACAGTACTTGAACCTTCATAAATTCTCTTAGCCAGATCTAAAACATTTGCAAATTTATAGACAGAGAAGTCCTATGTTTGAAGAGATTATCTTGCAATTGTGTGTCTTTTAAGGGCTCTTCATGAATTATTTATCTGCACAGTTGCATCCTTAAAATTGGCCTGTTAAAACTACAGATATTTTAGATAGTTATCAACTGGGCTTTAGACCGTGTGTTCATGTGGATTTGATACACTATAAAAACAGCAAGAGGGCATCAAATGCTTAAATAAATAAAAAAGAACGCCTACATGTGCGCACATACACAAGGCAATGTAATGGATTCACATTTCCTCTTAATTACCATATCAAGATGCAGTTGTTTTATTGAATTGCCCTTGTCTCAGATGTTAGACTATCTTGACCTATTAAGTTGTCATGTTGTAATTGAGATAAAAGAGGAATTTGCTTTGCATCAGTGCTAATTGGTTTATCAATATCCTGTACCATTTACATTTTAAAATTGAGAGTCTGTAAGATACTGAAGCATGTCCGCATCAAGCCATAATAAAAACAGTAGCATTGTATAAAACTATTGTAATCCAGTGTAGTGTAAAGCTTTCATCAGGTTCTGTTTTAAGTCATGGTTCACTTAGTAAAGCATATGCAACTGATTTTTCATTATATTTTTATCTACATTTGTAGGAATGATTAGAGTTAAAAGTGAAGATAAAATAAAATCAAGAGGTTTGGAAGACAGATATTCTGGGCATGTAAGCCCTGTGCAGAAGGGCTTGTAGTTGATGCTTGTAGTCACTGCAGCTTGAAGGTTTTTAGAATTTTCATTTTTCATTTTGTCCTTTTCTACTTAAAATTTTGTCTAAATTTGTGTTCAGCATTTGTGAGCAAAAATCCAGTGTGAAAGTGACAATATACAAACCTTCCTACCCTATAGTCATGGTAATAAAGAAGGTACTGTACTTACTGTAGAAGAAACCTGCTGATTGTAACCCAAATTATACAAAGAGCAGAATTTCTTTTAGTCTGAAACTGCATGAGGTTTAAGATAGAAACAGCAATTTAAAACCCTATGAAGTAATTTAGAACCCTTGCATTGATTTTACATGCTAAGATTTAAATCCTGGAGAAGATGACTTCCGCTTATAACTAAAATAAGAGCTTTTCACTTTTGGTGTGTACAAATTTCTAGTGTACAAGTTAACAGTTGCAATTCTAATCATTAGGAATTTTGCTATATTAATAAATTTATTAGATTTTTTTTTTCAAGTCTAAAACTTAAAGGATAGGGTGGCTGCCTAGTCTGGAGAATGTAGGAAGCTGAACTTGATTTGTTAGATTGATGCATATCTGGTAAAGAGAGTCTGACTCTGACCTAATAATGGTAAAGGACACTGGAAGTCTAAAAAAAGTCATGATAAGAATTGTGGAGCTTAGACATGTTCTTAACTTTTGGACAGAATATAAAATATCTTCATGTCATACGTTGTGTAGATCTGCTGCATCATTTAAATCTTGAGGTTTAGGGACTTTGGATAATTAATTGTTCAAAATATTGCTGACTGAACTAGATGTAATTAGGAAGTTGTATTACAGCACCTTCCAGAATCCAATATATTCTCTGAGCTTAGGTCTTTGGAACAGTGTGATATTAATTCTATTAATAAGCCACTTCTTCTCTAATGTTTTCATAAACCATGCAGCCTAAATTTTCATTTTCTGAAGCAGGCAATTGCTGGTTTATTCATTTCAGATTTTTAAATGACATCTGCTATTGTTTTATTTATTTTATTTTTGAAATTACGGATTTTTTCTAAACTTCAACATAAGTAGCAAATAGAATGTGGTGAGGAAGAAGGAAAACTGGCATTAGTAAACAAAAATTCCACAATAAACTCCAGGAAAAATAGGCAATATTGCTATGTAATTTCTACATTTATATTCCATTTAATTTTCTACTTTAACATCATCTTCATTTACTAATCATCTTCATTTACTAATGAAGATGTCTGTTTTCACTGGGAGTGATTTAGTTAAGATTCCATAACGAATTAAAAAAAAAATCTATCCTGAGTTTTGACCACTGAAATGTTTGTTTTGTTATGTTTTGGTTTTCCCATTAATTTCCTGATGCTTTATGAATGTTGCTACCAAAATTTAGAAGGTATGGCAGACATCCTGGAAATGAATTCATATTTTCATTTGTATTTTCTTTTTTTTCTAGCGTGATAGTGCAACTTGTCAGTAGAAAAATCTTGAGTACATTTTGCTATACGGTTTTATGGATAATGTGCGTATTGCAAAATACTGTAGTGACTTACTGTGTAAAACCAACACACAGAGTATATGTAAACTTCACAAATGAGAAATAAAAATATTAAGTGATAGTGTCCACAGCCACAGACTATTCTTCTTTTTCATTTTGCTGATCATCTCAGTGTCAGTAACTTTCTTTTGCTGAGCTCTGATTTCCAATTTAACAATGTCTAATACTAGCAAAATAAAGCTCGGAAATGAAATATTGCTGATACCTGGTTTGTGTTTAGGTCCGAAGGAGGTTGCTGCCTGTCAGGCAGTTTGTGGTCCCTTCAGAAACTACCTGCACAGACTCAGGGAAGGGTTTCTGTGGTGATACAAGATAGGATAACGTTGCTTAATATGGTTTGGATACAGGGACCGGGAGAGCAATAGGGGCTCAATGGCAATAACCTTGCTGCAAAATCACTTTTGTACTTCCAACAGCAGAGACAGTCGTTTCTATGAGGAGGGACTGCACTGGCACCCAGATTTCTGCCAAAAGCTGCCAATACAGTTCTTTCCTAAGCAATTTTACTGTATATCAATTTGTGCCTGCTTGCTTTTTTTAGATATTTAAAATTAAAAGATGGTAAAAGAATTTTGCCTGCTGATGCTAAGTCTAAACATATTTTCAGCCTCTAGATCTGGTTTCTGTGAGCACCCCTGGGCTGTAGATGGAAGATATGAGCAGAAAGGGGAGTCAACAGCATAGAGAGGAGCATGTGCTGCAGGCTGAGGGACGATTAACCCTGGGCACATCCCCACTGCAGATTTTAGAAAGAGTGCCTTGAAAAAGGCTTCAGCATGAGGCTATAGCTAAGTCTCGTGAAGGTTAGTAATGACACTTGAAAGCACTTACCTTGTTTAAAACGCCAATGGCAAAGTCATTTTTAGCTGTGGTAGAAAGGTCCTAAGGTTCTGCTTGAATATTTGCAACTTCATATGGTATTCATCCAAAGCACCTTGAGATGGGAAACTCTCAACGGTTCAGCAACAACTTCAGTTGTTACACCTTAAAATGAGACCAGGACGTAACTTTTTTGTGAGATGCCATTTCAATTTTTCTGTCTGTTCCAGACTGAACTCTTGGAGGAGGGTATGAAAATTTCAGTATGTGGTTTTATGAAAGCTCAGTTTTGAGCAGTGGCTCAAAGCATTTTTATTTTAAATATTTTTTTGGTATGTGTTTCCATTGCTGGTTTTCTGCTGTTCAGTTCATTAGGAGTGTTATTGAAGAAGCATTGATTTGAGGGAAGCAATTGTTTTTGCTCTATTATAAGTACAGTTAATACATGGACTTCTTTTCTGCTTATAAGGGAGAACATTTTGGTAATTGTAAATTCACACGCGCATGCACAAGCTCTTGCCACGTCCAATGGCAAGTTGTTATGGGGACTGGCAGACTGTCATCATTTTGATAGCTTGAGCAGTATATCTCTTGAACAGCAATGGAGCTCTTATGCAGAGAGTATCATATGTTCCCAGCCAATTTACAGGGAAACAGCAATAACATTTTATCATGGTTGAGAGCCCAGTAGCTGCTTCCTATTAAACTTGCCCTTTCAGATACCTGTCTTGGATTAATTTGTTGATTTCAAATGGAAACTCAGTCTTCTCCACTGAAGCATGACTTTCTAGGATAGACTCTCACTGAATGACAATTACTGTATATTCTAGCTGGTTTCAGACCATTACAAGCTTTGGGCACAGTGGAAGACAGAGGACTTCTTCAGTAACTGATTTTAATATATGTCTAATTTTAACTGTCAGTTATGTATGCACCAGTGGATGAATCCTCAGAAAGATGAAATGCAAAGCACTTCTAACTTGCTCTTATTAATGATACACTTGCTGCAAAGGAGAAAAAAAAAATAGGTTCAGGTCTCCTGAAGAGAATCTGCATGGTGTTTAAGAGCAATGAAGTTTGAAGAAGCAGGGATTTAAACTGACGCTATCTTCCTTTTTCTTTTCCTAGAGCAAAAATATGCCAGCTCTAGTGCAGACAATATTTTAAATATCTGTATAATACACACATATCTTTTAAAGTATACTTTTGCAGAGAGCTAGCGGGAGCACTGAGAGAAGAGCAGGAGGGTTATGTGCATTTTGAAATAATAAGCTCTCTGTCTTGCGGTATACTCGCAGCTGTAAGTACAGGCCTCTGCATGCAGCTAGATATGGCACAAGCAGGCACTACATTGCTAAAAATACTGATCTGGATGTAACAATGATAAGGAAACAAACAAGCCAAGAGATTTGTTTTGGCCAAAAAAAGCAACCTCTGTGTATTTGAAAGCTCAGGCATTGTCTGCACCCAGTGCAGGTTTTTTGGATGACAACAATTAAAACAGTCATTCAGGGTGGCTCTTGATGAAGACTTTGATGCACTGTGCAAGATAAAAGTACAATTCAAATACTCTGAAAACATATTAGTGCTGGAAAATACATTTTTAAAAAATAAAGGGCCATTGAAAGCATTCAATTGAGTCAGAGTGTTGGAAAAAGATGGGGAGGAGAATAAAGCTTGATCCCATTCAGGCCAGCAGGGGACTTTCCATTGAATTCCAGGGGCTGCTGCAGCAATTCATAAATAAGACTGCATAGCAATAATGCTAAAAAGCTACCTTTGCAGTACAGTAAGTGATCTTGCTTTGCATTAGGAGGGCAGAATGAGACACGTGCCATTATGGGAACAGGAACTATGCTGTAGGGCCAGCTGTCTTAAATGTAGCTTTTCAAATCCAAGCTGCCTACTGGAATAAATAGACATAAATTTTAGCAACTATTCCATTGGTAATGAGCTTTATTTATTTGCAAATTAAAACCTTGAGTGCTACGGTGCCTGGAATCGGTGTTAGGTTCCCCATGGCTATGGAGATCTGCAAAAAGTCTGTGGTGTAAGAGCTAATGTAAGTGTTGTCTTCTATAAAGGTTAAAGCTCAGCTGATATTGCTTGGAAAAGGTGGTTTATTTTTAACCTGTTTGCTTGTCCATGGCAAAGTAGGTTGTGATATAACCCTTTTAAAATGTCCTTTTGTCATCTTGGGTTGTTACTGGAAAGAATTCCCTTGCTTTCTTCTTTGTCATGATTATAACTGAACATTTGTACAGGGCCAGATATACTGCTGGTGCTCGTTGTTGGTATAAATGTAATTGGTGTAAAATTACACTTGCAACTTGATATCAGCATAACTGTGAATCCAGAAGAGGGTTAATTTTCTATAGCATTGAAGTACTTTCAGGGTCCACATTGAGCAGCATTTTATGCCATCAGTTCTGTGATAGAACAAATGACGTTTCTACTTGGACAAGCTTTGTTTTATCAGGATCAGTAACCTTATCGACAGTTGACCCAGAACTATAATGTATGTTTGCGAATAGATAACATATGTCACAGTGAGAGGCAGACTTGCCTCATAAGCAAGAGTATATAAAGAAGATTTAATAACAGCAAAGCAAAGAATGTACAGATGTATATGGTAGTAATATTTTTTGAGAAGTGTTTTTTGAGAAGTTTTGTTCACTTATTAGAGCAGGATCATTTGCATTATCTTGCTTACATCAAAAATTCACTAGTGTGCACGTATACACATCGCACAAGTAGTTTCACACTGCCACATTTGCTTGTGAGTTTTTTGGTTTGTTCAGCTTTAGAGAATATAATTTTAATATGAAGAACAAGTATGTGACCTATTTCAATAGTAGGTAGCAGAGAATGTGTTTTAGTAATTGAAACATGAGGGAACTGCTGTTCTCAGAGAACCTTTATTTTGCTTGTACTTTCAAAATTGCTAGGTAGAGGGGATTTCCTTAGTGGAAAAGGAAAAAAAGCTCTGAAAACCTACTGCTTAAATGGTGGATTGATGCTCTTTAATTTCAGATACAGCATCCCTACCCCCAATATCAATACTCTGTCATTTTCATGACTTATAATAAAGGGAGAGAAATGATGGTAGGGTCCTAAGATATAAAACAAGTCACCCATGTCTTGTGCATTTTGACATTAACACTTCTCTTCCTTGACCTTTGACAGATTAGGCCTTGACCCAAAGCTTCTGGCCAAAATCCTAAATATGAGCTCAGGTCGCTGTTGGTCAAGCGACACGTACAACCCTGTTCCTGGAGTGATGGAAGGAGTACCATCAGCTAATAATTATCAAGGTGGCTTTGGAACAACACTCATGGCTAAGGTACATAGTAGTTGCATGTGAAGTATGTGCAGTTGCTTCTCTCTGGGCTTCTAGCAAACATTCTTAGTGAAAATTTATGATTACGGGGAAATATGTGTGCATGAACAGAGGGGAACCCAGCCTTTTACTCTGAATTAATGAGTTGTGTAGGGGACTTTTCCTTAGCCTTCAGCCTCTTCCTAGCCACTATTACTGCTGAGCCACCCAGTGAAGTTATATGCACTTCCTTTTTGAGTTCTGCCTTAATCCAGGAGTCCTGATAGACTTGTGTGTATGGCAAGTGTTCAGCAAGTCATTTTAGGTGCCTCTTGTATGGTTGGTCTAGAATTTAGGAGCCTAAGCTCAAGAGAGCAATTTGGGGAAATCCTGGTGACCTAATTAGGTGAAATAGTGGCACAAGCATCTAAGATTTTGGGCCCAATCTCTTCCACATACCTTAACTGTGCTACTGGACATGCCCTCTAGCATCCCCTTCCTTGCTAAGCCAACTAGTTATGTGATTATCTTTCTGCCTAAGGCCATTCTGCAGAAAGCAGATGGGTTTCAACCCACAGCCCTGCAGACTGATTCTCTGCAGGTACCTGCACCATCCTGTGAGTTCTTTTGAACTGTCTTTGTTGGTGGCAGAAGTAGCGCTTTTTATGAGTAATAACCTAGTAATATAAGTTATTTGTCCACAAAGTGGGAGATGTGGGTTTTAGGTCCTTCTCAGCATGAGGAAGTTGTAACCTACAGCTATCCCATCCCAGGAGAGTGCACTTACTGCCGTGCTCTCAGCTGTTATAGGAAAAGCACTGTCCTGAGTCTCTCTGTGGTCAGGAAAGAAAAGCTCTTAGAGGCCAGAGGAAAGTGGGCAAGGAGGTCAGGGCTCCACATCTCACTGATGAGGACACACAGTTGGAGGAAGGAGCTATAGAACTCTGACTCTTGTACTACTTCTTGGTTTAGCACAATGATTGCCTAAAGGTAAATTATAAAAACAGCCCTGGAAGAGGTCTCGCATCTAAGCATGTAAGTGCAGGAAATAATTTCGCACCAAATAGTAGTTTCATGGGGCTACTGTCCTCAGGGAGGCATTTGAGTTCATACAAGACAGGTTTCAGGCATACCAGTTTATGAGCACTCCCAACTGGTTAGGCATTCCGGCAATTTTCAGCTATTCCACATACAGTGGAAATTAAGCTCTTAAAACTAAAACATTCTCGGAGACGGTGATCAAACTCAGATATTGCCATGCAAATCTCCACAGTGCTGGAGTTCCTGTATGTAATACCTGCCTACTGATACTGTTCTGTCATTTTGCAGTTGATTTATGTCAATTGGAGTGTTTACACATTTGGTAAAATTAGACAAATTCTGTCCAGAGTGGGTGCAGAGTGTTTTGCATGTGGTAGCACCAAAAAATTTTGTTAATGCTGCATGACTCAAAATGCCTCTGTGGCTGACCTGCTACATTTTATGTTTATGGACCAACAGCCAGGAGCTTTAATTTCTTTGAGGGATGTGTTAAAATATCAGAAAGCAGCAGTTTTTACGTCATGTTCACGTCATTGAACGTGGGGGACAATAAAGTATTATTTAAATTATTGATTTATGAAATGTGTTAGGTTATTGTTTGGAGTTTGCCAGGGCTATTGATTAGAGATAAGCAAGCTGATCTTGGCACTGCCTCAAAGCTCTTGTTTTGATCTTGTGTGCTGTTTTCAGAATCTGTTCTGCCTGCTGTGCCCTGTTCCACACTGCAGTCTCTGTTCTCATGATTCATAACTCTTATTCTTGTCCAGAATAACCTCATAGTATAAATGGGATGGAGACACATATGTCCTTCCGTCGCCTTTAAATTTCTTTGTAAAGGGTTTTTTTCTTTTAGTCTGCTTCTAAGAGGGACCTTCATCTCCTCTGGAAGGTGCCTTATAAGATCTTCCTTTCACTGGAGGAACAGCAGCCTGACTTGTACCTGTTGAAACTGCCAGCTTTTTGTTATAAAGCATCAGTGATGACTAAGAGGAGAGTTCCTCAGAGAATTTTGTAATTGTTGTTCACCTCTTCTGACTATGCCCGTCCTGCCTGCCAGGCAGCCTCAAGACTGCCTTTTTTAGGCAATAAGAAGGAAAGACACTGAATTCCTCTCATGCCTCTTGAGCAATGCTGTTATTCTATATAGACAGAAGATTACTCGAACGAGTAAATAACCAAGACAGCTGATCATATTCAAGGTATTATTTGGTGCAGTGGTGACCTCTTTTAAGACATTTCTCCTTAGTTTGTAGAAAGACTTTTGCTACTGTAATTTTCATCCTGGTATGTGACGTATCATGCAGTTTGTGAATTGTTTGAGTTGGGGACTTTTTTTCTGGGAAACACAGAGTACGCTTTTGCCACTTAAGAAGAAAGAAAAGCTATATTTAAAGGAGAAGGATGTAGGTACAACCCTGAGATTGAGAAGAGAATAGTCCACAATGAAAACACCTGTGTGACTCAGTAACACAGTCACTAACAGTTACTAAACTCCAGGTTACTGCTCACATATCAGATGTGGTAGAAGTCAAAAGCTTTCTTAAAAGTATTTTGTCACCAATGGATCTCTCAAACAAAGCCAGGAGATCCTTATTTTAAGCATTTATCCTTCATTCACAGCACAGTTGCTAATTCAATGTCTTCTTTGAATCCTAGGAAGAGCTAGATTTATATCATACTATTCTTGACTCATACCAAGACAACCTTTGAGCTTTTTTCCGAACAGCAGTTTCATTTACGTCAATTGCAAAATAAATGTAAGGAAACAGGTATTTCCGAAGTGAGCATTGGAAGCAGATTCTGAAAGAGAATGTTTCCCTATCCCAAGCTGAGACAAAGTGTTTAGAATAGTTGGTACAGTAAGACATCTGGAAGATGTTGTCAGTTCCAAAAGAGTATGAGAGGAGGCATAAACTATGCTCTGATTTTTACTTTTCCAAAAAGATCAGCAAACTTCTTTCAGAGCTGTTTTGTACTATTTCACTTGAAGAATCTCCAACCACAGGAAAAAAGGTACAAAACACTTTATAACCTGATGCTAAAGATAAGCTTTGCTTCTATTTTGTATTTTTTTTCCTTCAAAGATCTAATTTATAGAATGAAATTTAAAAGACCAAAACAACCTTCATGCACTTCAGAGTCAGGAGTCCTTGTCCATTTAATTGTTGAGATGTTGTCTGATGTTTCAACCATCTTGGAGCCAGAGCCAAGTGAACAGACCCGCTTTATGAAATTGTATTTGTGCTAGCAGCCTTCAGAATTTCCAGGGATTGCTTCTGTGAATGCCCCTTCAGAGAGAGATGGATCAAGATTACCAATACCCAAACCAAGCACCTTCACTAGTTTGGAGTTGGATGATTTTGTCATTGTAATATTCCACAACATGGTTTAAGCCTTATTGAATAAAATGGATAAAATGGCAACAGATTTCACAAAGGGCATTTAGAAGAGGCTAGGAATATGTCATGGAATATCTTATTGTAAGTGAGGTTAAAGTAACTGTTCCTAGATTTGTCAGGTCATCAGTCTTTCAACAGAATTGCTAGACAAGAAGGAATGATCTGTCCTGATGCAGGGTGAAGAGTATTTTGGATCCTGTGACATCCAATACGTATGTTTTTCCCATTCTTCTAGATCTTGAAGTCATTCAAGGGTAATAGGAAGAGTAACTATAATTCTGATTTGTATCAGAATGACCTTTATAGAGCCGATTTACAGATCAAAGTGACATTTAGAGAGTAGAGTAAGATCTTGAATTTCCGTGTGCTAATTCAAATCCAGACACACAGAAAGTAAAGACCTGTCTTGTAAGTCATCCCTGAGAAGCCAGAGGTGCTCTCAGCAGTACTACAGTCGCTCAGTTCTTTTGTATCAAAGATTTGTTATTTAAAAAAAAATAAAAACACTGCAAATTCTGTAAACCAGCATAGTCCTGGATGGACAGCAAATCTAGGCACTTCCTAGTAACACTTGAGAGCTGCTTCTGCAACTTTCTCGAAATGTGGACTGCAAAATGGATTTCTCTAGCAAGACCTTATAAAGGCAACCTTGAGTGCAGGCATTACTTTCATACCTAGATGAGATCTGTTTATATACCCAGGCCCTTGTTAGCTGTTCTTTCTTTCATTGGTTTCATGTCTGATTTAGCTTAGAATAAAAGACATTCTCCAGCCTAGCTTGTAATTTCTGTCCAGCATGAGTGCAGCAGACTATTTCTAGCTAACTATAGTTAGTCGCAGTACTTGGTACTTGCCATTGAGTTCGGTCCTATTTATTTCAGAATATAGCTGTAGTTGACCAAGGATTCTTGGAGGACAGGTTTCAAATTCATCCTCTTTACAACCCCCCCTCCTTTTTTTCCCCCAAATTTAGTGTTTAAAAATGCAGTAGAATTATTTTTTTGTATACCTTTATCTTCAGTCATTAAAGAAAACTTTGAGTTGTAGCAGACCCAGGACAGTCCCCTAAGGAATTCTTTAATACATCTTTGCAGTTAGGCTGCAAACCATTCATATTCACAAAGTGGCCTATGCCTCTCATTTTGCTATTAACTGGTCACATTACAGTAAATGTATGTATGCTAAATGGCTTCAATTTTGTTGTTATTCAAATCCTTCCTGCCTGATTTTTAACTTGTTTTTAGAAAGAAAGATGTCCTCTTGCCTGAACAAGAAAATGATGCTGTTACAACCTATGCAAAATACTTAAGTGAATAGCCAGGGAAATTTTATTTTTGGAGATGACATAAAAAAGTGGGGAGAAAGAGTCTGAGTCTTGCTACAGGCTTGTATAGTGATCTAGAATCTTCAGATTCCTCCTGTCTTGAAGGAGGTTGCATGCCTTGCAAAGTTTGGGGTTTTTATGTTGAATAACATTGAGTTACTGTTTTAAAAATGAAAAACTAAACAAGGCTCCCTTCTTTCAGGACTGAAATTGTAAGGCTGGAGTATTGTATTTGTTGGCAGTTGAGTTCTCTGCACAATGGAAGCCAAATAACCAATAATGTCTACATGGCTATTTATATCCTTCTTGTTTCTCCCCTGACTTTTTCTCTTTGTCTTTCCTTCCGTTCTTCCTCTCTGCCCTCTTCCTCTCTCTTCTCCTTCCCCACAGGACCTTGGCTTGGCCCAGATTTCTGCCACCAACACAAAGACACCAGTTCCTTTGGGATCCCAGGCACATCAGATCTACAGGATGATGTGTGCAAAAGGCTATGCCCTGAAAGACTTCTCAGCTGTGTTCCAGTTTTTACGTGAGGAAGAAACCTTGTGAGCTGTCCTTTGGAAATGGACACAATAACAAACTACTTTTTTTTTTTTATCCTTATAGCTTGTTTGAGAAGTATGTGGGTTTAATCAAATACTGTGCATCCTGATCCCATACAGACTAATCATCTTTGGTTGTCTAGATTACAACGAACTCTGGGTTTTTTTCATAATTCTTGAAAAAGCAAGCCAGAGGAAGGGATTGTTTGGCAATTAGCCAGACAGTGATTCCTTTTTTTTTTTTAAGAACCATCAGGTTTGGGGTGTTTGCTTTTTTTCACTAGATGCAATAAATAAATATTTTTTTTATGAAACACTTAACTGTTTGCATATAAAATAACTTACATTATGGCTACAAACCTAGGTGACTTTAATAGTAAGAGAATGTTATATAGTGATTTTATGATATATAGTGATCTATTAAAATTAAAAATGAATACCTTATGGGAAAAGAGAAGATTTGTTCAATGAAGAAACACAGCTTGAGATGGATTTTTTTTTTCCTTGCACCTACTAGCCTTGAGTTGATCAGTAGTGATTTTTTCCTGGGATTCAGGTTGCAGATTAAGTTTATAGGCACGCGTTTCTAAGTGGAGAGCTGTTACAGCATGTTTACCTGATAGACTAAGTTAAAATAACATAGAATGTGTGTCCCTCTTGTAAAGCTCCATTATTGTATTTTGCTAACCCCATTTTATATTTTCTTGTATTCTGTCACACATTTTCAGAATTCAAGAACAGCACTTACCCGAAGTTCTAACGAAGTGTACATTTGTTTTAGGTAATTACTGAAGTATTTTAAATCTAAATAAACTCCATTATTTTGAAAAGAAATAAAAATCTATACTGGTAAATACTTGCTGTATGACTATTTGCTTTTTGTTCTGATGCACTCTTGTACACACACAGTTAACCAAAAACTTGTACTAAGTGGTCTTATTTTTTAATTTGCTTGGTTTTCTACAGTTTATCTTGCAAACCCAAGCTTTTCAAGAGCTCTTGTTGTGAAATGGTAATATATTTGCATATGTGCTACCTTAACCATTCACCATCTCCTTGGTCTTGCAAAATTACAGGTGCACATTTGGCTTTATGAATATAAATACTTATGTTGATTTTGCTAGAACTACTCATATTCAGACTTACTTGCAGGCTCTAGGCTTAATGGTCAATTATGCATTTGCATTCCTATTTTGGTTGTATGATGGATCCTTTTATAATATGCACATTTGGGTAACAAAATTGTGTGCTTGAATTAGCTCAAGTCTGTGAATAATCATCTGAGAACTTGGACATTATATTTTAACGCCTCAGTAACATCATACGAAAGTCATTAAATAATACTGGTTGATCTGTTCTCCTTTCAGTTTTCTTTGAAAACTGTTTGACATTCTAGTTTATTCGGGGATTTGGAGCTCATTAATGTTATATATGAATGTAGGACTACTGGGAGCAATCTTACTTTTAAAAAATTGTTCATCTCTCTTTTGGTAAAACTACTGTTTCCACAGGCTTGCATTCATTCCTTGAAATTAGACACAAAACTACCTGCACTAAAAACTATTAAAATTGCAAAGTCAACCACTCAAGTGCTGGATAATGCAGAAACGTGGAGCCATAGCTGCAGATGTGTGGTTCGATCTTTGATAACAGTATGACATACTATAACTTTTTTTTTTCCTATGGGACTCCTGCCTCACATAATACGAAGGATGGACCTAGTCCCATAATTAATTTGAGGTCACGTAGTGAAGGACCTTTTTACCAGGAGGATCCTGTTCATTTCAAAGTTTCGTAATGGATGAAGTAAGGAATTGTAGGAGAGTCCTGATTAAGTTTGTCTCCTCTGTATTTGACTGGGACTGCTGAGAGATGCTTCCTTCTACTGTCCACCCCAGCCTGTATCAGCATTGGCTATGAATGTGTCTGCCAGTAGCCCTGGACTTGCCTGTAACCCTGGGCTTGTAGGAAGCCTAATCAGTTGTTTTCTGAAGACATTATATGCACACATAAATGCTGGGAGCCGTGAGGAGGAAAGAGAATATGCTCAGTGAGACACACTCTGAAGCTTTTAGCTTCTGAAATCATAAAGTCTCTGTTAAGCATGTGGAAACTTCATTATTATTATGTTTCTCCCAAAGGCTTGTAGCTTGGGCTTCCTGGGGCTCATTTCTCCTCCCCCACAGCCTCTGATCAAATTCTAAATTCCTACTCCGAAGCATAGGGTGCTCAAGTTGGAGTAAAGGCTGCCGGAATGCTATTTTGGCAAATCAACAAAATGTTCTGTGGTTTCCTTCTTGGAGGAGGATGTTGGCTGAAATTAAAAACAAAACAAAGAAAATCCAAAAAAAAACCCAGCTTCAGGGCAGACAGCCAGCACGTAAAATTTTAGAACAAGCAGTTAGTTTGGCAAAGTTAGAAACAACTTTCTAAATAAGTCTTATTATGGAAAGTGCCTTGAAAGCTTTAATGATGTCCAATACCTGAACCCAGTAATACAATTTATATTAGAATATACATTTTTTTTCCTAATTCTGCAGGGAAGTATTGTGTGACTGGATGCATATAACGGTAGTGTATTCATGCTAGCTATGGCTATTCTACGTGTGCATATGTATATAATGTATCTTTTGCTCCACATGGGACATACCTCTGGTCTATGGAAATTAAGCAAGTACTAAAACTATTGTCACTGCCAGAAGCAGGTGTTGAAAACAGTAATTTGTTGAGCTGAACAGAAAGACTGTAAAATTGGTTGAATTTCTACACTAATTACCTCCCAGCACATACACACAAATTAGGTGCAACAAATTAACTGCATATTTTGTAAATGTCCCAAAGGGAAACTTGAGGTAACTTCTTTTTAAATTAGCTTGAATGTTAAACTAGCCCTCCCATCATGCTTACTTTGGAAACTCACCTATATCAAATGCATTTATTGACTAACAGGAAAACATTGACAACCAATAAAAGTAGTGATGGTTTAAAAAAAAAATCCTAAGCAGCCTTCTCTCATTTATGATTCAGTATAACCCGTCCTAAGCAACTATTTTTGGTGGTCGTTTAACAGAGGAGGCCTTCTATTAAAGCTGCTGAGTACTATATTGCTTTAACTTTATTTACGGCTCTTACAAGCCTCAGGAGGAAGAGGAGGTATTCTGACCAAGTAAAAGTATTATACGTGATATTCTGGCTCTGCTTTAATCAATGGGAATTTTGCCACTAAGTACAATACTGCCAAGATTTTGCGGTGTGTTGAATGCCCACGTGATTCCAGTGCAGATGTGGCCAAGACGCAGCTCTGGAGGGGCCCGAGTGCATCCCTCAGGCGGGGATTGTGCCACGTTACTGGCATCGGGATCATGAGAAGTTGGGGCAGTGGCTGCAAGAGGACGGAGCCAGCAGGAGCTGCTGAAGTTGATATTGCCAGGCTCCATCCCAGCCTTGTCCCTCAGTGGATGAGAGAGGTGCTGAGGGGGGGATAGAATAGCTGCTGTGCCTTCCTGCCCAAGAACAGAGCTACCCGCCTTTTCAGCTGTTTAAATCTTATGGCTCTTTACCACAAGAAGATTTATTGAGTGGTTTATGGAACAGAAAGACTGGGGCTGCCCCTGGAGCAAGCAGAGAAGGACTACCATCATACAAGCGCTACTGTATTTATGCGGTAGATGTCTTCCTATGCTTTTAGTCCACCAGTAAGACCAAAGCTGCCCAGGCACAACTCTGAGGGTACTATGGCTTGTCTTCTCCTCCTTCATATAAAAGTAGACGTAATTCAGCTTTTCTCAAGAGAAGTTGAGAATATTGCCTGCCTCTACAAGGCTGTCTAATAAGTTGTGGGAAGTTTGATGCAGTTTAGAAACCTCTTGTGTTTTGTTGGTGCAGAACTTGTAGAGCTACAGTCCTCTGCAGTATTTTAGACTTAAGGTTTGATAAGACCCCCTTAAAGTTAGGGGACTTCAAAATGGGAAGCATTTCTATTAACTTCAGTATCAAGTTCTTAGAACTCTTACTGCAAGCCTTGCAAAACTGAAATACTGTATTTCACTAGTGGGAGAAGTTTAGTTCAACGTCTACAAATTAGAATAAATGGTACTTTTGAAAAGCTTGAGCTTTCAATAGCGAGGATGTCTTTGCCATTCTGTGCAACGACATAATGGATGTATGGTCTTTAAAGGCTGCCAGTATTTTTAAGATTTGTTGCTTTCTATATACGATTCGTCACAACCCATCCTGCTGGCTTGCACAGTTCCACATTATTTTTTTTCCAATAAGAATAATAGCAACAGTTAGAAAGTTTTCTTAGGTGGACAGAGAACGAATATTTTTATGGCTGGCATGTTCAGTAGATGTATGACATGGAACTAGGCATCCATATGGCAGTGATTTTTTTTTTTGTTTTGGCATTCATCATGGACTGTGAGCACTTGGGGTAAATTGAAACAGGTGGATAAACCTTTCTAAAGTACTACATTTCTCATAATAACTACTGTATAATTAAAAGTCATCCAGCTCTTCCTGCATTTACACCCAACTCTTCCTTTTGACCTTGACCCTGAGATGAGGTCTGGATTTTCATTGGAGGTCAGACATAACTCAATTTAGTTTTACTGAGCTTCCATTAGTGATGACAGTGTCCTGTTTGTTAAAGTAAATGCTATATATGGAGATAATAAATGTGCTAACGTATATTTTACGAAGTTCATTGATTTCAAAAATACTTGGAGCGCTGGACAAAACCAACTGAAATACAACTGATAAAAAGATAAGCTTGCACATACCTGAAATGCAGCTACCCTGGAAAGAAATGCAAAATGGTTACATTTTAGTCCTTACAGTATTTTTAGAAAAGAAATTAGTTGTATTTTGTCCTGTTGAAATTCAAAGGAGAAACCAGATAAGTAAAACAAAAGTAATAACCTTCAAATGTGGTCAGAAGTAAGCTGTATTTGGCCAGAACCAAGTGTTGCTGCTGTCTGTCTTCCAGTTTGGGCCGCATGACAAAACTAGCTTGGATTTACACAGGCGACTTACAGCACCAACAGCTGTAGGGAAGCAAGTGATGTGCAAAGTGGCTTAAAGAATACTTCTTAGAATCTCTGAGCTGCCTGCTTTGTTCTGAGTGCTTTCTTCCAAATGATTTAACGGTGTTAGCTGAGCGTACCTGAGCTAGCTGCAAGCCAGCTTGTTTGCCTACCTGCGGGTCTCTAGTCCCAGGGACTTTCCTGGGAAGCTGAGCAAATCCTGGGCCAGCAGTGCTGTGTAGACAGGCTGTTTCTAGTATCTAAACTAGCTAGTTTGTGGCTAGCAATAGCAGGTCATTTTTGCTTTCCAGTCATCATGCATGTTATTCCATGGCTATAGAGCCTGGAAGCTTTCAATGATCGATATTTAGGAGGCTAACACATTGGATGTTGTAGCTGTTATCTGGTTTACAGCATCATCTTGGCAGTCTCTGCCCTGTTCTTTCTTCCTCCGTTTGTACAGTGCCTTGGTCCCCTTGGTGTTGTGTCATTGTGTCAGGCAGCCATCAGTCTGCAGTCCACAAAAAAAAACCCACTTCTGTCACTCACTGGTGGTTGAAGCTGGAGCTTCAGACACATGGATTGAAGACATGCTTGGATTCCTCTGCATTTCTACATACAAGGTTTTAATACAAGCTGTACTTTGTTTGAACCTCTCTATTGCACGGCACCAAGAGCCACAGTATGTCAGTTGGTTATTTTTTCCTGCATTTGTCTGGGTTAGAGCTACATTTGCTGTTCATGCACAAAAATAGCCAATTTCTGGTCCCTGCCAGGAGAAGGAGAGAAGAACACTGCTAAGCAAATGGAGATTGGTAGATCACAGGGCCTAATGCCAACACATTACTCTCACTGGAAAGCCATCAATCCTGTCCCCACCTCGCATCGCTGTGACTTTTCTCCTCTGCTTGTCCCTGGATAGATAACTGTGTTAGCTTAACGTGATGCAGATGCAAATGAGGTCTGTGTTTAATAAAAAAAGGAAAAGCAGGCAGCTCCTTTTGCTGTGTGACTTGCTAGGCCTATCAGGGCAAGGTGGTTCCTTGTAAAACAGATGAGGGAAGCTCAGTCCTCTCCCTCCGGCACCATGATAAAGACAGAGACACCAAGTCCACAGACATCTTTAGATACCACCACCAAAGTCACAGCCAGCAGAATGCAGTTCCTGTCCCTTCATCGCACCACCCAGCTCTGCTGTCTGAGCAATAAAGATCACACCAGCCTCTCCAAACTCTCCCTGGGGCCGCTTGTGGCTCTAGTTTTGGCAGCTTTGTCTGCCTTGGCCCTGGCTGCCTGGAATCTACTTCTGTGCTTCCTCCTGAAAATTCCTTTTCCAGTGCTGTGCCCGAGCTAACTGTAGGCCTTCAGTGTGCCTGCAAATAAGATGTTAGGTCTTACTTGCTTTCCATGTGCTCCCAGTAGTGCCAGAAAGCACATAATGAATGTGTCTCCCTTGTTTCTTCCAGACTTAATAAGTAAACGGAGCTATAAACAGTAAGCCAAAAGGATGGGGATGGCAGGCATTTATGGGGTAATAGGAATTTGTTCATTGAACTGGTCGTTGTGCTACTTCATGACTGCGGTATCTCAGCTTTTTCTGAGAGCAGGAGCAATGTGTGTTTCTTTTCATATGAAGAGGAGCCAAAACTGGCTCTGTCTGCTGACCTGTGGCTGTCATTTTGAAACAGACTCATTGTTTACATTTACAGTAAAAATGAAAAATAGCCATTTTCATGTATTAAAATATAGCTGGTTTGCTTTGTTGGTTTGGGGTTTTTTTAACCCGTTTTCCACAAATGGATGTTCTAATGTGTTTGCTAGTATTTTACTTCCTTCTCCATCCATGTAACAGCCCGCATATTATAGGCTACATATAAAATCTAAAATCTATGAGAAACTCAGCTCTGAAGGTAACCCTGCCATGGTGCTGTTAATAACACATTGCAAACACGAAAGTAGTAAGTGGAAATAATGCACTCATTTAGAAGTAATAAATCCTTTGATCTTTCTTTGAAGCAAGGGTATATGCTTAAACTACCAATTCAGGGACAACCAGATGCCCATAAAGAATGGTTCTTTGCTTTGATAGAAAATCGCTGAGGCCTGCCCAGCAGCTCTGGTCTGTAAACAGATTAGTTAAGTGCTCATCAGCTCTGATTTGCATAGGATGGTCTTTGCACACAAAACCCTACTTCCTTAGCGAGCTATTTATTTGCAGGAAAGCTACTGCGTTCCTTTTAGCTAGAAATCTCAGCAGAAAATTGCTTTGTGAGAAGGGGCAGCATCCCGATCTGGAAAAAGTGCCTTTCCTCTTCATAGATGTTAATAGGCAATTGGTGACTGGCAACCTGGCGTGTTTGCTGAACCACTTTAAAGCCGGAGAGTGGCAATTAGACAAATAGCTCGTATTTGGAAATTTGGAAAAAAGTTACTTCTCCCTGCTCATTGGTGGCTTTCATCCTTGGTTGGCCAAGGAGGGTACATGGGAGAGGATTGGGAACCAGACGCTTGCGTTCAGCAGAGCTGAAGTGTTCACTGAAGAGGATTTCGCTAGGCTGTAAAATACTCATCGCCTTTGAATAAAAATAAATGCCTTGTGTACGCTCGCTGGTTTGTGTGCAGAAATTGTGTGCAGCCTGCAGATTTGGCACTTACATTTTTCCCTGTTTAAACTTCTTTTGATCCACACAATTACTTTTGTCTAATACAGAGGGAGGTCAGTCTCAGCCACAAACATAGCAGATGGTGAGATTCACCCTGGAGTACAGAAGGGCTACAGTACCTCAGTGTCTCTTGCATTTTAAAGTGCATTATTTCTCAACTGATTTCAGCCTGACCAACAGTTTGCTATTCTTCTGAATCAAGAAAGCAGCAAAGCTGCAACTTTTTCTCATGGGGAGACAAAAATACCAAAAGGGGAAAAAAACCCACAAAGCGCTGCTGAAACCAGTGTAAGCAGTTTCAGTGCAAACCTGCTGCAGCTGGAAAGGTCTTAAAAATGACAGACTAGATTCTTTCTATATTAATGATCCCACAAACTTTGGGGTGACAGGTATACAAATAAGGGTATAATGTAGGTATTTGTGTTTTAAAACAGAATACCAGTGTTAGACACAGGAAAGTTAATCGTGTAGTTCTGCCTTACCCTAGTAACAGTGAAAAATGTTATGAATGTGGTTTTTCTCTGCTTACACTATTTCCATTTTGTGTCCCCTTTTGCTTGAAAAGTAAACTAAGGTTACTGTCTTTGTGCCTGAAAACATAGGGTGGAAGGTTGGACTGAGGAAAATACATATCATTTTCATGGACAGGCTAAATATAGTTAGAAACTCTTCCCTGTAAATCCCTGTTTGATTTTCATGTATTTATTTCATCAGCCAGATGCTAGTTTTTCACTTAGGTTATGATAAGAGTATTACCCAAACAATTCCTCAAAAAATAAAATCTACATTATTACAGGGCACTCTGCATCAGCCCATCAGCCGCCTGCCTTTGAAGGCTTGTGTTCAGCCCCTCGGTTTTATAGTGCCAAGATTCAAATATGGGATTGCTAGAGGAAATTAATTACTAGTAAATTTAGAACAAAGGAAAGAACCTGCAATTTCACAGCATGTAAAACACCTTTTGGAATTCTTTGCTCTCTTCTTGGAAACCAGTGTGTCAAATTCTTGGAATTATTTTAAAGGGCCCGGTAAAATACGTAGCTATCTAACAAGCCATAATAAAATCTTATGCTTAAGGATATAAATAGCAGGAAGAAAATTATTTTGCCTCTAGCTACATTAGACCACCTCTATTTAACGTGCATTGCAAAACACTGCCGGGCTTGCTTTTCTGATGCCCGGGGTGCTGAGTATGGCTGCAGGAGTGGAACCTGGTGGCACAACACTGTGATCCAAGGTGGGACGTCCGCTCTTGCTGTGCCCAACACCCGAGCTCTACAGCCTCTGCCTCCTTCCCTTCCAGCCCAACTCCCATCAACCACCAGAGTCCAACCAAGGGCAGCAGCGGGCTCAGGGACCCACTTGCCTTCACACATCAGCTGTCCCACACATCCAGCGCTACCCAAGCACCTGCATCTCTCTGAGCTTTCTGGAACCCTCTTTGCTTCACAGCACCTCTAAGGAGGAGAAAGAAATGTCTTCAGTTTAGTCTGTATAAACCTGACCTTTCTAATGGTTCCCTTGCTGCTGGTTCTCATGTCTTCCTCTCTAACAGTTCTCCTTTGCTTGTTGCCTCCAGATCACAGCCTGTAAGAAGTGTCTCCCACTTGCCTACTCCCATAGCCACTCTGTCGTGTTGTCTCCTTGCTTCTTCCCTTGCACATGCATGTCCTTCTCAAAAATACCCAAATACCCATCCCAGATACCCAAATACCATCCACAGAGACACATCATCCTCATCCCTAGAAGCAGCATGTGATTCCGCCCCAGACATTGCTATAGATTTCTTTTTCTTTCTTTTTCCTTGTGAACTACTGTGTTTTGTCTCCCTTGGCTCTCCTGCTCCATTTGAACCACACTGTTCATAGAATCATAGAATCCTAGGTTGGAAGGGACCTCATCTAGTCCAACCTTTCTAGGTAAGAGCACAGTCACTGTTGTACCTTTGCAATGCTTAACACACAGGTGTTACACATACTGTCTAGTTAGTTCAAAGAGCGGGAACAGACAAAATTCAAGTCTTAAAGGAGGCTGGATTTTAGGTCATTACATTCACTCTTATTTTCACATCTTGTACCTTGCTCCTGTTCCCTGAAATGCCTTTTTGACTAAATGTGCATCAAGTGTCCTCTCACTTCCCCTTTAAAAACAGCTGCATCAGTATTAGCCTCTAAGGCTGTGTCTAAACCAGGGATGTAGTCCAGAGCAGGAACCTGCTTTACAGCATATTTTCTGACCATACCCATTTACCATACTTGGCTTCACATTGCAGAGCGATCCCAAGGTACACGAGAGTGTTTTCTTTTGGTTGAAGCAATGGAGCAGGATGGTGCTTCAGGTCTGCCACAGGCACCCTGGGTGACTTGCTCATGGGCCTTCTGTGCAGAGGACCAAACTGCAAGCTGGTCTGGAGAAAACTCCAGATATAAAACACATACAGTGTGGGCACTGGCTCCTCAAAACCAACTGTGTAGTGTTCCAGATTTGCTCCTACTGTGCTGCTGATGTAGACAGATCCTGTACATCCTTTCAGAGAAGCTGATTTTTCACTGCTGCTGTAAAACTGTTTCTTATTTTAACATTTGAGAACCACCTGTGCCCCATCAGATCAATGTGATATTGCAAGCCTCAGCCTTCCCGCAGCGTGGGGTGGACCCTTTTCTTACTGACATTGATTCTATATCCAAGCACATTCATGGACTGCTGCGGGGATTCTCTTCATGTCATCTGAAGTGAGAACCACACTGAAATGTATTTTCTGTTTGGTGAAATGTCATGTCTGTGACCATATTCTGCATACTGTAAATGCTCGCTCTGGGAAGCACGCTGATGCTGGCCTAAATAGAAATTTGTTGCTTTTCTAATACAGGAGTTGCAACACTCAGTTAGCTGTGTCTTCTTATGGAGCTAACCAGGTTGTTATTTTGGAAACAAGATGTATTGACTTGATTTAAAAACTGTTCTCTGTGGGGGCTTGTTTTTATGACCCTGGATTTTAAAAGATTTCAAAATACATTTGCATTCATGAAAAATGTATTTTAACAACATAATGGCTGACAACTCTGCTAGTTGTAAGGAATTCCTTTGATGGTGAGCTACAAAGTCCTCAGTAGCCCTGGTAGGGATACAGGGCTTTCTACCCATTAGTATCCCCTTTATTTTATTTATTTTATTTGAAAGCTTCCCTTCCCAAAACCCACAAAGGAAGAATAGGAAACAATCATCAGTGTGGGGGTGACTTTTCCACTTCCTTCTCTCTCATGTAGTTGTTAACAGTAATTTACAGTTGCTCAGTTACATTGAGAAGGCTGTGATCTTTCTACCTAAAGTAATAAAAATCAGTGTGTAGGTCTTATTAATTTACTGCATGCCATAAAGGCTAACAAATTATACTGTACTAAAAGAATATTGCCAAAGTATTTACTAAAAACCATATAATATTGAAAGTAATTCTGCTTCCTGTGGACTTGCTTACCTTTATGGGAAAAATTGTCATAGCATTAGGCGTGTTCATTAGCTGTGCTGTACGGAAGAGCTCAGAAGTATTGTACTTTTATGAATGTCAAGGAGAAAAACTGCTGTGGATATTTTTGATGCATGCGCACATCTTTCTTTCCTTCTTTGACTTGAGTTGTGCTTCTTGGACATGATTCTACCTTAAGCAAATCAAAAAATCTGAGTGCTTCCAGAGTCAATGGAAATTTTGTCATTTATTTCAGTAGGACAAGACTTTTTCTCCCATGTAGCTAGCTGTTTTGGTGCAATTCAAATTGGAATGTGGCTCTTCAAGTTACAAAAAGTGTCAGGTGTTTTATAAAAATCAGATCATATCATTACACCAAGAAATTTTTGCAAGTAATAATGAATATGAAGAGTGTAGCTGACTTCTGAAATGTATTACTGTGTGACTGGATCTCTCAAAAATGAACAGAGGGGCAAATTGTCTGACATGAAAGTTGAGCGAAGATCAGCAAATGTGTTGATGAAAGGTAGCAAAATATTAAATAGCTAGAAGTCAGGAAGTACAGGGTCACAGCTAGGAACCTGGTCTGTTTAAGATTTTCATAGATGGAGAGGTAAACAAGAACAACCCATTGTTGAAATCTGCAGACACCACTACGCTGAGTAGCAGTCTGTCGTCCCTGTGGCCTCAGGTGTGTGCAAGAATCACAGAATCCCAGAATGGTTGAGGTTGGAAGGTACCTCTGGAGGTCATCTAGTCCAACCCCTCTACCCAGTTAGAGCCACCTAGAACCAGTTGCCCAGGACCGTGTCCAGATGGCTTTTGAATATCTCCAAGGATGAAGACTCCACAACCTCCCTGGGCAACCTGTGCCCATGCTCAGTCACCCTCACAGTAAAAAAGTGTTTCCTGATGTTCAGACAGAGCCCCCTGTGTTTCAGTTTTTGCCCATTGCCTCTGGTCCTGCCACTGGGCACCACTGAAGAGCCCAGAAGCTCCATCCTCTTTGCACCCTCGCTTCGGGTATTTATATACATTGATAAGATCCCCACTCAGCCCTCACTCCAGGCTGAACGGTCCCAGCTCGCTCAGCCTTTCCTCACAGGACAGATGCTCCAGTCTCATCATCATCTTCATGGCCCTTCGTTAGACTCTTCCCAGTATGTTTTTTGCCCCGTACAAAAGCACATGTTAGCATAATCCATGAGGGCAGAGCTTCTCTGGGGAGGGACAGGGACCAAGCCCTGATTCCCAGCTCATCCTCTACCAAGGTGTTTCACACAGACACCTAAGTGTGCTGGTCTATGATGAGATGGCTTCATGCTCCTCTAACCTGTGGTGAGGTTAGAAACCTGTGGCTTCACTGCAGTGTTCTGCCTGCAAAGGGATGACTTCACAACTGGAGAGATCCCCAAGTCCTCAGTGAAAGACTAAATTAACCTTTCTAAAATAAGACTTTCTTGTTCTGTTCATGTTATAACCAGAAACAGCAAGAAACCAGGCTGAAGATGAAAGATCTGTGCTGGTGGCCAAACCAGTAGTGTAAAAGAAGCCACAGGGAAAATAGTTGGGGGTCTAAGTCAGAAATTCTTCCTAACGTGCAGTGGCTTTAACTGTTAAGTTAATGCATTTTACTGTGGGAAAGAGCTTATGTCTGATACTGTGCTGGGTGCTACAAATTTGTCTGTTTCCCTTTGTGGGGTGGCCCTGTGAGTCGTGATAGTCATAATCAAGGTGAAAACCAAAATTTGCCAGGCCTCCCTGAATGTAGTGGCAATGATCTATTCAAAGGCTTTTCTGCTAATGGACAGAAGAATATACTTAGAATTCAACTGGCAATAATTTCATTTGCTGTAGCTTGATGAAGTACAATGATTTTGTGAATGGCAGCCTAAATATTCCATTGATCTAGGCTGAACTACTATCCCTAATTTAAGCTAACAAATAGCAAGCTGATCATAAACAAATAATGAACAGAAAGAAAATTTGAATTGACTGGATAGGCTATTTGCTGTGAAATATTCACTCCAACTCTATAAATAACATTTGGTTTCTATCCAGAGGAGGAAGGATTTACTTCACCGAACAGGTAAAATAGAATAAATAACAAGACCCTAATACACTGAATCAAATGAGAAAATAAAAACTGTGATAGATGTGACCTTTGGAGAAATGTTCAATTTTGTTTGTCACAGCTTGGAAAAAATGCAATGTAACTAACAGGAGGTAAGAGCCAGGCAGCAGATATGTCACTGTTTTCTGTTATTACCTTAACGTGGAATGCAAGTTTTTTAACAGATCCAATATATTTTAATAGATTGCTTGTTTTCTTTAAGCATTCATAGAGTTTTTGTATGTGGGATCACAAATTAGTGTGTCCCTCCACCCCCTCCTTTATAGCTCGTCACT
Source organism: Gorsachius magnificus (assembly GCA_034008185.1). Lineage (NCBI taxonomy): Eukaryota > Metazoa > Chordata > Aves > Pelecaniformes > Ardeidae > Gorsachius > Gorsachius magnificus. The sequence goes on from CM067082.1 coordinate 121,819,466, forward strand.
GCCCAGTATTGCTATGATCTGTGAATGTGTCTACAGTTTTTTCCACAGGATCCCCGAGCCTTTAGTGTGTTGATGAGCTGGTTTTATACTTTGTTTCTTCTGATTTAGATCAAAAGAATGACTTGCACATGGGTGACCCCCTTGCAATACACTCAAGGCACTTCCAAAACAGTGCCAGATGACAAATCTCATTTTTATTCCAATGTTAGTCTGCATGTAGGAATTTTCCAGTCTTTACTACAAAACTTACATCCCCAAAAAATAAAATCTTGTTCTCATAGAGTACCTCCTCAAAAGAGCCCCTGGCTACCTTATGTTCCCTCTTCAGTTAGATCTACCTTTGAGGAGGGAGCATGCTGCGTATTGACATGCAAAACCAAGCTCCAAAGAAGTGACCTGCTGTGTCTGACAATTTCTCTACCAAGTAGCTTTTAAATTAGAGTTAACCTGAGATTTTGGCCAGTCTGCTCATTTGCACATCAATATCCTAATGCTCCTCCTTAGCATTGGTGATGTCCCAGTGTTACTTTTAGGATAAGGTGGCTAGCTTTGATACTTAGAGATATGCGCACTTTAGAAAGCTAGGTTCAATCTTGGAAGACGTTCCAGGAGTGTTTTGGCACAGGGTGTATGTTAGTGATGCCGGTAAAAAATACAACCTGGAAAGCTCTCATCACACGTATGCACTCCCACAGGCAACGATGTGCTTTGGACAGCTATAGTGAGACAGATTATGCCCGCAGAAGCATAACGTTACTGCTGAAACATCACCACCTACTCTGGAGCTTCTGCCAGTGCCAGTTGGCCAAAGGCACCTCTCTCCCCCACGCTGCCTGGCCTAACTGTGCCAGCAGCATCCCACTGCACCAATGTGGTCTTGGTGTGTGGAAAACATACTTGAAGAGCAATGTTTAGGAAGCATGAGTCAGCTGCCTTTCCAAAGAGGAGGTGAAGAGCAGACCTGGTTATGATGGGGGGACTTACACAGGGAGAACACGTCCAAGACTGGCCAGCCCTTTAGCCCAGCAGATCTGCAAGCTCCAGTTCCCTTCCAGTGTTCAACACTGAAGCCTGAAAAATTTAAGTGAGGGATATAAAAGTGCTGTTTGCTGACAGCAACCGTAATTAACCATCAAACAATTCACAAGGAAAAGTGACAAATTCATCCTTGGGAATGCTTTTAACGTATTCTAGCTCGGTCACCCAGCTACTGAGTTTCACAGTCAGGATCACTACAGGCTGTGTGACAGCATCTTTGGATCTTTGTCTTCTTCTTTACATTCAACATTAAACAGAGGCTCTAGCCTTGTAAAGATGCAGTAATTACTGTTCAATACATTTGTCCTTTAGCATTTGGGGTGGGGTTTTTAGCTTTTTGTACTAATGATTCATGGTACTAATGCCTAATGATAGCTAACTCTGAGATACAGGTGCATTCCTGATGGATTTTGGCACTTACTCCTATGTCACAGCAATAAAATTTATTTCTGGGTCTATCATCTCAGTGATGTCAAGAACTTCAGTTCTTGACATGAATTATGCTCTCAGCTATGTCTCCAGCTCTTCCTTCCTAACTGGTTAGACCCAACATGCTTGTGGAATTGCTCAGAGAAGAAATCTTTAAAAATTTGAAGTTTGCACCTTATGGAAATATGGATGTTAATAAATGTTGTGATTTATTTCCTATGTGAATGTCTAATGCTCCTCTAATTGCAGTGAAACAATTCATGCAAAAGAGGTCTCTCTGAACTGCAGTCTTGCATAAGAACAAAAAACCATCAGACCACATAGCTCTGCCTCCTGACATAGACATCAGTAAGTGATGGATGCGGAGAGAAGAGTGTGACAACAAGGAAAGGACTCTGAAGTTTCTCCAGGCTGCTCTCCCCTGCACTCTTGCTATTTTGTACACATTTCTCCAGTTTTCTACTGTCCTGATCCTGTGGGTTGAGGGGACTCAGCCCCTCTCATAAGGTGCTTTGAAGGACTTCATGAAAGATGTATTAATCTCGACGGGTCCCTGGCATTTGAACTGAAAGCTGCAGAGAAAGGTGGGGCTCACTGGCAACCACTGGGTTAAGATGGGCTTCCCCTGGGGACAAAAGTCACAAAAGAAGTGGTTATGTAAACTGTAGTAGTGGGGTAACACAACTATTGCTATTTCAATTTTTGCTATCAGGGAAACTGCTTATTCTTAATCCCACTTGTGTTATATGTACAGAAATAATCTCTTCAGACTTTGGAAATGTTAAATTTCCTTTTAAAAGCCCAGAGGGGGAACTCAAATGCACAGTCAATGCTTGCGTTCTACTAGTCTCGATTTCCAGACTGTGTTTCCAACTTTTAAACAGCTGCTGCTTCCATTTTCCTCCTATACCTGCTAAGCAAGGAATGATCAAAATCTGAGTGGAGGAAATATTAAGAAATTCCACTGGTGGCCCTCTTTTGTCAAGTCTAGGATTTTGTTGCCGGATAACATTAAAGCAAATTAACCTTTAGAAAACAAACAAAAAATCCCAACAAGAACCCAAAGGTTCTGAAATATCTCAATAATGCCAAAGCATCGTGGAGTTGTACTTGCTTTAATGAACCCTGTTGTTGCCAGTGAAGGGCGTTATCCTCCGTCAGAAACCATTCCTAATCATCCGACAGACATTCTTTGAGCATGGAAATGTATGTTACAATGTTTTCCTATTTAATTGCTCTGATCTTATTTAGAGAGGAGGTTAGGGCATTAGGAAACGCCTTCAAAGCAAGTAGAAAAGGCTAGTTGTGGGATAAGTAAGAGACTGTTTTCTCACTGGGATATTCGAAAAACAAAGATTTGTAAAGCTTTCAAGATGACTGGGGACAGGATTGACTTCTTGTTAAATCAGATAGGGACCTAATTAGAGATTTATGAAAGCAACAAAGCACCCCACAGCAGGCAGTTTCCCTGCTGGGAGAAAACTCACTGAAACATGAGGGTAAGGCTAATAGCAGCTACTAAGAAAAAGAAGAAGACAAAAAAAAAAAAAAAAAAAAAAACAAAACCAAACCAAAACCACATCCCTTTTAACTGTTTTAAACCCTCAAGCAATTGGATGTTGCTGGTCAGGGTTTAGAGGAGATAGCCAAACTTGCCTGATATGAAGACAGGAGACACCAATCTGTTGCCAAAGGCCACAGGGAAGGGTTGAGAAAAAGACTGAGGTGGTCAGCAGAGGAGCAGTTATCTCTCCTCCAAGAAGAGGGATGAATTAGCCTTACAGTTGCTAAACTCAGGATAACAAATCTGCCTAAAGCCTTGCTTCCTCATTGGGAAAATAACCTTTGAATGGATCTCTGGAGCAAGAGAAAGAGATCAAGGAAAATGTGTCAATTTGGGATAATAAAGGAAGCAGAAGGGCCATAAATAGAGCAGATATGCATCCCAAGGCAGCAGCCACCTTTTTTTCTTTTAGTAATTGACAATGGCCCTCAAGGTGTTGTTACACATGATGGGTTCTCAGACTTGATACTGCATTTCTTCTTATTGCCATTTGCATAATATATGACCCTTTGCTTTTGTGTGTATGAAACAATCTTGTGGTAGAAATGTGAACACATGGGGGAAAATCATCCACGCTCCATCTGTTTTGGTGCATTCAGATTCGAAATGGGTGTTTTTCTGAATGGATTTTTACAAATTAAACACAAAGGCTAAGCCGAAATTATGATTTTGTGTTTCATTTTTCTGTTGCAACCATAGAGGCTGAAGTCCAGAAACTGAGAAAGCTTCAGGGCAAACCTGAACAGCTTCGCTTAGAAACATTCTCTCATGGAAACAGGCACTCAGAGCTGGGCAGTCTGGCATGGTGGACCCTCTTTTGCATTGAGAGCAAAAATGCTAGTCATTGTTTGCATGGGTAAAATTATGATTATTTTAATACATTGCGGGACAAAAAATAATGTTCTCATACTTTCTTTAATGGGAAATAGTAAACAATGAAAATTACTGAAAAGTCATTTGCCAGCTAAGCATGATAAGCTCACTTATTTAGCACTGAAGAGGTGACAGAGGTCATGCCTGTATGTGATATCATTCTAGATGAAAACAAAACTTCCACTATTTTCCCTAATAAACGTTGAATACTTTAGTAATGCTTGCGTGCTTAAGTAATATATGCATGCTCTGCTAGTTTAATTTTCATAAACTTGATTGATTCAAATGTTGACTTTACTACTGCAGGTTTTATATCCTCATCTAATCAAACTACATGTTTATTATTTCAATTTTACATATTTTAGTAATTGGATTGTGTACCTTAATGGTACAGTAAAGTTTTGCATAGTTTACTAAGGAAAAAGCTGACTTCTTGTTGTTTCTCCTATTTTAGTGCAGTAGTCTTAATTTTTCTGGGCCAAGCTAAGCTCTTCAGAAATTACTTTACAGGAAAAGTATATGATCAATTTGAAGGGAATTAAATGAGACTCAATTCATTAGCTCTTGCATCCCAGCATTACTCCTGCTTATCACCTAGGACTCTTCCTCTGCAGCTGCCTTAGCCTGGTACAGTGGTCATAGCTTTCAGGATTCACGCAAGCGAACCCAATTCCTGTATTATTCTTATGGCCTTTCACTTGGAAAATGAAAACAGCCGAGTTTGAAACTTGCAACAAATACTCAGTTTTATCTGCTCCTTCCACTTCCTTATCACAGATACAACCCACAAAAATTGCTCATTCTTTCCTTTAGTTTCACTTTTCAGATAAAATATTCAAATAGCATTTGCAATTTGGAATGCCAAATTCAAGACTTATAGTGAAAGTCAGAGGCGTATGAAGTTGGATATGTAAAAAATGAGACTTCCCAACTTGATAGTCAGTCTTGAAAAACTTAGCCTTCAGCTTTAGCAGTTGCAAGCCTTGTCCTTCGAAACATATTTTGGCCTTGTTTGCTGGTCTCCTCATCTGCCCTTATGACAAATCTTTTTTTCACTTTTTGCTATTACTTAACAGGACTTGTATACTCACAAACTGTATAAATATTGCAAAGATTGTTTATCATCTCTGCATATTTTTAAAAGATCAGTAATTTTAAAAAGTTAAGGACCTAAGTCTGAGTTTTATCACAATGTGAAAAGACTTCTTTAGATAATTTGTCATCAAAATATTCAGGTTGATTCAGAATTTTTTTTTTTGCTGGTGTACTCTCTGAAAAACAGACAGCCTCTCTGAATTGCCAATATTATTGGATGAGTCGAGGATTTCTGAGGAGAGGGATAATTCAGGTACCGTTTAAAACATATACTTTTTTAGTTTTATATTACCAGAGGGGCTGTTATGTTTATTTTTAAAATAGACGATGTGATCAATACTTGAATTAATGTAATTTATTGATTAAGCTTTATGTGTTAATAGCTAGACTTCTATGTCTCAGTGGTATGTTTTAAGCAAGTTCCTGTATGTGGCTTTTATAAGCAAGATGATAACTGAAAGTAGATCTAACAGGTTGATTGTGTTTTCTCAAGAAGAAAGTGTGGATTGGGTGGCAAGTATTTCTTTTCTGATATTGTTCTCCCCTTTACCACCCTTTCTTACATTTTCCCGCATGAGCATATTGCACCTCACAGGTTGGAGTGGATTTGCAGCCGATAAGAGCCTAGAGCAGAAGGGCTCCAAGGAATGCGTTGGTGCTGTCGTGAGTGGCATCCATGATTTAGTAGGTGGCAATCTCTCTTTGGAGTCGGAATTGAACTGTCGACCCAGTCTGGAGTTTAAGAGACTGCGCTGATGGAGCTACTGTGTTTTGAAGTGAAACTTAAAACCAAGGTCCTGTCTGTTTGTGGTCATTAAAGACTTCTGGCATGCATCCTCTCCTAAGCTGCTATAGGGTATTGCATTAAGTGTTGTATTTCAGAAGTGGATTAAGAGATCCTTTTGTATGGTTTCTAAAGCACTTTAGGATTTGGGGGATAAAAAAATACTATATAAATGTAAGTTACTATAATAATAAAATGAAAACACTCTCTTCTTCACCTTTCAAACAGGAGCACATCACCTTTAAAAAGAAAAAAAACAGCTCGAGGTTTCTTTAGCATGTAAATTCAGAAGATGTTGACCAGATGTGGGTCAAGATCAGCTTTAAATCAGGGTTTGGGTTTCAAGTTAAAGGTTGAACCTTGGCTGAGGTTCAGATTCTGGTTTAATGGCCAGCAAATCCTGTAAGGGTCTCCAGCAAGATTTCATGTCAACATTGTGAAAATTTCATGAAATCACCTGTTCTCCTGAGATTCTCATATTTGCCCTCATCTTCAAAGAGGATCCTTCTCCCCAGGTTGTGAAAGACAGAGAAAGTGGAGGGACTGGATTTAAGTCTTTGAATACGACTTAGTGCTAAGACCTGGATGTCAAGGGTTCATGCCTGGTAGTCTCACTGGGGCTTGGTATTAATGCCAGACACAGAAATAGGTTTGGAAGGAGAGAAAGAGCTATAGAATATCATGTAGCTTTACTGCTCCATATTTAGCATAACTCTTGCAAGTCTTCACTGGTCATTTTTAAGAGCCAGTTGGTAAGCAAAACTGTCTAGGTACTTAGGCAGTACTTAGGCTCAGATCTAAACTATCCACGCATCATTTACAAATATTCACAGTTAGCACTTTGGGAACCCGTGGAAACACATGCCTTTAACCCAACACTTTCTACCTCTGCAATAATCCATTTTCCTGAGTACTTAACTTGTCTTTCCACAGGTCAGCACATTTCTGTCACACAGGCTGGCAGTACTTGTCTGGGCAACATAGTAGTAGATCAACATTATCTGTAATCATGGCATGAAACAGTCTGCATGCTTCAAGTCTGCCTTTGCCTCATCTCCTCCATTTACCATAGGATCTGTGGCTGAGGAATTGAAATTCGGGGACAGAATGGAAGTACTTGCTAACTGGCAATTGTAAAAGGGGCTCTGTCCAGGTGGGCACGTAAAAGAAAATTTCCCTCCAGAGGTTAAAGACCATGGGGTGGAAAAAGCTAATTTGGGGATAACTCAGACAGCTGCATTAGTTGTGCTAAGCGACTGTTGGCAGAAATAGTTAGCTATTTGAAAACACAGTTGACTATTAATCATGAGCTACAGGGATCAGCTCAAGAAAAAATACTGTCCAACAAAATAATGTAGTATGACATTAGAAAGCTCATGTAAATGAAAGGTGATGAGGTCATCAATTTTATTTACTTAGGTGGGAGTGGCTGGAAAACAGGAATTCTGTTCTGGAAAAAAAAATCCCAGTTTTTGACATTTGGTTTTGTCTTGCTATGCAATGAGGCCCCAAGCTCAACCAGTTTTAAAAGAAAGAAAAAAATTCCAGCTCAGATCATCCAGCATTTCCATAGCTGAGGCAAACCCAGGAAATGTGGGTATTCACAACTTACCTTGTTCCCTCTGACCAGCCGTTCCACTCTGGATCCCCCAAGCCTTTGTAGCATTTATGTAAATTATGTCTTCTCATAAAATGTTCTGATGGACGAATCTGCGTTTTTCCATTAAAAATTGTTTAAAACGTTCTTTACCTGAACTTACTTTCATTTTCATGAATAGGTGAGAAGGTGTAAAGGAATGTTACTGTTTGGGTGGTAGGACAATATTCTGTAGGAGAAGCTGGCAGTAATAGACAAAAATTATATAGCTCGTTAAATATGCAGCCTAATCTGTGTCTGCCTGCTGACAAAATCATGAACCCACTGAAGACAGTAAAAATCTTCCTGAATGATGCATCGAGCTCTCGGTAGACTGTTAAATAACTTCAGTTTCTATTAAAGCTACAACTTCCAACATTGTGTCCTTTGTATAGTAGGTATAACCTTGAAATATTTGCATGACCTTTTCTGTATCTCTGGAGCCAAGGAGAGCATTTGGGCTGAGAACATCACAAGACTGGGACCAGGAACATCAAAATATATGCATGTACTTTAAGTTGTTCCAGCAAAGGAAACTCGCTTTCATTGAAGTCCTGTAAGTTGATCTAAGTGAGTCTTCTGATGTAATGAACTTTATCACTTTGATCCCCATGAAGAATCCATCCAAGTCAGAGCCAGAGAAACATGTAAATCTGACACAACAATAGAAACATTTGTTTAAAATGACTAACACATCTTGATAGTTTTTTTGATAGCTAAAATAAACTTTATGCAGTACAGTCTGGAAAGGTTGTTGAAAAATGAATGGATAAAACATGTTTTAGCTCCAGAGTCAGCTATTCAGTCAGATTGCTTCTTTCTTTTTGATTCAATATAATAAAAAGTTAAATCCTCTGAAGAGTCATTGTACCAAACTGACTGGGTCTGTTACAGTAGAGCACATATTATCGTAAAGAACCTGTTTCATACAGATAGTTGTTGTGGCAATAGAAACTGAAGCAGATGCTGCTTGTGTTCTGCTGCTCCTGCCAATGGTTATTTGGAAGCCTGCAATCAAACAGTGATGAGAGTGTGTGCTAGGCTGCTGCACAGAGTTCTTTCCTACCAGGGCTTATGCAAACAATTAAAAATATATAGTATCAAATAAAGCTTATGCTGCTTCTTCCCATCTATACTTTCTATGAATATATCAAAAACAAGACCCTGGCAACTGCAGACTTTGATAATAAAATCTGATAGTCAGGAATATGTTTAGCATATTTATTTCAGAATATTTAAATCTCCATCAGTTTATCAAGCTCTTCACAAAAATACACAATCTGAAGCTTAATCCACTCACTCATAACGGTCATCACAGCTACACGGCTCTCAACAAGAGACATCTGCAGCCAGTTCCCCTGCAGGCTGTCAGCTGATATATTATCAATTAGCCAGCAGACTGCCCAAACACATCTGTGCTAGGTTTTGCCTGAAGATTGCTGAATCACATTGCCTGGTACTCCAAACCAGTGATGACTAAGTGTATTAGAAAGGGCAAGATGGTGGTCAAGCAAATGTAGAGAAAAATCCACTCCTTGTTGTGGGTAAGACCAGTTTTCAAACTACTCTGTACACAGCAATGTTTATGATCTTTTCTGCACAGCTCACATTGAATTTGCTGTGCTATGAATACAAGTAGTCTTCAAGCAGCACAACATGGATGCTGCAGCCTCAATTCTTACAGGGGGCAATTTAGAGAAACCTAATATGTAAATACATTTTAGAAGGTAAAGAATTAAGGGATGATGGTTTCTGGAATTATTAATAATTATTTTATAATAAAAAAATTAATAATTTGTGAAATAATTGGGTGAATTTAGTTAGTTCAATAGCTCACATTTAACAAAAGTATGAGACTTGAATGAAAACTGGCGGAAAGAAAATGTAAAAATTTGAATTAGAAACACTCATTTGTGCAAGAGGCTGAGAATGAAACATCAGTAACAAAATTCTGAGTGATTATTTTGGCTCAATGGTATATGAACCTCACTACATGCCATAATTTATGATTTCTTACACGGAGTGTGATGCTGACGTAGCAAGAAACAGCAACTGAGGTGAGTGGCTGCCTGACAAACCAATTTAAGATGATGATAAGCACAGCAATGATGAGAGGATGTGCAGGGGTGAGACTTCCCCACATCTTAACTCCAGAAACGTTGATTAATGAGTTCATTGTAAGCCCCTCGCTTTTGCGAAAGCTTTGGATGAGATGAAGTATGAGCAGATGAGTAACAGAAGAGGGCAGTGAAACAAGACAGTAAAGAGACTAATCTTTCAGCTGACATGGGAAGGCTTTGTGAAGGGCTAATTTCAGGCCAAAAATATGATGAATAATAGAGATTATTTCTGTTAAGAGAACATTAGTTTTAAGTCTACAGGGATGGTTTCCAATAATAACATGAGAAAACTAACCAAAAGCATCCTAAATTTATGGGGTTTTTTTTAATACATAGAGTCAAAATCATCAATGCATATGGACAAGAAGCTAATAAAATGGTATCTTCCATATTCTGAATTTAGTTCTTGACCCAAAGTGAAAACAAAACTCAGAAAAATATGTTTTCTTGATTTCTCCGAATCTTACATATGGTATGTAATTTAGCTGTGGTCCTGTCCTTTTGGTTTTTGAGGAATTCAGATTTTTCAAGTCCTTGGTCAGCATCATAACCACCATGCCTTCTTCAGCCAGGCACAGAGCCAGATATGGGAAGGATTAAGACCCCAGTGTCACTGTGGGGACATCACTTTGTTCATGAAGAGACTTAGCCACTGGTTTTTGCAGAACCTATTTGTTGGGTCCGAAAAGTTTTACCAGGCAATGATTCTTGGACTGCACATGCATGTGTGTATGTCTGTGTGTATGCATGCATGGGTATGCACTTGGGGATCTCATCTGCAAAGCTGATCAAGCTGATCATGGATCCTTGTCTTTTCCTTATGTTACTGTCCTGACTTGATTGACAACAATAGCGTCCTCCCTGATCTGGTCGAAGTCTTTCAGAGCAGAAAGGCAAATATCCCAGGTCACCACAACTGAAGCAGTGGGGGACATATGGAGATGCAGAATGTTACCCATCTGGTTCAGCTTGCTGTTAAAAATTTAAATGCCGATGGGTTTAGATGAGAGTTTCAAGGGCTTGAGTGCCTGTGTTCTGCCAAGTCCTTTATGGGTCCGTAAAAGGACACACGACTCCTTTTGCTGTGTCTACGCTGACAGACAGACCAGGGCGGCAGCAGAGGCCAGCAGTTGTCCATGCTCTTTAATTGCTAGCACACTCCCAAGCACAGTCCTGGCTGGTCTGATTGCTGTTCTTCCAGACAACACACAGACATGCTTCAGGGGAGAGCATGTGCCAGGGACCGTTCCCAGCAGGCAATTTCGACTCAAATACCCTGGGTTTGAGGGGGTGGGGAAGGGAAAGAAGAGGCTACGGTATGTAGAGCTGAGCCATGCTGTGCTGCCTGGCCTCGGGGGCCAGAGCATGGTCCCTGGCTATTTTACTTACTAGACATTTCCTGTGTGTCTCAATTCTCCGTCTGTTCAAGAGCAGTAGCAGCACTTCCCTACTTTGCAAAATAATGAGTGCCTTTTTAATGTGCTACAGGAATAGGTGCTATTTTAAGAGATGAATCCAGTATTTTTGCAGTCTGCTGGGAGAGCGAATACATGGTAAGAAATCTTTACCCTGCAATCAACATTCTGTCTGAGTTTCAATCTGCGGTGATCTCCGAATCTGCAGTTGTTTGAATTTGCTGTTTAAGTTTGGCCCACTCTGTGATAGCGTTTGTGCGAAGTTCGAGCTTGAAACTGAACTGGAGTGGAAGGCGAGAAGGGTTCAACTTCATTGCTCTGCTTGTTGGGTTGCTTCCTCTCTGGGCAACATAAAAAAGTCAACTGTCTTGTTTTTCCTTTTCCATGGCCAGGGCCAAAGAATGTAGGAAAATTAGCCAAGAGCAGGAAAAAAAATGGAGCTTTGCTATAGCTTCAGGGATCCAGGATACTTGCCTTTCTCATCAGAAAGCGAGCGACCAGACTGATATACTATTTTCCATCAATCAAGTCAGCAAAGCCGGGCAGAGCACTTCCTTTGACATCAATGCAGTGGTGGCAGTTGTAGAGTTAATGCATTCCTTCTTAATGGAATACCATAAATCTAGGTTCAATGCTGCCAAAATAATGGCTGCAGTTCTCACTGGAGAAGTCAGCTCTCCCCCTGCATTCCCATGGGCCTAAAACAGTTTGGTTATAGAACTAACAGTAATTATTTACTGTTATTAATAAGGATCTCTAAGACACTTTATAGGGATGGTTTACCTGTTCGAAGCAGTGCTACTGCCTCTTTGTTGAGCGCACCACAGCCTTTTAATAGTTGCACCATATTTAACACCTTCAGAATTATATTTCTGGTTTGAAACAGTAGGATAAATTTAGAAAGCAAAAATTTCTATTTTTCCAGGAAGATGTTTGAATTGTGTCAGACATTCCCTAAAACAACCCCAGCTTCCTCAGGTTTAGTGTCTTATTCATAAGGAAACATGTAAGGCAGAATGCAAATGTGACAATAGTATACAGTACTGATACGGGAGGAAAAAAATTCTTTGATTAGCTAGCTGTATTATACTTGGGTACCGAGAGGGGAAAAAAATAACAGGTATACCAGGATAGTCAGGAAATCATCACATCAGATTTAGAGATGCTTTGGAGGTTCAAATGAGAGTCAGAAGACCTCTTCACAATCTCAGAGAGCTGCTTTGCAGGGGGGGTGCACAGCCCAGTGGCCTGCGGATGAAGGAACGATGAGCACAAAGTCTGTGTCACAGGCAAAAGCCCTGACACCACTGGCAGCACAGCTTCCACTGAGCGTTTCCCTCACCTTATCTTGATCCTCTTCCTCTTCTTCCCACAATGATTTACTCCATCCCCAAGGGGATATTATTTGAGACTGTCTAACTTGCTAGACTTGAACAGCTTTATAGCACCATTCAGGCTCAAGGCTTTACCGCTCACTTACAAGTTTCTATCACTCTGCCAGGATCATAAAGGAACTTTCAAATTACCAGCCAGTACTGCTGGGCCACAGCAGAAACTAGTGTGGTACAAAGTCCGCGGAGCACAAGACTTAAGCATAACAGTGCTTTTAAGCCCTCTCTGCATGGGAATCTGGAGAGAGATGGTAAATGGCCAAAAGATAGGTAGTGCCCAGGGGGAAGGAGGTGGACCGTGAAACCTGCGTTTCAGTTCAGTGCGCTTCCAAAGTGCAAGCACATGGGCAGAGCTTCCTCAAAGGAGACCCCCCCCAGTAAGAGCAACAGCACCCCAACCTTCCTACCCACGTGAGGGGGCACCTCACCAATGCACAGGAGATGGTGAGAGCAATGCCCTAAGCTGCCCACCCTCTAAAGGAAATGAAAATTATTGCCCCTATTTTACAGTGGCCTATTAAATGTTGTGTTCAATTTAAGCATCCACAAGTGATCATATGAAAATCACAGCTTTGGTTTTGGTTGCGGACCTAGACACTCACTTGCAAAGAAAATGTGCAGGATGCAAATAAAACATAAGCAGAAGGTAGCCTAGGGGGTCTAACCTCTGAAGGCATATAATGTGTTGATTCAATTTTTGGAACGGATTTCTTGTTTATTAAACCAACCACTTGAATTTAATTAGGAAGTAAAGGCTTGATCTTGGCACATCTAAATCATAAATATTCAACTTGCATTTAGTTCCTAAACAGAGCCAACAGTGAAGGTAGGTCAGACGTGGTGAGGGATAGCAGGACCTACATGCTGTGGGTCAGGTGAAAACTGTTCATGTTGGCTCGGATCATAGGACATGAGTGGAGGAAGAGTGATGCTGGCTCTAGCTGCAAACACTTTGGGCCGGTTTTATGTAGATTGGCCTTTGGTCCAGAGCTATGAAGACATACTAGTAAAGACACAACCCATATTAGGTTGCTCTCGGTACTGGGCTGATGTGAGCGTTTGGCTTCTAGGCCAGACAGGCTTGCATCTGTCCAACTAAGAGCATGGGCTCATTCAGGCAGGCATGCACTAAATCTGATCCCTGGGCCATTCCCCAACAGAACCGCAAAATAAACACATGCACATTCACTGCTTTCTAAAGCATACCGGATGTTAATAAGCAGAATAATTTGCAGTGGCTTGGCTACTGCCTTTTTTTTTTTTTTAGTTTGTGGCTAACGCATGAAGGCATTTCTGATCATAATTACGCCAATGGCCTATTGTCACGTTAGCTATTGCAAACTGCATTTGCTCAAACAAAAAATTGATGGTGTTCTTTTTTACGGGACTGAAAAAAACAAGTGGGCAAGCTTTCAAGAATCACAGTCAGAGTACAGTATATCTGCATTTAATTAAGGGGTTGGAGCAATTAACACTTGGGCTCTGCTTTGTTCTGTATTCCATGGCTGGTTGTTGAGAAAATACAATTCTCAAAAGCTTGCCATTTAAAATGTATTTAGCCTATTTTTAGTTAGTGTGGAGGGGTTTACATACAACTGCTAAGGCTGTGAAGGTTGGGCAAGGACTCAGGAGGCCCTGGTTCAATCCAAAGTGTTCTTTGTGACAGTGAAAAAGTCTTAATTTGTGCTGGTATCTCACTGGCCTGCTGGAAGGTAATTCCTTGCTGTAAGGCAGGGCTTCCATTAGCTGTAAGGTGCTCGCAATGTGGGCTGCTTAAAGTACATCAGTCCTGTCTCAGGTTTTACTCTTAATGTACGTGACTAACACGATTCACATCAGTTTTATTCTCTGATAACCAGAGACCCTTAAACCAAAGCATTACACAATGTGCAGCATATATAGCCTTGTCCCTCATTCATGAATGCTCTTAAACACCTAAGTGTGACCTAATTCAAAAACAGTATTTCTCAAGCATGTACCTTAGATTAAAACACGTGCTTCAGACCCATTGAAGTAAAAAAAAAAAAATTATGATACTAAAGACCTCCTTTTTTATTATTTCCCGTCACAACTTCACCTTGCAACACTTTCTTAATTGCAAAACAATTTTGGCTTGAACTTCTGTGTCTCAGTCTGCTGTACTGTGACCTAAAGAACAGTACATACACATGCAGAAATTAACTGGTCCCTTAGGAGCACTCTTGCACTGGAGAGTGAAGGAGGAGAAGGCATATTTGCAAATAGTTATATTTTCTTTCACCAACTTAATTGCTTCTGTTTGGAACTTTTAAAATCTCGCCTTACCATGCAGTCATTTTCAAAGTGAGCACAGCGTGACTGGCCCAAAAAAATCTGTTTGGTTTTTATTATAATTTTGGTTGTGATATTTTATTAGTGGGGACTGCAACACCCCAGAGGAGTAACAGTTGGCTGGTTGTGGCACTTCTGGCATTTCCTAGCGTATACTCTGATTAACTCTGTTATATTAATAAAGTCCTTTTAATATGCTTTTGTGAAAGCAATTTCCTTAGGCTTTCAGGAAAAGCACAGGGAAAAACAAACTCCATCGCATGGCATCACACTGACACTCCTATGGGTCATCAGCAGAGCTGGACCTTTGGACCTCTAATGGGTGAGCTACTGGAGTAAGTAGCAACAGTACTAATTTGTCATCCTTCTGGGAGATCAGTACTAGAAATATTTACCATTTTTCATAGTTATTTGTTGACGAAGGAATAGTGATACTCAAATTGGGGATCTCAGGTACCATTTATGGCTCTGGAAACATCTTCCTCTCCCTTTCTCAAGCACAAACCTTTGCCGGGTGTCTTACAGCCTCTCTGTCGGAGTGCAGCATCCTCCTACCCCGCTGCCCTTCCTCACTGAGCCGGGCAGCTTCCACACCTCATGTTCACCTTTCAGTCCTGCCTCATATCTGGGCTCTTCTTCCTTGTCTCCTAGGTCAGTCAGACCCAGCCTCCCCGCTCAGCACCTTGTGCAATCCATCTGATCCCTTCAGGCACACTTCTGTTTCACTGCCTTGTAACCTCAGTGGTGCCTCTGATGGAGTCTCTCTCCTTTCTCCCATCCCACAGTTCCTTCTCAGTCTCCCAGTCCGGCCTCCTCACCCAGCTAGTTGCCTTCACTTCTACTTTTCCATGTTTCCTTACCAGCCTCCAGTGTCAAATTCTCTATCTTGAAACCATTGGTCCACCTTCCCCCACATCTCCCGTTCTCCTCTCTCTCTTGAAGCCAGAAAGGACAGTTTCTGTTGCTGAACTGGCCTGGCTTAACTTTCACCCTTAGCTTGGTACGTGGCTCAGACCAGCCCAGAGGTAGGAATTTTTTGGAAATGTAATGATACACAGTTGTTGAGTTTCATGGCAATCACTAGGCCACTGAAAATGGATGCCCCTTATGGAAAATTGTCCATTTTAATGTTCCTGCAGTATTATTTTTCTACCTACAATCTTTGACATTTCAGTTCAAAACAAAGGTAAAATGATGATAACGGTCGTACAAACCACGTTAATGCAATCAAAAGGGACTCTTTCATTTTTTTTTGCAGCCATGCTCATAGCATTTCTCATCCAGCAGAGTACATAAACTGCACACAGATTCCTACATACGCACAGCTCTTTACAGAGTCCTTTGATCTTTGACAGGAATCTTCAGGCACCTTTTGGACTGGGAGACACTCTCAGAGTCTCTTACAGTTGTGGATATATTTTTGGTCTGGACTAAACACTTGATCTAGTTAGAGGAGGTTGTCTTAAAATGACACGAAGTCCTCAGGAGAGATGAAAGTACATCATTGTAGCTTTGTACTTGTGGGAATATTAGCCATTTATAATTATCTGGAATAAAACAGAAATAGAAATAGAAATACAGAGAACATGATGCATTGTAAACACTCACAAACCTGTAAGACATGTATTAGTCGTGAACACAGGATCCAACAGCTGCTTTTCCTGCCTTTTACAAAGCGTTCCTGACATGCTGTTCTCCTTAGTGAACAACTGCTGTATTTACTGCACTAACACCTTGATGAACCCTTGATGCTGATTCCTCACCTCTTTCCATAATTTCTTCCATTAAAATTCAAGTCATTAGGACAGTTTGTCCTATAATAATTTTTTTCATCTTTGGGGGTCTAAATCTACAGAAATTCCTACTCTTGTGTCCACACCTGCCTCCTGTTTAGTGAGGGGGTTTTTTTGTCTAACTCTCTAAAACAGACTTCTCCTGCCAGCCTGGGAGGCACGAGACCCTGCTCAAGTTAGGAGTGCAGCATCGGGATCTGCAGTTTGCAGATTGCTGCCCAGTTCCTTTCATCAGATCCCCAGAGCTTCCATGCACCAGAGCGCAACCACAGCTGCCTCCTCTTGGGCCCAAGAAAGTGCCAAAAGAAAGCAGAGAAACAAACCTCGGTTGCCTTCTCTGATTACAGCTGCAGAATGATTTTGAGCAATTGCTACTGAGAAATTCAGCAGCATGTTGATGCCTTTGGCCTAGTGAGTGATGATCTAATTTCTGTTTAATTGACCAGCAGCCAATTTACGTTTGGATCAAGGTTTGAAATGTGGCTTGTTTCTTATTAGGGTGAGCTGGTTGTTATAAATGTGAATCATAACAGCCCTCAGTTAGGGATTAATCCTGCAAGATGCCGAACACTCTGTGTGGGAGGGCAGGTACTCAGTACACCACCTACCTTATTCTTTACATCATCAAATCACACCATTTCTCTGAAGCCGATCTGACAAAGCATTCATGAAGCTCTATCCTGTAAATACAGACATTCATACAGACAAATATGTTGTACTGTTCACTGAGGAAGCCAAAATTAATTATGCTTAATGATTCTCATTCACACCTGCATTACTGCAGACTTAGGTCAATCTAAATCCATTACCAACTCAAAACTGGTCAGAAATGGTCTTTCAATTATTTTGCTATTTTACTCTGATTTCTGTCAATTAGAGATGGCAAGAATAATCCAAATGTCTTGGTCAGTCACAAATAGATCTATCCTACTTCTTTCTAAGAAAAAAAAAACTGCTTTAGCCTAATCTAGTTTAATACTCTGCGTCCCTTATTAAAGGTCTTTACAAGAGTAACTAAAATTGAAAGGAACAGTTGAAAGATCAGGGTTAACAGCTGTTTCATTTTTAGCTATTTTAACTCTAGTTCTCAATTATTTTAGATGCTATAATTATGGGTTAAAGAAGAAAGAGTGATGGGAAGAAGACAGAGTTCTTCAGGGGAAAATTCATCAGTTAATTCAATATACAGCGTATGAGAAAAGAACGAACAGAATAGAGTTCTGTTTGGTCATAAGCTAATAATAAAGTCTCTAGCCAATGTCCAGGGTAGTGTCAGGCCTCCAGTGCTTTGCATTTCTGACTGGTGACACATTGCAAGAAGTCCAGTGCACATGGAGAAGAGGTGGTTGTCTTTGGTGGAAGTGGCACTGGCAAGAGCCGCTCACAATATCCCGATAGGTCACATTTTGTCCTGCAGTACCCCCAGGTTCACAGCACCTTAGTTTGGCATGTAGCTGAGGGACTTCAGTGAGGAGCATAGCTGATGAAGGCCCTTGTGCAGTCCACAGAGGCAGAGACAGGGAACCCTCGGGAGGATCAGTCAATTTTTTTGTGGGGTAAGTGTAGCTTGGGTTTTTTAGCCCATAGCCAGTGCAAGGCCACTTGACTTACGTCAATGCACAATAAAAGAGCTTTAAGAGAAGTCAAATGACCTCTCACTTATGGCCAGCCCAAAAAGAAGCAAGTAAACTCTTCTGTCTTCTCCTTAGTTTAACTTCTGCCTTGGCTGATGCCTGGGGCCTGAAATCTCTGGATTCAAAGATGGAAAATGGAGCATGTTAAAAAGACAAGTTCCTTCTCTTCTTTCTCTGTGGAGACTCTTCAGGCTCTCCTTCGCTACGTAAAGTGGAGCAATCCAGCTACACTTTTTTCATTACAAACTTTGCTAGTAAAAACAAAAATCAGACAGTAAAAGCACACTTTCTCCTGATGCTCTGTTTTCTCTTACTGGCCCCACCTGTACTAACACAGTCACACTTTCAGTAGCCCTTACTGGAAGCAATGCCAGCTTTCAGTTTTTATTAAGAAGGCTAAATCAGGAGTTTATAATAGTCCTTTTATACTTTTAATGTTGCCCCTTTTACTGCTGCTTTAACATTCACTGCCCAGACCTGGCTTGTATTCCATGTTCCCAGATCTGAACAACAGAACACCCCTATTAATTTAACCATGTCCTTTCTATTCCTACATTTCTTAAGCAGTACAGCTGTGATTTTGTCTCAGTTTCCCTGTGGCCCTTAAACATCATGTGAATCCATACATGCAAAGGGAGAAAGTCAAAGAGGAGTTTGCAGTTCCTTGTGCCTTCAAGAAATCTGCAGTCATACACTGCCTTTGCATTGCCGGTGGGGAAAACGTGCCCTGTACCAAAGGGGAATAACCATTGGGTGCACTCAAGGCTTTGACATGCCCAAGCCAAGGCTCACCCAGCTATACTGGTGCTTGAAGGAGAGTCATGGGTTTTGGTACTTAACTCTCACTGAAAAACAGGCTCCGACTGTTTTCCCTACTGATTTCAGTATCTGCTTTCCACCTGCAGGCTGCGCAAGGACCAGCCTTCTTCTGTGCACCCATCCCTCAGGTTTGGGTATCATTCAGCTGCTCATTCTTTTCTGCAGCTGGTGAAGATGTCAGAGACAGGGAGATGGGGAGGAAAAACAGAGAAGATGTTGTTCGAGTGTTCGTTCCCTGTGCTTTGGTGATGGGCTGTAAGATGCTTCTCTGTGCAACAGATTATGGAGACAGATTTCCGAAAACGTTTAGGCCTCTAAAACCAGAAGTGGCTAGGATCTTTCTTACAGCTACCTTGCTACTAAAATATCATTGGTATTACAACTAGTGGATGTACCAGCACCCAAACTTCAATTCAAATAGGAATTCAGGCCAAAACTGAGATTCAGGAAGCCCCTGTTCAGATGCTGCTGCCTGAGGTGCCTAAAATTCCACTGGGGCTGCACTTTGCTGCCACAGCCCTTTCTTGAATTTAACTCTATCCATCTACCTATGTTTGCTGGTATTCAGAACCTCAGATAACTTGCCTGTCTGGAATAAAATGCCCGAAACAAATATTGATCAAGTTTGTGATGCAAGCCACTCCTTAGGCACACTGTTGCTTAAGTCAGGTCAAAGATTCGTTGTGCTCATTGTAAGGTTAGAAGTATCAGAGAGAAAAACATTTGCACAGCACCATTCCCAAGTGAAGATTGCTCCTCGTCGGGGGTTACGCACCGATGTACCTCTCCACCCTCAACACACTAATGAAAACAAATAGTATGGTACGGTGTGACCTCCCTACAAGCAGAAAACAAGCACCATCGTGTACCTAAATGACAATATATTAAGATCATTATCGTATTTAATATAGTCAACACTATCACTAATCAGTAAAGCTAGCAGCGGCATTATGTTCTTTTCTAAGTGACGGATTTGTCAATAAAATAAAAAAAGCTTTTCTGTCGAGACATTGTAACATAAATACAGGCATCTTAAGGGAATACCAAAAATAACAACAGGCAGAAAGGAGATCTCTTTTACCAAAAAAAGAAAAAAGTTCAGTTATTGACTAATTTTCTGTAAATCTGTCTTTTGATTTCTAATCAATCGTTAACAATCAAAGGCCACCTGGCTTAATTGAGTTTAATTTTCAGGAAGCCTGATCTGGCATTCCTCGCACACTGCTTGGTTGAAGTGAATGTAGGAATAGGAAAACAATAGCGCTAGTAAAGAAATGAAGAAAACCTGGCATCTTTTTAAACGTCCACAAAAACAGTTTTTCAGTATCAGATGCAAAATATGACAATCAGTGGTCATTTAATAAACTAGCAAGAAAATAATGTTTTTCTTCTCCTAAAGGCTTTTGAAGAGTGCACGCACACATACAAAATCACAGCTGTATTTATTTTTTTAAGCTGAAAAGTGACAGCCTAAGATCACTTAGCTACTGAAGTGAATGGTTTTGTACAACCACCATCCTGAAGACATCCTCTGGCTTGTGGGTCATAGAAAGATTTTGGAGCATTTCAGCCTAACAGGGGAAATGAATATCTTAGACAACACACACCCTCTTTGGCACTGTGAAATATTTTAGAAGGCGGCTAATTAGAATCCTAGCATCTTTCTCCCTCCTCTGCAGGAAGATCTCCTCTTGTTTGGACTTGCTACCTGGCTCCATCTTCCTTGCAGAAGCAGAAGAGCAGCTCCAACCCTCACTTCTGACAGGACATGACACCATTTACAGGGGGTGAAGGTTTTGGGGGCCTGGTGTTGGGGTCATTGCAATGGCCTGACTGCAAGCCGCTGATGGATGAAGCCTTTGTTTTACATTCTGCCTGAGTAATTGTAATAAATATTGATAGGTGTGCTCCGTTATTAATTTATTTCGGGCAGAGCACGTCTGTAAAGCCATGGAACGACCTTGATGGAGGAAACAGTGCTTATCAGGCATAAGTATCTCTGCTGAGGGCATGGCAAAGACCAGGGGACCCTGTCAACACAGCTAAAAGATACTGCTAATCAACAGTAGCTTCCTTGGTGCTACAGAAAGGTAAGGCATTGCTTAACGGCAGAAATGTAAAAGTATCACTTAAGTATTTTTCAGGATTTCTCCCAAATGAGGTCATCAAAAGATGCAATAGCACAGGCATATCAGAACTGTAAAATGAGGCATTTCATTCCTCTACAAGAAGAGGACGTGTCATTCCTGGCCTAGTCTTCTTATCTGGGATTGAGCCTCAGGTCTGGGTTTTCCCGCAATGGTGGTGCTGATCCCCAAGCCACTTGGGGCTGGGCCGTCCACGCGGGCACAGCACTGTGCTTATGTACTGTGCCACGGACAGATCCTGCCTCTGTAGGCACAGAGCGCTGCTTGGTCTACTCTTTTTATAAGATCAAGTCTTCAATCTCAATTTAAATTTCCTCCGTAAAATTTGTATGCAAATATTTTCCTAGCTCACAGACCTATTATGAATGAGATTGCCCTCTGGGTGAATGCCATTCAGCTTGGCTGCCTTTACTATAGACTTTACTGGTTGGCATCGGAGTTGCTTTGCGTGTACAGGCCCATCTGCAGCTGTAGCAGCAATTTTTTTCCCCAGCTTTGCCAGGTATTTTTGCATTTCAGTGGTGGCAACTTATTTGTAGCACTTTGTTCATTAGGGTACTTAGAATACATACATAGCTCATTTATTCATAGCATTACAAAGACTGAGCTGAAGCTCAGAAACATATTTCTTTCCTCCTCCCCTGCACCAAAGAGGAAACACTTTGTGAACAGCCTTTTCAGCCCCTAGTTTTTTCTCTGTTGGTTAATATGTAGTGAGGGGTTTGATTTTTCTGCTCTACCCGACAAGATCAGCCCCTCTGTCCTGAAATAAGTTACTGTTAACCCGTACATCATCTCCCCAAACTGACTGTTAATTTAAATAGCCAAAGTGATTGTGCTTTTCATTAAGGTTCTATTTATGAGTAACTGATAAAGGACTAATAAATGGTTGATAGATGTTGTAATAATTTGCTAATTGAGTATTATAGAGTCTGACAGGTTAACTGGTTTCAAATAACCATGGCTTAAAACTGTCTCTTATTCTCTTTACTGATGTCTTTAGTAAGCACATTTAATTTAAGCTACAATACATAACTCTGGTAACAGTGATATGTGTAGATATGTAGTTACTCCTCTTAGCACCTCAATTATGGAACTTTGCAACCCCAAATACCTTACACCACCACCACACACACAAAAAGTCAAACTAAAATATTATGAAGCTAGTGGAGTTTTGTGGAAGCCTTCCCCCATACCTTTCAGCTCAGATTATTGATGGTAGCAAGGCATTTTTGAGAATGGGCAATTTGTGGCTTCTCACACTACATATAACAAGCGCATTTTCTCTGTGAGGCTTTGCAACTCCAAGTGTTTCTCTCAGAGCTGTGTCACTCCTTTAGTGACAAACTTCTGAATGCTCTGGAGAATCAGGCCAGCTGCGCCCTCTTTATCTGCTAGATATCTAAGTGTACTTTTGGCTGATAAACTATAAAAAAGTAATGTTAACAAATCTCCTCCTCCTCACCATCTTTGTCTTCTCTGAAGCAGCTTCGTTACAGGAATGAAGCTCTGAAACTTCTGCATACCTATGTAGGGAAACAAAGTTGGTGACAGGGCAGAACAATGTATTTCCTGAACAAAACTAATACAGATGGATATCTGATCACACAAATGTCTTGTATGTCCCAGCTCCAATGAATCCTTGAGTCTGGCTGTACCAGAGATGCTTCTGCTGCTCTGTATTTCCTATGTCCAGGGTTTTGCTGTGCTGCCCCATTTTACCCAAGCAGTGCAAATGAGCCATATGATATCGGAAAAAATCTTTTTCACCTATAAGAAAGAGCTGGGGCTGAATTCTGATCCTCACTGTGAGTATCTCCACTTACGCCAGCATGACATGGAGATGAGACTTCGGGGTGACTTTGACAGAAACAGAGCAGAAAGACACCCAAAGTTACACAGTAAAGGTGTCACACCTCTGTTCCAGGAAATTACCTGCTGTTGATGAACTATAACTAACTAACATTCACTCACTATTGCAGATTTCCAGTACTGAATGCTAACATTTATTCCTATCCTACTAGTGAAACGGTTCATTAATCGCAACAGCGATGCTGGGGCACTGGGGCAATCACGGCAGCGTTCTGCAAAAACATCTAGGAGAGCACCTCAGCACAACCCACACCAGCTTAACCGATGGAGGGTAGCTTCTATGATAAAAAAAGACAACTGCTCTATTTTAAGGCCATTCTTATTGTTTGCTTCATTCTCATCAGAAGGAGAGAAGTTTATACGAAATAAATGCTCACTTTCTTCACTTCCCTCTTCACATCAGTCACTGTCAGCTTGATATAGAAAATATGGCTGTTAATAGCTTGCAGTGGAACAAACATTTGCATAACTGTTACCTCAGAGCCCATAACTCCGAGCTAATTGGCTGATGGTGATTAAAATGATTAAGTGACTGTAATTTATATGATTAACCAATTAAGCCATTCTCTTGTGATTGGCCATGGGTAGGCTCTGGGATGTGAGCTTGTTTCCCAGCATGCATGCCGGCAGTGCACGGTATTAAATATTCTTTTAAATACTTGCTGTTGTTCCTGCCAACAGCAGTCAAGGTGCTTTAAAGGTAGTTTAATTACCCCATATCATTTGTGTAGCACAGAGAGTCATAACTTGAAGGCAACCCATGAATTATTAACAAAATAAATCTAGCGTCGGCTAGGATAACACAGAATTACTGAAGGCAGTAAATAGGACAGTGAATTTGATCATCCAGAACTGATGAATGACTGACTGGTATAAATGCAGACAATATCACTGCCTTGAACAGAAGTTATGCTGATTTACCCCAGCGTGACATCCAGATTTTGATCCTTGGAAACTGAAAGTTCACCAGCAGGTCTGAAAAAAAGCTAGAGGAAAATAATTGCAAGTGCTTCTAGGTAAAAGAAGGGAACTGACTTGGTTAATTTGTAACTGCTTCCATTAGGAGTGCATTTGCCAAGGGAGTGAATGTTGTTTGAGTGTGCTCTGGTTCTTGGAGGAACTAGGCAGGTGGGCAGGAAGCAATAATTAAGCATATTCTTTGTTAATCTCCTGCTAGGTACACTGACGGGAAAACTTGTTGTGGTTTCATCCCCTTCTTTCCTTCCCCCTCCCACCATCCTGTTGGTTGCTGTTGCCGAAACAAGGGACGGCTGCGTTTCCAGCTTTTCCCCCCCCTCACCTCCTACCAGCAGACAGTTTAATTCCACGCTTCCTGAGGCTAAACACATCACTTTCGTCCACATTACTTTCAATTTCAGCTGCTGTGTGTCCTGGAACCTTAAATCCATTGCCAGTTAGCCTAGACTATCAGTTCTGATGCTACAGCACGGTAGTCTTTAAGAGATGAGAGTAATCGTCTTTCTTTTCAGCTTACCTCAGAACGGACTGCAATTTCCTTTGTGTTTTCTCATCTTTCTTGACTGGTTATTAAATGTCAACATAATACAGATTGCTAGTATTTTACTATCACACTGGTTAACTAGTTCCATGTGTGGTTTTGTCCCAAACAGCGGCCTTGGCAAACGGGCAAATATTACACTTTATTGTTGTTGCTACTGCTGCTACTTACCTGTGCTAAGCATCGTTATGATGCTGACTGGGTATTCCCAGTGCTTCAGTGGGTGGTTTCTTATGGTACGGTATTGTATTTTTAGGGTAACAAGGTCTGAAAAGTCGATTGTTTCATGAAGGACATCAAAATCCGAACAACTGCTTTTGACGCGAGTGTTTTGTTCAGAAAGGCTTTGGCAGGATGGCTGTAGCATCAGAATATCTGGTTTACAGTATGCTGCAGAAAAATTAAATAAATTGCCAGTACTCCCATGCTGAGCCTGTGGTGGAGCCAGAAATTCATCCTCTGGCTTTGTGTCTGCTGGATGACATTGCCTCCGTATCGCTGACAGAAAGTGCCCAGCGGAGCTCTAGGGATGTCTGTGAAACCACTCATGAAGCTTCAGTTCTGAAGTTTGTGTACATGTGAGTCCATCCGACTGTCTGTCTATCACATTACCAATACGCCACAAACATCTTCGACTTGACCCTGGGAAGTGTTGTGGAAGCTTCAGCTCTCACTGAAGTAAATAGCTATAACTTAACCAAAAAGGAGAGCAGTAGTTAAGGCTGGGGCTGGGGCGCAGGAGATTCTGCCTCAGCCTCTGTCTGTGACCTTGGCCCATCACCACACCCCCTCTTTGCATCGTTTCGCTGTTGTCAGAGGGAGGAATCGCGCTTTCATCACTCCTGGCATAGCTTGAGGACAAGGCCATTAATATACATAATGCACTCACATAGTACCAGGATGACCTCCATGGAAAAGCTTATAAATAAACATAAATAAGGACCTGATGAGCAAAAGGCTGGGTCCTGCCCAGGTTTCAGTGAGACTTAAAAAGACCACACAGAAAATGCATCTTAAAATAGACTATTTGAAGGTCATAGCCTCCTACCCTTACCTGTCAAGACCTGAGCGGAGGCTTTGCCTGCAAAGTGATGGCACTGCTGATGACATCAGCACTCTCCATGCAGGTTTTGGCAGGTGTTAGCCATTCGCTTCACCTTTGCTACCATTCATCCAGGAATTTCTTCGGAGTCATGACTCGCCGTGTGCTTTTGTGGCAACTACCATTTAGTTGTATGAAAAAAACGCATTTCTGCGGAAGATCTGCTGCTGTGATATCAGAACTTGAGAAAAGGCAGAGCCTCTAACTGATTTTTTTGACAGGTTATAAAATATTAAAAGACGGCAAAGTTTTAAAACTCATTTTTAGGTATCTATCTACAGGCAAGTCCTGTTGGCCTAAGGGATCGATCAATGAAACAACATTACATGGAAATGCTGAGTTCATGTTATCCTGGATAATCTATATTTCAAAAATGAGACTGAGCTCTTAAATGACCTGCACATGGATTTGATCTGCTCCTCCCTTTTAACTTGCACTTCAGTAGCCTGGCTTTAAAAAAAATTAACTGTTTCAGTAATGTGGGAGTCCTTTCATTCCTACAGTCTTCTGATTAGTTCCAATAAAACTGGATAGTAATAAAGTTAAAATCCATTAGTGGGTACAAGACACACAACAGAACTCGTGCTGGTATTTAAAAAAATGTAGAGCCATTATAGCCTCCTGTGCAAGCTTGAATTCAGCACAAGTATTTTTTGCTTTTTTCTTCTTTTGCTTGTTTTTTTTTTAAAAAAAATTTCAAGCCTCAGTAAGGCAGGCCTGATTTCCCCATGTAATACTATAAAAACTACTCTGGCAGAGTACTGCAGTAGTGGTTAAAAACATGACTGATGAAAACCATAAAAAAAAGGACAGAGGTACTTTAAATAAGAATGAGACCGATTTTGAACATTTAAGACTTCACATACATGGAAAGTGATGGATCTTTGGTGGAAAATGTTTGGTACTGAGGACCCAGTGTGCACATTGTCCTTGTTAGGGCTGGGGGACAAATTGAGGAGCTTTCAGACCAGAACCAGTAGACAGCCATGAGTGACTGGAGTGCTCTGTGCTCTCCCAGAGAAGACCTTGCAGTTTGGTTTCATTCAAAACGGTCCAGATCTTGTGATGAGGCAGCACCCTGATGCGACTTCAACAGCCTGTGCAGGAGCTCAACCTCACACCTAATGTCGCTGCACAAAATGGTGCAGAATGTCTCCCTTCAGCTCCTGGTTCCTAATGGCGCTTCCTAATTGTCAAATTAAAAATCTCCTCAGAAACACAGAGCGACTCTGAGGCTGGCTCTGGCCTAACATGGTGTTTGCACCAACTCCGCTCCCTAAGCCAAGAAGGAGGTATGACCTGATGGGCTTTTCCACACCCCCAACACTCAGCAGCAGGGTCAGGTCCCACACAAAATGCTTTTTGTTAAAGGATGCTATATGCAGAAATCCCCTTTTCTGGGCTAGTCCCCAGGAAGGATGGCCAGCCCAGTCCAAGGGGCTCAAAAACTTCATTTCCCTCATTGCTGGGCAGCCAGCATTCCCAGGCTTTTAGCACCCCGGCTGAGGAGGAAACTGGCCCTGGCTTTCTCTTTCTCTGATTAAATGCCCTAACCACTAAACAACTATACAAAAAGACAGGCACCCCAAACCTCCACCAGCAGCCAGGTTTTAAAAGGGAAGACAGATTAACACAGTGCATAGATGAAGTACAAACCTCTGACAAGTGCTTGGATCAGAGGGTTTCCTCACAGGAAAAACAGTAGACTTTCTCCTCCTGAGGAATAATTGGAGGCCTGGCAGGTGTGCCTGGTGCTTAAAATAAAATAAAAAATTCCATGACTGCACTTTTCAGTGAAGTCCTCTTTTCCTGGATGAAAATCAATTAACTCTTCACTGTGCCTTGAGGCTAACAGACAGGAAAGAGATTAACAACAGGAAAAGAGACTTCAGCTTTATTGTACAACAGCATAGGGCTCCCCATGCTTGATCCACTCCATGAATCGTCTAATCCAGGGTCCCGTCCCTACCGTGAAAGCCCAAGGTGTTTAAGCACATGCTTAACTTCAGGCATGGGAAGATTTTCAACAGCCCGGTGGAAGTCTGGCATTCGCCTCTCCTCCTCCCCCTGCTTTGGGTGGGAGCTGCACACCTAATTGTTCTCTCCCCCTTTGAACATTTCCACTCAACATGCTTCCCTAAAGAGGGAAGAACTGCTGAGCTGGGGCCTTCTGGAGTAACGGGCTCCATTAGGGAAGCTGCTTGTTAGCCTCTCTCGTCTAGTGGCTGGCTTTTGTCCTCGGGCATGAGGGTTTATTTGCGTGCTTAGGAAAAATCTTTTTAAAATTCATTTTAAGATGATGCTAGTTCTTCTTTTAGGCAATGAATGGTCTTAACCTTTTTCAGTCCTGTTTAAGCACTTGGCTAAAATGAGGGTCTGTGTCACACAGGTTAGGCAGTGTTAAAAAAAAAGTTGCCCTTTCATTTTATTGCGTTTCATTTTTTAATTAAGACAGTAAATAACCAAAGGTGCAGTGTCCCATCTTCTTTATACGAGATATGATGCTGTATCCCATCAGCAGCTGTTAAACACATCTTCTCCTTAATGTAAGTCCTCTCAAACTAAGAAGCATTTACAAACTTGTTATCATCCTTAGCTGTTTCCAAGCTCTCCAGTTTCTGTTATGTCATTTTTGAGATAGGAAAACAAAAGAATCCTGGTCAGATTTATATCATGCCATTATAATAGTCCCTGGCTTAGTCTCCATTCTCTTCTTTATTTAATTTTTTTTTTTTTGCTGTTTCAGATGGTGCTGACAAGTGATTACAGAGTAGCTATAGTGAGATCAGAACCAGATATGAGTGCATAGTTCAAATTAATCTTTCCAGGATGGATTAATTTCTATTTATCACTTAGAATTAATATCAGCATATTGCTTTTTCACCTCATTTGGATAGGACCCTACCTCAAGCTCCTAAACCATTTTGCCTTCTCTGCAGCATTGCTCCTTTGCTATCCACTCGTACGAAGAGTGATGATTACTCTCCCTCTCCCTCTGTACGATGCTGTCTGTAGGGATTTGTGGCCTTCTACTTTCTTTTTGGTTTCTGCACTTGATAAGATCAGGTCCCTCAATCACACACCGAGTTAGCCTGTTCCATGAAGTGCCCTGTACAATGGTCCTCTTCTGATATATCAATAAACAGCAGAGACTATATGGAGCAATAAACATAATTTTAATGGACTGTTTGCGTAGAACGTAGATGTTCATCTGCCAATATCTGTGTTTAGTTCGACTACAGCACAAATACTAACGGACAATATGATATTAATTTAAAAACATCAGGTTGTGGAAATACTTCTTCCTCTGTTGTAAGAGCTGCCTTGCTCACCTTAAAACCTGCATGTTTCCAGTTTCAGTTCTTCTGCTTTTGGCTTCTGCTGCCTGGATCCCTCTTTCTTTGGGTGGATGTTTATAAACCAATATTAAGTTAGCTCTTAAATTTCACCTTCATAGGTTAAATGTATAAAATCTATTTCATAAGGCAAACTTTCCAGGCATCGGATTCTTACAGATCTTTTCTCAAGCAGTGCTTTGATATCATTATTGAGGAAGGACACTAAAAAAGAGACACAGCATTCAATTAAAACCTTCTTATCCTCAGTTCTATATCAAAACATCACACAACCCTTTTGGCCATAGTTTTACACACATATTTAATTGTCTGTCTGCTGTGACCTCTTAATGCTTTCCAAAATCACTTCTTTCCCAGTGTTAATAGTGTACATTCTCTCTACCTGATTTCTTCCTACTTATATGACCTTCTAAATGACTCTGTTAAATACATATTGTTTGACTGTTTCCAGTTCATCACACTACCAGGATCATAATAATACCTGACCTAACCTCATCATTATTTAACCACTTCCTCCATCCTTATCAGACATGCTTCATAACTTTTACATTCCATATAAAATTATTAATATTTCTTTTTAGCAGAGAACCAATCTCCTCAGAGCCCCACTGGAAATACTCTCACACATTCATGACTTTTCATTTATAATTATGTTTTGAGATATAACAGTTAGGTAATTTTTAACAGTAAGATACAGTTTTTAATGACCTGCTTGCATGAAATGTGTATGTTCTGCATCTGGGCATAAAAAAAATGTTAGGACAGAAAAGAGTTGGCATTAATTTGTCCTTTCCAAAGTTTGACAAACATAGGAAAAAGTGATTGTCCAAGTTTTCTACTGAACAGTCTTCTTTTTCACAATGAAAAAAAGTTCAGCAGAACTGAAAACTTGCATTTCGAAAAACAATTAAACAGAAACATTGCTGTGGTGCCTTCTGGGACTGATGGTCAAAATGCTTTCATTTTACTCCTTAACTCCCTAATTATCCCACAGATTTGACCTTACACCAGGATCTCTCTCTGATGGTGCATTTTGAGACTCCTTGCTTCACTATATTACAGGCAAAACTGGTGAATCAACACTGAAAGGAAGGAATCCAGGTGTGAACAGCGTGTCTGCATGACACACTTGGGGTCTGAAAGGAAAACTTACGGCTTTTCTGTGCTTGCATTTTTTGATGGAAGGACTACCTTTTCTGTAGAAAGTCTTCAAAGCCCTAATTTGTCTAACATGCACCCACCGTTCTGTTTAGAAAAGCATTTAAATGTTGCCGTTTTTCTTCCCTATTCCACAAAGCACTTAAGCAAATTTACTTAAAACTGAGCACCTGTCTGCTTTGTGTAGCCCCCAAATTTCTAGTCTTGAGTGCTGAGATGCTTTACACTAGTCTGGGGGGGGGGGGGGGGGTGTTCCCACTCATTGCCCATACCAGCTCAACAGACTTTCTTTACTTTCACCAAAGAAACTTCGTATTCCTGCTTAGCTGAAACCCTCTTGTGCCTGTCCTCCGAGTAATTCTCCTTGCATAAGACTTCTCTCAGCTAGAATATGTTTAGTAGAGCAAGACTGCCAGCAGGCCAGGTTCCTACACACACATCTGAGAGCACACCCCCACCCCCACGCCCCCCTCTCCTCTTTCTCTCCGGTATCTCTTCACTGCTTCACTCCTGATGCAGTTCTTCAGAAACTACTGCTGAATGCATTTCCCTGTAAGTTTGTCAAATGGCCTAAATGGGGCAACCTTTTTCCCAGCTTCTTGGTGGTATATCAAGACACAAAGCCACAGAGATTTTATTGTGCTACAAAATTGGGTCAAATGTACCTTCTGAAAATGCCACCCTCTGCTGAGAATAGGATGTTTAGCCAAATACATCTGTGTTAATTGAACTATTTCTCCCTTCTTTAAGAAATATTAGACCTCAATCTGTATGATTGCACATAACAACTGTAAGAGAGGATTTGGGTGGTTTCCCACTCTGCATTGGCACTTTGTGTGGTGTTTAACAGGCAAAATATCTCATCGCAAAGGCAAATATACTTTCTTGGTATGCACAAGAAAATTCAAACCCTGATATCATCTTATGTGAAACCAGTTTTACAACCATCACTATTCAGGTGATTGCATATCTCTCTTGTAGTTCCCTTCCTCCTAACGGAGACAGGATACAGGCTTAACTAATGAGAAAAGGTAATTTATTCAGGAAAAATAATTTATTGGCATAAATCTAGAGGACACTGGTGGTACTGAAACTGTGGTGGCTGGAACAACTGGAATGGTGCTGGTGAGGGTGCATCCTCAGCTGTGATGGAGGAGTCTGCAGGTCTGCAAGAGTAACACAAGTGCCTAAGTTCGTGCCCTTTCTCCTTCATCTGGACATCACCTGTCTCTTCCTTTTCACTTGCAGAGTGTGTAATTTATACAAAATGCTGCTTAGCTTTACAGTATTTTCTCATTCAAGAGGAAGGTTATATTCAAAACTTTGGTGTGAGTGCAAAGGGAAGTGCTCAGTGAATTAAAGTAAGTGGAAAGTAGCAGGGAAGAAAAACAACTCTTGGCATGTTTCATAAGCTACGGACAGGCAAAGGGGAAAAGTGCAAGCTTCCAGGCAAAATAACATTAAACATCATCAATCTTTGACCTAGAAATAGGGAAGGATAAGTGACAGAATATCCAAAATTAGACCATCTCAATGGCAAAATATGGTGGCAACTCTAGACTTTGCTCCTGATTTGATTGCACGGTTACATTTTATCTGCTCAGAAAAGGCTTTTTCCTAACCTCTTAAGAAGTTTCCTCCTAAATGAGTGTCTGTGTCTTACCTAATATGACAGATGTGTGGTTCTTTAAATTATTTTTAAATGATCCCTGCTTCAATTTAAATCATTGGGCCACACCAGCCACAAATACAGATCTTGTTATGAAAACCCTTATAATCAGCTTGCCCATAACTATTTATACAGCTTACTGTCTTAATTAACCCATTTCAAAAAGCCTAGAATATGGGGATGGTATACTCCTTTATAAATGCAGATCTTCCTGTTCTGGAGCTGCCCGCAATCTTTATAACTGCTCCCCATGCTGTGCGAGACTTGGGCCTGAGACCAGCTCAGCCAGCCTGGATGGTTCAGAGTTTACATCTATATTCTGAGCTTTTAAATGCACAGATAATAGCTTAAGTTGACTATCCAAGAATAACAAGATGATGTTTCACCTTAGTGCTTGGGGTTTTTTTCTGGCATTGACTACCTAGAACAAGAGAGGTCAGAAGTGACTCTCGTCTCTCCAGGTCCCTCATGGCCTTTGATTGCATGGACTACTCACTGTGGCAGATGAAGATCAATTACAGTGTCACAGCCAAATGGTCAGAGAAGAGCTCCCTGAAGAATAATGACACAAAGAAGTTTCTCAGAGACTTGCAGCACCTTATAAAAACAGCAATACCACCACTATGACCAATATACACTTCGTTATGGTAGAGAGTCAGGATTAATATCCAAGAGGCAATCACTGCGGTGTCTACTCCGGCAATTATTTGTATATGCATACACATAGGAGATGGAGCAGGAATAGTGGAGAAATGACACACAATGCCTCTTTGCTTCCCTAGCGATGTCACACTTGAAATATGAAGCACTCTCTGAGCTGATGACTTCCTTGTGCTGCTTATACATTATCCTGCCTGGGCAACAACCAAGTTCAGTGCAAGAGTACTTCATTATTTTAATTAAGCTTATTGCAAGAGTAATCATCATTGCCATCAGTATCAATCACCAGTAATATTTCCAGTGATGTCTGTAAGTGATGAAGGTCCTAACTGACAATAAATAATAATGCTCCTGGCTTGAGTTGACACTTCATTGGACTTTGCCAGGTTGCTCTAAATACTCCAGGGCTTGCTACAAAAAGAACTATTTATCTATGACAAAAGCCGGGTCTACATCATA
The DNA here is from genome assembly GCA_034008185.1 of Gorsachius magnificus. Lineage (NCBI taxonomy): Eukaryota > Metazoa > Chordata > Aves > Pelecaniformes > Ardeidae > Gorsachius > Gorsachius magnificus. The sequence continues at coordinate 121,852,309 of CM067082.1, forward strand.
CTTGTTTTGACTTCCCAAATGGATATGTTCATAATGTTTGCAAAATTTATCCTTTTGATTATGGCAGCTACCACGTCTGAAACGCATTTTAAAGAAATTAGAGAGGTTTCACTCCTCTGCTGCAGAAGTGCTTTCCCATATATTCTTAATTAATATTAATTTGAGTAATTTCTTTATTTTCTTGGGAGGAGACAAAGTATAAAGTTGTTTGGATTACAAAAATGGTTTTGCCATTAGTAGGAAAAAGTCTGAAGGGACATGTTTCCACTCGCATCTAAATAATCCGCCAGTGTCAAGATCTGATTGAAATATATTACATATTTAGTTCAAACCATCAGTACACTTGCTTATTCTTGTCATTATGCTGCTATGGTTTAAATACTCTTCTGGTTTGTGCTACAAATTTTCTTAGCTGGACAAAGACATTTCTGGCATTTTAGAATCATTCTCATTTCTTTGTGTGCTTGTTAATGCTCTGAGGATGATCATTTGGAATTCAACAAAAGGAGACACACACAATTGTTCCGGAAACATAGACCTTAAAATGTCAACATAATATTTCCAAGAAGTTTCAAAATATTAATATCATGGACAATAACCCTAAATTATCTTTTTATTAGCTCTCATAAAAAAAGCAAAATCCAGGACTATTCAAGAACAGTCATCCACCTCAGCAATAGCCAAGCTCAGCTGTAAGGTCAATAGCTGACAGTCCTCCCTTCTTTTTTCTCTCTGTCCTTCTTTCACCTCTCTCTCCCCCCTACAAAAGGCAGGCACTGAGCAGATGTCGCCGGGGTCTTTGATGGGTGATAGCAGAGAGGCTTGCTTATTGCACCGAACGTTAGACAAGACCAACATTTTCCCTAATCAGATTTTCAGGAAATCGAAAGTTTTATAATTTGTCCATATTGGTAGGTAACATGATGCAGAAATTCTCTTTAATGACACAAACAACAGAAAACACAGCACACGGCAATTTGCAGGGAAAGAGCTCCTGCAAATACCCACCTCAGACTGGGGGGGATGTAGTTATTCAAAAAGCTCCAAAACCAAACCTGTTGGAAGCAGACATCCAAAGGATCGTGTTATACACCGCTTTGAGTGGGGCCACGCAGACGTCGCACAGAGCCCCTCTTGGGGGGGGGCTGCCGAACAGCTCGGCTCTCCCCAGCAGGACAGGGATGGGGGCTGAGGTGGACTTCTGCCCAGCGCCGTCTCTCTCCAGCCAGGGACAGAAGGCAAAGGAGTGTGCAGGCAGGGCTGCAGGCCTCTCCATCGTACTGGTAGGAACATAATTTTAACGATCTATGTTAGGTGAAGCCAAAGATTTCACTGATTTTCAATGTTCTCCATGGAAGTCACCCAGCCAGCATAGCTTTGAATCCAAAGCACAATGAAAGCCTTCTGAAAGAGTGAGCAGTAGAGAAACTGGAGGCAGAGCAATTAAAAGAAATCGTATAAATCTACTGGATGAGGCAATTCCTTCTTTCTCCGTCACACATGCTGCAAAGGGATACATGTCTGCATGAAGCACTTGCAACACTGAAGACCATTCCCACATTTCTTTCTTACTCTCATTTCACGCATGTTGCCATTTTGCACATCCATTTTTTCTAATGCCATTATTTTATACATGGGAGACACATCCTCTGTCTATCTGTCTATGTATCTGTCTATCTACCTATCTACCTGCCTACTGACCTACCACTCTCTCTCTTCTTACTGAGTCAATCCAAAACCCAATACAAAACTGCAAACAGTGCTTTTTTTCACTTTCGAGGGGCTGGACTTAGAAGGTGTTGCTCTAAGGTCAGACAATTTGTCCACACAGGCACTGCTGCCTCCGTCTGTGGCTGTTCACTGCTGGGAAGATGCAGCCTGGTCAAGCCTGGATGCTTACAGAAAAGAAACCCCTCAGAGGTCAATCTCCCATGCTGCATCAGGAGCTCGTCCCACCCTCTGTTTTCTGAACATAAACACAATTTTGCTGTGAGAGCCAGCCTGTCCCTGGCCAGTCCATCCTTCTGAGAACTGTGAACACAGAAACAGAAACATTATCATTATTATTTTGAAGCTTTGTCCAGTGCATAAAGCTATCATGGCTTCTCTCAATGGGAGTTCCCCTTTCCATTTTTTCCACTTTAGTGCTGCATCCCACCTTCACAAAGATGTCTCACTCTCCCAGTTTCTTCTCCTTACAGGTGTTAGATATGCCATATATCTCTTTCTATATATCATGTTTCAGCGAGTCACGCTCCTGGTGCTTTGGGCTCTTTTTAAAATTACATTTTACACATCAGTAAACTTGTAATGTAGGAACTGCTTTCTTAGTGTTATTTATATCCCCGTGTAGCAAAAGAATTTGTCAGAGAGTAATATGAATGTTATTTATCTGACGGCTTAGCTTTATTGACTGCTACATTTCATATCCTTCAGTACTTTTTGGCAGAGGAGTAAATAACAGTGCTATTAACCTCTAGCACCAGTATAAAAAGAGGCAGTTATTAAGGGGTAAATATTACTTTGATTATTATTGCCCCAGTCTGCTTCCTCTGTAAAAAATGAGATCCCTTTGTGCATCTAAAAAAAACCCCAAATTTTATTTAAGTTGTAGACGGTTATCTGGCCACTTGTTCTGGATAGTTTCTGGTACCTTCAGCAGTAAATAAGGAATATATCATCCTTCAGCCACCTGACTGGATAGGATTGAAATAAGGATATGAAAATAGGAGGAACTGGGCAAGTTAAACCAACATGCTTAGGACCGTGATGGCATCTGCCTGTGCTGCATCAGTGGCTGCCTTCTGTGACCCATTCTAACCTCAGATAAATACCAGGCAGACCTAGGAAGGTCCAGACCTATTGCTGTTTAAACAGAACTCTCAGACAGTAGCAATGGGAAATGAGTTAAGTCCTAAACCCTCAGCCCTTTCAGCAAGAATTAAAAGGCGCGCAGGGCTCACATCCTCAGAAAGCTTTTTACCTCAAGCTTCCTTTGGGTTTAAAAAAATCATTAGATGTGATATATGTAAATACCTGGGGAACTAGGGTCCCAGCACCTCACCAGGGGTGCTCAGCACCTTGCAGGATCAAGGCCTTTGCATGCAACCCTCTAAATCCCTTCAAGTGGCAATATTTCATTACAGAGAAGTGGCATTTCTGTTTCTATGGCAATCGCAGCAGCAGGAAGCATTAGGTTTTGTTACTCCAGAGATCTCAATCTTCTGTTGCTGGATGCAACTTTCCTCTTTAAAATCTCATCCGCTTCACCCAGAGAAAAAAAACTAAATGACTGACAGCATGAAGAGATTTTCAAATACCTAGTAAATAAAGCAGATTTGTATATAAAATGTAAACATATTTATTGTGTTACATTGAAATGATGTAAAGAATCAACATACCTGTTACCTCTGATGTCTAGTCCCTGTCTTTTACACTCCTAGGTTTAACCCTTCTGTGTAAGAGATCAAAGCCAAGTTGAAAGTACTGTTATTTCAGACTACAGAACATGCTGGATTTTGTCTTATGGAGCATCTTTGCTCTGGCAGGTATTTTGATCCTTTTTATTTCATTCCTGAGGTGGCTTATGGTGATGGTTCTAATCACAGCTAAAGCCAGCATCTTCCTGGCCCCATGAATCATCGTGGGAAAGCAATCCTGTCCTTTCTGAAACGTGGGACTATGTGCAAGCTGTTCTGAGCCTCGCACAGGCTTAGCAGCACCTGTGCTAGCGGCGGGATGGGAGCAGCCTCCACGCTCTTAACCATAGTCCTCCCTGGTGGCTCAGTGAAAGTGTTCAAGATTTCAGGTTTGAGAACAGCATCAATATTAAGCACTGGGGCTTAGCCTGAAAGAAAACGAAAGAAGAGCTTCTTTATCTGACAGATGTGGTAGGGTGAGACAGTTTCTCCAGTTGGCCTCTGGAGCCCCAGGTGCCACAGGAGTCCTCTTTTTTTGTGTCAGTGAGAGCTGAAATCATCTAGCAGACAGACCACGGTTCACCCCCAGCCATACTGGCAGTGGTGAATGGTCTTGTGCTTCAGGGAGTAGCTCCCCTTCCCATCCCAGTACCAAACAGGTCATGGCAGGAGTTGCGCCTCAGATGTCGTGTGGAAAGAAAGGCTTGTTAATCCTGTACAGAGCAGCATCAATATGCACATGGCCATTAAGGTGGGATGGAATCATAGAATCATTTAGGTTGGAAAAGATCATCAAGTCCAACCATTAACCTAACCCTGCCATCCCACTACTAGACCATGTCCCTAAGCATCTCATCTACCCATCTTTTCAATACCTCGAGGGATGGGGACTTGACCACTTCCCTGGGCAGCCCATTCCAATGTTTAACAACCCTTTTGGTGAAAAAATTTTCCTAACGTCCAACCTAAACCTCCCCTGGCGCAACTTGAGGCAATTTCCCCTCGTCCTATCACCCGTTACCTGGGAGAAGAGACCAACACCCACCTTACTATATCCTCCTGTCAGGCAGTTGTAGGGAGCGATAAGGTCTCCCCTCAGCCTCCTTTTCTCCAGGCTAAACAGCTCCAGTTCCCTCAGCTGCTCCTCATAGGACTTGTGATCCAGACCCTTCACCAGCTTAGTTGCCCTTCTCTGGACACGCTCCAGCACCTCAATGTCCTTCTTGTAGTGAGGGGCCCAAAACTGAACACAATATTCAAGGTGCAGCCTCACCAGTGTGGAGTACAGGGGCATGATCGCTTCCCTGCTCCTCCATCACTACAGTAGGAAATACACGATGCCATGCCGTGAGTTTCTTGGCACTTATTATGAACAAAACTTCATTTGGTCTTGCTAAACAGAATAACCTCTGTTTAAAAGGAGCAGCCAAAGATCTCTGGAAACATTTATTGGGGTTTTTTTAAGAATAAGGAACCAAACTGATTTGGCAGGCCTATTGGAGACCACAATCACTTAGAGTGGAAACTAATTTGGTATTGTGATTAGGCAGAAACAACTTAGAGCTTTAACTCTCAAAATTCAGAAAAGTAATTTAGGAAAGAAGAGTGGCTAAGAGAAGTGAGAATTTGGAAATGGTGATTTTGAAAGTAACAATGTAAAATGATGAAAACTTCTCAAGTCAGCCCTTAATACTTGGCCCAATTTACTGCGTCTTTTCAGTCAGGTGGAGAAACTTCTGCTACATGCCTTTCATACAACCAGTCTGAGTATATTCTTTCTGATCAGATAAGCAGCAGATGAAAAACAAAATTAACTTTAGGAAAGCAACAGCTAAAGCACAGTGTTCTTTATATAAAAACTTCTTTGATGAGGTTATATCTATTATGAGTTTAATTGCTGCAAATCTGATCTTCATCCATTCCAAAAAAATTAGTCACTGCTAATAAAAAAACATATTTTTCAGTTTTACTGAGTATGTCTCCAGAGAGACTTTTGCAAATTTGTTGTCATCCGTTTAATTATAAGTTTACCAGCTTATTTTGGAGGGTGGTTCCAAGTTTAATTCGTACATGCTATTTTTATACCATGGGCAGAAAAGAATTTCTATGCTGAAAATTTTTATTTTCTCTCTCCTAGTAAGAAGGCAGGAAGTTAACATATATTCCACAGGATTTACAATGGAAATCACAATGAACCATGCTATATCTTAAAATCTAATTTAACTTAATATTTTTAAACAGACAGGGAACAATAATCTCAGAACTGTATCTGAAATAAAATAAACATCTGTTTCCCAAATAATTGGGTCCTTTCCCAAATGGATTACAGCACTGATCCAGATAACTGGATTGGGTATAAGGTGGCCCATGTATGATATATATTATGTTTATAGGTTGGTATATGTCATAATACAATCTTTCTGTTGTAAATAAGACAGTGAAGTCATATTGAGAGAGGAGATTTCAAAAGGTGAGGAGGACATTTATTCTTGTAGACTTAGAAAGGTGTCTTCCTCCCGCCCTCCCTCTCTCTGTTCCTCACTCCTTTTTTCTCCCTCATTTGCAGTGAGACTCAAATCCCGGATCCTAGAAATGTGTTAAGTATTTTTTCACTTGGCTGTTTATCAGTTGTGATTTTTATCTCAACCCTCTGCACGTTGACTTTTTCAGAAATAATAGGTCATGCAGGATGAGTTACTACGCGTGAGCTCAGCAGCTGCAGAATGGCAGGGCATTGCAGAAGCTCATGTCCAGGGACAGATCATCTTCAGATCAGAGGATTGCTATGCCCTGACCTCCAGAAGAAGTTAAATACTTTCAAAGCTCTGGATGTCACAGTTTACCCAAAAAGTTTTTGAACCGCATCAAACAAGCTGGTGGTGTCCAACATCTTGTGGATGGATTTTGTGTACCCATCAAGTTTGAATCTCTCTCTCTCCACTCACAGAGGCAACAGCACTGTTGCAGGTGCCTCCATTGCCAGCTCCTATTCTTAAGCATAACTCATTTTTCCAGTAAGGCAGAGCCAAAGAGAACAAACCTCAAAACAGTTAGAGATGTAATGGTAATATATGACCAGTGGAAAATGGAAGTTCAGAAAGAAGCTACATGGCAACTTGTATGAATGGTGCAGCTCCATTTCTAAGCATGAGAGATCTTCAGAAGAACATCAAACTATAGTCTTATACACTCTAATGGCCCCCAATATTACTCGTAGTCCCCTAACACTCTGGACTGTTTATGCTTTCTTAGAACCTGATAACCCATTTTTGTTCACCTGAGACAGCTACATCCACAGGGAACATTGCAAAGGAAAGAGTCTGAGGCAACATGGTTATGGATGCGATGGACTCAGGTCTGCATAGAGATTATATGCCTGTAGGTAGTGAGCACATCTTTGTCTCTCTCTTCCAATTCCCTATGGTCATGTCAAGAAAAAAAAAGATACAGGAAAAGAAAGTTGGAAGAAAAAGGTAGTGAAATGGAGAAAACAGACAAACTGTGATCTATTATTTGTTCGAGTTTGTATGTGGAATTAAGATTTGATGGTGAAATGGGTCATACACTAGGTCCAATAGAAAAAGAGAGCTGAAAAGACGCACAAAGGTAGGAAGCTATGCAGAAAGTGACCACAGCTTTACCTACCAAGAATAAGCACCATTTCATTAAAATTTATCATAACTGCAAATTAGCCAGCAGAAACGCAAATAAATTTCATAATCGCCAATTTCCCTGCTGCTCCCTAATATGTCAGATAAATTAGTTCTTATACATCCTGTCTTGCAGTATGAATAATTTATCTTTTAAACTCCAAAAACATTGGTTGTAAGAAATGTTCGTTTTATTTATTAAAAAAATTACAGCAGCTACATGCTTCTCAAGTGCTAAGAGCGCTTTAGAGCGATCTTGTCTTTTCAGAGTGCCCTCTTTAGGAATTAACATGGTATATTGACAAAGGAAATCCATCTAATGACGAATAATGCAAAGAAATATTACTTAGATTTGTGCACAGTGATTTCCAATTGTTTCCTCTGTGCAGTCTTATCATTGCATTCTATGGTACAGACATAGCTATACAACCAGGCCAGTCATTCAGGAAACACAGTACTGATTATATTAACACAGTGGGCTCAATCTTCAGAACTGGCCATAATAGCATGGTTTTCCCACTGTTTTACTTGTGACAAACAGACAAATTTTTTTAGGCCTTGTAATTTAAAACTGTTGTATTTATCTGAACTGATACAGAGAGGTAACCAGCAATACAATAAAATGTATCATTTACATCTTCCTACATTTAAATATATTATTCACACTGAAAGTTATTAAGAGCAAGTTATTTATTTCATACTCAGGGTTTATGAAGTCTGCAAAATCAGCAGTATGGAAATGAGTGATTTTTGCTCATCTCACATTGTTTAATAGGTTAAACTGAGCATAAACTCAATAGCAGCACTGTGATTCACATCTAAACTAAGCTTTTTTTCTCTTATGGTATACTCTTCTATTCCTTAAGGGCCTCTCTGATTCCCTCTGAAGTCAATGAGAGTATTTCCCCTGATGCAGGGTTACTGTATAAGATTCTATACCTACATTGTGTGCAATAGCTGTTGTAGATGTATGTGCCACAGCCCACCAATCTTGGCTGTGCTACAGTGTGTACTCATTTCAGGGACTCTAAAATCTCTTAAGGCAAAATGCTTCCTAGAGTAGAAAGCATGTAGTTTTATTGGAAGAATTTTTGTTATCCTAATGGCACTAAGTAATTTTACACCTTTTTTTTTAATAAAAGAATATTCACTAATTACTTCTTTAAAATAAAATAATATTTATTAATTACTTCTTTATTTCTAAGATTTCTGAACTGTTTGATCACTTCAGAAAATACTATTTTATCATGTGAGTCATTCCTAATGTGGAGTAGTCACTTTGTTTTTGTAAGTTACATTAATTGCTTTATTTGTTTTCCCTCTGGAAGCTGTAAACACATGTATAATTACTGTAAATTGGTTTGCTTTTCAGCTAGAAGAGAATTACAGCTGGTTCTGTAAGAGGACTTAGGTACCACCACCACATTAAGTGTCTTTGTTGCTGCAAGCCCAAGGGGATCTGAACACATATTGTCTGTCCCTTAGCTCTTACAGACCTCTGGGGTGGGAAAGCCTTTCTTTCTCCTGAGCTTAGACACTTTGTGTTTGAACTAAATATTCTTAAGAATAGATGTTGTAATTACTTGTAGAGATCTTGGGGTGGAGACGCCATCCAGTCAGGGCAGAAATAAAGGGCTTGGAGCACCTGGAGACTCTTCCTCCCACCAGCTGCCGCCCACCCATCTGCAGCACATCCCACACCTCTCACTCTACGCCAGTGATCCCCTGGAGACCCCAGCATTAGTTATGAGACTGTGTCAGAGGCCAGAGAAGGACCTCCAGGAAGAGAAGGGGATGGTGGCCTTGTGGGAGCAGGTAGCACAGGGTACACTACACTCATACTTCTGCTTGACTCCCTGTGGCCCCAACCAACCATAGGCTCTTCTTTCTCCTTTCTTCCTTGCTATGAATATTTAACTATCTTACACATAGCAGAGCAGCTTCAGCCAAAGTGGTTGAATCTAACTTCCCACATCGCCCAGGGCAGTGAGGCTTTTAAAAGACGACATGAGTGCATGTCACAGGAGGTAGAACGGTTTGGTCCCAGGCCTCCCATATCTCAGAGGAAAGCCCTAATTTCTGGGTTCCTGAGCAAAAGGGCACAGCATGACATTGGCAACCTTGCGCGCTGCACAGGATGTGCTCAGGCACTGCCCGTATGTGCCTAAACATTAGGCATTATAATACCCACCTATTTGGAGACTACAGAGAGGGCACTGAATTCACCTGAAAAATGAAAAGTTCACCTTTAATTTGGGACACTTAGTAGGCTTGTGGATGCAAGGATTTTCCACCGATTGCACCAGTCCTGGGGCCTATCTGAGCTTGTCACGTTTATCACTTGAAAGAGGTCAAGGGAGGTAGAGTCGGAGGCGAGGGTGGAGCACACCGCCACAGAGCTCCCCTAATTCAAGGCCCAAAAACTGATGAAGCCAACATAGTCTCACTGCATGTTGCTTTCGGCTGTTCCTGGATCCAATTAGAGGGCCAGGTTGGCCTATGGAGTGAGGTGGTATCAGGTCTTCTCCCACCAGTGCCATCTGAAAGGATTATTACAAGCATGAACAGATTGCCAAAATATTTTTGTTACAAATTTCTACCGCATGCCTTATGATTGCCTCAGAGGGACATTTTGCTGGCATGGCCAATTCAATGAGTCTTGATAATTCCTGGAATACTCAGAGAAAAAAGGTATGCTGTCACCATGTAGGACTTGCTTAACATGCACATTAGCAGTGACCTGACAGCAGCTGGAAGCCTTTGCCCACTCAGAAGTGCAGCAGGGAGATGCAATTCCTTCTTGCTCTGACAGTTTCTCAGCATATTCAAGACACATGGTAGGGAGGAGGGTCAGGATGCCTGTCATTGCTCTTGGCTTTCCAACTCTGCAAAGATCAGTCTCCTCAGGAGAATGCTCCCTAGCCAGGGACACCCAAGTTAGATGGTTTTGCATCCCTTGTAACTGCATTCATGTTAGAAATACAATCTAAATTCTTCCTTGTCTTGCTGACAAAGCATTGGATGAGTAAGGAGAACAGAGATACACTGTTTGCTTGGAATAAAAACCAGAAAAATTTCTATCAGTGTATTATGTCTTTTTAGTACTTGCTATTTGAGTACAAGTGAGGTTTTTTACACCCTTCTCTTCCTCCCCCAATCCAAGCTGTCTTCTGCCTCAAGGTGTCTGTATTGCTTCCACAGTCAGCTTCTCCAGGAAGATAAAGCTTTCTGTCTTCAACAAATTGTCAAGAAAAAAACAAATGTAAGAAATATGATTGCTGAAAAGTGCAATGAATTTTTTCAGAGTTTACCTCTTTGTATATGAATCTTTTGCACCAAAAGAATGGCTAATTTTCCCACAAAAAAAAAAGGCAAAAAAACCCATGGTTCTTTAGCTGTCTGGATAATCTTTTAAATTTGCATATAAGGAGTTTTGTCTTCCCCTGCCTTCTCCACTTACTTCTTGGTGAGCTCAATTGCAGAAAAGCTTTCTCTTCTTTACATGGGAGAGTTATTTGCTGCATTTGATGTGCACAGTAAATCAGGTCTTTGGTACTGCTGTACTTAATATTAAGCCATGAGTTTTCAGGGAGATGGTAATGCATGAGCAGAAGTTGCAAATTAGGATTTTTTTTTTGCCCCCAAAACAAGCCTCTTGGGCTCGTTTCTGTCTGTCTTCCTTTCTTCACTTCTCTCTTATCTTTCTGACAAATAATAACAGTACAAGTGAGGTAAAAGTCACACAACAAGAATTAGTTGTTGAATTTATTTACTGTTTACAGAGCTGGGGTACATGGTAAGGAGTTAAAAAACAGCTGATCAAAATTTAACCTTCCCAAGGCCATTTATTTTTATTAAACCAATTCCCTAGAAGCAAAACTAATTTCTCCTTACTTGCCTGCCTCCCATGAAATGGTGTAACAGAAAAAATGCACAGCATATCACAAACACACCATCATTTTATCATATTTTTTCATCTGTATGTCTTGTTTCAATGACAGAATATGAAGTTACAATGGGGGCTGACATACAGCAAAAGCATGGGGTATACCAGAGAAGGAGAAGATGGCAAATAAAAAAGATGGACGCTTGTCTGAAAGGTCATCTTTTAGCAGCTTGTAGAAAACTGAAGTGAGGAGGATGCTGGGTTGGAGGAGAGACTCAGAAGTCAGTCAGCCATGTTCCTCAATGTGCGTCCATAAATCTGTCTGCAGAATATACTGAATGGTACAATCCCAACACGTGTAAGCCTACACCACAAGATAGCTAAAAGATGTGTCACCCCAGCTGAGCAGTAATGTACCTGCCTCACAGAAGGGTTTAATTAGCGAGGGCACTACCCTCCCTAAGGCTACATGGCTGGTAGTCAGCTCAGAAGTTGGTTGCAGCAAGCTGGCAGTGGCTCATAACACAACAGAGCAAATGTGTAGGTGCTCCCTGTAGATGATCCAACATCTGTTGGCCAACAGACCTGTAAGAGAGAAACATACAGGCTTTGTCTCACAGGTGGGTCCTTTTCTTCTGCTACGTGATCATCAGCAGTGAAGAACTTCCAGGCTGCCTTGTACTCTGCGAGGTATTTGTGCAGCCCTGATGATGTTTACACCTAAAGAGAAAATAACTCAGTTCCTGTGTCTCATTTGCAGAGCATGAACAACGTTTTTTTTTCTTGTGGTAGTCCAATGTGGAAAAAATGAGCTGAAAATGAGCACCTGGAGCCCCACCATGTTATTTTACTGAGTCACCTTGCAAGGGCACAGCCATATTTGTAAGTAATGTTAGGCTCAAGGCCATGCCTCAAGCCCCACATCTTGATCCTATTTTTATAAGAGTCCAAATCTGAACCTCTAAAATCTGGGAAAGTTCAAATCTGGATTCAGATTTTATGCTACAGCCATAAAAACTAATAATAACAAACTCATCGGAAACAGGATGCCTTCCAAAGACCTGGCATGGTGAAAACATTAACAAAACATAAAAGGAATGGTTAGGAAAGATAAAACTGTTACTGATAATCGAAATGAATCCTTTGCATTTGTGCTCACTAAAAGGACCTCAGCAAGGTTCTTACAGCTCTTAGAGCTGTTCTTTAAAGGGATGACTCTAAGGTTCGTTTTTAGATTTTAGCATTAATAATACAGACTGTGGGACAACTCAGTAGACTAAACAGTAAGAAACCACCAGTCAGACAATATTCAGACAAGAGTTCTAAATGAATTTAAGTACAAAATTGCTTTATTAATTGTGGTACAGGTAAATTACTGATCAAGTATGCCTCAATGCCAGCTGAATATAAAGTAGCAAAGGTGATGTTCAAAAGGACTCTTGGGTTGATCATGGGAATTACAGTCTGACTTCTCTGCCATGCACCCTGGTAGAGATTATAATACAGACAAGAGCTAGTGGCTCTATAGATAAATGTGCCGTAACGGGGAAAAGTCAACAAGGCTTTTGTCAACAAGTCACATCTCACAAATCTTACAGAGTTCTTTGATTTGCCAAAGTGTAGGAGAAAGGCACATTGCTGAGTCACCTGCCAGGCATGCTCAGGACAGCAGCGCGCCAGGGCAGGATACCCACCGCAGCTCTGAGGGGTTTCTTCTCCCACCGCAGAGATTTGGTGCCTGATTCCCCCTTGCTTTGGCAGTGCAACTTCGCTGCGGTGCAAGAGACATGGTTTCAAGGGGCTTTTGCTGGGGAAGAACTCTAACACACACTGGGCGTGGATAAACTATCACAGGAACTCCACCTTTATGTCTGTTTTCATGGCCTTCTTGTTTTGAAGAAGCATGTCTTCTGTCATTAATACTCTAGTAATTTTCCTTCTCTCCTTCAGAGTCAATTTAGAAATAAGTGAAAAGACAGACACTTTTAAGTATGAAGAAAGGAGAAGGATGCTGAAAGATGAAAGGGGGTGTGGGGATCATTAAGCTTCTGGTAAAGCAACAATGTGTGATGATTGCAGAATTCAAATGAAGGTGGGCAGTTAAGATGGAGAAAACTGAGTGGGAAAAACAAAGAAAATTTAAACTTGAAAAAGAAGTAGTAGCATCTGCAGAAATTAGTCTTTAAAAAGTGGCTTTTTAATCGCTTCTTCATTTTTTAATCAAAATCCTTATTTTTTTAAATATCACAATACATGGCCCCCTACAATTTTCTGTTAAAACTAATTTGCACTTCTGATCAACTGCAGTAAATATAAAGTATTCTTATAATGTAGTATGAGGCATCTTGCATGGCATTTGCGGTCTATCTTTTTTTGTTAAAGCTCTAATAAAGATTGCATTTGCTTCATTAAGTGTAACAATACCCTTTGCACTATTTACTTTTGAATTACAGTGACACCAAGCACAATTTTTGTACTGGTGTGGGCATCTTACCATAACCCATTTTCATGCACACGCATCCATCCTATGGTCTTTCTCCAGTGCCAGCCTGAATACAAGAGCCCTGGGAGTGGGAGAGTGATGTCGGGGGGATGAAGGCTCTTCAGCCAGGTGATGGATGGGAATACAGCTCCACGGTTACTATTCCAGCCCCGGAGTGCTGCGCCTGTTCTCTCTTAAAGGATTGGATCAATAATCACAGACCCATGTGTCCTGTCCTGCACAATCCCCCTACTCAGAGTAGTGCAAACAGTCCCCAACAGAGGTGTGTTCTGTGGTTTGGGGGATACACTGCATGTGTTTTTCTCTCACAGTTAACTTGTCCTTCCTCAAGTCTCTTAGCTTGATCATGCAATTTGCCCCCGCGCGCCGGTTCTAAAACCTTGTGCAGAATTTATGGCTCTGATAAACATGCACTGTGCTTCCTCCCTCCGAGGTGCCTGCTTTTCAGTAAGGAGGGAAGTGATCTGTTTATATTTACGGGCTGTTTCCTTGCCAAAAATATCACAGAAATGAAGGGCAGTTTTAACAGATACCAAGCGTGTCGATTTGGCACGTTAATACTCCCGCAACTGAACTCAGTGGTTTCACACGATTCTTTTTTGACTTTAAGCTGTTTTGCTGCCACTGATAGACGGCAAATACACATACTCTGCCTGTCAGGCAGTGGCCAGATTTTTTGGCTGAGGTTAGGGAGTTGGCGGGTTACCCACCCTGTGGCTGTACTTGCAGTGTGCACAACACACATCATCCCCCCCTCCCCATGAAACTCAAGCTGGGGCCTTTATGGTTTGTAAGCAGTAATTCTAGGAGCTGAGCAGCTATCAGCAAGCTAGCCCGAGCTGTGTTAAGCTTTCCTCAGTTGGAAGTTGTTCTATGTTATATATCACTCAACAGATCTATACACTGTGGCGCTTTAAAGAACAGAGCTCTGTCTTAACTTGTAATCATTTTCTTTGAACTCAGATACTGTGAGAAATGCCAATAAACCCAGCAGAGACTATTTCTTACCGAGAAAGTGGGACTGTACAGGAATGTGGATTTGAACAACAGGCTCACAGATTTCATAAGCAGTAGGGCTGCTGGAGGAGGTAAAGGGGCACACACAGCATTTTGGTGAGAAACAGACTAATTGCCCTTATCCAGATCACTGGCACTATGTAAAAGAAATGTGTAAAAATGGAAACATGCAACCACTGTGTCGTTGCATTGTGCTAACCTGCATTCAAATTCTTGGCACGAGAGCATCTATTTGGGAGACACAGAGCACTATTATACCTGTGTTGGGTCCATTGGTGCATTTCATCAACAGTGTAAGAACATGGAAGGTTATGAGCAAGCAACAGCAAAAGGGATTAGAGAAGTCTCCACCAAACTGATTTGCAAATTTGCTTGGGAGTGCACACACAGGCAAAACCATACAACTTTGAGACCAGGGAGAGAAAAACTTAACCCCCAGCTTAATTTCCCTTCTGTATCTCTAATGGATCCCAGCCAGAAACATTACATCTGATCCTCCTTCAATTTTGAAAGGGTTTTCTAACCAAACTCTCATCCAAATGTTGTTTTTCAGGCCTATGTTAATACGTGGTTGTGTGTCTTTACAGTAAAGCTGCATAGCTGTTCATATTCACATGAGCAATGCCTCATAGCTGGCTGACAATTTAATGAGACATTCTGAATTTTACCTAAGGCATTCTCACCAGTAGGAAATCCTGTTAGATTTACAAGTGTCCATCTGTTAAAATCCTCCAGAGTCATTTTAGATGCTGCACTGTTTGTTGGGTTTTGACCTCCTTTGCTGTGATTGTTCAATTAGTTCTGTTGTGTTCAGAGCACATTTGTGCTGTGCATCTTGGCATGCACGGTAGGGAAAGAACAGCCATTTTTAAAGCTTCGCTTTGATGAGATTAAAAAGCCAGCCAGGATGTGGCACAGATTTCTGCTTACTTATTTTCCAGGGAACTGCAAGCTAATGCTTCCTTATTTTTCTTTGTGTGGCTACCCTTGTAAGCAGAAGGGTTACAGTGCCTGAGCTGAGTTTGATGCGGTTCAACTAAACTTCTTTTTGTCCTGTTAATGCATCTTGAAAGCATTAAGTGGGATCAAGTGGATTAGGATTTCAAGGGTCTTTGAATCTATTCATAGACCTGCAAATGACACTCTATTTACTGTTCACTTTCTGGGTCGCTTAGCTTATCCATAAAATGGGCATAATATATATTAACAGTGTGAAAAACAGTTGTGTAGCATTTGAAAATCTTTGGGTGAAACAAATGTCAAGTTCCAAAGCTGTCTCTCTTAAAAAAAAAATCCTATTCTAGTTTCCTTTACGCGTTAATGACACCTACTCCCTTCTTTAACTTTCCTCCCCTCTGAAAGTGCGAGAACAAAATTCAACCCCTGCTGCTAGAGAAAGCTGTGGATGACATATCAGTGTGGCTTACACCTACACTTCATAAGCTCTTTTGGCAGAGACACCCAGACCCAGCCAATACTACATGGCCAAAATGGCTCCTTTTCATCCTGCGCAGAGACCTCTCTACAGCTCTCTTATCTGCACAGCTCAAGCAAACACTGCAGCCATAAAATACACTCCCTCTGTATGTTCAGCATGCTCTGCCTGAAAAGTATATTGAGCAAGGGATACAACAATTGCATCATAAGGTCATAAACTTATAATTAACTGTAACTAAATACACAGAGCTGGTTCTTCTCCTCCCCCTGCCTTACTGAGGAACTCTGTATATACCCTTTCCCCCCCTCTCCTTCCCAGCTGCTGTGCGATGGCTCAGTAGCATGGGACGATCCTTGGGCTGGCATGTAATTTTAAATCTTGTGGAAGATGGCCATGGCTTTTGGGGAAGATACTGTTACATGCGTTGTGTATGGCTAAAGCAATGAGGTCGGTCCCAGGGTGCTAGGAGCTGTACAAACAGAAAAAAAGGTAGTCTTTTCTCTCTTTTAAAAGACCGGATACACCAGATGGATGGGGGAGCAGGAGTGCCTAGTGTAGGCAACAGGTTCAACGGCCTTTCTGAGGGCAGTGTGGCAGAGCAGAGCTTTGAGACAACGTTCGACTGCAGATAATGAGGTCGCTTGGTTTAGGCATGTACCTTCCATATCTAAAGGAAAATAGGTGAGAAAGCACAAAGTATTTTGAGGGGAATGCATGCCAGTCGGAAGTGGTAGCTGGAAGTACTAGAAAAGGATGTGAAAGTGAGTGAGCACATGATGTGAGGGGGCCTGAAAATGCAGGCAGGCCATGTGCGGGAGGTGACGTACAAAAGCGTGATGGGCACCAAGTGATGGGCTGAGAAAAGGAGCTTGACTGCAGCATTCTCAGTGGCCAGTAACCAGCCACGAGTCTGCTAGCCAAGGCCAGAAAACAAGACAGTCCTACCCTGATAACCTTGCCCATGCTGTGCTTGAGGAGTGTTTGGGGTTAAGCCAACGCCACTGTCATAACAGTCACGAGAGCTGGGTGAGAAAGACTGTTTCTTAGGCTTTCTCTGCATGTGGCCAGGATTCAAGGACCTAGAGAAACACACAGAAAAAAAAATAGTGTCTGAGTTATGGACTAGAGTGCAGACAGGGTGGTTGTATGCTTCATGGTAATTAAATACGGAAATAGAGGGTAGAGGTTTGATTCTGGAAATATACTAAATATTGGGTGTTCTTTTCAGACTGGGGAGAGGTTTACTGGTGGGACAGTGTGTGGAAACCTTCATATAAGGTCATCATGACATTGGTTTGCCTGTGAACTTTATGGTACTGGAGAGCTAGTATCTCCATGTTATATTATCAAGTATTGTGCAAGTTTCTTGAGTGTTCTGGGAGTCCACAAGCAACTTCTGACTCTGAGTCAGCATCCTCTTTCATTGAGAGACACCTCAGATTCAGAAATAATTTATAGTAAATACTATAGGAGCCTGGGACACACAAGGTCCCACTCAAGCTAAGCTGCCTGAAAGTAAATGGGGGGATAAAGGAGGAATCTTCCTTACCATGATCCTTTTATTCATTTTGACTCTGTCTCTAGACTTTCTGAGATTTACTCCTTTCAATCCACACTACGCTGCCAGTTGTGAACTCTATGTAGATCTCTGGATATCTGATCTCTGAATTTGGTCCAGTGAATTTAAAAGAGCCTAAGTAGTTACCCAGGCGCCAAAATAGAAGAGTTAAGCAATAAAAGACGTTAGTAAGTGAACATTAATGCCAATAAGTAACAAGCTACATTTTTATTTCAGATGCAATCCCCCAGGGAGCACGTTACATAGCTGTGCCATTGCAGCAGGAGCCCCCTGAGGCACTGTAACTCAGCGGCACACCTTCTCTCCTATTCCCTCGGGCAGTCATTTACCTCTGGCCTAAGCCAGAAATAAAATAATATTCCCCCCTTCTTCCCCCAGCTCCCTCAAGCGCTCACTGGCTCAGCTGAGCTGGTGAGCGAGAATGGACCCCAGGCTCTACTCATTTCCCACCCTCCAATTTCTAATCCCCAGAGAGGAAATAAGCAGATGTGTGGCCCTGCTTGTTTCACGCACCTGGACAAAGCCAGGGTAATCCATGCAGGGTTGTAAGTGGGTTCTTACTCCCTCAGGCAGCAGCGTACTACACACATGTAAAGCAGAGCATTGAGGTTTGCTTTCTTCTGGCTCCCTCGCATATAAGTTCCATCAGCATGTACCCTTTCTCCTACAGCCAAGAGAATTTTTCACATCTGAATTTGGGTACAACACCTCTTGCCTAAAAACCCTAAACTGCATTCCACCCTATCACCATCCAAGGAATAATTGACTTTCCCCTCACCCCCAAAATATTTTACTCTGCAGCTAGGTTCAGGCTCCAAAATGGTCATGTGCCTGCTAAGCAAAGTGCTGTCAATCTGACCAGTAAGGCTGGGTCCCAGCTGGGAGGGGAGTGACATTCCTCAGGAAACAATGGAAATATTTTGAGCAAAAATAACTACCATTTTAAAAGGAATTTATTGGGGATGGCAGGTGGAAAGTGGAATTAGATGGGAGTCTCAGGGTGCCTGTAACAATAGGGAAGCTGATGGCAGGGGCACAGAGCAGCTGGAACAAAGCTCTCCCTCTGCTTGCCCTGAATTTTGCTGTACTCCCTCTGGATTTTCTCCTTTACCTCTACGGTGCTTACCTTCGGTACAGTATATGACTTAGGGTGGTATGGCATGTGTTTTGTCATGGCATTTCATTCTGGCAAAAAACCCTCACAGAGAAGCATTAATGCTTGCAAAGTCCTCTGGCACTCTACTTGTTACCTCCTGGGAAACTTGTACAGTCTGTACCAGCAAAATAACTCTGCTGCTAGTGTGAGCGGTCACTCCAGTGGGAAGCTCTCCAGGGATGTGTGTATGAGTCAGCACTACCATCAACCCTGTAGAGCATAATTCTTTGCACAGTAGATTGCTGTGGGTGGCTAAAGATGAGAATGAACTAAAACAGGCCAGGAGGAACCTGAATTCAAATGCACCTGCCCTTCCTATAAAAAGCATTTGAAGTCTTTACTCAGTGAAAGCCACTGCACAGAGAGACCACAGCACCCCTAATGGGGGAAGGAAAGGCACATTTTTGTCCTTTCCCTGCTCCAGCAGAGAGATGGAGAGTCCACACACGAGCATCAAAGGGATATGAGCATGTACAGCGGTGCCATGGTCCCCCAAAGAAATAACCATAGCTGGGGAGGTTGGTGGAAGCCCCCACTTCTCTTCCTCAGGTCGCAGGAAAAAGTGGTGGCAGTGTACCCTAGGGGTCTGCTTTCAGAGGAGAAATCTAACAAAAATCAAATGTGATGATTAAAAATAAAATCTTACACATTTAGTAGGTCTGATTCATGACTCATGGGGTGCTTTGGAGGTCTACCAAGGGCCTGTGTGGAATCTCAAAACCAGATTCTTGATACCTATGGATGGCAAAACTCCTTTAAAGCCAAAATTCATTGGCCTTACTGCAGCTACCCTGAGTTACACTGGCCAGTGAGGTGGTCATAAGAATTTTTATAAGCTTATATAAAGCTGCCAATCCCACTCTTACTGTGATCACTGGAATACCCATTAACTACAATACCTCGGTCTGCTTTATGCTGAAAATGGATTTAACTAACATTCAAAGTTAGGCTGATCACTGAGGTAATTTCATTTTAGTTTTAAGAATAACACCAGCTGAGCCGTGCCCAGAAAAGCATTTGATTCATTCATGCTTTTAAATAAACAAATGAAAATGTCAAAAAGAATGTCATTGACTGATGAAACAAAGATGGAAACAGGTTATGTTTGCAGATATATAGTGACTTATGAACATACACTGAAGTTGGAAAAAAATACACTTGGGGAAAATTTCAGTGTGTGAAAAATAAAAAAAATATGCAAAATAGGAAGCTATCAAGAACATAGGAGAGTGGCTGGTCAATTAAGTACTGTGTAAAGATTTCCAATTTTCTTGTAGTAAATTATTTATTTAGCCCTTGCATGCCATCAATATATTTTACAAGTTTAATACCCAAATTATAGCTACCCACCCATTTATGGCCTTGTAAATGAGTCCTGACTTATCAATGTGAATTCTTGTTCTAGGCAATGTCAAATTTAGATTGGATTTGGATGTATTGCTTTTACCCTTATCAAGAAGGTTTGCTAGTGTGGTATTTTATTGCTATGTTTAAAATGGAAAGTGCTTTTAAATAGACTTGCCTGGATAGCACAACTGATCACAGCTCAGATATGTCATTTCCCAACTTAAAACCCTGCTCTAATCTAGGCGGGAGTCTTGGAGATCCAGCAAAACCCATTTATTCTGAATGAGTTTCTCTGCAAGCTCAATCCTTTAAGATGAAGTGGAAGAGCTATTGTGGCAACAATGACTTTAATCTTAAGTAAGGATGGCTGGAGCTCTTAAGTAATAAAACCAAATGGTAATCTGCATGTTTCCTGATACTTTATAAGAAAAACAAGCAATAAAGAATGCAAATGAACAAGTACAATGACTTCCTAAAGTACATTGCATTATATTTGGTTATGCTTAATGGCTCTTATTCACGTTTCACTTTTTAGTAAAGGTAGGAAGCCACACAGTAAAGGTGAAGGTATTATCAGCGAAGGAGAATAATATGTAAGTGACCAACTAATCAAAAAGGCACATGAAAATAAGAACACTGTTGTGTAAAATTATATCAAAGCAACACGAGTATCTGGCAAACAGAAAAGAAATCAAGCAGAAACATTACTTGCATTTGACTAACTAAAAGCAGGATGTGGCCCAGTGTAGCAGTCATTTGGAAGGTTAATAAAAATGTCATTTGTATTCATGACATCAAAGCTAGCTGAGATTTGCATCTCTGCACCAAAGGGCGTATCTACTAAGAGGACAAAACAGAGGGGGAGCAAAGTAGGGGATAGGTTTGTAACAGATTAAAAGAGTGGCCATTTTATTATTGGCTGCAGCCTGCTACTAACTTTTCTGGGCCACAATTTTTTTGAGCATTAACTGTCACGAGTAGAAGACACTGAGGCAGAAAGTGGGCTTGGGTTGGAGGATGCCAGGCAGGCAGTACAGTGTGGGAGGAAGGCCCAGAGGAAGAAAGGGGAGGCTGAACTGAGACACACACTCAAGGGAGATGCAGAACTGGAAACTGCCAATCGCATGTAGGGCTGTCCACCAGGTATTTGTGCTCTGATGTCCCAGTGCTTATTCTAAGTGCACTCCTGGGGTTCAGCAAAGACCTACAGCTCCAGAAAAGTATGTTACATCCCTACACGGAGCAATGATGGGAAAAGAGGCTATCTGATAACAGCACAAACAAAGCTTTGGTAATGGACCCATCTGCTGACAGACAACCAGAGGAAGAGTAAATGAGAACAGAACAGCACAAGCTTGGCTGATTGCATGCAACAGTTAAATGGGCATGAAGATAGCACAACTGGGAAAGCAAACAAAGCCAGGGATCTAAGCAGGCAAGTACAGATCCAGCTCTCTAGCTGTTCAGGCTCGAGTTACTCATTAACAACATATGGCTGCATCAGAGTAGGCAAACATGCATAGCAAGGGAGAAGGAAGCTTCTTCCAGGCAGGCGTTTTGCAGCCATTGGCGTTGGATGCGTCTCATGCACCATGAGCAGTCCAAAAGCTTGGCATCTCAGCTGTCTAGACTCCTGCAGTTGTCCCTGGAAGGAGACAAGCTCCTCCAGAGAAGATTTCATCACACATCTTCTCACACTTGTCTTACAATGGGATGAAAAACTCTCTTTCCCTTAATGGCTAGCTTAGACTAGGAACCTCATTTTTTAGATAGGTGACAGTACAGGATTTGGATCCCACTCCTAGCACATACATCTGTCCTGACAAATTGGTCAGGCCACTGATATCAGCAGCCTGCTACTGGCCATTCTCCTGGACCTGTGGCCAGTATCTCTGTTGCATATATCCCACCTTGCATCATCCAGCCAACTTACTTTGAAAGGTCTGTTACTTCTGTGATGGAAGAATTTGGGAAGCACTACTGTGCTTGTTCAGCTCCATTATGTACAATACCTTTTCTTTAATCCATAACTGTTTCTCCTTGCTGTTCACACATGCACTTGCTATCTATCTCGGTCTGATACAACTGTTGTCTGTTGGAAAGTACAGATAACAGTAATCAGCATAGATGACCCCTGTATATTGCAGTAATTTCTGGGCAGCATTTGTCCGCTGCCTCTCAGATGAGTGTGTTCTTTTGAAGGGTCTGCAATATAGGTGAAGGTGTGTTAAATCCCTTTTTCTGTCCCTATCTGAAGATTCCTGAATATTCAGCTTTCAAAATAAATACTAAAAAGTTTGGATTTTTTTTTTTTAGCTACTGACTTCAGCGGGAGCACAGCTGTTCCAGCATTCAGCCCTTTTTAATAACTTCATCCTAAATCAGGATTGCATACTGGCCACTTAGAATACCCCCCAGTTAATTTATTATGGATACTGTCCTATGTCACACTGATCTCTCTTGTGAATTTACAAATAACCCTGTTATCTCAGTCAAATTCCCCCTTAGATAACTATTTTCAGCCTTGTTCCTGCTCCCACTGAAAGTCTTAAAACTCCTGTTGTGTTCAGGGGCAGAAAGATTGGGTCACTGAGTCCTATTAGTAGGTTCAAGTTTATTCTATGGTTACTGTCCCACATGATTTTGTTGTGTTTTGGAACTGCTAAACAGCATAGTCCACTTGAAGGAGGCATGTTAGTCGTGAAAGCAGCACACAAAGTCTCGTCGGGATCTAGTTCTAGAAGAAATGTATGTTGCATAAATGCAGTGCATTGTTCATATGTTTCTAGTTAGTCCTTCGTATTTCATAATCAGCTCTTTTTTTTTAATTACTTAACATGACTGTATAATTGTGGTCACATGTTAAGACTAAAACGTGCCATTGATGCACTCTAGGGGTGGGAAGGGGTGGGGGGAAATCTCCTATTGAACTATAAATAGCCCTTACAAAGTGAAAACAACCTAATCCTTGTTAATCACAAATTAGGAAGGAGCGTGCCAAAAATAGCACAATGATGGAGTGTCAAATCAAACGCCTCTGTGCAGGTAGTTTGTACAATACCAGGTGACTATAACTGTTGGGGAATATCCTTGCTCAGGAAAACAGCCTAACTCAGTGCCAACCAGCCATCAATGACTGGCTTTCTCAGCCACTCTCTTTAAAAAGCATCTACGCCACAGAAATGAGTGATACGCTCCATTCCTCCCGCATTACTTGGTCTCGCTGGCAGCACAGTATAGTTGTTGTAACCTAAAACCAGGCAGTTGTTTGTACAGTAGTTAGCGTAACGTGAATCTAACGATGACTGTGCCAGATAACTCTCCTACACAACTTCTGAGGGCACTGTGAATGTAAGTTTGTGTTAGCAATTCACCCTGCAGGGTCTGCTAAAATGCTTCCTCTCAGCAAGCTAAAGGTCTCCTGGATTTTCCGGCTTCGTGACAAAGCCTTCTGGCTCACACAGTTTGATAATTTTCTAGTCTCAACTACGTTCAAATATTTTATAATAAGAAACTGCATTTTTTCCACTCCTAGACTCCCCTCATTATATTATATTAGATTAGATTAGATACATTACATAAGCTGGCACTTTAGGTGCTTTATGAGTTTTCCATAAACCCTTATTTACTAATGGCTGGCCTGACTTTGTGAGTCTACTGTAGGATTTGACCTTTCCTAGTAATGGGAACATGGTTCGAATAATGTTTATAGTACCTTTAAAAAGAGGCATCATAGAACTGCAAAAAAAATCATAATAATTACGATAAAAATATTTCCTCTATATCATACTTTAGCCAGCTTTCTTTCACAGGCTGAGTAGTGTCTTTCCAGAAACTTTTAGTATGTACCTTTATTTTTCTCAGCTGTGAATTCTGGGTTGAGAAGTAAAATCCTTGGAGTAAAAGCAGAAATAGACTAAATCTGGCAAGCTCTGCTGAAAGGTAAAACTCGTTACCTTTGCTAAGAGTTCCACACCCAGCGACCGAGCTCATTAATTCCATCGGACTTACTGACAGCCTACTTTTTCATGGTTTAAGAACTTCAGATGTGCAAAGTCTCTCACCACCTTTATAAGCTAGTAGTCCTGATTTCCAAAGATGCTGGCACTGGCAGATCCAGAGAAATAGCTGAGATTTTAGTCTGAAAGTAGTCCTCTCCCGATGGATAGGAAACTCTGATCCCATCCCAAGACATCATCACCCCCACCAGAAGCTCTATCAGCCTTGCTCGGGTGAGTAAAGGGATGGTAGGATTAAACCACTGCTATTGATATGCTACCATCCCTGGCTTTGACTCTTTTGAGGGAAGCAGTTTAAAGTAATTCTGGTGATAGCCAACTGGAAGAACTTTTATTGGTACACACACAGAGGTGAAGTTAGAAAAACACTTGGGAAAATATTCCCACCTCACAAACAAGCGTGAATATTTACTAGGTAGGCCTGCGCCTTCATACACTTGCAGTTGCTTTACAAAGATGTACTACAGGGAGATCTGCTCTTAATTACCTTAAAATACGGCCACAGGAAATGGCATAAGGCTGTGATAGGCTTTGCAACCTTGAATTCCTACTTTTAATCGGCATTAGTCATTTTAAATTCAGCTTTTTAAAAGTCTTAGTAAAATTGACCTTAGGGAACAATAAAATGGCAATTACGTATGACAAAGGTATGGAGCAGAAATGATTAGTTATTACCTCAATAAAAGAAAAAAAGATGGGACCGTGAACCTACCAGCCAAATTCCAGGAAGCAGGATAGGCTGCTTGACCTTAATGAAGAAAACCCAAATATTTGGACAAGGTATTTTTAGTGTATCTCTCTAAAGAAATCGGGACATTTTTTCTAATCACTCTATTTACTAGTAATACTGTTCTATATTAATTTAACGGCTTTGATCAGTCACTTTGATAAATCATCATTTATTTGCCTGCATTACAAGTCTCCTAATACATCATCATGTTGTGCAGAACATGCTGCAATGTACCCCGAATAGTCACTAGGTGGTAACATATGCAGACTTGAGCACGCTTGGCCAAATCCTGCACAGCCTAATGTAATGCGTGTCTGCACTAGAGAAACTCGGTCCGTCTGCTGACGGCGTGAGGTGGAGTTTTACGGTGTCTCACAATGTTTGATAGAGGTAAAACCTAGGGGGCTCAGCAGGTGACTAAAGCTGACTGGGAGGATAGCTGGTTTTCACGCTGCTCTGAAGAGTCCTGTAGCCATGTTCATCTCCATGCTCATCTGCGAAGCCTGGTCTGCAGGAATCCCTAAAGACTTGATGGGAGGGTTCAGAACATGACTTGTTTTCTGTTAAATGCAATCAGCCTTTCCCATAAGGATAAAGAGACTGTGGTTTGCAAGTTTCTGCCTTGGTGCTTTTGATATATTTGCTGAGCGTTTCCTGCTAACACAGGGCAAGGTTGCCCCACGCACCCACATGGGGGAATAAGGAAGTGAAAGTCTCCTTGGGTGGCCCCTGCGCATCCCCCGTCTGTGCCTGACGGGCAGAGCAGGCTGCCAGGGAGCCAGCAGAGCCCCAGCCCTCTGCTCCCCCACCCCAGCACGCAGCGGGAAGTAATTTACTGGTGATCTGGGCCCGGAGCAGTCTGCTTTGCTCTCTGATTAATGGGAGAACCACAGACGAAAGCATCATTCCCCAACTCCTGGGGCAGTGTGCCTGAGAGCAGCTCTTTCAGCTGTGTTTTAGGGGGAGCTCGCTCTCTGGTGAGTGCTAGGGCACAGCCAAATGTTTCTAGATGGGGCTGTGAGACACCTCCAAGGCTCAAAATCTGTTTGTCCCTTTTTGGAGGGGCAGAGGGGGCATGGCAAATTGTAGGCTGTATTTGCTGCTTCTATACTTGGTCCTTTCTGTGTAACATGTATCTGCAAAATAACAGCAGATAGGAGAGAGTTAGACATGGGGTTAGCTAAGCTACAAGATGGTCCAGATAAAGACATCAAGAGGGAGAGAGGCTGATTGCCAACTTTTAATCTGTGCAGAACTAGAAAGTTTTCTGCTTCTAAGTGTGTAGCACTACTTTAAACCTTGGGCTCCCATTTCTGAGTTAATAAGCCTGCCCTGAGGAAAGGGAGGCGACTGAAACAGGAGCATGTGGGCTTTATTTGGATTGTCCCAGCTACTGAGTCTGCCCTGCAGCTTACTAAGTGATTGGCACATTAATTAAAAAAAATCCCCAGACATTTCTAAAACAAACATGCTTTGTCCTTTCTCTCCCTTCTTTGAGATACTTGTTACCTTTCCAATAGGCTTAGCAAGAAAAGAGGAATCGAGTGAATGAGCTGTAGAAATCGTAATTCTGAAGGCCCAGTTCCTCACCTTGATTGTGTACATGTGTGTTGCCTAATATAGCAATAGAAGAATGACATTTTATTAACCATCTGAAGCAATACATGACACCTGGCATGCTAAAAAGGAACGTGAGAATCAGTGGGGTTTTAGTCTGTATTTTATCATCTGCCAGATATCTCTGTAAGAATATAGCAAATGCTCATTCACTTATGGTCTCGGTCCGCAGTTGGAGCATTTTGTCTGCAATGCAAATGGAGAGTGAATCAAGAATAGCAAACAGATCCACATGGCTACTGTATGGAGCTATGACCTCATGTTGACTGAGTCAAAGGATTTTTGCCAGACTTTTTCATTCATGTTGGTTTCCTCTGGCATCCATTTGTGGCACGTAGTAACAATGAGATTTTTATTGTAGTCCTTTATTGTAAGTATGGTTATTCACTAACAGTGATTTAAGAAAGTAAATATTGATAGGTGGTTCATGATGACTGGTACAATTTGAACAGATAGAAAAGAATATGTAGTGCCTGAAACACTCACACTGAAGAACTCAAATCTGGAGTAAGTTTGAGTAAGTTTAAGTAAGTTAGAAACTGACCACCCAGAACTTAAAAAAAACCCCACCAAACCTAGTGTAAACTTGTGAACAGGGAAGGGAATCTTGGGAATCATCAAAAAACTGGGCTAAAATGGACTCTGAAAATTGTCTAGTTCTTCTCTTGACAGTTTAAAAAAACCTCCAGGGATTATGTTTCCACAACTTCCCTACATGACCAACAGAAATCCCGAGCTATCCGCACTGTTAGCCATCTATAGTGCTTTTTTCTTGATGTCTAGTCTAAACTTCCTTTGCTGCGATTTAAATCCAACACTCACTGTTTTATCCCCAGCAGACACAGAAAAGCGTATTTCCTTTCTGTCTAAACCGTCTTTTACATATTTGAAGACTGCTAGTGTCACTTTAGAGCTGAAAAGAAGCAAAAAAGAATACATCCAGTAGCACTGCAAGGTCTTATTGAATCCTTAGCAGGACAAACACTAATGTTCTTCTCCAGGATAAAGTGTTCCGGGGATTACACTGAATTTTGCCTAAGTTCTAAAGAGGCTTGACGCTGCCCAGAAGCAGCTGCTGGACAAGGAGATGAAGGTGCTATAGACTCAGTGACTGCTGCACCTGGAACATACCCAGCAAAGCAGGGGGAGGAGGAAGGACACAGGCAGCTCTGAAGATGTCCTGCCAATTCCCCTAGCACAGGAGGAGCTCCCAGCTCCTGTAGTACTTGAGGGCAGGCAGAAGTGACTGGGACAAGCACCCTGCTAGCACCTGCAGGGATCCAGCTAGCCCAGCCCCGCTTACCTGATGGTGAGGGATAAGCCACAGGGCAGAATGAGGCTGAGAAGTAGGATGCATCCAAAGCACTCTTCGGACTTTCAGGACCCAAAAGATTAATTAACTCGGGGTGATTTAGATAGATTTCTCTGGCTCTGATCTAAAACTTTATAAAAGTTTGTAACGCTGTTGATTTGTAAGGGGAAGTTGGCACTCATGAGAGAGCTACATGTGATTACTAAAAATATTCCATTTTAATTATAAACAAACTTATGGCATCATTTTCATTTTGTAGTGTTTAGATTGTATCTGTGGCCTCACAAGGAAAAGGATTCTTTTATCAAGCTTTAAACACGAGCCAGAAAAAAAAGAAAAAAAGCTGGTCTGGTGTATTCTTGTCCACATTAAAAGGAATTAGCATAAATATGCATTTTTAAGAACAGTTCTTAAAAAGTGATACAGTAATTCTCCCTCAGAATGCAAAGATAACACAGTATTGTTGCACCAGCTTTGTTTATTCTGTTCATGTTCCAGATAATATTAAGAGCCATTCTAATTATGAGTATTCATATATGCTTAAGTCTGTGTGAAAAGCTCCATCATTAGGAAGGAAGACCTAGCCTAGAGTCATAACTTAAGACTGGATTCTTATGTAGCTGCTAGAGAGGAAAGCAGATTGGTTTCTTTTGCCATATGATTCTCCCTCTCCTTCTTTTTTTTTTCCTTTTTTTCAGTTCCCTGGCTCTCTTTGATTTACACTCTTGCTGGTCTACTGTTTTGAGAAGCTGATGTTGTGGAATCCTTAAGTCATCTGTGACCTAGGTCACTACAGACAGGAGCAATTTAGTAAAAGTATTAATTGAAACTCTTCTGGCAAGCCCTACTTCTGCAGATGAAGTTACACGTCAAACCTACACAGACTGCAACTACACTTCCGAACAGACTAAGATGTTCAATATCTCATAAACAGGCTCCTCAATCACCAGAATCTAATAAGGCTATAATCATCATTGACACTATAATGATTAAAATGAATAAAACCCATTAAGAAAAGTCATGTTGAGTTATTAAAAGTTTCGCTCTGTGTGATATGTAATCTTTTATCCATTTTTTATGATGAAATCTGTAACCATCTATCCACAAAAGACCATTAATTTACTGCTCTGTGGATGTTACCATGCTCTTTAGTTTAACAGCTTATCATTGATTTCTTGAGGGAGATATTATATTTGGAGAAATACACATGGAACAAAAGCCAGTATGTTGCTGTAAATTTGCCACTGACAAGATGATCAAAGTATTTTGGTCTGCTCAAAGCAGAGGGCTGGTGAACAAGTTCAGAAGAGCCTATGGTCATATTCCTGCTGTTGGAAGCAGACCCCGAGGCAAGGCAGCAGATACATGTTTTCAAGAATCACAAACTCTCGTAAGAAAAGGTCATGTGCACTGCAGGGGGAAAAACAATAAAATTTCCATTAACTAGAGCCTAGTTAACCGGCTTATTGGCATCTATTAGAAACAAATTGCAAACAAAACTGATCCTATTATAAACTTCCCCTTGTTCCCTCAGTAAAATAAAGGCAGTGAACGGCCCACAAAAGACAGGAGGAGCACAGTTTGTCAGATGACGTGCTTTATTTTCAGGGGAAGTATTATGTTTCACCCACTGAAGGGTCTACAGTCATGACTGGCAGAAAATTACATAGTTATGGGAAATAAGTGGATCAGTGCATTGAGAGTAACCTGGAGAGGGGAGGCAATGCACTCCTGCATTCTTTTAATAGGGACTTTTTTTTTTCTCCTAGGCAAACAGCAATAAAAAAACGTGAATGGAAGGATGTGTACACAAACCTTCTGTCTAAGTGGTTCGGAGAGCACTCTTCCTGAAGTGTACTTTTTCTCATAATAAACTCTGCTCCAATATCTTTACTGCTCATCTCCTTTTTAATCTTATTAACAATAAAGCCTAAAAAATGTTTTGAAGAAGTCAAATAAAGGGTGTTGTCTTTCATTTCTGAGCATTCTTTCCATTTATCTGGGTTGACTAATAAACTTGCCTTTCTCAACATTTTTAATGCTGGGTCAAATCTTCAGCTGGTGCAAAGTTACTCAAAAGCAGTCAGGATAAGACAATTTTTACTTGCCGAGAATCTGCCTGCATCTGTATTTTCCATCTTTCTTGGTTTTTTCCTCTAGGTGCCTGTTAGCACTTCAGATATAGCTATGAATCAAATAAAATTCCTCTTGGTTTATCTCAACAATGTGCCGCAAGCCAGTACCACAGAAATGTAAGTCACTTTGCAAGGGGAATAAAACAAAGAGTATTTGTTTTGCAAAGAAATATTGACAAAACAATTACAAAAATTAAATATCACCTTCCCTTTAGCAAAAGAAAGGAGAGGATGGAGGATGCAGGAGCATGGAATATACAACAATGACTGTGGATGTCATTTTGACGTAGAATAGAGCTGTAGGGAAACTGCTCTGATTTAGGCACTCGGTTCAGAAACAAGGGTGTGCTGAGGAATTCACAGAGAGGAGCTTGCTCTGGCCAGCCCTGCCCTTTCACAAGCTCCGCCAATGCAGGGTGATGCTTATCTGAAAAGCCCGATCTCCCCAGCAATGGTTTTGAAAGAATAATAGAAAGGTTTCTGAGTAATCGTTGTTGTAGTAGGAGCTTGGGAAACCATCTAAAAAGGTAAGTGTCTCTCTTCAGAGTAATAAGGAACCCTTACTTTGAGTGTAGTGACAAATACCTGTCATGATCATCTGGTTATGTACAACAGCTACATGCTCTACTGAAAAAAAAAAAGAAAAAAATGAGAGAGGAAGGGCACCACCTGCTCTGACATCAGGATTCCTTCCTGAAGGTTGGATCCTGAATTTACTGAGCTATCCATGCTGTTCTGCTGCGGCATTTCTTTGGTCCCTGTGATGCTATTTTTCTTCCCTTGCAAACATAAGCGAGAGATTAAAATTCTAGTGCGCAAATCCCCCAGGCTCAGAAAGCGTCTTGCCACAGGGGATCTTTTGCGTTGTTCAGCCTGACCTTTTGCAGAGCACAAGCCAGGCAGTTTAGTACAGTTGTTGACAGATTGAGTCCAATGACTTAGGTGAATCTGAAGTATTTCAGTTCGTCAGTCATATGCTGATTGTATGCCATTAGTAGAAAATGGGTAGTCTGAGGTATTTATGGTGAACTCTCCAACCATCTATCCGCTTAAGAGCATTAATTTAGTGCTCTGCAGATGTGACCATGCTCTTTAGTTTAACAGTTCATCTTGCTGCAAGGCAGGGAATTTGTTAGATTCAGATTATTCTGACAGGTGACCTATATTCCTTTATTCCTTGCTGCAAAAAAAGAGACCTTCCCTCACTCCAGCTCTGGTCAATGGTTTGACTCTGAAGAAGTCATAACACCATGGACCGGGAAAACACCCGAGAAAGGAGGCTCGGAGTGCTGTGCTGTCCTGCCTAGTGTCCCAACCCCAGCTGTTGTCAGAGCAAATGCCTAAACAGGAGGAAAAAAAACAAATCCAAAGTCAAATTCCCACTGCATACCAAAGTGCTGGGTATTCCTTCCTGATACTTGCAATTAATTCACAAAAACCCTGAAGCATGACTTGACTACAGCCATGTATTAATATAGAGCTTCAGCTATTATGAAAGCAAAGATTTCTCCCTTGTCCCTGAACTAAAAATGGAACGGAATAAACAGGAAAACTTTTGGCTTCACAGGTGTTTGATTCCTTAACAAATGCTGCAGACCATAGTGAATTATGTCTGTTGTCAAAAGATTTAAAGGGAAAAGTTGTTAAGTAGATGAAAGCTTGTTAAGAAGTATTCTATGGTACTGAATAAGGAAAACCAGAGAAATCTCTCTCCATCCTTGAAGGAATATTTACTTTAATACATCTTAGACAAAAGGTAAACTGATGGCTAAAATACATATAATTTAAGATACTAATGAATTTTATTTTATCTTCATGTTATTAAAAGTATACGTCTTTCTTTCAGCAAGGCAGTGAAAAGTTTGTTGTATCAATGTTTCCCTGGTATTAATCTGAACTGTAATTAATTATAATCTTTTGAGATTACTCTTTTACTGTCCAAAAAAGTGAGGGGCGGGGGGGTGGAGAGAGGCAGTGCTTGCAGGAATTATGAGAAAACAAGTCACTTTGAGAGTTTTAGTGAAGCCGTTCATTGGTAAGGGATGATTATGGACTGATGAGTCAGCTGTTCCACAATTACAGGTAGAGAGAGCCATAAAATCTTGCTGAGTTTGGCTATTGAAATTATATGGTTTCATAAATAGTATAATGTTGTTCTCAGCAGGTAAATGTTATATTTTAAGGATGGCCACTTTATAACACATA
The DNA here is from genome assembly GCA_034008185.1 of Gorsachius magnificus. Classification (NCBI taxonomy): domain Eukaryota; kingdom Metazoa; phylum Chordata; class Aves; order Pelecaniformes; family Ardeidae; genus Gorsachius; species Gorsachius magnificus. The sequence goes on from CM067082.1 coordinate 121,884,322, forward strand.
GAACTATCCGGTGGCTGAAGGTCAACAGGCCACCTGCTAAATGATAGTATAAATCCACAGAATTACTTGATAGGAAAGTAATTGCTGCAGCTTTGTTCTTGTTGTAAAATTATAGTTTACTGAATAGGCAGTATTTTCATTGTAAATATTTTCCTACAAATGTATCAAAGGATAGAGGGCAGAAGAAATTTTCGCCAACATGCGCATCTCAGCAAGCAGTACTGCATTTTGTGATAAACCAGTCATAATGGTTGGTCAATTTTTCCTTCCAGCTGGTACAGAAAAACCAGTTTTCTTTTTCCTTTCTTGCTCAAACTTTACTTTTAGAAATTTAACTTCAGCACTGTCTTTAAAATGGTGATAAGTGTATGCATCCACAGATTCTCAGATGCAACTGCATCAAGAGGGCGGCCTTTTGAATGACGCTTTTTTCTAAACAGGGAATGTCTGCCCTTACCAAAACACAGCATATGAGAAATATGAGCTAGTTTGCTCTTGTCTAGCCCCCAGTCGCATGTTTTGTAATTGCTCCTGACCCTTTTCTGGTAGGACGCTCCTTCCTCCATGCTCTCTGCTGTATATTTATAGGCAGAGGCAATTGAGTGGTTTCACAAACAGCCCAGTGAAGCTGGAGAAGTCACTCAGAGAACTGGCAACACTGGTGGAGAATTGGCATGCCACACTCCTGCCCAAGGTAGTCAAAAGATGATTTCCTTAGCAAAGCATTAACCAGATCTTGGGATACCCTCCCAAGTGATAGTCCCTTAACAGCTGGTCCCCAGACTACACCCCTTCCAGTCCAAGTATCAGCCAACATTTTCTGAGGATCGGTCTGTAAGACTTGCTATTATTTCAGAGTAGTTTGAAAAGTTATCCACACCTTTTATCAATCATCATACAAATTACATTAGTTCTGCAAGTCCAATGACATCTTAATGATCTTTTTTATTAAATGTACTTTTTAAGGAATATTTTTTACAAAAGGACATATAACAGAAACTCAAGAGTATTCACCAGGTAGCAAGCTTATTTATACCCAACATTATGCTAAGTGTTATAGCCCTCAAATTGCAAATGTCTTGCTCTCACAGGGGTTACAAGCAAGGTCCAAAAAGTTCTCAACTGAACCCAGACATTGCAAAATCCAGCGCAGATTACTGCCACGAAAAATTGTGCCAGTATTTAAAATAATTAAACAGAAGGGCCTGTGATAGAAAGTCATCTTTGAATGCTTATTTCCACACGTGTAAAGTGAATAGGCTTTCAAAGGAACTATTAGGAATTGTCTAGGTAGAATTAAAATACCATAGTTCATAAATAATAAATCACTTTTTTCAATTACTCTTCTAGCTAATTATACCTTAGTGTTTAATTTATATTTAGCAGTGGTGTGCTCTGTCAGTACCTAGGTCTTTATGTAAAAGCAAGGAAAAATACTTTGTGTTGGAGCCCACCTAACCGGCATCTGACCTGCATTCAGGTATCTTCCTCACACACAATAAAATACAGAAAATCTAAAATGAGAGCCTAGGTTGTCTATATCACTGTGTCACCAGAGAGAAGCAGGTATGTTTGAAGGCTTTTGGGGGGAAAGTTAAGCTAAGCAGCAAAGTCTCACCCAGGACTCAAATTTCACAGTTTGGTGCTAGGTACACAAAAGACCTTAAAATATGAGTCTAAGTGTGTAAGAAGAAGGAGTACCTACAGAATGGCTATTGGTGTGGCCTAAGGCACTTCTAGCTACCAATTTAGAATAATGTCCTGTACAGCTCTGCTGGAGATTAGTGTTATGTTGGGGTGGGTAAATAACCAAGAATCATTGCTTTATATGAAGACTCACCTTGCATAGACAGCCATGCTCAGAGGCAATACTTGCCTCAGATCCCCATGGATAATTTGAAATAGCTTTTTGCTGACCAGAAGTTGTATTACTGACTGACTTCCTGTCTTTTAGAATTTGTCATTAGTTTATATTTTAGCATAATAACAATGTAGCTGCTGACATATATATTATGTTGGCATCTAAATGACTATTGCAATGGCTGGATTCCTCCTGGACTCTTAAACTGAAAGGTAATTTTTCTCAGATTTGCCATAAAGTCTTGAATTTGACCTCTGAACTCTGCATGGCTCCTCATAGAGTCGATCAGATGGGGAAGTTACACCATTGACTGAATCTTCCATTAAGGCTTTTGCAAGGTCTGAACAATCTCTGCATAGATATACCCACAGGTATATCTTTGTTAGCAATGCTAGGACTGTATTCATTTACAAAGCTGACACTGAATTTGCAGGGGTGCTTGGTACTTAGAATCTAATTTGTTTTCATTTATCTGAAATAATCTATCTAGGCACATGTCTTTACCAATGTGAAGATACGCATGCTTTATACACGCTGTCTGTAACATAGAAGATTTTCTCTCTTCAGTAGCTGTTTTGCCTGCCACCCAGGTTAGGAAAAGCATGTCAAATATTCAGAACAATTCTGTTTTCATCTAACTTGGTCTATATCACAATGTAATACCTACCTGTTCATATTTAAAATTTAAAGTCCCATATCAATAAAACTTTCTAGTGTGAACTTCCTTCTATGCTAATTCAGCTATCACATACTACCCTGTACATAGTGAAGTGTGTGCCATCCCACTGATTTCAAACACATGCTTATCATTTGAATGTAAACAGGCCAAATGGTTTTACAATTACTCCAGTTCTGCAAAGACAAGTCCTCTGTGTGAAGGAGGTAAGATGTTTTTTTTACCTTTTTTTCCATATAGTGAGGGGAAAAACATTCAGCAGCAACACATGAAGGTTTAACGTCCGCACCTTTGGTTTAGTTTATCAACATTTTTAACTTTTGTCTTTCAGTAAAAAATGAGAAATCCTAGATAACATCTTTGTAATACATTTGAGACAGATCACTCTTTGCAACTGTTCAAACAAAATTTAATGCGAACTAACTTCAGCTTGGCTGGCCTTCAAGCATCACTTTAAAATAACCATTGAGATGGAAACACCATTATTCATAAAAATAACAACAGCAAGGAAATAGAAATGATGTGCTTGGTAGAACTTGCAGTATCATCACTGCATAAAAATTCCAAAATCAGGAGTTAGACCTTAAAAATAAGGAGATTTGTTTAGAAATCAGGGCATTTAAAACAAAAAAGTTCTAGTCTTAAGCTCCACGCTCCATGTTTGCCTTTACAATTTAGTTACAATTTCAAGTAATTCAATTTCAATACAGTTACAATTTCAAGTTTTCTTTCACAAGGAAGAGGACTGGAAACTCATTTTCTTTGAAGAAAAGCCAGGATCCTCTTGGTCCTAGGACCTGGGGCTTCAAATAAAAAATAAAACATTACAGGAATCACAGTATAGTCAGGAAACCTGGCAGCCCTGTGGCACCACAAAACAGTTACATTGACTTGTTAATCTAGAATACAACTTGCTAGCCTGGGCTTCATGTGGCCCAAGACTTTGTTGAGCGCTGCTTAGCCCCAAGAAGGGACCTGGTTGTCAAGAAGAGCTACAGGCACTTACACAGCCTTGCGTCGAGGCCTTCTGCTGCCATCACTTGCATATGGAAAGTGTTAGAGAACTCAAATGACTAAAGCAGGCAAGAGGAACAAAAAGAGAATAACAATGACTTTCACGTGTCCCATAAATATACCTTGGCAATGAATCCATTTGCAAGCACAGCACACTAGACAATTAGGGGCAAATTTTCAAATGTGTTCTCTTAACTTTTAATGCAACGTTGCATGCCTGGTTTTCATAGGAAAATTTTTGGCCTGTGTAAAACTCATGTTTTTGAGTTGAGTTGAACATGAAAGCTGGCATGCAACCATTCCTTGTGTAATTTCAGAGGCTGTGAAGAGGTGCCTTTGAAAACTGAATCTGCTAGTTACCATTCTAATGCAGAGATAAAATATTTTTTCTTTCCCTTGATCTCGCAGGGTTTTCACAAGCTTCAAATGAAAATAAGTGTTAACTCCTCTAAGTAATTTTCGCGAGATGCCTCTGGTAAATTACCCGCAAGATGTAAGTAGGTTCATTTGATAGCTGGAGACCCTTAAAGTGTCTATTAGAAAACTATACTGATGAAAGGCTTTCTTATTGATTGCGATCATTATCAGCTCAACTGGCCTCAGACAGAGAATAAATATGCATTGTATCTCTTGAGAAAGCAAGTTTCACAATTCTACAGATTTTATTAGACAAACAAGACAAAAAAGCATGTATGGTCAGCTCCTCTTTGGAGGGGCCTGTCCAGCTTGGAATCATTATGAGAGCTAACAGCAGCTCTCTGTATTGTATGATTCATCGGTCCCTATGGATGGCCCTATATATCACTGCAGAGCGTGCTGATTAGAAGGGATGTTACTAGGACCCAGTGGCCTAAATTGCTGTTTGATACTGCATTAACATTTCACATTTATTAACTCAACATACAAACTATTGATCTGAAAATAAAATTAGTGGTTGCTCTGGCATAGTAGTGAAGAATAGCTCTTTGTGATGGAAGAAATTCTCATTCTTGATTGCATAATAGTAACCATTAAATTTCCTTATTATAAAGGTGTCTAATTAGCAAAGATTTTCATTTTTTTCCTATACCACAGGGGGCCAATCACTATTCTGAGCACATATCACTTAGGTGCATAAAAATTTGCATTGTGCTGTTGGTTTTCCTTTTGAGAGAATGCTTGGGAATATAACAGAATATAGATATGTCACAAGTATTTTCTACATAAAATTAAAATTCAGTTCAGGAGAAAGCGTGCAGGAAGGAAATGTATTTGAAGGTTCTGTTTCCTCTCTGTCTCCTTGCTCTTTACCACTCTCAGCCCTGAAAACTTTGTAATGGATATTGTTACCACAAAAAGAAAACAGCTTTGTTGTTTGACATAAAATTTCGCTGCAAAATAAATAGAGGTTTTTAACAGGGCTCTGCTTCTTTTGAACATCTTCTTGCCTCACTTAGACTACAGATGCCATCTAAAACCATAGCTTGCATTTCAAGGATGCCTCCATCAGAAGGCATGACTCAGTTTACTTCAGTTTTCTCTCTGCCATGTAGTCCGATGCTGTGAAACAGAAATTAAGAACTAGAAATATATTGATATACACAAATATCAAAAGAATTACTTTGGCTTCTGCTTCCCGACTACTTGTGCTGCGTATGCGTTTACACTACAACTACAAGGCTTGTCAGGCTAATCGTTACGGCTGTCTTGCTGATCTGATTCTGAAATACCACTATCGGCATCTCACCGCTTGGTTGTGCTTAGGCCAGCAGGTTCAGTAAGTGCAGCAGACGCACTGAAATGTGAGCAAACTGTTTTGAAACATAATAATGCAGTGTTCTTTCAGACATACTGCGCCAAACTTAGAATTATCTCAAGTGATGTTGTCCAAGTGCATGTGGCGCCTGGTCAGAGTTAGTCTGTGCACATCTCCAACCTACCTATGTGGAAGAGTGACAGGCAATATTCATATCCTGGGTAGGTCCTATACATTTATATCTGAGTACAAATCAGTGTCCATCTTCAGAAGAGAGATTCTGTGGCACGTTGACAACGCATATAATATAGCACCTACAATTTAAAAGCATGGCACCGTTTGGGGTGTTAGGATGGGGGGTTTTGTTTTCTCCTAGTAATATACACCTTTCTACCTTTATAACTGTACTAGATTTGTATATAACAAGAGAGATTAATTTGTAATGCTTGTATGAGGTTGGGATATGGATTACTGTCAGAAGATAGGAGTTTTAGCTCTGAACTCAAAGGAGCTCAACTATCTATACCCGCTTTATGGAATGGCTGAATGGAATGAAACAGCATTATGGACACAAGCACAAATTCCTAATTATTTTGAGGGGAGAGAAGGGGAAAGAGAATGGGGAAAATATGATTTAGCATGTACATTATTCTTTCAGTCATGGTTTGCAAAGGCTAAAATAGGTGCACAAAGCCACAGTCCTGCCCATTGCTCCCTGCGACTATATTGATTTCAAGTGACAGTTCAACACTATTTGGAATTAGGAAAAAAAACCCAAAACCTGAAAGTCATCATGATTAAATATTTCCTTTCTCAACTAGAACTACTATTTTGACTACAACACCCAGCTACTCAGGACAGTGTTTGATACTGGGTTTCAGCTCCTTACAGGCAGCCTCCGAATCATCTCTTGCTACTTGCGTATTTCTTAGCCTTTCTGGCCTCTGTTTGGAGAGCTGTGGAAATGCAAATTTTCTCTCCATCTTTTTACATAGCAAACCCATACCCGAAATGAAGAAAGGGTCAAACTGGTGGTTAGATATATTGTCTTTCATTCCAAGGCTTCTTATAAAAGTACAGCTAAGACAGCTGTGGTGGAATCAGACCGCCAAGAATGCCTTCTAACACAAGGATATACTCCAACCGGTTTCTATAGCCTTAATTCAAGCAGCACAACTAATGATAATGATATGCTACAGTATTATTATGCCAGGAATGTATGAAATCAAGAGAGAACATTTCATTTTAAACTTTGCTGATTTTTCACATTTGCTTAGCATTTTCTCTAATGATTTCTTGCACTGTTTTTATGCCACCTCAGATAAAATGCCATCATACATGATATTTGCACCATTAGGCACAAAGTAAGCGTTAGTTATGATTAGAGGCAATGCTGTGAAACATTAAAAAATGTAAAGGACATGGTTTTCAAGCATACTCGCAAATACTCTGAAGCTTGAGTGTCATTTGCTTTCACTATGCCAGCTGGGTGATGTTCTGCATTTCAACAAAGCTGGCTACCATTTCCAAATAGAACCATACAAGATTTTCATTGTTCACATTTGAGTGAGAGGTCCAGCAAAAAATACATTCACACACACACATACAGAGCAGACATCCAACAAACCTATCTAGAGGGAATTAAATGAAACAAAACACAATAATTACAATTAATCATCGGTGAACACGATCATAATGACATCCTTTTCAAGGAAAGGAAACCATTTTCTGCCATAAACTGCATCTTGTCAAACAACACCTCTAATATTTGGGTTTTATTAAGACTCTTGTCTTTGTGGAGCATAACAGTGACTTTGACTTACTGCATAGATAAGGGGTGAATAATGTAATTAGGTTGAATTAATAAAACTCATGCTTTTGCACTATTCACATGTCAGTATGGGAATTTTTCCTAGCTGTTTCCTAATGCTGTAATCTAATGGAGTACAGTTCCATGGGATTAAGCCCCTACAATTATTCTGTTCATTCTCTGGCTTGTGAAGAAGAAAGAACAAGACTAATTTTGAGCTGTGTGAACTGTTCTTTCAGCATTTAGCTAGGTCAATTAGAGTGCAATAAGTAAAACACATGGAAGAAATGCTGGAACAAGCTAAAACCAGATGAAATCAAGCCCCTTGGTGTATATGCAGGCCAGACCTTTTCATGTTCCTGTCCCATGTAAATTATTTTAATTTTTTTCTGCATTTGTGTTTTCTTAATTTATTTACCCAGAAAAGCTGACCTAAGGTCCAGAATCTAATTTTCTGTGAGACCAGTGTTTGTAATACTATAGTGACTCTTTTTGAACCATCAGATACATAAAAGGCATTCAGGTGATTTATTGGAGTGGATCTTGCTGCCAGCATCTACCCTGACGTGAATGATATGCATGATTCCATCGCAGTCCATGAGCATTAACCTGGCAGCGCTCAAAGATGGACGACTAAAATATTGCTTGTGTAAAAAACTTTAAGGTCCCATATATCCACACTCTCTGTGCAAGAGACATTTGCCATATCTTCACATTTATTCTTCAATTTTGATGTTGATCATTTTAACAAAAACAGATTAAGCATCCAGTTTAGAAGATAAAATAACTTTCAGATTAAAACAATTGTTTGTCCTCAAAATTAAGGTGATTTTGTAAGGCAGGAATGCAACCTTGAATTAGATCTGCATAAAATAAATAGACCTATGCCAAAATCTTCTCGTGGAATGGCAGAGATTAGAAGGGATCTCTCAAGATCATGGGGCCCAACTCCCCTGCTTAAGCAGGGTCACCTACAGCCACTTGCCCAGGATGGTGTCCAGATGGCTTTTGAATATCTCCAAGGAGGGGCGTGCCACAACCCCCCTGCGCAACCTGTGCCAGTGCTTGGTCACCCTCACAGTGAAAAAGTGTTTCCTGATGTTTGGCCAGAACCTCAGGCTCCTTTCCTCTGTTTCTTTGCTTCCACTGAAGACAAGGAAGTGTAGAGCTTACAAGAGCTCATGTGAGCCGTGTCCCTCTGTGCTGCTGAGAGAAGGCAGTATGGAGACAACTTTTCTTCATTTCCCTGCAAGTGACCTTAGATATCCTTCTCCTTCTAACACTTTTAATAATATAGTTGTTTCTGGAGTCATAAGAAAAAGAATTCTACAGACAACCAGCACATTATAGACCTCACAAAAAATACCAGCATGATACTTGAAGCTCCCTCTGCTTTGAGTTTCCTGTCTCAAAAAACAATTTTAAAAAACCCAAAAGGCTTAATCTGAGAGGAAGGGGAATTTCCCTGGTATACAGCAGAGCCTAGGAGAGTGAGGAAAAATATCACAGGCAAAGAACAAATAGTCGGAGTAGCTACTTACTTTCAGTAATGCAGGATGCAGCTATATCATCCAAGACAGGATCCACCCCCTCCTGTTCAGGATGAAGCTCAGATGTTGGCCTCCCTCCATTTGTGATGCTATAATGCTAGAAATGGTATGATTTTTATTATAATTTTCAAGCAGATCTTTTAATCAGTTGCTTATTGACAGGGAAAAAAATCACTAAAAACTGCAATACTTGTAGGGTATTTTTAGTCTTAAAGGTCATAACAGCAGAGTAGTGAAATACCTTAAACCTCCAATACAGTTCAAATTAGTATAAGTCATCAGAACAGGCTACATTTGGAGGAAACTCGTTGTTCTCAATGATTACTTCAGCTAAGTGTTATGATTTCAGAAGGGACAACATCATCAGGTTAACATTTCATGTAGTTCTTGCGAATGTGTGCTGTTAAATGCCAAGACCTGTCATTCTGGTCCTTCCAAGAAGAAAGAGGTATCTGAAAAAAGTTACCGCAAATCAGTTGAATCTGTATGGGACTGTCTTCCTCCTAACTTTCTTTATTCCATCATGTTACTGGTAGGAGAGAGCAGAGCTGCCATTAGTTAGACCTGTATTTCCACATCTTTACGTGTTTGCATTGTTTTGAAGCACAATTTAACCATGAATTTCCTGGGCTTCTAATGATCAGCTTTTGGGTGATTACAGCATAACCATAATGGTCTTGTATTATCAACACATGTTTTTAAATGTCACTGAATTTTAACATTTTTTGGCCCTGAAGGTCTAATCAGATAGGAAGTGTGGAATAAGCAGAGATGGAGGCTTTTGTATACACAGCATATTAGCCTGAGGCTTTTGTCACTCCCATAATACATTCAGTGATTTGAATCCATACATTGTTTAACAGGATTTGATGCTGTGATACGCTTTTGTCTTTCAATCTAGCATATATTGTCCCCAACAGGAAAAGCCAAAACACCCATGTTTTCTATGAGTCAGGGAAATTTTTGGTGGCAATGGAGCACTGGTTTATCTTCAGACTGCTGGAAGCGCTGGCCTTTACAAAACTTCTCTAGTCATTAATGTGTTGGTCTTTCAGCAGTGGTCTACTGGGAGGAAGGAGGCTGTGGAGGCACCACCCACAGCCTTACCAAGGTAAAGATGACTGTAAACATCAAACCTGAAATGGCTACTCTGGATTTCAATGCAGATTAGGGATTATGCAGTGGGGTGCTGTTTTACATGTGAATAGGCTGACAGCAGTACAAAGAGAAGGCCAGAGAGCTTGGTGTTAGCCACTTGGTTCTGAAGCACAAATGTAACATCTAAGGGGAAAATATGGACAGTTGCCAGTGGCATGGGTTCAGCTAAATCACACCGGGAATTTATTTTTGCGGAAACAAATTCTTACACCTTATTTTATTTGAAACACTGATACTTGAATTACTTGTAAAGTCTTGAAATTTATTTAGTTTCTCTAGTCTTATCAGAATTCATTACAAGATATTTCATTTTGGCCCAGGAAATGTCTTTCCTCTTTTAAGAGAGAAGATAAAAACATACCAGTCCTCAGTATTCTAAACATGGAATTAGTGTCAGATAAGTGACGGTCAAAATCATCCCCTATCTGAGACTTTGGAATGAGAAGATGTTCTTCAGGCTTTAATAAGGCCACAGCATCCCATGGCAAATGAATAGCTGTGAGTTGATTTTTTTTTTTTCCTTCAGAAGAGCTTAGACAAAAGTTGTCATATGCATAAGGAACAGCTGTGACATATATCTTTCAAATCTACAAAACATTTGCATTAAATCACAAATGAACCTCTAAGAAATAACTTCAGAAGAGCCTGAATTCATCCCTTTCAGGATATGCAATCTAATCAGCACCAAGGGAAAGGAGGAATGGATTAGAAATAGCAGGGTCTGTTTATTTTTGTCTGAGAACTATGGAATGTACATTTATGGCTTTGTTTGAGAGCTCAGAAGTTATAAATATGGTCTATAACTCAGTATTATTGCCTATGTACTCCCCAAATAACTTACATCACCAAAAGAGCCATTGAGAAAGAGACTGGTTGAAGCCAAAACTTCATCTGTATTTTAAGGAGCTGAGACATTTCACCTGCAAACTTTCGGGTATGAATCAACTGGTGCGGGTCCAGTTCTGAATCATGTTTTTTGATTCAGATTTGGGTGCCTCTAATGCTCTTCAGTAAAAATGGACTTTGTGAGATTTCTGCTGTCTTAAGCAAAAGTCTCAGAAATACTCTGCAAAACTGAAACCCCACTTTAAACTTAGAATAAGCCAAACCACACAGCCTATTTTCAAAGTTGTCCTAATATAAAAGTTTATTTAACTGAACTATTAGTAATGTGGCTGGTTGATAAGTATGAGTCTCTTAACACTTTGGCCTACCCAAAGAAACCAAGTGTACCAATTAGTTTCCTCTTCCCTGGTATGAAGGAGGAAAGGGAATGCACCTCTTTGCTCAGAGAGCCTCATAATTTTGGTGGCCCACTCCTAAAGGCATAGGCTGCCTTGAAAATACCATGCTGGAGAGGATGGAGTTGGAGGCTGGCATCACTGCCTGTCTGCACAGCTACCTGCGGAACTAAAGCTCTGTTCCTGAGCCCATATGAGAACAGATCTTCCCAATCTAAAGAGAGCTTTCCCTTTTGCACCTCCCTGCACTTTCTCTTCCTTTTCTTCCATTACTTGCAGTCACGCTCCCTCTCTCTTATGGCCTGTCCTTGTTTCTTTGCCCCTCAGACAGTTCTTCCCATTGTTTTTTTTCTACACTATTTGCTGCCACCACCTTTCTAGCTCTGTTCCTAATCCAACCCAAAGCCTACAGTACTTTCCCAAGGTCTCTCAGAAAATCTTGCCCTTTTTACCTCACTGTCATATGGTCCCCTCTGGCAGAGGGATGGGGGGAAATAGCATCCTCTCCTCACCTTCTTGTCCTCCATGTGCTCCCTTCTGTTGTCCTCTGAGGGGTAAGCAAGACACTAGTTCATTCTACCAAAGGGGAAACAAGTAAAAGGAGAATTTTTCTTGCCCTGTTTATGAGTGACTTTTCAGCTGAGTGGGGACAAACATCTTAACCAGGTTTGGCTCCAGACAACGGGAAAGCAGGCAGGACAGCAAATAGCAGAAGCCAATGCAACAGCCCCACTGCCTGCAGTTAATGCCAGAGTCCAGGCTGGCTGCTGCCCCACGGGACAAGGAGTGAGACTGAGACTACCAGGAAACTCACAGCACCTCTGCCCCAAGGGCTGCAAGTTTTGCCCTCATAGCCTCTCATCCCGCATCTGCCTCCTTCTCCCCTTTCTCTGCCAGCAGAGGCTGAGCCCTGACCCTGTGGTTTCAGATCAGCTCCATCCCTGCCTGACAAACCGCCTCTACCCTGCCCAGCACACCACACACACACCACATGGAAGGACAGTACCCCCAAGAACAAATGGAAAGAAGAGAAGATCTCTCTTGAGGAGACTTCTGCGCATGGAGAGTAAGGATTTGCATTTTGGTTTCGGAAAACATGCACTGTGCCAGTCATATGGAGGATCAGGAGAAAGAATAGATTTTAAAAGATGAAGTTTTGTAACTAGGACCAAGGCCACCTATCAAAGAGATCATGCTAAAATGCCTGGTTATTCCTGACTTCCTGACTCCTTCCAGTAGCAGTGCTCCTCTTCCCACACAGCTTACCAGTGGAAAGTGTATTATTTTTGTACATCTCATGAAAAAAAGTAGCTTTTATTTTGCTTACAGAAAATTAGCCAAGGCTAAAATCAGGCTTAAAATGGAAATTATCCCACAAATTGGATTAGATATACATTTTACTGACAAACTCTTGAATGGTCCTTTTATATTTTTTAAAAATTCTCTTAAGATAACATTCAGTCCAAGAGTGGCTGGAACAAATGATGGGAAAAGTCTGATCGGATGTTGCTGGCCCACCGATCTCCATGAAACATGAGTCGTCTTTATCACTATAGAGAGCATTCTGGGGAGACTAACAATTTGACATGGATGCCATTCATCCATGCGGATGGAGACAGCACCCAGCCAATGCACTATATGAATTCCACATAATCCCTCTTCTGTAGGCTTCAGGGGTATATAGGCTTTACCCAGACCATAGAGAGGCAAGAATTTTACCCATGGGAAGTAAAACAAAAACAATTCAAGACAAATTGTGAGGAAAATGTCACTGATAAAGGATTGCAGGAGCACGCTGGGAGAATGCTGCAAATTCACTGAGCACTGGGGAGTTGAAATGCCAGTACAGGGAAGATCTGGACCATTTAACGAATGTTGGGTCTGAGCCTTCAAACAATTACAAACAAAACAATTACATGTGTGACTGATTACCAAGAAGTAATTCCATGCAACTCCTGTCTAGATATTTGCAAAAATGTCCCAAACTGGTTTTTCAGTCACCAAAGAGAAGTATGTTCCCAGCACCATCCGAGGGCAGCAGACGATGTATAGCCAGTCGGGGTAGGTATTTTTTCATTTGTTTTGTTTAAGAGGTATTCTAAAATGCGATGCTTCGGCAACAGTAGAGGAAATAATGGGAGAGAAGGCAGAGTGTAGGAGCGGGTTCATGTTCAGAGAAACCTTTCATATAAATTTGCTGCTAATTGCTTCCTTCTTCTTAAGACACCAAATGATTCCATTGATCATCCGTAAGTGCTGAGGACAGCACAAGGATGGTTAAATGTATCAGTAAGGAAACATTCTTAATGAGACAGAAAACAGGGTAAATCTTGACCAGCAGATTTCACTACTTTGTAATTTAAAGGAATATTGACCTAATCATTAGTTTTACTTATTTTTTACCTCAGAGTTTGAAGTGAGAGTGAAAGTCAGGTAATCATAGGGAGCTGTGAGTTGCTGTCATTCATATATTTCAGTAGCCCTTAATATAAGTTAAAATCCCAAACCAAAAAAGGATGATCTAGTTTTTCTTGCTGCTTCACAATATCATGCTGTGAAAGTTTAGCGAGATCATCACACATCCACAATTTTAAAAAGTGTTCATAATAAAAAAGACAGATTTACTCCAAAAGTGTTCATGCAAATATTTTAATTCATGTTTTGTCAAGCTGCTTTAAACAGCCATCCCTTTTTGTAAGAATATGCTAATATGTAATTAAACTGCACTCACGTCATGCCATATGGTACATCTGAAACATAAAACACCCTTCTATTATTTGGGGAGGGTTGTTTGAAAAGGAAAGGAAAAGAGAAAGAGAACCCAAGGGAAAAGACAGTTTATCTGTCCTCCCACACTTTATAAGCCAGCTTTAGCATTAGGCACTGTTATTCTGGATGAGATTTGACAGTCTGGGGGTTAATGGATCTTAATCTTTTATTAAAGAGAAAAGCATGTGCTGATATGCAACAAAGACCATTGCATGACCTTTTTTTCTTTAAATTAGGCATAATTAAGTTTTTAGAGAAAATATTTATCTTGTCCATGAAGCCATGAGCAGGTGAACATGTACACATGGGGGAAGTAAGCTTTGGAGCCAGTGGGAGTTTTGCCATTGGCTTCTGTGGGAGCAGACCCTGGTTCTCTGCTGTTTTCCAATCTGATATTAACATGCAAGTCAGGATGGGTGAGGGGGAGAGATAAAGAGAGAAAAGCTGGATTCAGAAAGAGAGTTTGGCAGTTAGGTGCTTAATTACATAGCAGCATGTGGACAATGTTTAAGCAGGAGTGCAGACGCAGGCAAAAATGATTAATCTCTTGTTTTAATTATACTTGATCGTTTGATTGTGTGGTCATTATTGGAAATGACCTAGTATTTCATTTGGGAACTTCACAGTAGCAGGAAGGTGAGGGGATGCTGTAGTCTGAGGCATTAGCTTCTTACTAGTAGATGTTTGTATTTTAATGTGCTTGACAGATCACAAGTGAAATGAGTGATGAGCTCAACCTAACCTTTGCCAAATGATCACCTACATTAAAAAACCCTGCATAATTTCTTAAAATCATTCAAATAGATTTCTCAGTAGAGCATTCATTGTCTACTTTTCTTTTTAGTAATAACAGTCCATGATGCTACCATCTGATGGCTATTCAAAGAGAAGTACATGAAATTAGTCAGCCAGTGTTTCCAGCTTAGTTGCCAGAACCAAAAGCCCAAGTCCTCAGAGGCATTTTAGTGTCTAAAATAGAAAGAATTCCTCCTTAGCCCTCCTCATGGTTTGGATACAGGCATTCCCAAAATCCAACCTACTTTGAATTTGTTAGGTACCAGCAGAAAGACCAAAAACTCAACAGTGTTCTGCTCAGTGATGTGGTGAAAAACAAGCACCTCTTGAAGTGAACACTTCAAGGCAAGATTGTGGCAAGAAGCCTGAGCTGCTATATAGAGAATTTTAGTTTTCAGAGTTGGCAGGCAGTAGCTTTTCAATGCAGGGTTATTGCACTCAGAAATATGTTTCTGGCCTCATGGGAAGAAACACACTGTGTTAAATTCTGCCGCAGCATGAAAGGGTTGAAAGGTTTCTTTCACATGATGTAACCTCTCAGGAAATCTAACCTGACAAACAAAATAAAAATATCCTTTCCTCTCCTTCATCAACAAGAAAATAACCACCTTGTTAACCAACTGAGAGTGTCATATGTTTTACCTCAGCTCTGCAAAGTATTTGTTTATCTTAAAGCGCGTATCAAAACCCATTCCTGTTCTGCAAGGCAAGAAAATAAGGTGTGCAGCTTAAAACATTTAAAGCCGTCATGTCACTTGATAAACCAGTGCTAGTGAGAACCATGTGAAACTGTTGTTGGCATAGGGCTGCCTTAGGACATTTTGGCATGTGGGATCAATCCACCACAGGCCCGTGAGGACCGAAGGGCAGAGGGATGTCTGGCTGTCATCTGTCCATGGCTAGCCCTATTTTTCATACTCACCCAGATTAAATTCCTGACCCCACTGAAATCAAGAATATTTTCATTTACTTGAATGGGACCAGGCCATCGCCCATAGATGTTAAGTATAACAGTCATCTTGTCTGATGGTCAGTTGTGGAAACTCATCCAGAAATCCCTGTGCTAAGCTCAAAACTTTTGTCTGAACTAGGCTACATATACTTTAGGAACATATCCAATGTTGCTTTAAAGGTTTAAAATAAGGAAGACTTCATTGCATACCTATTAAAGTTATTCCAAAGGCTAATTACTCTCATTCTTAAAAGACTGAATCTTACTTCTCATCTTAATTTGTATCTAGATACTGAATATCACCATGTCTGATAGTCCAACGAACTCACTTCTATTAAAATACCTCTACCCATTTATAGATCACAATCAAAACAGCTCTTCATATTTTCTTTGATAAACTGAGGAGACTTAAGCTTACACAACTTTCAACAAAAGAAAAAGTTTATTGGCCAGCCATCACAGAAAAATATTTTAAAATGGAGAAGTGGATGGCAAATTTGGATCAGATTTGAACACAGCCATGCCAAAATGCTTTTATTTTAACATGTGCATTAATGTAATGACATTATATATTCAAATAGGAACCACTGCACTGCCCTGATAATAAGATGGCACAGATCTTTGCCATTGTTGAAAGAATTATAGCACTGTTTTCAAAATGCAATAAAATAGACAAAAAATTCTAGGGCAGTTGCCCAAATCCTTGAAAAAATAGGACTTGAACGAGAAGACAGAATGAGGAGTCTGGCAGGAGGAACAGGAAGGTGTTCCCTGTACTGAAAGATGTGTCAGATTGCTTGTGTTCCCCAAATGAGAAAGATAAAGAAGTCTTGGTAAGGTCCTTGTCTGCTAACAGGAACTGGAATGGGAGAAGTCAAGAAAAGAAGAGTGTGAGATGAAACATGACTAAAGATGCAGATAGGGGCTCCATAAACAAGAATGAGGAGTTTGAAGTGGACTTTGGGAACGAAAGGAAGACAGTGGACAACAGAAGGAAGGAAGGATTTGTCTGCTGCAGATGACCAGAAGCAGAGAATAGCTTTCACCGCAATATTTTAAAAAGAACAGGGAAAAACAAAAAGGAAAAAGCTAGTAAAGCTGCATACAAAATTAACTAGGACAGGAGAGGGTGAAAAACAGGTAGGTTTGGGAACTATTAGTAAGAAAGGAAGATTTTAGATTAAGTAGGGATTTTAAGACATGGAGCAGTCATAAGAGAGAGGTGAGCTTGAAGAGAGGGAACTTCTAGAGTCAGAGATCATCCACCCAGACAGTTATAGCTAAAGGTTCAGGAATGGTACTGCCTCTGAGCATGCTTATGTCCTCAGGGAAAGGGAAATGGGAAAGTAAGAACTGATCAAAGGAGATAATGAGAGGGTAATAAGAAAATGCAGAAAAGATGGGTGCTGTTGAAGTTAGTAAGTTGAAAGGGGAAGGGTGGCAAGAACAAATCAAGAAACCTAAGAAATACCCATTATATGGGGAAAAAAGATCTTGGATAAGATGGCTTCCTTGCAGAAAAGTGGATTACGGTGTCGGTTGGGGGGGATTAAGAGGACAGAAAAAACTTATGTCATTGGGAGCCTAAGGCTAACAATATTTTTGTTGACTTTACTGTTGACAACATTTTAGCCAGAAAAATTTTTGCACAGATAAAGGAAGTTTAGTTATCCTGTTTCTCCACCACACTCTACTCTTTCAGTGTCCGAAATGGAAGTCTGTTATGAAAGAGCATCTGAGTGACAGGGCATAGCTACAAGACATTATTCTTCATTCTGCCAAGATTTCTGGAAAGACCAGGGTCTGTGGAGGCAAGGATAATAACGCTTACTTTTCTTTCAGTGTGGTAAAAGGCTTTGAAAGCTTCTAAAAACTGAAATGAAAAACTATAAGCAGGAGAAAATGAATCTATTCAGTGATGAACTGGTTTAATTTTCTTATGGATTATGTTACCAATCAATCTCATCTGAACATATGGTATGACCTACCAATATGAAATAAATTAATAACAGCAGGTAAAGATATTCTTGACATTCTCTATAAATGCACGATGTTTACAAATTATTGGATAGATCTACAGACAATATATTTATTCAATATGAACAAAACAAATGTTTTTATCCAGACATAACTGGAAGTAATAGACCTTAGAGATTTGTTGGAAGGGCTGGAAGTGTGTGCTGTCCTGGATCCTTTTTAACAGATTCCCAGCCCATTGTCCTGATGTACCTTTAAAAAAAAGCACCAGGCACTTATCAAGTATAGCAAAATGGTTGTCAATGAGAAGTTGCTGCTTTGCTGTAAGTGCTAAAATAGATCTCTTCCCTGCCTTTTTAACTGTGAAGTGCTGTAAATTCACAACAGTCTTATGTGCATGATGCAGCAGTTTTCATTTATTGTTATCCAAAACAGATTTGGAAGGAGTGAATTAAGTCATCTTGAAAGAAGTCTGATTAAAATGTGACAGAAGTGCAACAGATTTTGAAGTTTATTGCTCTACAAATAGTTTTCTTGATTTGAAGGATATATTTCTAGCATAGTGTTGTTTGGGAAGTTAGGTCACAGTTTGGGATAAGGATAAACTTTGTATGAATAGTGTGCTTTTGTTTTGTTCTTCCTTTTTATCTCAGTATTTCATCTTGATTTCAGCTTCATACTGAAATGCAAGTAAATTCATACTGAAATGCAAGTAAATTCATACTGAAATGCAGGTAAATGGGAACATATTGCTCTTAGCAGTCTGTGGAAGGCTAGGGCTGTATCTTGCTAAACACTGATGGTGAAATATTGCCACTGGCCCCTCTCAATGTGCTGTCTGTTCTTTAGACTTCAAAGAAAGAAGCCATTTCAGTTCTAGAGATTCTTTATGTCTTATTTAAGGGGGAGGGGTCAATTCCTAGTTACTCAAGCACATCTAAAAAATGTAAAGAGTAAATCTAGTCTTCAACACTATCGGGTTATCTTTGTAACATGGAAAAAAAAAGAAAGAAAAAGTAATTTGTGTGTACTGTGAAGTCAAATTTTGTGTATCTGTCTAGGTGCTTTTGTTGAAACTTGTAGTGACTCACCACAAATTATTCTCCTGAGTCACCTGTGTGGGCTTGAGCCTGTAGGTCATCCTAAAAGTCCCAACCAATGCAGGAATTTCTTCTGCAAAGGGTTAATAAATGCTTTGTCTAGTCTAGTTTTCAGTTGATCGGGCAATGACAGTCTTACTGCTTCCCCTGAGAGATCTTTTCATGTAACATCAATTCCACAGTAAGTCATTTCTGTTTCTCATTCTGTTGCCCTATAAAACTTTCTGGGGGGCAAGGGGAAAATAATCAAAATGAATGAGTAAGGCCTGCATCACATTTAATTAAAAATATTTTTGCCCTTGGAATGAAAAGGTATGGTGATAACTGGAGTCACTGGGGAGTCCTGCCTAAAAAGTGTTGGCATCATATCACCTTATCTCAGTACAGATACAAAATTGAACAAAATGTGCAATTATGTCTTAAACAAAAATGTGGTGCTAGACATCAAATGCATATAGCTGAAGCCACATATGAACACATGGCATCTTTGCTAAGTAATTTGCTCTTAATTGTCAGCACATTTAGTACTGGCATTTTTAGATACATTTTTGGTTCATTCTCTAACAAATGACTCTACACTAATTGTTTCTCCCAGCAATTTATTGCACAGCTGGGAGACCAAGTTGCAGAATTGCACACACACTATCTTGTACTGAATTCATTTCTTGAAAATGTTTAAAATTCCATGAGGTAGTCAAGAACTATTTTAATTGCAGTGTCTACAATGAAAGTATGGAATTAATTAAATGTCTTGCAGGGCAGGTAAAGTACAGCGTTCAGAACCTATTGCTTAGGAATGTTTCAACAACTGTAATAGTATAAATCAAGATATCTTTTAGTAATGGGGATAACTGACATTTCAGAGGATCTCTTAAAAGCATATTTTTATTTAAAAGGTGAACATCTGCTAAGGTAGCAAACTCATCTGTATGCTAAAGAATTATCTTTCTGAGGATCTTTCCATTATGAAATACCTGTCATGATTCTCTTGTACAAATCTGTTAGGTCTCACAAATCTTTCTCTCATGTCTCTCCTAAGGGACACTTATCTTCTCTGATGAGAGATAAATGTTCATAATTCAAAAAAAAAATGTTTTAATCTTAAGCAGACCAAAGTCTAAAGGCTTACTAAGGAATATTAGCTGGAACAGTATAAATGGAGATGGATCTTTAGAAAATGGGATGCCTGCTATATGTTGGATTAGCTTTCAAGAAGCACTGATGTCACATTATAAGTTGGGAACAAATTGCTAAAAAGTCCTTCTCTCTTAGCTCATGAATCACACTGCTCTGATGTGTCAAATCACATCAAATATGATCAGTCAAATCAACTGACATCATGAAGTGTTTAGTGATTTTTTTTTTCCATAGGAGAATGAGCTCATAGCTCTCCAACTTTACACTGGAAGCAAGATCTTGAGACATCCAGGAAAAAGTGGTTGTATGAAGTTGGAATATATTTAAGCCTGAAGTGAGCAAATTCCTGCTAAATTCTTCAGGGCTTTGTTTTTTAAAGAATTATTTTAACATCCTTTTGCCATTGTAAAATTATTTTTATAATTGAAAGTACACCATGCGTTTAGTAGTCAGTGAAATATAAGTACCATGCATTACTGCAGAGGGTTAACATCACCTGTATACCTTTGAATGCAGAGAGCCCTTTGAAATACTGGCCTCATTGCAAAGACCTATCTTGCAAGCTGTAATTTTCCTGTAAGGGTTAAGGTACATAACAAGGACTTGGCCATAGCAGGATGAATTCACTTGGTCATGTTTGATCTTGGCAGCTAAGAAGATCTGGACTTGGAAAATACTTAGACTGGAGACCCTAGCTACTGCTAGCACAAGCCAAGGCCTGTGGTCAGACCCACAGCAAACACAAGGTCAGAGTTGGAAAGCTCCATAAGGCTTCACAGCAATGACTGAGATGATGGGTGGAGAAAAGAGGGTGGATCAAGGACTCACCCATCATTGAAGGGACTCTGGTTGTAGGCAACATCCTAAAACAGAGCTGCAAGAAAGTTAAGTCCTATTCATACACAGCCCCATAAAAAGAGAAACTGGTTGGGGCAGGGGGGAGGAGGGGCAGGTTGGGTTGGGGTTTTGGGTTTTTTTGTGGGGTTGGGTTTTGGGGTTTTTTTTTTCAGAAGATGCCAGATATACACATGCACCTAAATTCTATGTGCAGTTTCCAAGACGGTGCATGCATGCAAAAAGTGGATATGCAAAAGACATAGCAAATCAATTATTTGCACACTCAATTTCCAATTGTATGCACACTCAGAGTAAAAATGTGTGCAAATTCTGCTCTTTTTTTTTATTTTATATCATGTTCAGTTACATAAAACCTAAAAAAATCTTGCTGTAATCAGTTAACTGTACTCTTTTAAGCTACTTACAACTGTGAACATACAGTTTCTTCCATTTTTAACCACTTAGGAAAGCTATTAGCTGGTATATTTTTATATTTTGTTTCAGTTTTATTCTGTTCTCTGTATATTCTCTTTTTTTACACAGGACAAAACATCCCTTTTGATTTTAGGTATGAAAGGGAGGAAAGCATCGCAATGTAATAGAATAAATGCAGCCCAAGCTAAATTGGCATAGCTCTGTCAGTGTTACTGAGTGTTGTCTGTTTAACCTAGAGTTGAATTTCCATTGATTTCAGCTGAAGAAGGGCTATGGTCCTTAATCAAAAAGGAGTTGAACCAAATAGTTCTTAGCCGAACAGTTTTGGGGGGTTTTTTTCTCATAAATTTGCAGGCTGAAATCCTAAATCGTGTAGATTGCTTATCAGATTGTATTATCTGCTGATGTTCAGCCTCTGCTAGCTAAATCAACACCTCTGAACAGCAAGTCTGCAACTTTCTATAAATCACAGTTTAGCTAGAACAGCCTGTCTGTGACCTGCATGCTACAGGGACCTGCCCAGCACCTGGATAAGTGGAAGGGGAAATGGAGGGGCTGGGCAGCCCGTGATGGCATCATATGACAGCGTACACACTACAAGGGAAGGACTAAATAGCCTTCACCTACCCAATATTCCTGTTCTGTGCCAGCAGAGAAGCTAGAACAACTGATATAATTTTTAATTTAAGGTATTTTTGTAAATTAATTCAGCTCACAGAATGAAGGACTTGCTACTCTGCTAAAAATTCAGGGGTTTTCCAGCTGTATCAGCTGGTCCAGTAAAAGACAACCTATTCCTACAAAACTTACCTCTCTTATCCTCAGGCCAGCACTGCTACCTTAAATAATAAAGGTAATGCTGTAGCTGGCAAGTAGTGGCAAGTACCTTACTGGTTCAGTTCATTTCAGCAGGCTACAAATGATAGCCAGCCTCATGACCTGAAAAGTCATGCCTACACCAAAGACCTTCATTCTCCTAGCATCCTGTCAGGAAAAATCCCACAATTTACACACCTGCAGATTGAAATGGGGAATATGAGTAACTAAGGGCTTTTGTTTGCAACAGGGAGCTGAGGGGAGGCAAAACATAGCCAATTTGTTCTGATCTGCCCCTTAAAAAAAAAAAAAAGCCACGTTAGAGTGGTTGCATGTGACTGGTTAGGGCTGCCATGGGAGAGGACCAGCTTTTGTGGTCCCTTTGGCCATGTGTTCTAGGCCAGCCTGAGAGGTGTTGCCCACAGACTGTGGGTGGGTGAGTTCTGTTTTGCCCCAAGAAGCGTTTAGGCACTTATTCAAGCAGCCTTTCCTAGGTTACCACAAAGGTTACCTCCTCTGTGGCCACAAGCAAGGGTGGCAGAGCTGGAGGCAGCTCCTGCTCACCTGACAGGACCATGCAGCCCTTCCTCTCCTCACCACCAAAACTCAGTCAACTCCAGCCCAGCTAAGGAAGCTGCAGTTACAGTAGGGCCAGGACTTAACCCAGAGACCCTTATTAAATGTATTTTCTTCTGGAAATTAGAGTACAGTAGCTGGTATTTTAGTTAACCTTTGCAATGACATATTTATTCTGGTGTACCCAATAATTTCTTATCGCAATTTTTTTCCACATGGAAACTTTAGACATTTCTATTTCCAGAAACAGGCTTGAAAGGAATCTGTTCCCACTTCTCTGTAGAAGTGTGATTATATTTGTAACAATTAAAAATGCAGTTCCCCTTGGGGAAATGTCAGTGGTAATTATCACACTGATGATTCAGAGAATGTTTCCTTCTACAACTGGCTCTTGATAAATTGCTGATATTTGTTTGACACTCTCAGTTCTCCTGTTTGATTAAATAATCATCAGGAAAGTATCTACATCATCACTTCATAGTCAGATGTCAGTCTCCTTTCATGCTGAAGTGCATCACTCCTGCTGTGAAAAAACACAACCACATCACTATGTGAAAGCCAAAAAAGCCTCCAAGAACTCGTGTGCGTAGCTTACAGTCGGTGTATGCCGGTAGTAACTAGAAGAGCTATGCACCTAAGCCCACCTCTAAATGAACACCACTAGGGTGAGAAGAGCAGGGATAAAATGCTTGCCTTACTTTTGCAGCCATATGTACCAATAATGAAACCTTTCATGGAGCTGCTGGTCTTTTCTTGACTCTTGTTCATCATTGTCTGTGTTTCGTTGTGCATTTGGCTTGCAACTCATGCTGACCACATTTATTATACCCTACACCACTGGGCCAGGGACCAGTCAATAGGAACATTTCTACTGACTTCAGTGTGTGCTGGATCAAACTTTTCACCTCATCGTGAAAATGGATCTCACTTCCCCTCCCTCTGGTCCCAAACTCTACATGTCTCCCATCTTCACTCCTCTCCTTGAAATCCTGCTCACTCAGTCATTCCTCCATTGATGTTCTCTGCCTTGGCCTTCACTGCAGGCACTGTGTGCAAATACTAACCCATACCAATATCTTATTAGTGTATCTTGCAGTGGTAAACCACTGTAAACCTTACTGTGCCTTTCCTTTTCCTTTCATTGCCAACACGATTTCTAGTGTTGTCTGAGACCAAAAGAGTCTCAGATCATGTCCTCAAAATAATGTATATTGGAAAATAGTACTCCTTTATCTCAAATTTCAATCCTTCTGGTAGCTGACTGCAGCTCTGGTTTTCTCTCTCCTTCTGCCTTATTTTTGAGTTGCCCTGTTGCTAAAGATGCAATTCTCTCTCACAAACATGTAAGAAATTCTCACATCCCAGACCAAAGCCTTCACAGTTGTGATCCTTGGATATTTTTGTTTGTTTTCTCAGATAGCCACAGGCCTATCTGTATACTTTATTCACCCTGACGTGCAGTGAAGTATATTGGTAATTTCCACATACTGCAATTCATTTTTACTACCTAAGTAAAGTCCCTTCTGTCAATATTAGAACACAATACACTAGTTTTCTTTTTTTCTTTTTTTTCCTCCTGATCCCTCCCAGTAAACAAATGTACTATCCCTTTAACCTCTGACAGGCAACAGTCTTTCATGGAGCAATGAATGGATCAGCTTTCCGAAAGTGGTTCAGCAGCAGCAATTCTGGGTTATGGCCTTCTTTGAACTCTTGATCCATCATATCTGATGTGCTGTCTAGCCCCTTGACTGATTTTCAGATAGGTCTCTAGCTGCACAGAAGCTATCTATGCACTTGGCCAGACAAATCACATGAGCAGATGTGAGGTGACCCAAACAAGGTACATAAATGATGTGTTTGGGATCAGATTCAGTTGCCTGCTGTGCTAGATGCCACGTAGACACTAATTAAAAAGACAGTTCTCACTCCAAGAAGCTTCAGCACTACAATGGAGGAAGGAAACCAACACCTAGGAACAACAAATGATAGAAGAAGCATAAAACAGTGTTTGGGAACTAAGAGAATTAAAGAATATTAAAGAAACAGCTTTGAAGTTGCAAGGTCAAATAACCAACAGTAGGAAAAGATGAAAATTAGATAGGTTTCGCTCTACCTTTTTTTATGTGATTATGTGATGGGTTTTTCAGCAGAAATATTTTGTCATTAGGGTAAGAGGTTATCAACCTACAGAGCAGGTACCTATTATTTTGTTTTCTCTGCATTGGTCACTGTGTGCTCTCCGGGTGCACTTACTGCCTGTCATTCAAGCCTTTGCTATGAAGACGGAATTATTCATGGACTTTGACATCACACTTCTCCCTGCAGGATCCACAGCGCCCATTTTCACAACACCTGCCAAGACCCATTGTGATAACCCAGCAAAGGTCTCTCACCTAACCAAGTTCTTGGTAGACCTTCTTGTAGTGCTTACAAACAAGTCTCTGACACTTGCTGAGCTGATGGTAGAAATCCAGAAGGACCCTGGGATGGATCTTGATAATACCTGAGCTAGATCCCTGGTCAGGAAGCTGTTGCCCTTTGAGAGCTTGGCTCAGCCTACTGCTGAGGCAGGGAAACATTCATGACCTTGGGAACACATTCCTGGCACTGGCACTATAGAAGACTATAGTCTTCCACTGAAGATGGCTTCAGTGGCAGAGTGGAGTCAGTGGCTCTGTATCACAGAGGACTGAGCAGTAGAAAGGCCTACAAGATGGAAAAGCCAGCTGGAGTCAACTCCATGCAGGGAAAATCCTCAGGAAATTTATAGCCAAATCCAAAGAAAGTCTCTGCTCTTGAAGTAAAAGTTAGGCAGAGTCTAAGCACTAACTCCAAAACTGCAGCTGTAAAAGTCTCTTTGCAAAGCAATCAACCTCTAAACTCTATATGTGGTTTTCTTTTTTATTGTAAAGCTTCCCAGGTGCCAAGAGTTGCATCTGCTACCCCAGAACTGTCACAGGTCAGCAGTTCTGAAAAGTTCATCACATATCTGATTCCTACACTAGAACAGGAACTGGAAACTCTGTACAACCCCACATCCTCCAAGAGGGTCAGTCAGGAAAGTGTTGTAGATGTATTCTGCCATCACCCACAGGTTCTGGCTCTGCCTAAAATGCCATAGTTCATTTTAAAACTTAGCTGAAAAGGAACTGCGTACTTTCATATGTATATCTATCTATGTATGTATACAGGTGACTGTGCTTTGCCTTAATAGGATTTACACCCACTATCTCGTACTTCTCATGCTAGCGTCCCCATTCCTAAACTGTGGAATGTTCTGGGGTACAGGGACTTTCTTGTATCACTGCCCAGGGAAGAAGTCATGACTCGGTGGGTCAAAGACTGAGAACACAAGAGAGATGATGGCTTTGTAGCCCACTCAGCCTTAAAATACTCCTACAGAGCTCTTGAGAGCCATAATTTTTCAAAGACTTGCATGATGGCAAGTTTGGGGTGCGTCTCAAAGGGATGGTAAAAGGCGCATCCTTGAGTAAAGGCCACAAATTAATAAAGGCTGCCAGATTTCAAGACAGGGGAGAGATGACCTATGTTTTTCCAAATAAAAGGTCAGCAGAAATTTTTAGCATGGGAAGAACACCGTGTTTTTCTCCATATTCCTTCTTAGAAGCAACGGTTTATTTTCTGCATAAATATATGTGTGTGTAAATATATAAATTCACCATGAAGTGTACACCCAGCACAGAAAATTACTATGGTGTTTGGCAAAGTTGAAAGTTACTCAAAGAAGGACCAAATCATGGGAAATATCAGGCAACCACAGTAACAGGCAGGGTTATCAGCCTGGCCGATAACAAAACATACGGCTAGAAAGCACCATGCACTGGCAGGTTTTGTTTCACATCAGTGAACACCTATTTCAGTAAGGAGCTAGTGAGTAAAGTTGGAGAAGGGGGATTATGTAGCAGATCTCTGCTCCTTAGAAAATATGTATTACTGCTACCTGTAAGAAAATTTGACCTGTGGGACAGCAACTTGATTTCCAAGAACATTGTTTCCTGAGCTTAAGCTGGGAGCTGGGACAAGGATCTCAGAAGTGGGAGCAAATGATGTGGGATGGTTGGGTTTGCCCATGTGGTGCCCCGTCTGCCTTTCCCAACTAGTCCTATGGCACACAGCTGGTTAAAGACCCCTTGTAGTAAGCGGGAAGGGGAAGAGAAGGCTTTAACTCAGCTGCCTGCAAGATGATGAGACCAAGCTGAAATTTTATATTAAAAGTATGCAGAGAAACACGCTCAGCCATTAAGTAAAATGTAGGCAGTTGTGAAGAGGGGCTGTGCTTGCAAGAGGAGCCACAGTTTCCACTAGGCTAGTTCAAGGATGCAGGGTTGATCTGTCAAGGAAATGCTACAGCTGATGGTTACTTGTAAAGTCTGAGGTCAGTTAACTGCTCACAGCTTAGAGGAAAACGTGTTTAGGGTTTTATTGGCATATGCAAAGATGGCAAGTCCTTGAGTTACAAGTAATGGAATGCCTCTCACTGCAATGCTGCAGGCAAGTATTATCCATTGCTTAAGTGTCTCCAGGCTGGACTGCATAATGTCCAGGTAATACCTTACAGAGCTTCCCTAGGTGGGAGTGGCACAAGGTGAACCTAGTTACAGCAATCCTTTCTGGTTTAATTTGTCTTTTGGGGGAGATTTTGGGAACTGCAAGTGTTCTTCCTCAACACTTGAAACATGAAAGCTGTGTTTTATTGTATCCACCAAAGATATATATTAGCTTAAGAACAGCTTTCCTGAACTTTTAAGTTCTTGTGAATTCTGCTATTAAAAAAAAAATCTAAGTCTTTTCTACACATAGATGATTATAGGAAAGGTACATATACTCGATTTGGCATCTGCTCTCAGCGTCGTGCTGTATATACTCATATGCACATGCAAGAGTCTTTGAACAAGTAACATCTGTAATGTTATATTTATTCTGATTAATGAAGAGAACAGCATTAGATCTCCTGAGCCCTTGAATGCTGTTCTGCAATTATGTCACAACTGGTCTTTATTGTTTCAGCTGATTATTTATCTCATTTCCTCATGATTGTCTTAAGTTGGCTCCTTTATAAATTAGGTCTTGCTATCAACAACAATCATTAATTACCCTTACAGAATGCTTGTGTCTGCAGAGGGAGATGTTCTGTTTTATCCAACTTTGGTTTAAATTCTTTGTTGCTGCCATTTCTGTGCAAGCTCCAGGGATGATCCAGAAGCTAGTACATTTATCAATAATACTTCAGAATTTGTTATGCGTAATGTTGAGGTTTGCAAATAGGCTATTAAAAGCAAACAATTTAAAATGCGAATGTTGTCAGAAACAAGATGGAAGTTGTTCTAGACCCAGCAATTTTGACTACAAACTCAATGTCTCTTCAAGGGAGATGAATGAATATTGCACAGAACCGAATCTGATTAAGATGAAAAAATCATGACTAAATTCTAAAGTATGTATTTACTGAGAAGAGAGTAAGAGTGGTTGCAAGGCACATACTTCCTCATTACAATTTTAAAAATCCTGCCTCAAGCATCTGACAGAACAGGCAGGTTTAGTGTCCTGCTGTGCTACAAATACTGTTCGCATACTAAAGCCACTGTAAAAATGGTAGCAGGAGCTCCAGAAGTACCTCAGGCCCCACCAGCAAGTCCAGAAGCTGGCATTAGGCACCAGGACTCCCTCTCCAAGAGCAGAGAGGAGCAGGCATAAGCACAGAGAGACATCCCTTCCTGCAGGGGAGTCTACATCCTGGGCCAGGGCTGCCGTGCGGCTGTGTCTCCCCATTGGGGGACAGCTGGATCACACCAAATACCCTTTCCGCCTGAGCATGAAGATTTCCTTTAGAAAAAAAGAAGTCTGTTGTGTACAGCCTGGTCTCTCAAAATGTTTGGGATCCCTAGTTCCTAGTCCTTGTTCCCTATATCCTCTTTGCATTAGTGATTGGAGTCTGGCAGCAGACGAATAAAATGTTTCTGGGGTCAGGCAATTGCCTGACAGAGTTTTTTTGAGGGGATAGGTACCTTGGCTTTTCTAGAGTTAGGCCTGAGATACCTTTATTGGCCTATGGACAAGCCTAATGTGAGGGGCGGAAGGGATTTTAAAATCATACCACTGGAAATACTACAACATGAGAGAGAAGCAGTAGTATGCTCTTACCTGCAACATTGTGTTACTGCAAAGAGGATAGCAGAAGGATGCAAAACTAAAGAATGATTAGAAGTATGGGAAAGCTTAGCATAGATTTTTAAAGTGAAGAAGATAAATGCAGTGGGAATTGGATGGGTTACACAAAGCAGCAGAAAGACAACCCATGCAAAAACAGCTCTTTCAAATAAATAAATTCTGTTTAGCAGAAACTACCTCCTTGTTGAAATGATTGTCCCATTAAGTCATCAGTCTGTGTGGTAAAGCCAAATCACATGAATGCTAACAGACTAAACAAAACTATCTGTGACAAAATAAAGGATAACTAGGCCACCGCAATTTTAATGTGAGAGACAAATTCAAAGTTGCAAAGGTATTTGAAACACAGCAGAAAGCATGTTTTCTTAATCCAAGTATCTAATAAGTGCTGAAAGAATGAAGCGTACAATTGAAAACACATGCCCAAGCTGAATGTGAGACTGCAAGGGGAAGCATGGCGTAGAGACTGGCTTTGTTTGCAGTAACCCTGGAGAAAACTGACACAATGCAAAGGTGTTGGCACCAGCCTCTGATAGCAAAATGCAGCTGGAGGATGAAGCTCTGTTAATGAAGGAAAGGGTTTACTACGTCTCTTAATTAAGTCTACACTGGTATATTCTATAGCAGGCTGGCTTCTGACACTGAAAAAAATGGATAAAAAGTGAATTCCAAATCGATCGTGGAGCTGAATACAACATAATCACAGCGAGCGCCATGCCCAAGGTTAAAATTCAAAGCTCTGCACATTTCAAATAGCAAAATCAAAATGAGTCCATTTGGCAAAGCTGTTCTGGCCTGTCTGCTAACAGATAGAAGAGTTTGAAATAGTGGAATAAAAAATCCCAAGTGTGCTTGATTGAAGAGCAGGCTGCAAATACAGATGATCAAATTGAGTAGATAACCTATCTATGGAATTGAATTCTAGACTTCCTTTCAAATAATGCCATGGGACATTGAAGAATACGGGGTGTATTAAAGGCGTGTAGCAAATCTTGTAATTCTGAGGCAGTTTCAAAGAGCCTGGAAAAAAATCAGCATACCAAAGTTAAAATGAATAGTTGGGCCCAGGCAGAGCCATAGGAAGAATAATGTAAGATGCAACCAACAAAGAATGAGAAGATGGCAACACCAAAAGTCGTTTGCCACCAAAAGTCGTTTTTTTAATTTGTCTGCTTTATTAAGGAATAATCCTGTTAATAGGATCTGCCTTTTTTTTTAAATTATACTATAGTTGGTTGGCAAAGGTATCTGCATTTCTCCAGCAGACTCTGGATGCCTTTTGATTTAATCCAGATTCTGATATAAAAAATACTATTTGAATGTAACACATATTAAATGGGTTGAAAACCAGATAACTAATAGATCAGCAGAGGAGACAGTCCTCGCCTAAGGGAGAACCATCACAGATCCTCCAGCAGTTCTCCTGTGGATGACCACTGCTCATTAATTTTATCAGTATTTTCAGGGGGAGAGTTGCTGGAAAAGAATGTGAATTTCTTTGAACATAAATGTATTTTAAGGACATGTCACTGACTATATTACCTGGGTCACATGGTAAATGGCCCCACATCCGATCCCACATTTGACTTTATCACAGGATGTAGATCTGGGACGGCCTGTAGTTGAAAGGATTGAAACATTTGAAGGATTGAGAATCACCAAATGTGAATTCCCAAGGTGATGTGGTAGCTCATAGGGTAATTCAAATGGAGGTAGCAAGCACAGACAGGTTTTTTAACTATGTAGCAACAATCCATCATTAGAATACAAACTTCACTTTGGAAAGGATGGAGACAAATTAGGAAAAGATTCAGAAAAGCACAAGAAGTACTATTCAGACTCAAAGATACAATTTAAGATTTGTTTTAACGCATTCACATACCTTCACTTCTAATTTGTCATCACTGACCATTGCACTAAAGGTGTCCATGGTGGCACAGAATGACATGAGATGACTGAAAGCTTTGGGGAATGTAAAAGTTGTCAGAAAAGGACTGAACTGAAATAGACTGAGATCAAGAAATCCCTAAGCTATTGACTAAGGGCTATGGGGCTGTAGCTATGGTTTGCTAAACCAAATGCTTAGTGCTTTCCAAAGCATGGGCTTAAACAGCATGCAGAGATTAAAAAGTCACAAGTGGATACCTGTCAGGTTGCAAACAGCCAAAAAGACATTGAAGTGACCAAAATGATTATGTTAAAAAAAATGAGAATCAATGCACTATATAAGCAGGCGTGTTCATGAAATTATCCTGGAAGTGTCCACTCTGATACTCACTACAACCAGTGGCAGAGGGTTAAAGAAAGACTGGGGATTTGAGAATGAATCAAGAGGAACAGCGAGATGAATATCCATACAAATCATTTGGACATCCTTCCATATTTACAAGTTACAAAGAACAGAAAATCTGAAATGTCCTCAGGACTTTGCTTCTGGTCTGAAGCTGAACTTTTGCTTTGATGGAAGAATGGGATGTGTACTAATAGGAGAGAGGCCATAGGAACAGTGCGTCTTGTTCATGGGTGAGGGAGTGGCTGGGAATTAGCTAGAACAGCAGGAGGGTATTAGTGCCACGACTCCAGAGAAGACAGCTGAAGACACAAACATGGTTCCAGCTGCAAACATGGTATAATAAACAACAAATCTTAAAGCAATGTTAACAAAGAATGTGAAAAAAACAGAATGTTTCGGATTCTTCTACAACAGCAGTAGAGTGTGTGGATAAGGCAGTCGAGGAACAGGAAAGTCTTATCAGTGAAAAGATAATAGCATCATTAGCGCCTGGTGGGATGAGTCATGTGAATGGAGCATCACATCAGATTATAACCTGGATAAGCAGATAGAATAGGTAAAAGCAGTGAGGAGGGAAGACTAACTTGGTAATTATAACTCACAACTTAAAGGTCTCAAAAGCATATGGATTGATCTACTAACTACAGGACCAGGGAGCCCCACAGGGCTTGTGTCGCAAACTGCCAAGTCAAACCCTCTTAAATGTTTGACTGCCATATCTAGGAATAAAAATAGCAGCATCTGGACAAACTCAGTTCAGCATATGTGTTACTTTATCTCATGTAGATAGCAGTAAACCATCACCAATAGTTACTAAAAATCAGGCCTAATTCCCCAACTTGAAAGGCATGTTGTCCAGCATGGAAAAAACTATTTTTTTTTGACCTTGTTATGATGAAATAATTTTTAGGATGGAAACTGGTGGGTGGCTAGGGACCAGAAATGACATTGCATATGAGCAATACTGAGCAATATCTGTGTGGAGGGCAGCTTCCTAACTTCAGAGAAGTCCTGGGAGAGAGTGAGATGAAGGCAAGTATCTTAAGGAAAAAGATCAGCATACAACACACAGAGGAAACTGTATTAGATAGAAATTAGCACACATTAAATGCTATAAAATGTAGGAAGTTGATAAAGGAAGCTAAAGAAAACAGGAAAAATCCAGGGGTAATATATATAAGAGCAGTAAGAAAAAGTTCAAAAACATACCAAAACCAAAAGAAATTCTCTCAACAGTGTAGTTTTGATAGTAGCTGGAAGTGGAAAAACAGTGGTTTAATCTTCATTTGGAACACAGGTTGATGTAATCTTAACAAAAGAGGAAGGCTTTTAATAAGTTTATAAACTAAAGAGGACATTAAACAATGCCTAGTGGGATAGAGAAATAATTATCAGTGAATTTTCTGTCTTTAAAGAAGTGATTGAGAACACTGATGTTTATTTGCAAGAAATCTTGGAATACTGGTGAAATTTCAAAAGGGATAATGTTGTGCTTCTACTCCAAAGGAAAGAAGGAGGTGACCCAGTAACTCTGGGATGATTAGCATGGCACTAATAGAAAAGCAAATAAAAGCAAAACTGACATGGGGTGAATTTAATAAAGAATTCAGGAGAGGAATATAAGTTATATCAATCAATATAGTTTTACGAAAAATAGGTTTTAGCATTGCATATTTGATTTATTTTGATGAGATTATGGGTTTAGTTTATAAATGTCTCAGCCTCAGCTTTTGTAAGGAAGTTATCCCACAACATTCTAATCTTAACATATTCTAGAGTATCCCTATATTATACAGTACCCCTAATGGGTAGGTGTCAAAGACTAATTTAAACAAGTTAAGAACTGGCTGATTTAAAGAGCACAAAAAAAGAGTTGCCGGTATAGACATCACTGTGGAATGAGATTACAGCTAACGACGTTCTGCGCAGACGGGTGTGTTCAGCGCTACTGGCTGTTGTAATGAGGTGGTCAGAAGTATGTACATACCCAATGTTGATCAAATTTGTGTCAAGGATGAATGTCCCACATTGTGTATATGGCACCTGCATACCCACATAGCTGTTACCATGTCTATGAAAAGAAGACGGTGCTCAGGGGGCTACAATCCCTTTTTTTTTTCCTTCTAGTAAATCTGTTCTTCAAGGTAACAGGGCAATCCTGAAGCTAAGGGGCACGAATGTCACAGAGAAATTTGACCTGACAAACAAAAAAAATATAAAATAAGACACTTAGGAACAATGGATACAAGCTGTCCTTACAGACTGAGGAACACATCCTAGAAAACAGGGGTGGAGAAAAGCAATGTTATAGTGGAGAAATGTGTGAACATGCGGTCCCACTGCAGTGCCACAGAACTGCATTTGGGCTAGTGCAGTTCTTGGTTGCCCATACAGGAAATATTAAATAGAAATAAAAAGGCAGACTGCTGATGGAACAACTGCTAAATACTCTCCCACTGTGTAGGTAGTTATGGCTTCCGTGCTTTACAAAAGGAGACTGTAAAATTGGAGATGGTGTAAGAGAAAGCCTCACTCAGAGCTTAATAACAGAAGGAAGTGCCTCACACTGACAGTCAAAGAAATTTCGTTTGCTTAGGTTGACAGAGTGAAGATGGAGAGGTACTTCACTACAGCATGTAAACTTCTTACATGGAAAATAATTAATAATAAAAGTTCAGTAATTTAGCTGAGAAGAACAGAAGGATAAATTGCTGAACAACTTTTATTAGAAATAAAGAAAACTGGAGGCTGCTTTTTTTTTTTTTTTTCCCCTGGTCTATTCTGTTTGCTTTGGCCGGTGAATCATGCTTTGTGTATACTACCAAGAGTCTCCCTAAGCTGATATGTCAGATCACATCAGGCACCTGCTTTGAAAGTCTTTCACTGTCAAATGCATCGTATTGGGCTCAGTAAAAAATAACGGGGAAAAATCTAATGGTCTGTGATGTACAGAACAAGCTGTAAGTTCTTCTAGAGTTAAACTGACAATTTATAAAATAAAATTTTAACAAGTCTGGGCAATAACTTCTTGGAGAGTTACTGAAAAAGCATCTATATGAGGGGATAACAAAGCAACTCTCTAATTTCTACTGGTGTGGCAGATTACAGGAGACATCAAGTAACATCCCTTGCTGGAGGGGTGGTTATGACAAACTGAAACAACACACACACAGATGCTCAACTTTACAACTGCTTTTTCAAGGAGAGGCTGTTATGAGTGTTACGCTCCTGCAGAAAAAAAAAAAAAAAGTGATTTGGGCTATTGGGACAGTTGATTTTTCCCTTGGTGGAGGTATATACCAATGACATGGTGTTGCCATATCACCATGAAGCCATGCATCACGGTGTAGAAATGTGGCCCTAACTGCCTACCTGGGTATCGAGAAGT
Organism: Gorsachius magnificus; assembly: GCA_034008185.1. NCBI lineage: Eukaryota > Metazoa > Chordata > Aves > Pelecaniformes > Ardeidae > Gorsachius > Gorsachius magnificus. The sequence goes on from CM067082.1 coordinate 121,918,634, forward strand.
TTGAAATCAGACCTTTGAGTGTCTTTCTTTTGGCTAAAGAAAGAGGCTGGCACTGAAGACAGAGTACAAAATTTGCATTAAATGTAGGAATCACCTAAGATTCTGAATATGCTAAAATTGCGTCATATGGCTGATCATCACTTACTCCAAATCTCAGGTGACTGCCCCATGTGGTGTTAAGTGAGACTCGGATTTGGCTGGGGAATGCTGGTTTGGGGAATACTGTCTGGAAAAAAAACAGAGAGATTGGCACTGGGAGCCAGCACAGTATCAGCATCTCTTATTCCTGCATCTGGATCTGGAGATCCCAGAGCAAACGCCCAAGGGAAAATGTGGCTTTTCTTCTGTGGAGTAGTGCTAGAAAATGGAGGTCCCGTTGCCGTTTTTCCTGACAGTCTTGCACTATTAGTTTACAAATGCTTGGGCACAGTCCCTGAGATACAACTGGACAACTGGAATGTGTTCTAATACGGAAAATGGTAGGTGTGCCAGAGACATGGGTGTCGGCTGCCCTGCTGACATCAAAAGTAGGGAACCTTAATTAGTGATGCTGCTGCCTTTCTTTCTTGGAGGACCTGGTGTCATGATCTGAAGATAGATTAGATTAAATGGACTAAATAGATGCAGGAGTAACTGCCTCCTTACCAGCAACGCACGATTCAGTTGCTCAGCGCTGCGGTACAGCTCTGTTGTAAAAACCTGCCTTTGTGACCCAAATGACACGCAGGCTTTCAGGTGGGAAGCTGTGACTGCCAAAGCAGAGGGAGAGGCATACAGGGTCACTCACTCTATGTTCTTGTACCTTGTGAGCCAGAGTTAACGGGCAGTAACACGCTGCTTGGGGCTGAGGATGGCTGAGGCACTCAGGCTTGTCCACTCATCCAAATCCACATCGCCAATGAGCCAGGAACAGGTTAGGAACATCATTTGGAGCCAAAGCAATCCCCATCAACTGGTTGAGTGTTCTCCTGCTTCCAGAATAGATCCCAGTCCACATCTCAGCTGGCTGCAAGGGGAGCAAAAACATTGACAAAGCTAGGACTTTCCCCCCTCTTCGGTTTGGTTTTTTTTCCCTTCTCTTTTCTGTATGATTTTCTACTTAATTTGTAGCTGTCAGAGGAGGCAAGTCTGTGCTCCTTTCTAGCTGGAGGTTTAGTAAATCAGACCTTTTGGTTTCAGATTAAATTCTACTTTGTGGAAAGTGGTTTTGGAACCTATGACTCAGTATCTCCACATTAAAGAAGACTTCCCTCCGTAAAGTACACAGGCTTGAGTAAATGATAGAATAATTGTAGGATAATTCCCAGGAGTGATTCACAGTCTATGGGAGTACAAGGCCACATATTAATCATGTGGATCCAGTAATAGTAGTTGCTTTATTTGCTCTGTAAGTCATCTTTGATCCTGCACTGCAATAGCGGTAAGCAAACTTCCCCTAAGCAGGCAAAGATGCATTTTGGGATGAGTTAGGACCTTCAGAATTTGGTACCCAGCCAGGCAAGGTAGAAGGTGCAAAAGTATTTTAATTTAGCAAGGTGAAATCAAGGTATTGGGAGAACTGGCTGAACAGACCGTTAAGGTCTTTTCTCTTGGATAAGAAATTGAGAGCACTCATCCCGGTGCAAATTAAGGTCTCTCTATAGAATGGGGAAGTGGCATTTTCATGGCTGTGACTTGCTGGCAATGCATGACACACATCTGGGTCTTAGCTTCTGGGGACTGGATGCAAAAGATGCCCCTAACGGAATACTGTACTGCTGCTCGGGAAGAATGTGGCAAGATGACAATATTTTAACACTGAAAATGCAAAAGTGGAAAAAAGCAAATAAAATAGCTCAGCTTACAAATATCGATCAGAGATGCTTTCCCGTAAAAAGTCTGTTGACGGAGTGTCGAGGTGTACCTGGGTACCAGGGGCTGGTGGCTCCCGAGGCAGCCTCGAACCACCCCACCTTCCCCAGAGACGCCTCCGTTAACAGCGGTTTTGAGAAGTCAGCATCTCTTTCCCATTCTGCCAAACTTATTTCCTTATTAATCAAAAAAATCTCATCTTCCTCTCTTTTCAGGTGATGTTTTGTCCCTAAAGCATTGTACAACCACTGGATGAAAAAGAAAAAGGGGGGGGGAGGGGGGGAAACACTAAAAGAAAACCAGAATTGCGTCAAGGTGAGCTTCCAGTGACAGCTGTCTTTTATTCCCTTTTTTTTCTAGTATGCCCCTTTTGAGGGTTCTTGTCAAGTACGAACTTTCCCCCCGCCTCTCCCTCTCTCTTTCCAAGCAACTTCTGATCTCAGAAATGTATTTTACACGTTTGATGGATGAAGCGATCAATTTCTTTTTCGACCGAGTGTTTTTGGTTTGGAATAAATTGGCGGCGCTTTTTCCTCCCTGCCTGTTTGCGTATTTGTTTTGTTTCCTCCTCCCCCAAGGTAAATCTAGACGGCTGTAATGGCATCTATATATACAGTACGTGTCATTTAAATAAGACATTTTGTCAAGCGTCTTTAAATCTGCAGTCAGCCTCATTTAACCTCTAAAATTACGCTTAACAGGCGACCTTCATTAGCCAAATTGGAAGGAGCGTGGGGTACGGTTTTAAGCCGTGTCGTTTCCACGCTGAAACCCCACACACACACACACACAGGCAGAGAAGGGAGGCTGGGGTGGACGTGGGAGCAGCTATACCCCGCGCCCCTCCCTGCCGGGGCACACGGGTGCCCGTGGGCACGGAGCCCCGCGGGACGATTTGCAAGCAGTTGGTCTCGGGTTTGCGAGGAGGTTTCCCGGCTCCCGCTGCGGGGGGAGGCAGGATTCGTGCCGCCCGGCCGGGTTATTTATTTGTTACCTTGCGGAGCGGCCAGGGCTTGCGGGGAGAGCGCTCGCCGCCCCCGCTCCCCGGTTGCCCGTCCCGGGGGACGCCAATTAGAGGCACTAATTGGACAGCGATACATCAAAGTCCGCCGCGGAGGCTGGCTCCCCGCAGCTCCGGGGGTCCTGCAGTCAGGCTTTTGTTTTAGGCACCGGCGTTGCTCCGGGTTCCCTTGTCGGGCGGCGGAGGGGGGGGACACACCAGGGCCACACATCCACGCGTAACGTATCCACGCATCCGCACGGTTCCTCCGGCCCGCTGCCCGAAACCCTGACGTTTGCCAGCCCCATCCTCCCCTTCGAGGTGCGGGGAAGCCGCACTGACGCGGGGTCCCCGGCTCACCGCTGACCCCCGCACGCTCCCACGCGGGAAACCCACCCCTCCGCGGGCAGCGTGGCTGCCCTCTCTGCGGCCAAGCTTTGGTGGCTCCCGGGGGGTCTCCGGTGACTCCTGGCCCCCGGGGGTTAGGCGGGGCCGGCAGAGCCGCGCTGCCTGCGGGTGCTCAGAGCTCCCACCCACGCTCAGGCTCCCGTGGACACGGGACTCAGGGCCGGCCCCGGCCCTTAGCACACGCTCCCCTGCGGGCTGCCTCCCCTGCGCGTTGGGATGAGCCTCTTCGGGGCAGCGGGTGTTTCTCCGATCCCGGCATCAGCTCTCGAGTTTAGGCAGGAGCCTGACACGGCCCTTCCAGGCAGCGCCTGGGGACCGGGGGAGGAGATCCAGGCTTCGGGTAAATGGGCCTGTGCTTGGAGAAGGAGTGAGGGGAGGCAGGAGGGAGTGGGACCCTGGGTCACGGAGGAATAAACCCGGCCTCTCCCCTGCTTTCCAGTGCCCTCCTTCGAGAAATGCATCAATTCTCTCAATTACCAAATGCCTTGCTTAAACTTTCGGAGACGTTCCATTAACCCTCGATTATTCGCGACCTCGGGCTTTTCCCCGGGCGGCTCGCCCAAGGCCGGGGGAGGAACCGGCGCGGGGAGGCTCCGCCGGCTTCACCCCGAACCGGGCGGGGGGAGCGAGGCTGGGCTGGGGAGCCTCAGGGCTCGAGCTAAAGCAGGGCCGGTGATACAGATATATATATATGTGTGTGTGTATATATACATATATATCTACCTCGAACAGGCAGAGGCATCCCCAGGCTGAGCCGCAGCGCGGTTTGCGCGTTACCGCGCAGCCGAAAGCTGCTTTTTAAGGCGCCTTTTCCTGCAGGTATCGCCCTCCGGAGCGAAGCGCGGCCCCGGGGAGATGGGCCCGAGTGGGCCCACGGAGGAGCGGCGCCTGGCGCGGGTGGCCTCGCTGCGGAGCGTCAGGAGCCGATACGGCGGGGCTGCAGTTTGGCAACGGGCCCCTTGACACCCCACCTGCAGCTCCGCTGCCTTCCTCCGGCCGGGGAGGATGTGCCGGGAGAGCGAGGAGACGTTTGATCATTTACTGCCCACGGAGGCATTTGTTTTTCATTTTGCAAACGCTTCCCTTTAAGTAATTGTTCCTGTTAAGAGCGTATACCTTTCACCGGGCTTCGCCGCGCTATAAATAATCTCGATGAAGATGCAAGGATATGACTTTCACAAGATTGGACAATTGATTAAATCTGTGACCTGCAATTGCGAATAATCTTGGAAGGCTATTTAAACAGATGAAGGCCTAAATTGTCTTGCTTGTATCTGAATTAATTTCTCATTCATCATCATTATGGAGTGATTGGTTCTATTCAGGCTTTGCAGCCTGCTGGAACGAAACTGGATTTAAATGAGACTGTAACACAATTTAAATGCTCCCCAGCTTTAACGAGGCCAATCGAGCAGCTGCAATAAATACAAATATTTTTCTAAACAGCCTTGTTTTAAATAATTACTTAATACTTTCATGTGATGTTCCTAAGTGGCAATTTCTGTCTCTGAAGTCCCAGACACTTCTTTGCAGAGAGGGCAGCAGAGAAAAATCGCTTTGTGTGTATATGTGCATGCAATATGCCGATGGAGATTCTGTAAAATGGGGTTTGTAAATATTAGGGTAAAAACCTGCGCTACGTTCTTGGTTGTAGGTACACTCAGTTTAACTGATTAAAACAACAAAAAAAGAGCCCCAAAAAAAGCAAACGGTGACTTGGAGGCCAGATGTAGTCATTGTTTCCTTCTTTGAAGATCCTGAACTAGCGATTTCTTCATCCCCCTCCTTAAAAGAGAGAGAGAAATGAAGAAAAACTTTCCAAAGATAGGGACCGATTCGGGGGGGATCTACCCTAATGGCAGCCCTTCGCTGATACCAGCTCTCCACACCCCCACGGCCCCCAGCCCACCCACGGGTGCGCAGCGGGGACGGGACCCTCTCGCCTTACAAAAGCAACAGGGAGAAGAACCGGGGGGGGGGAGCGGGCGACAAACGAGGGGCTCCGGGGTGAAGGATGCAGCAAAGCGACGTGGGACCGGTTTCCCTCCCGCCTCACACCCACCCAGGAACCTGATGCGCCCATTTGTGTTGACGAGACTCCAGCTCATCCTGACGTTGGCTTTAGCCCAGGGTGACGCTATTGTAAAAGGCAGGACAGCGGGCCCTGGGGTGACATATGGCGGAGGGTGTTTTCAGGGGCTAAACTCAGTATGAAATAAAGTGGCCAGGCGAGCGGGAGAATAATAGAAAACAAAAGGAGCCTTCAGCTATGCATGCCAAAAGCTGAAGGAGCCGCATGCCTTTCTGCAGGTGCCAGCAAACGACCTAACAACCGAGCAGAAAACGTGAAATACAGAGAGCCGATTTGCTAATGATTTGGGCGCTGGAGTAAAGAATAGTGCTGGGAAAGCAGATCCGGTCCGGTTTAATCGTACAACCTTCATAAAAACATATAGCGTGAGCCAGGAAAGTAAGCGGCCGTCTCGGTGCTGCCTCACGTAATGGTACAGGAGGTGACACGCAAACCGCAACAAAGATGGCCTGAGTAGGGCCGGGAAGGGCTGAGTGATGCGATAGTCACGGAGCAATTTAATGCGCGAGTTACAGCACTGCTCCTCGGGATCGTTTAGGCTTAACCCGTTCTCTAGAGCTCATCTTCTTCCTCCTCTGGTCCTTTTTTTTTTTTTTTTTTAGTAGTAGTATTATTATTCAGTTGTTTAAAATGAGCATTATCCCAAACATATGCAGTGCAATCAGCTCGGTCACACTTACAAGAACACGCTTTAATAAGACAATCAATCAAACGCTAACAAGGCGGGGAAGGCCTTTCGGAGCCGAATTTGGCTGGCTGGGAAGCGAAGACAACTCCGTGCCCGCCGGTGGCGGGGGGCGGGTGTCCATCCCCGGCTCCCCGGGGACACGGCAGCGGCGGGGGCTGTTCCCCGCGGGGCCCCGGCCCGGGCCTCGCCCTAAATTCCTCGAAGGGTGTCGTTCCCCGCCAGGGGCGAGGCAAGGCAAACCTGCCAGAGGCAGAGCCGGCTGGGTGCCCGGTGTCTGCCCCCGTCGCCCGCCATGCCCCACGCATGCCCACAGCCGGCCCCCCGCGTGGGGCCGCGGGCACCCCCGCCGGCGGCGAAGGCGTTAACGGCACCGGCCCCACGCAGCAAAAGGAAAATTTCATTATGAAGTAATGAGTAATTCCTCCCCGTGAGATGTATTGTTACATCTTCCACTTCAATTTAGGAGCACAGCGGCTCAATTACCTAGAAAATACAGTCAATTAAAGGCTGCTGATTGGACACGAGGACGGATCATCGATCTTGTACTTTCCAATATCGCTCCAGACACCTCATTTTCCCTCCCCTATTAACTGAAAATACTCTCGGCATTACTGCGACCCGCAGCCTATTTACCTGTCGCAGCCAATCTCTGCCCTGTGACCGAGCCGCGGAGAAATTCACGGCCACCCTTGGCCGCAGTATCCTCCGAGAACGGGCGGCGGTGGCCGCCCGGAGCTGCGGGGGAGAGCGAGGACCGCGCCGGCGGCGGGCTCCCAGGCGGCCGGTCTCTGCCTCTCCGCCGCCCGCTCTTTAGAGGGGGATGTCCCCTCTATTACGGGTGGAAGCGGCAAACAGCGGGTTCAATAGTCTCTTTCACACACACCCATCTAGGTATATAAAATACACGCATTTGAAAATATATATATATATGTATATATTGCCCTGCGCCCTAGCCGGTGGCATTTTGCGAACTGGGCATTTTGCAAGAGCGAACCGGTGGCGGGGATCTCCCTGCCGGCGGGGCGCGGCAGCCTCCCTGGCCGCATCCTGCCCCGCCATCGCGGCCCAGCAGGTGCCTCCGCCCGGCCGGGGCAGGGTCGGGGGGGCGGACCGTGGGCCATCGAGGACCCCCCGGTTTTGCCGGGCAGCCCTCAGCTTCCCTCCCGGCCTCTTCAGCGCTCCCGTCCCCCGGGGTCGCGGTGGAGGGGAGAGGGAGGGGTGTCTCAGGCACTCGCTCCGCAGCTCCCCGTTTTGTCGGCCTCGTTGTTCTCCCGCCTGCTAAAAGACAAAGTGAGGAGGGGAAAGGCTTGCAAAGCTCGGATGTTGTTCGGCGCTGCCCTTGGACGCCGTTTACAATTGTTATTTCCGGGGGGATTGGGGCGGGGGGGGGGGGGGAAACTATTTGTGAGTGTCCAAAAAGGGCCATCGGTTTCCATGTCCATGAGGACATCTCATTCAGAAAGGGTGGAACAATCTGCCCTTAATGATTTAAAGATGGTGACTTTGGATCGGTTTTTTAAAAGCTCTAACGAACAAATTTCTCCTTTTTTTTTTTTTTTTTTGATTGGAAAAATACATCCTGGCACGCCCGTGTCTCTTCCCTGCTCTCCATCCGCTATAGGGAACCGCTGCTATTCACTCCCTGCCCTAAGGACAAAAAGTCTCCGGTGTGACAATAAACCAGGGGCTCCTCAGCAATTTAACACAAAGTAGATAGCGGAGGTGTCAACGCGTCTTTGTTCCGTCCAGCATTTATTTTTCCTGCTTGTTGAACTGTAACTATTAGAAACTGCACGAAGGTGGAATTCGTCTGAAGCAACAATTTTACTTGTTTGTTGTGTTTTTTTAAACAAGCACAATAAAAATATGGGTGATGTGTTGTTAAAATATGTCTGTTGTTACTATCGTTGTTGGTGTTATTATTGTTGTAACAAATTATGACAGTGTATTCTTTGGGCTATTTTAAAATAGAATGAAATAAACAGTTCCGGTTTTGGAAGAAACTACGACCCAGCGCGGTGTCCGTGGGTTGGTTTAGTTGTTTTTTTTTAAAATTTTAGGTTGACAGAAGTCCAAGCGAAAGCAATGACGCTGCCTTCTTCCGAAATACCTGAAAGAGGAGGCGGGGGACTTGTGAAAGAAATACTCCTCGAGAAGGAAAGAGGGACCAGTGTGAAGGACACACGCAAATGCAAAGATTAGGGGTGGGGAAGGAAACACAAAACCCAACGCACGAATTAAATAATTATTTAAAAAAAAAAAAAAAAAGAAAGCAAGAAAGAAGGCACGGCAAGGAAAAGTCAAATGAGAGAAGCGAAGGCTGAAGTACAAAGGAAGGGAAATCGCCTTTGCTCCAATTTACAGGCTGGTGGTTGTCTGAAGGAGTTGTGCTCCCTGTCACCTAATCTCTTCCCTTGGCGGCTTGTTAGCGTTTGGCACGGGGTCTCTGCTCACAGAGCATTATACATTCGATATTCAAAAACCCTCCTTACATATACATCACTTGCTAATTTCGTCAGTGTGGGCACATTTCGGCGGCTGATAATAGGACATTGTTATTTAAAGGACAAATAGCTCTGACCCATAAAGAGGCAGGAGCTCGTATTTTTTTCCCTGCCAATTCCAGTCTGCCTCTTAAAAATAAAAGTTGGAATGAACGAGGAGACGAAATGCTGGATTTCTGCTCGAAACGGAGGAGGAGAAAAGAGAGAGTAAAAAATGCAATTAAACCACGAAAGTAATGTACAGAATGACAATTTTTCTTTATGGTAAAGCATTGTTTTTCTCTATAGAGATAACTGGATAATACTGTCGAGTTGCAATCCAGAAACCTTTTGGTTTTGCTGTTTGCCGTTGGTTTTATTTTCTGAACACTCTGGTAGGTTACATCTTTGCTTCTTCATGCGCACAAGCCGTTCCGTTATCAAGATAATGTTTCTTTCAAGTATGTCAGATTTGCCTTCTCTGTCTCGTAGGTTTGTGCATAAGGTTTGTTGCTGTGACTCGCAGGAGCCCCAGCCCCTTGGTAAGAAGTCTATCCATGGAAAGAAAGTCCCAGCTCATTTCTATAGGTCATTCGGGTTGGTTTGCTTCCTCTTCCACGCCTAAAATCCTTCTCAGAGATAAATCCCTAGTCGTTCCTTTCCTCCTTCTTTTTCCCCCCTTGGAATGTAAATCCTTTTAAGACTGAGCTATTTTTAGTCTTTTTTTTTTTTTTTCCCCCGTAGGTGTCCGCTTCTGGGGAGAGAATACTGTTAAATAAACATCGGCTGTAGGTACATTGACTGGGAGAGAAGCCCGGGAAAGGGGCGAGTTTTTAATAACCCTGAGACGAACGCTTATCTCGTTAAAGGAACTTCTTCTCGCTGGTCCATGGAAACTGAGGTGGCTTTGCTCAGCACAGAGGGCGTGAAAGTGAGGAAAGAGTCAGTCCTGGTTGTGGCCGAACAGGTAAAGTCTGATCCGGAGGGTCTCTGCGCCAGCCCGTTGGACTGGCCGCTGTGGCAAGCCAGGCAGGAGCAGGGGTTGCCCCCGGCGCTGCTGAGTCCATGAGTCGGGGCAGGGTAGAGGGAGGGATGCCTGAAGGCGCACAGCAGTTCTGGTCTCGGGTAGGGGTGGGAGAGGACCCTGAAGGTGTCCACGGCCTCAGGGGGGTACTGAAGGGAGGGGGGGCCAAGGCCCCCGGGAGGGGCAGGTGGGACGGGAAGGGGTAGGGTAAATTGCCGGTGGCCGCCGCGTGGCTCATCATGTAGGTATAAAACGCCGGGTCGGCCGGGTGAGGCCAGGTCATGGCCAGGCGCTGCCGCTTGTCCTTCATCCTGCGGTTCTGGAACCAAACCTGCGGGGAGAGGGGAGGCGAGAGCCGTCACCCCCCCGCAGCCCCGCTCCGCCCGGCCGCCGGCCCCGGCCCCTGCCCCGGAGAGAGCGGCGCCGGCTCTCGCTCCCGGGGGGAGTTGTCATCACGTACGGAGGGATCAGCTAAGCCCTTATAAATCTACCGCGAGAGACCCGGTGGAGCAGCCCTCTTAGGGTGCCTGTTTTCCTTTCTCCTTGCTAGGGCTCGTCCTGCTGACCACCACCCCCACCCCCCCCACCCCGTTCCCCGTCGAGCCGGGCAGCGCTGGCCTTCCTGGCTGCCGTTTTGGAGCCAGAGCCACCTGGGATTATTGTTACGGTTTTTATTTTCATGTGCAAATGTTTTCGACAAGGCAAAGCAAAGCGAGATAAAAACAAGAGCTGCTACTGGCTTCCTCTTCCCTTCCCCAAAGAGCTGAGTGAGGTTTGGACTGGACTGAGGGAGGATTAAAAATAATCTGTTAGGGAGAGGCCGGATTAGCGGTGCCAGCTGGGATGGCTCCGGGAGCCGTGTCCCCTCTCCCGCGTCGGTGCTTGCTGCAGGGTGCGAGCAGGGCCAGGAAAGGGGCGGGGGAGGAAAGGGGGGGGGAGGGGGGGAGGAGAGGGAGGGTTGTGCTGGCGAAGTGCTTTCCCGAGTTTTGCAAGGAAGTTTGGCCATATAGATTTATATCGTGTTAATTGGAAACATGTCCGAGCTGTGCGTACCTTGATGGTGGTTTCTGGCAGATTTAGAGCAGCCGCCAGTTCACATCTCCGGGGCCTGGACACGTAGTTCTCCCGGTAAAACTCCTTCTCCAGCCGGGCGATCTGCTCGCGGGTGAAGGCCGTGCGGTACCGGCGCATCTGGTCGCTGGCGCTGCAGGCCAGCGAGCCCTGGGAGCCGCCGCTGCCTCCGCCGCCCTTGGGGTGATCCCCCCCGCTGCTGGGGCTGCCGGCCAGCGCCTCGGAGCACGGCCCTGCGTGGGGAGCCCGGAGCAGAGACACACGCTCGGAGGCGGGCGGGCATGGAGGGATGCTCGCCGCCCGCATCCCCAGCTAGCTCCCTTCTTCCCCCATCCCACCCCATTCGCCTTTTCTGTGCCTGCCCGGGTGCACGGCGGATGCTGAGGAGACATCCAAGAGGGGCCGGGGGGGAGGGCAGGGAGAAGGGGGTGCAGCACCGGTCAAGGGTCTGACGGACGCTTATTCACTCTGGCTGGAAGGCTACCTGCGCTCCCCCCGCGAACCACACACAGAGCGTCCTGGGGGCGTCTGCTCGATGCCCCCCCCCCGCCCCCCCCGCTCGCTTCCCGCACTGTGAAGCGGGGGCGGCGGCCGCAGCATCCCCCGGCCCCGAGGGGCTCGGAAGGCAGGTGTGCCCACCGCCCCAGCCCCACGGCTACGCGGGCCCAGCCTCTGGCCCAGCAAAGGGCCCAGGGAGCGGAGCAGCCGGCAGGCAGGGACCCCGCTCCCTCCGAGGGGGAAGTGAGGCCTCCGTGAGGCCTCGTGGGCTCTCCGCTCGGCCTCCGAAGCCCGGGATGGGATATTTTCAACGAGCCTCTGAGGGACGAGAGTGGGCAGAGAGAGCTCCCCGCGCTTCCCGGATTCTTCTTGAAGTGATGGAGGAATGGGGAAGAGGGGAGCCGTGGGTTGTTGTCGGGGTAGAGGGGGGCTTTGCCGGGCTGGGAAGGTGGGAATAAGGAGTGGGGGCAGGGGGAAAAGGGGCCTGGCCGCTGCGTTTGCTTTCAAATGCAACTCTTCCCTCATTGTGCCCGAGACCAAAGGCAATTAATTCATTGGGACCATTTCCGAGCTGGCGCCACCGAGACATAGAAGTGACAAGGTAATTTGGACCTCTCCTCTCTTTCCCCCCCCCCCTTTTTTTTTTTTAACCCAACGTGCAAACAAGGACCTCGCTGCCGCACTTGGGGCAGGCAGGAGTCGGCGAGCGATTTTACGGTCTTTATGGGTGTTTCCGCACTCGCTCGGGCACATTTCACCCCGCAAAACCACCAACAGCTCTCGGCCACAAAACCCGTTTGATCTTGCCCCACCACTACATACAAAAAAAACCCCGCCGGTGGGGAGGATCGGAAGGGATTTCCTGGAGCATGCACTGTCCAGGCGATGGGAAGAATAAAAAAAAATAAAAAAGATGGAGGGGAGAGAGTGGGTGGTGATCTTGGCCAAGGGGGGTCCTACGGGACAAGCTGCAGACCTGATGCATCCACAGAGGGAAGCCTGGCTCCCCTCCAGGGACGCGGGGGCCGCCCGGTGTCGTGTCCTCTGACTCCCGGACAAGCCTCCCGGTGGCGGGGAACTGAGGAATCAGCCATGAAAGGACATCCCCCCCCCCCCCCCCAACACACCCCCACTTTGCTGCCCCCGCTCGCTGGCGGGGGAAGCCCCCCCGGCGCCCCCCCCCCCCCCCCCCCCCCCCCCCCAGTGCTGCCCCCCAGCCCCGGAGCGGGTGGGGGGCTGGAGTCATGGGAAGGAGTTGGGTACCTTTGCTGTGCTGGTACTCGGCGCTCCCCGTGGTGCAGTCCGGGGTGCAGCTCACCTCGATTTCCTCATAGAAATCCGACTCGGTGTCCGAGCTGCTCTGCTGCCCTTTGCTGGAGGGGGGGTCCGGGGCGGGGGGCTGCTGTCCGGCCGAAAGCAGTGCTGCCGCCGCCGAGCGGCTCTCCGGCACCGTCCCTGTCCCCGGCAGCACCTCCACCTCCTCTTCGTCTTCTCCTCCGCCACCTCCTCCTCCTCCTCCTCCTCTCTCCCGGGACGACAAGGGGCCAGGTCTGGGGCTGAGGCAGTTCCGATGGATCATCTTCTCCTGCGGCTCCGGAGCGGGGCTCCCCACTGCTTCGGACAAATTAGGCACCCTCTTGCCAACCAGAGCGCCAAGTTGTGTCCCTTCCAGAAACATCACCATCTCCTTCCTGGTTTCCATTGTGGCTTTGCTTAAGGGAGGGGGGAAAAAAAATCCCGACCGCTTCCCCCCCTCCCTCCCGCTCTCGCCCCAGACCTGTGCAAACCCAGCAACCCTCTCCCGCCAGCGCAGAGGTGCGAGCAGTGAGATAGGGTGACCTTGTGATGCGAGCGCTACACTCTGCTGTGCTGCTCTGGGAGGGATCACCATTGCCCTCTTCTTTCTAAGCTGTCATCCTCAATGGTGCAGTCGTCATTACAGTACCACCGGTGACGCCACACATTGATTGCCAGTGGATAAATAGAAACGTCTGCCATGGGGAAGATGAAAGGAAGAGCCGGAGCTAATGGGCTAAATGCGTGATGCACCAGGTGTAGGAGCCCGAGATGGAGAGGGAAGTGTGAAAGAGAGATGCATATGGAGCTGAGCTGCAAGGAGGTTGTAACATGCGGAGAGAGTTCCGCAGGGGGAAGCCTTGCCTGACAATTAAATAGCCTTTTGACTGCTTTAAGCCACAGCCTTGATGTAGAATTGAGGCGAAGATCCCTAGCCGCATCCTGGAAGTGAGAAGATACGTACTCAAGCCTCTTCCTTGGATGCATTATTTATTGCTGGCAATCAGCTTCCGCATAACTGCATATATAAGGCTTTAAGAATCCTTTGCAAACGTGAGGATAAGGAAATGCGCTGCTGACATCTGAATGCAGAGATAGCCTTGACTTCTTGCTCTGGTTCAATACCCGTTCCTATTCGTGTAACTGTTACTGCTTTCTATTGACTGAAATTAAAACGTTAGTTTAAAACTTGGAAATACGGTTACGTATTTATTCCGTTTTAGAGCTGAAAAGATACGACTGCTTCGTTTTTCGTAGCCGTAGTTATTCTGGCTATCTGCTGCTTATCGTTTACTCTTATTCCTTCCTTCGCGGTTTCCATTTGTTCCACGGTTCTTGCGCTTTTAAGAGGGTTTTGCGTCTCCTCCCCTTCCTTCTTTTTAATTAATCGTTTTGCATAAATTATTATCTGCTTTCAGGAGGAAAAACTGCAAGAAGAAGGTCTGCCAAGAATAATTCAGGCTCAGAGAAACGCGAGTTATCAAGGCCAGAGCTTCTGCTAGCTAGCAGATGTTGTTAAAACAGGAATGACAAGGACAACCATTTGGACGGCACTTGTCTGAAAATAAGGGACCTCGTACCGTAAATATAGCGGCACACGCAGCCTCTTCGGCGTGCTGTGATATTTCTAATGAGTGCGGCAAGTATCTCAGCTCCAGTTAATATTGACTCACACGCGTAGTGTCAAGCCATTTTCACCATCTGTCGTAACTAGGTTGTTCTAAATTTTTTCTCGGAGTGTTATTGGCTGGTCAGGTTACAGAAAACATTCGACCAATTACGTTCCCAACCCGGTAAGGAATTTACTGGCATATTTGAGGTGACGTTTCTTCGGTGGGGAACAGGCAGCGCACTAGGACACAGGCTGGGATTTTCTCTCTGTGAGCAGCGGGATGGGCAGGATACAGGGAGGGAGACAGACAGACAGACAGACAAATAAACAAGCAAATCGGATTCCCGGTCCGCCGGATGCATGGATGCAAGATGTGCTCCCTGCAATAAGCATACTGATTTCAGGGAGATAGACCAGGAATCTTTAGGGGGCTATCGCCACCGGTCTCTCTTTCTCCCTGCGTGGACACGCACGTACGTTTCCACGCACACACACATCACGCGCGCACCACGCTCCAGACAGAGCCGCTTGTCCTCACTCGTGTCCTGCGTGCGCTGCTCCGAATCTTGCCAACCTCTTGAAAACTCATCGCTAAATTCCCTTTTCCCTCTCTCCCTTTTGCCAGCCTCCAGACCGGTGCGTGCCCTTCCAGCCCCGGATGGGGGGACACGCCACCCACCCCCGCCGCAGCCAGGCTCTGCTCCTCGGGCTGTGCGAGTGGGGAGCCGGGGAAGCGGGACCAGGTCCGGCTGCTGGAGGAGCAGGCGGTGGGCGGATGGATGGATGGATGGATGGATAAGGCAAACCGTCTCTGCCGCTTGGCCGGCGGCCGCGGCGGGGCGGGGGGGGGCGGTGCGGAGCGGTTGCGGAGCGGTGGGGCCAAGGCAAGGCGAGGCGGGTGCGCTGGGGCAGAGCTATGGCCGTGTGGCGCCGGTGCCGCTCCCCACGGCGGGCGGCATCGGCGCTGCGCTTGCTGGGGGTGGGGGGGCTTATTTCCCTGGCACCTCCCGGGGCGTGGGTGTGTGTGAAGGCTCGGCCTCCCCCGAGGCCCAGAACACGGCAGTCCCGCGGGGAGCCTCACCTCCAGCCTCCTTCCTAGCTCGGCCAGACAGCCGTGTCGGAGGAGGCTGGCTGTTGTCCGTGGCGGGCGGAGAGGATTTCCCCATCACTACGAGTTTGGGGGCAGCAAGAAGCGGGGTATTCATGTCTCTTTCTAAACAGGACAGTAACCGGGACCTGAATTCAGAATACGAGGGAGCGCTCCCAGAGCGGGCGACGAAGAGGACTGACGGGAAGTTAATGGGAAATCCCGTCTCCCGCAGGCGGGAGCCCTGGGGATGGTTCCCGTGGATTACGCCGGCCGATCCCCACAAACTTGATCGTTTTCGTTTACGAGCCGCTGCCGCCTCCTTCCCAACCCCATCCTTAATCCAGTCCCCCCAGAATACCACCCGTCATGTCCCCGGGGTGGGAGGTTTTGTTGAGCCCGTGATGATGGTCATTGCCACGGACGGTCTGTCTCCGTCTGCAGCGGCACGGGCTGCGGTAAGTCCACGCACGGACAGACGCACACCCCCGCACACGTACACACGCGGTTATTTGCCAAGGGTAAACATAGAGAGTTAAAGGCCCGAGTGGAGTCTAAGGGGAAAAAAAATAATAAAAGTGAAAGGCTCTGTTGGACTCGAAGTTTTGGGGTCGGTTTAGATTGGATTAGTAAAGGCTCCTTAAAATGTCTCTTTTTACATCCCCCGCAAGGAGTACCGCCGCGACAGCCCCTCGCACGTCGACAAGCTGATGGCGCGGCGTGGCGGAACGGGGAACCCCGTCCCACTCCCCGCCGCGGCGGCGGAGCTTTGCCTCCCCGGGAACGCGGGGTCCGGCGCTCTGCCTTCTGTCTAGTGTTTCCCACAGATCTGTCAAGCCCGATTTGGAAGGAGACTCCCTCATTTGGGATTAATTTCCAGGCAGATTGGAAAGTGTATCTCTACGGGGTTTTATCTTTTTTTTTTCCCCCCCTCCCCGCCTGTTCCAGACCGAGATTTAAAACCTATTAGGTCTCGCGCGCGCGCTTGGTCACAGCCAGGATGTCATAACCATCCTCAAAACTTTTCAAACTGATTTATTTCTCCCAGATTACAGCTTTTCTCACTGACACACGGCCGCGCGGCGAGACCAGGGCGATTCACGCCGATTTCAGCGTTACCGCTGCTGAAAGGTGCCTGGTATACAAAAAGCAAACGAAACGCCCTCCCTTCCCAAAACAAGGAAATAATAGGGGGACATTAAAACATTGCTAGAGTGATACGCTCATAAATCAGGCATTTCCCTTGAAAGCGCTAAGCCGGGGGAAGGGAAGACACATCACACACTTCTTACCCGCGGGATATTTATTTTCCTTCGCCGGTCAACAGGGTGTCAATAACTTTTGACCGATACTGTCCAATTACGACTGTGAACCCGTGATGTGCTTTCGGTTTCTCAAAAAACCCCGAAGTCTTGTCTTTAAAAAAATGAAAAAAGTTTTGACATATCGCGGAACGATTTAGTGCCGCAAAAACTGATATGCAGTACAAATGGGTGACCAAACCAGAAAGCCTATTTTTAAATTTTTAATGGGTAGTGTTAACAATAATGGCGTAATTATCACTGTTTTATTAAGGCTATTTTTTACGACATGGTTAGAGGTGGAAGCTTTGGAGAGAAGAGAATAATAGGTGCATTATTCTGGGGTGCAAAGGCAAGCTGGTACAATGACAGCACGTAACACGCAAGTGGCGTTGAGGGGAGAGAGGACAGAGCCGTGAGCGGGGTGTGCCTGGGAGAGCATGTAATGGCATTTACAGGACCCGATCCAGGACTCGGTTTTGCCTCTGTGTAGCTCTGAATGTCGGCTCCCGGCATCTCTACGGAGGGCATCTGCCTGTTCTAGATTTGGGGGTTTTTTTTTTACCTGTTGGCTGCCGGAAGCGGCGCTTCCCTGCCACCGCAGGGGGCTCTGGAGATTTGTACCTTGTTAGATCAAAACGGGGGGGAGGGGGGGGGGGGGGGGGGGAAAGTGCCCGATTCCCGCTCCTAGGACACTGAGGACAAGTTTGCCCGTGGAAACTAGATCTGCTGCTTCACTGACTGCAGTGAGTAAATCGTGCAGGAATTTGGCCTTTCAATTACTATCGCGTCCAGACCGGTCGAGAGCCGTAGAACTGCGGCAATTTTTTAATGGTAGAAAGAGCAGCAGAAACGCGATCTGCGTGGCGAACTCCCCGATTCGAAAGCAGAAGAGTATTTACGGTGTGAATTTAATCCGGTGGGAGGCACAGGTAGATGAAAATAGACGGTATTTCAGTGGTCCCCGTGACAAGGATTTTTTTTTGCTTTTTTTTTTTTAGGTTTGATTTAACAAGAATTGAGCTGGCAGCCCTCTGCGCCGTGCATCTTGGCGAAACCCACCCGCGGGTGACGGCGTCTCCTGAGCCTCTCTTACAGAGAACCCGGGGGAGTTCGGGGGGCCCTTTAGGTGCCCGAAAGAAGAGCCTCGGGGCGGGGGGGGGGGGGGGGGGGGGAGGGTGTAGCACCCCCGAGAGCACACCGCAGGAATATCGGAGGCGAACACACAGCCTTTCGTTGCACTGAACACGCTGCTCCAGAGGTGGAGCGGCGTCTGGCGTTTCCCGCGTGTTTTCCTCCTGTGCCCAAACCCGCCCCTTTTATTCCCGTTCTATTCCTACCCCTCCCGACCCTGAGCGAACCTTGCGGGGCGGGTGGGGGGGGAATTCGTGTTAGGGCTCGCTTTGCTAAAACTCCACGGCCCGCTTTCTTAAAAACCAAGCGGCGGCCCAGGAGGGGCCGAGAGGAGGGGCACACCCCGCCCCGCCGCCGGCAGCCCCCGGGACACCCCCCCGTTCGTCCCCCCCCCCCCGCCGCCTCCCTCCCGGCCCTTCCCGGAAGGAAATGGCCGCTGCGAGGGGCGTTCGCCGCGCACGGTGCCACCCGTGCCGGAGGTAAACAAGCGGCGCCGGGGCAGAGCCGGCGGCTGCCTGCGCCCTCCTGGCAGCCGTTGGCTTTTCCAGCCGTGCCGGCAGCCTTAGGCCTGGTTCTGCTGCCGGTAGGCCAAATCCCGGTATTTTCACCAGGCTGAAGATTTTTTTTTTTTTTTTTTTTTTTTACATGGAGCCTTATCGGAAGTGTGGAGAGGGGCGTAGCTGTGGTTCAGAGCATTGGAGACCGACCCTGAGAGGTGGAAATTGAATCCCCATCTGCTCTGCCTAGAGCAAATGGGTGCAAAAGTCCTGCCTCATATACTGGATGCTGGGGACTCTTTTCATCCCTAGGGAAGGGGTGATAAACCCCTAGGAAGGTTCCTTTGGAGATACACGTGTCCAAGGGGTACAGGATCTGCTGAGGGACCTCTCACAATTAGTGAAATGCCAGAAGTGGGTGTCTTACTCCAGAGACCCAACTGTGCATTTCTTGTAATGAGAGGGTGGTTTCCTCTTTTGGTTTGAAAAGGAGCACATTTGACCCCTTGGGAACAAGCTACAGATGTGTGTAAAGAGACCCCATTTAGGATGACAAGGAATGGAAAGTTATATGTGAAACCACCAAATGAACAGGAGGAAAAAAAGAAAATACAAAGGAAAACCCAGCCACCCA
The DNA here is from genome assembly GCA_034008185.1 of Gorsachius magnificus. Taxonomy (NCBI): domain Eukaryota; kingdom Metazoa; phylum Chordata; class Aves; order Pelecaniformes; family Ardeidae; genus Gorsachius; species Gorsachius magnificus. The sequence goes on from CM067082.1 coordinate 121,937,310, forward strand.
GGACAGATATCTCAATGGCGATTCTGAGACTGTCCCCCAAGAGAAGCAGTTGCACTGCTGCAGAAGGCTTGTTTGGTTTTTGTCCGTCTCTGCCTCATTCAAACTCTCCCCAAAACAAACACATATAAAAGCTCAAATATGGACCCAGAGGGCATGGAGAAGGAAAGTCTTACCTAGTTTTTACTATCAAGAGTCAAATGTTAACCCCTTAACCTCCAGTCCTACCTTCAAGAAACTTCATCTACAGCTAGCCAAGCTGGCATGGCATCATCAGTTATCGTGGTGCATCCTAACAGCAGGTTTGGCTGCCTGATTTATTTTTGGCTCGACACCTCTGTGCATGGCCCTCGGGGATGAGGATGTGCATCCACAGGCTGGGTCTGTCCCACAAAAACAAAATATCCGTCCTGACTCCCTGAGGAGCAGCGGTCAAGTGCTTCAGCACTGCTGCCTGACTCAGAAATGCCCAGGTTTGCATCCTGGGTGCTGGATCCCCAGTGCCTGACCACTGCCTCTCCATCCCCTGTCTGTGAAACCCGTGGTCCCCAGGCAAGAACAGAGGTAACTGGCAGCCAAGGTGAGCATGGAGCAGCTGGCAATGTGCACTGAGCAAAGCTGGTGGCCCAGATGAAGAGTGATGATGGGGATCCTTCTCCCATGGCCCCTTCTTGCCCTCTGTGCTCTCAGAGCTCCGCTCTGGGCACACCATGCACGTCATGTCTCAGATGACTATTGGGCCTACGAGATAGTAATCAGGGCAAAAGCAGAGATATAGGAAACTTTCACAGCAAGTCATGGGCTTCTGCCAGAGAGCACTGAGTTCAGCCCAGGAACAAGTAGGAAAATCTGAGAGTTTGTCTAAAAAAACTTATACCAGGGCAAATAAAACCTCTGGAAGCAGATTCAGTTGTGTTCTTTTTTCTTTTTTTTTCTTCCATGGTTGATGCATATTTACAGAGAACCCAGAGATTCCGCTGGAACTACTGACCGACTTTGGATCCTATCTACTGCTATGTAGCATCAACAGTTTCTGATAAACACTGCAGCTGAGTTTTTCAGTCACTGGGGGCCAGAAACAGTGAAAGGATGAAGTGGGTAAATAGACAAACCTACGGCGATAACAGAATTGCATTTACCCATTGAGGCTCATCTTTCAGGCCTCCTGCTTCCCAGGCTGAGCTGAACGGGGAGAAATCTGCCTTCCCCATGGATCCCGAGGTGGGTCTGACCTTGACCATGTTGCTCCCAGACTCAGAGGTAAAATTGCAGCCTGCATGGGCAACTAGCGAGATGGAGTTTCTCCCTAGAGCGTAGGACAGCCAGGTGGTCCCATGGGATGTCCAGGATACAGGGGGGATGCTGGCCTGCAGGGAGAGGCCCTGCAGCTTCAGGAAGGCTGAGAGAGAGATCATCAGGTTTCTGCTGGAAATCAGGGCCATATTGGCATTGCATGGAAAAAAAAATCCGGACATGTTCATGCAATTGCCTGTTGCATTGCCTGAGAATGGGCATGAGAAAAGATAATGTTATAAGCGAAGCCTAAGTGCCTGGGAAGGAAATGAGCACACATTGGGATACCCTGGAAGAGAAAGGCAAGGGCTTGTTTCTCAGGCGGGGCTAATAACATGAAGGCTGCGGCAGGTAGCCCTGGCACACAGACGGGGTCAGGCCTTCCCCGCACTGGGTGTTCCATGCTGGACGGCTGTTTCTCTGCCGTCTTGGAGCACAGCCCTTCTGAGACTCACTTCCCAGCAGCTAATCCCGAAATCCCAGGCAAATCGCACAGACACAAGAGAGGAGGAGGGAAAACGACCCAGCCCCGGGCGTGGGGGGGGGGGGGGGGGGGTCCGGGAGAGGACGGGGTCCCTGCCCTTCCCGGCCGGCGGCCCCCCCCCCCCCCCCCCCCCCGGCCCCGGCGTGTGCCCCCCTACACTAACTGCTGTCTTCTTGCGCCCCCCACTGCTGATGGGCCGCAGAGATGAAAGGAGCCAAGCCAGCCCGCTCGCCCTCGCGATCTTTTTTTTTTTCTTTCTTTTTTTTTTTTTTTCGTGGCAGGGAAGCGTGTAGGAGAAGGAGCAAGGCGGGCAGGCAGCCCCTCCGGGGAGCGGGAGGTTCCCCCCCGCTTCCTCCCGCAGGCAGGGAAGGAGCCAGGGGGGCAGCGGCCTCCCGAGCGGCTGGCACAGGCACCGGCACCGGCACCGCCCTGAGCCTTCCCCCCGGGGGCACGGCTCCGCAGCCCGCGGCTCATTCGCTGGTTCACTCAGAGATGACATCATCCCCACCACCATCATCCCTCGAGGTCAAGAACATTTTGCTCAGTCCAGCTTAAAACGGTTGGAAAACACGCCCAGGGAGAGAAGTCGCTTTTGCCGGTAAAACCTGAAGGCGAGGAGCTCAAACAGGTCCTTCTGGGGCGGTACCCCAGAAACTGGCGGCACATGGCAGCAGCTTGGCCGGAGCAGCCTGGTCCTCCGCCGCTCTCCGAGAGTCTCCGAAAAATCAACGTTTCCCACCGGCGGCCAAGGGTTTAGATGTGCGGAAACAGAATACATCGAAATAAATATGCCTCCCTGCTTTAATCGCCTTCGTCGACTTCTTCGAAGGTGTAACATGCACTCCCCATTTAGACCCGTGGTGTGTGCCACATACCACATCTTATCCCATATGTATATACATATATATACACGGACACACACGTATTTATGGCATGTCTGCATATAGACACGTTCTTCCCGCCCTTGTTCTCCCATTAAAATCCAGTTTCGAAATATCTGCTCATATTCATAAAGACTGCATCGATGCTCCAGTACATGCCCCCTACTATGGGTACACGGCGACCTGTGGGAGTTTTTCATTTCCAGTCCACAAAACTCGTTTTGAATGCTTTTAGTCTCGCTGCCAACCAGAATTTAAAAAAAAAAAAAAAAAAAAAGAAATAATAATCAAAGCATGTGGAACACATCCCCTGTGCTGCTCCTTTCTCATTTGGTGCGTGGGTACGCCCTTCTCACCATTTTTTTATAGCTAGCTCTGTAGGAAACACAAATAATTTTACCGGATTAGCTTCCTTCCCCGGGCATCACTGTGGCAGGATGGTTCCATAGGTGGAACCATGGAGTTTCCGTGGGTGAAACTCCTTTCTGTTTGAGGGTTCTTCCTCCCCCATAGCTCTTCCCCCTAGAAGAGGACCACGGGATTAAGCCCCCACCAATGTTTTGGGAAGAGCGGGCGTCGAGCCCGGAGACTTAAGGAAGCAGGGCGCTCCCCCGGGCGCTGGGGGCGATCCGAGGGCGGGAAGGGCGCTGGGACTCGCGGCCACCCCACAGGCGGGAGCCGCAGGACGGTCCCTTGGGCAGAGCCGGGCTCCGGCAAAGGCGAGCAGAGGCACTCACGCTTTTTGGGTGGCAGTGGGTTGATGGGCCCTTGAGACGCAAAAATTCCGCGCCGCCTGAGCCGCTTTAGGGGGAGCCACGCTTCGCTAACGCACCCCGCACCCTTCCCCTGCTCCCAGCTCCCCCATGGCGAAGAAGCACCCTGTGAAGAAGGGGGGGCGGGGGAGGACGCCCTAAAAATATAAAATCTGATCGGATTACTTCTGCTTCCCAAATATGTCTCAGTTCAGGCATTGCAGTTCTTCAGCAAAAGCCCAACCTATCCTTCGGAATCTGCGTGTTTCTTGCGAAAAAGGAAAAGAAAAATAAATAAAAAAATAAATAAAGACCTCACAACTCGGAGAGAAGCATCGGAATAAAACGCTGTGAAGAGGGAAGCGTTTCCTGACATCCAGGCTGGGTGCAGGAAAGGCGTTAGAAATGGGATAAAGCCGGGAGGGTGTGCTCCCGAACACCCCCGGAGCGGGGAGGGGGCACGCCCGGGGGCTGCAGAGGGGCGAGCCTGCAGGGCGGGGGTTCGCGCTTTGCCCCCTCGCGGGCGGCTGAACGCCCGTGGGTTGGGTGATCTGGGGGTGATCAAACCTCAAACCCACCCTGAGCGAGCAGCGAGGGGCTCCGGGCAGAGTGGGCTGGGCTGGCTGCTCGCCGCGCCCCGCAGCGCACCCTCTCCCGGGGCAGCGGGAGGGAAGCCGCCCGACTTTGAGGGGAGACGGGATATTTTCCAGCGCGTGGAGGTTACCACTTCATACATACCCCCCAGCAGAGCGAGCGTGGCGGTTCGGATCCTGCCCCACCCCCGAAACTGGCGGGGCTGTAGGCAAGAGGGTGCAATTAAGCCCCTGCCGTGGGTTTTTTTCCCGCCGGGCGCTGGCACGGAGCGCCCTGGGAAAGCGGCTCCGGCGGGCGAGGCCGGGCTGAAGGCGGCACCTCCGGCCCCGCAGGGCCGCTGGCCCCGGCCGGGAGGGAGCGAGCGAGCCCCGGAACCCGCAGCAGCTCCCTGTCCCCCCCGGCCCCGGGCACAGGGCTGCGGGACGAGCAGCCCCCTTTGAAATCGGGGCATTATTCTCTATAAGCGGCCGTCTTGCAAGAGGGAGGAGCGGAACAGCTCCGTAGTGGCCTTTGGATGCAGAAAGGTAGGGAGAAATATCTCTCCTGGGCCCTCGTCTCCCTCCCACCTGGCTGTTGCTGTAGCTCTTCCTTGCACCAGTTGCTCACCCTGGCAGCCAGGGGAGGATGTGGCTGGCTGCCCAGGGCCATATTTTCCCTGAGACACCAAGCACTCTTAGTCTAGAAAAGATAATCACTGATGCTCCTAACAGGAATCCTTTGAAGATCCCATTCCCCAAAAGCTATGGGAGAACCCCTGGGCAGGCAGCCGGGATTCAGTGCCCTCCATCTCTTTTCAATTAGCCACATGGCCCACTTGGCTGGATGGCAGCATCTTGGCCCAGGAGCACTGAGGGCAACGGGTTGGGGCCCAGGCCGTGCAGTTGGCCCCAGAGCCAGTTTGCCCAGAGCCTGGCCTCCATGACACTCTCCTGGCTTTGGGTGTAGCAGTAGGAATGACCTCCCTCTCCCGCAAGCCTTTCCCCAAATGCCAAAGACACCAAAGCCAGAACTGCTTTGCTTTATACTGCCCAAGAAAAGGCTGATTTCCAAACCGCTGGTGGGGCTGGAAAAATTTCTGCCCTTGGATTGGCATCCCCCAGCAGAGCACGGAGGGGAGGTACCAAAACCCATGTGTCCGAGGTGGCTGCCACACGCAGCACAGAGCCAAACAACCGTCCTCCCATTTCATTTTTTTTTTCTTTTTAATGACAGCATCGTCGTGTGTGCTTGTATAAATCCTCAGTGATTTCACAGCTCCCCGCGGTAGTATCACCAGGCTGACTCTTATGATTTCCTCCACGCCTGCACAGTTTTAGATTTATAGGTCTCTTACATACTCATTCACAGAAATAAAAAGGGCGGGAGTGGAGAGGACTTGATTTCTGGCTGCTCTGTGAGGTTTCCATGCCAGATCCGTGCAAGATCGAGGGCTTTAGAAATGTGGGTTTGTAAACCAATCCCTTAACTGTTTGCACCCACGTTAGGGAGTTAGGCATTTGCTCACATGCACACATGCACACACAAAGTCACACCCAAAGAAGGGTTAAAATTTGTTAAAGTACATGCTGTAAAAGGGAAAGAGGGAAAAAAAAGACCTCCAGCCACCCCCCCCCCCCCAAAAAAAAGGATAGTCTTGAAAGAATTTTTGCATGGCAGATGCATTAATCCCATATAATAACCACTCTGGTGCCTGCTAGGTCAAAACTCTCCCAGCGCTAAGAAATCCAGACTTTGTGTGGATTAGGATGAAATCAAACGGGTGATATCAGCATGAAAATCAGACAGTAGAAGAGCAGCTGCTGGGGGGGGGGGGGGGGCCAAAGGGTCTGAGTTATCCAAAGGTTAGGGCCCAATCCAGCCATCATCAGCTGAAGGAAAACAAATGCAAACACTGATGATGACAGGGAATCCAGAAAGAGACATCTTAAACCCGATAGCTCTTTGAGTAGGGAGGAATTCTCAAATCATCTTTCTCTACAGCGATGTTACTCCACTCTCTTTACTTTCCATACCTGTGTGCTTGCCAAGTATTTGACTACTGATAGCACAAAGTTTCAAGAGCACCAGTCTCTACCTCCCCCACACGAAATGTCTCTGCAACAGAGCCCTATGGGGTAAACGCCCAAGAAAGCAGCAAGTGGATCTTCCTCAGACCTCTGGCAGATAAGAAGGGATCTGCATGTGTCCCAGTGAAAGTAGTCTGGAACAGAAGGCAGCTCCTCATTTCTGAGACAGGAGCACATGTATGAGTTAAGGATGTTCCAAATGAAAATATGGTGTCTTCCAAGCCCTACAGGGAGGTGAAAGGCACCAGCACTACATGAATGGCAGATGCACTGCCCACAGACTGCATTTTCCATGGCATCAAGCCTTCACACTGTTAAGAGACCCTTCCTAAAGAGCAGTAGTCCCCTACCAACACCCAAGAACTGGAGTTTCTGATGTGCAAGTACTTGCCTTTAGATGCACTTTGGGTGTGTTAATTAGAGAATTAGGCCTTCCTTCTCTTCCCTCCCTCCTGTCTGGAAGGCTCTGCACACCCTTTGTACAGTAGAAGTTAATCAAAGCAATTCTCATGGTTAGTATACCTCACAGTCAACATAGTGGCGGGCATTTGTATTGGGCTAACATTTCAGAGGGTTTGCATATAAAATGACACCAGAGCACTGACTTTCAGGTGCCTACCTACTGCACAACAAAGAAGGGGGATCTGACCTATGAACTAGGCAAGTTTGCAGAGTAATTTGTACTTCATAATCTGTAGAACTGGGGTGATACAGCTCAGCATACAGAGCTATTCATGATTAAGTCTTTGACTGGAGGGTAAAGGCTTGTTCACACATGGAAATGCTTAAGAACGTCCACACAGGACTTGCTGCTCCACCTCAGATCCACACCCCATCTCAGGCCAGGTGAACTTCCTGGTTACACAAACACAAGTTCCCAATGGAGATAAGGAAGAACACAGGAGCTTGTTCAGAACAAGAACGTTCATGTTGGGAGGTACTCAGGGGGGACCACTGTATTTTAAATTCAGATCCTACCTTAATTTGCATGAGCTTTCAAGAGCTCATTGGCACAGTGAGATCCTTTCAATAACTTCCTAGTTCACGGTGTCTTCAGTTGGTTTGCGCTAAGTCCATCTAATCTAAATGTAATTAAATGAAATTCAGCTGAGATAAAGGGCTCCTGTAAGTCTCCATGTAGATTTCCAGCTCAAACCACAACCAAGACCACTTCTGCACAGAGTTTGGATATGAAGTGTTGAAACTAATTTATTTTGAAACCAAGGAGGCCTCACCTGAGCAGGGAAGACCTGGTCACCCCCAGTGTGCCTGACAGGCAACTTAAGCAATGATGATGTGCTCAGCTGTACGTTACCACCTCGCAGCTATGACAGCACAACTGATGGACACGGCACCTCTTAGTCCATTGCAATGAAATGGAAAATAGGTTTATAGAAACCACTGCTGGAACACATTAATTAGTCTTTCTGATTCCTGAGCCCTGACAGCTTTGCTGACAAGGCAGAAGAGATCTCTACATTCAGCTGCTTCATTCACAGCTACTGTTATTAATTAACCTAACATGATTTCAGTTTAAATTAACACACCAGGCACCATGGCTGAGGAATGGGCACACACACCCTTTTTTACAGCTGGAGTGAAAACAGCAGAAACCTCTTCATCTACATCAGCTAAATCCAAGACAAATCATCAATCACATCCCTAAGTGAAATGCTGTGTTATGTGGATGCTCCTGCCTATGTACTTGCTCCCACTTAGGTATCTCATTTCTGCATAAACAGGTTTTTAATCAGCAGGAGGGGAATCGATATGCTGGGTTTATAATGGCTTAGGAATGGGTATGTCACCCATCGGATAGTTTAACCATTACTTGTCACTTAGCCTATGCAACTGGATGGGCAAAACCTTAGTTGAAGTGACAGGGGTTTTTCACTACAGCCAGTGCATGAATCCTCCACAGCAAATCCATTCCCATGTTACACATGCTCTTGCAGCCTTGTTCTCCCACCGTTTCTGACTCGCGCTGTCTCACATTGCAGCTCTTGCATGTAGCCCGTTCTGGTTAGTTCAGAGAGCAGAGGCTGCGCCTGTATTTACAGGGTGCTTGCACATTATGTCCTGTCGTGCAAGGTATTGCAGAGCTGCTCCAAAACACGCTAAATCACATTCCAGCAGTGCCTGATTCCGTGACACAGATTTGGGGCAGAACTTCATGACATATTTTAACCATTTGGAGAAGGGTATTTTTTATCTCAGAAAAAAACCCACTGTTTAGATGTCACTGGAGTGTGGATGATGAATTTAGTAGGAGAGTGGGAGTCAGGAAATCTGGAGTTTTCTTCCTGCCTGACTGCTGGCTCTGTGGCCTTGGGCAAGCCCTAATCTTTCCAACTCCACTTCCCAGCCTGTAAAATAGGGGTAATACTAGTTACTTCACAGTGATGACTGCAGTAGTAATCAGTTAACAGTTTTTCTGTGGTAAAAAGACTTTGAATATTGCCCGTAGTATTTTTAAGAGGAACAATGTCCTTGTTATTCATATTGCCATTTGAGGGTAACAAGGTAAGAACAACCCCCTTACCCTGTTCATCAGGATCACTTTACAGTACTCCTCCAAGAGTCTCTGTTTGGAAAAGGGACAAATTCAGTCTGTAATCCAATTCACCTGCTTAGGGGCATCTCAGGCATCATACAGCTGCTGTGCAATATCTGAAGTGGGAACAACCCAGTTTTCATTAGAGCAGGTTTTGACTGGAAGAAAAACTGTTTTTCTAATGGCAAGCTTCATATTTTTCTCTTGCGCTTCTATTTTGTACCATTTTCTCTTCTTCTCCATTTTGATCATGAGGAAACTTCTCCTTTCTCCCTCTCAGGAAATCAAAATGAAAATCCCAAAACAGTGCAGATCGAACACCTTTGTTTAATATTTCTCATGAAAAAAAGGCTGTTTGCTGTCAGCTCTTTTCCAAGCCACCTGGCTCCTCAAGCAGATGCTGGTCGGGTAAGCTGCTGATGTCTCATGTTTCCCTATTGTCTCCAGCATTCAGCCACCATCTCTTTTCCTACATGTAGATAGAAAACTCTCCAGGGCAGGGGACATCTCAGTGTTCTCTGCTTTCTCCAGACTCCACAGATTCAGTCCCCCCTACAGTGCTAAGAAGCGATGGTAATAATAACGATGAAAAGATATGATTAAGGGAACATTAGCCCTAATACCTCACCACTGGAGCAGTGCCTGGAGGCCTCCTCCACGTACCAGCCCATACAAAGCCACCCTGGGTCTGCCTGACCCACGTGGAGCATCAGGCCCATTCCGGAGCAGGGGCAGGGGCAGTGCAGGCGTTCCCAGTCACTCTTGCTCCAGTATTTTGTACGGTGGGGTGGGAAGCTGAATCAAAGGACCCAGCCATAGTTCGGGCTCTTTAGAGGTGGCAAATATTTTCTGTCTGCAACACCACTGCTTGGCTCTGTAAGCACTAAGTAAATCTAAAATATAGCCCAAACCCTCTATAAAAGTAATGTAAACCTCCAAGATCTATAACCAGTGCTTTGCACTCTCTTATGTTCTGTTGTAGATTTTATTGCAAGGCTTCATAGAAAGCCATTTACCTACACCCACATCCTGGGTAAGACAGTGTTGTCTGACAAGGGTCTGTCTGGAGGAAACCACAGCAAAGCCATTATAACCATCGTTTTGTGGAAAACAGTCTTTCTTATTAATTCTGTAGTGTCTGGTTACTTCCACTCCCTTTCCCTGATTCCAGGCCCTCCCTGTCATTGCTCCTATGGTGCCCTTATGCACTGGCCGGGAGGCTCTAACAGAGCTTGCATCCCTCATGTAACAAGGAATGATACAGCCAAAGTCTTTGTCTAGCTTTCCCACAGAAGTCCTGACACTGGTTTCACAGTGCCACATGTATGAAAGGTCTGACACTGCAATCCTCAGCCAAAAAAAGCGACACGTTTCACATGAGTGGGTAAGCAGATCATTGCAGAGGGACTGGCTTGGAAGACAGCAAATAACTTGTTTGGAAAAGCATTGCAATGTCAGGATACGAGCCCCCTGATATGTCTCCACCAGCTGGGAAAAGGAACTCTTTTGGGGACATAAGGTAGGTATAGAAAGGTGTTCAAGCCTTTGGCTATGACCCGGCTGGTGTTACAGGGCTGTGGGCAAATGCTGTGATCCATCGGCTGCATGGTTGTAGCTGAATGGGGTTGCTGGGTTTGCACTTCTAAGAAGACACATGCATGACTTGAGTAAAAAATGGAGGCAGGAGGAGGGAGAAGCAGCTGCTGGGGCCGATGGCCACTGATCCTTTCCATGTGAGGGGGTAACCTTTGGTAACCCTGGCCCTGTGTCATGTGACAGGGCCAGGAAGTAAACCCTGGGCTCTTACCAGTGCTCCTGTGTGTTACACCTTTATTGCAGTGATGACAGGTTGATGGCTACACTGAAAGGTTCTTTTCCTTCGGGGAGCCCTGTCCAATGTTCAGCTTTATCCGTCCATAAATGCTGTCTAAGTAGTGTAGGGTCACTGGGAAAGGCTCACACTCCCCCTCCAGCCCCCCTACCTAAAGACTGCGGCTGGGAAAGGGGCCCCTCACCTGCCTGTCAAAAGCCACTAACTCACTGTCACCATGGCCGGCTTTCTCCTCCCTGGAAGTGGAGAGAACTTACCTCCGTGGAAGCCTTGCAGAAGGATCCTCCTTCCCTCTCTCCCTTTCCCATCCCACCCCATCTCATCCTAACTCAGTGTGCCAAAATACCAATCAATCCCCATGTGCTTTTCTTGGATCTCGGGAGATAATATGGCAAAGATGCTCTCATTTTAGATGTCTCCTCTGGCAGGCTGGAGAATACGATAGCAGTTCCTCTCCTTAACAGTTTCACTTCTCCACTTTCCTTTCTGACAATGACATTATTAAGGGCTCTTAATGCACTGCAGTGTTTCTATAAACACAGGGCTGCTGCAGGGGTATTGGAAAAAAAAGGAACCAGGAGTTAACTAAAAGGAAAAAATTAACTAGGAAGGATGCTAATCACAATTTGTGAGGTCACAATTTTTGAATACTATTGTTCTTTCTTTTATTCCACCCTTCACACTGCCTAGCTCTCTTTTAATTACCACTCACGGGAAAGGTAAGCTGACCGGTTTGATAATTCTCAGCACCACAACAAGTGGTAGGAACGAGTTTAAACTGGAGATTCTAAAAGCTTTCTCTTTGCATAAGACGAATTTATAGCTTGGAAACTAAATATTTGTTCAAAGAACTTTTGGAGGTGTTTGAGCACACAGGAGAGATGAAATGGCAGATTAAATATTTCATTTACATGCGATATGCATGGCATTAAGTCCTATCTTAATTCTTCACCTGTTTTCTGAAATCCTTTGACAAACACAGGACATTTCACCTCCCCGTGGTTATTTGGAGTGGCTTTCAGGCTCATTTAATTATTTTGTGTTCCTGTGTGGAAGTATCCTGGGAGGGGAGCAGACTCCAGTCCCTAAGGGGAGTGATGCAGGCTGCAGGCGGGCTGGTTCCTCCTTTGGCAGACATTTCCAATGTGCTGCTGCTGAATAAGGATGGGGCTTTGCCCAGGAAACCAGATTTGGCTCCAGTGGGCATGCAGATGCTCCGGGGATGAGCTTCATAGGAATGGCTATAAATAGAATAAACAAGCAAATGGTGTTTCTTGCCATAGGAACCCTGAGAAGTTTCTCTGGGTGGAATGGGGTCTGGAGATTTTTGGGACTTCTTTGGGTGTTTAGTGCAGATTTTACTTCTGCACAGCAAGCCGTGTGACACGGGCTTTATCAGAGCCATTTCCACGTGTGGGGGCTTTTTTTCTTGTAACTCACTGAGCTATCACAGAACCATGATCCACAGCTTACTCAACCAAAGCTTTCCCATGCTCTAATTCCTACAAACCGACCCATCTTGCTATGCATAAATCTGAAAGTCTGCACAACTGTGTGGCCGAGCTCCCTCGTGTACGCACACTTGCACACACACACACACACACACACACTCTGCTCTTTCTACTCACTAGCACAAATACAGAAGAGCTCTTCTGTGCTGACGATGATCTGGTAATCACATGCAGTCTGCTTTCGAAAGAAGTACACATATTTATCCTTAGGTTCAGGGTAGAAAGTAGATGTAAACATGCAAATTTGTATTCCATCCATAGTTTACTAGAACAAATGGTATTCTTTCCTTGTACTTCTAATAGAGAAGATTAAAACAGTACCAAATGTGAGCATTAGTGGCTTTGGAAAGGGGTTTTATTCTTTATGCCCTAAATGCCTAAACTTAATATTTTGAGGTGGCACACAAGCTGTGATCATAAAATGGGTTTTACTGGGAAGCCATGTTTACTTCTTGTTTATCAGACTTATTTTAATTCATTCTGGGTAGGTTCCAAGCGCTGTGTTAGAGATTAAAGGCAACTGCGCACCCCAATTAGCAGCCAGCCCTTTCTAAGTAAAAATATTTCTGAGGGGTGAGATGAAAGTGGAATAATTTCTGTTCATTAACAGTAGAGAGCTGAGGCGGGTTGTTTTTCACTAAACGGCTATAGAGAGAGGATTTTGAGCCTCTCAAGATTTAAAACGAGTGACCACGTAAAAGTGAAACCCAGTGGAAAAATACCCCTCCAGGAATCGCTTTCGATAGAGCACACGAGCTCTGCAGTAAAAAGCACACTGGCTAGTAAAACGTCGGGGCTGTGCAGGGCTCCAAGCTCTCCAGCAGAAAAATCCAGCTCTGGGGCACCAATCTCTACATCTTTCATGCAAAACTTTTCAACTGAAGCCGCGGTGGAGGCCATAAAAACTTTTGCTTCCCTTTAACCGAGGCAGCAGAAAATTCACGCCCTTCTAAGGGGACAGTCAGCTGCGGGCCTGCACAGATTGCGTTCAAAAGGGCTTTGCCATTTCTTTCCGAATATGACTCCGTTGTGCGAGTGTAAATCCTGCCTTGTGCACGCAGTGAGCAAGAGAAGTTTTTCCCTTCGGAGTAATATGGAGTTTATCAACTAAAAATTGAGCAAATAAACCTTGAAGCTTTATTTCAGGGCCGTATTTTATACCTGAAAGACTTGTTTTAATTTTCACATTTTCACAGAGGCCTATAAATCTTACTTTGCACCCGCTTAACCTTCTAGAAAGAAAAAAAAAAAAGAAAAGAAAAAAAAGGAAAAAAGGGAGGGAAAGGGTGGGGAAGGGTGGGGAGGGGAAAAAGAAAAAAAGGGGGAAAAAAGGCAAAATGGAGCAGCGGCAATGGGCCGGGCAGAGCCCCTTGCTGCTGCCCGTGCTCCCAGCGGGCGCGGAATGGGCGCTGCCGGGCGCGGCGCGGTGCCCACGGGCTTCCTCCCCACCCGCGGCTCCCCCCTTGCCAGGCGGCTGTTAGCAAAGCTCTCCCCGGTGCCTCGGCCTTGGCCGTCCGGTCCTCCCTCCGCCACCCCGGGGTAAATCTCCGGCGCCTCCTATTAACTTCCTAATGAGCAGACAGCCGGAGAAGGCGACACCCCCACCCGGGTGACCCCCACCCTGCCCGGGATCCCGGCGGGGACCCCAGGGACCGATTTCTTTACCGTCATTGTTTTGATCTAGGCAACGCTCACTTGCCGAGAAACTTCGGGCGTCTCGGCTGCGCCCTGTTTGGAAATACCTTTGCAAATACCCCATCTGCCCCTCGCTTCGGCCGAAGGTAGCACCTCTTCGAGTCGGAAGAGAGGGAGCTCAGCCCCTGCCTGTTACTGAAAGCGGCGAAGGACCTTGGGAGGAGGGGGCGGGTGGGGAAGGGAAAAGGGGAGGGGGAGCAGAGCTGGGGGAGCCGCCGGCCGGCGCTGATCCCGCATCCACTTGGTGGGGAGGAAACGGTGCCGGTGGGTGCCGCCGTCCCCGCACCACCCGCTGCCGGGCGGCCGGGTACCACGCGGGATTGCGGGCTCGGAGGAGCCTGCGAACGCAGGTTTATCTCCGGCTGGTCGGGGCGGTTCTTCCTTCTGACAGCCGAGGGGAGAGGACAGGGGTGCAGGCTGATTTCTGGGCGGAAAGCCTCGCTTTGTAGCGCCGTAGCGGCAGCACTGCCTTGGAAAGGCTTCTTCGCAAAAACATCTTTTCAAACGCGCGCACTCCCCGCCATCTACAAACACGGCTGTGGGCGCGTTGGCTCGTACACGTGAGAGCCAGAAGACGCACATCTCTCCCTCCTCTAAGTGACCCTTCCTGCTACTGGATTTCCCTTCTTCAATTTGCCTTTCTTCTTGACATGTCGGGCTCTGCCTTTAAACACCAGCCGGGAAAGCGTTTCTGGGGGCGATCTTTGCGGGCGTCCAATTTATCCATCTGCAGTAGCCCTTGCCCTCTGCACTGAAAATAGCATAATGTAGTAATTGCAGAGCTGTGCCTTCAGCCCAAATCCGAGCCCAGAGCGCAGCCCTCATCCTGGTCCCCGTTCCAGCTGCCCCGTGAATCGGGCGTTTGTGTTAACCGGCGTGAGTACGAGGTACCGCGGGCTGAACAAAAGAGTCCATCCGTTCTTGACGGCGTGACACTGGTGGAAGCAGCCAAAACGGTCCCCTGTGGGCTCGCTGGCTGCTTGCATGAAGGGCAAACTGCCCGCCGGAGCAAGTCGCCTTGGCCGGGAAAGGGACACTGCAGAGGGGCGGGGAGGATGGGCAAGGGACACAGGGGTCGCGCGTGGGACGCCGCGGAGCAGTGATGCCACCGCTCATTGTGGGTGCGCACTCACACAGACACACATAGATACACACAGGCACACACAAGCGCAGATGCTCCGCGCTGCCGTGCCCGCTCCCAAGACCCACGCGAGGGTTATCCCCGTGATCGGCCCGTGGGGCTGTCCATCGCCACCCCACGCCGGTGCTCAGCGGGATGGGTGCACCTCGCTGCCCACCCGGCTTCACCCTGCCCTGCTTCCCCAGCTCAAGGAAGCAGCTGAAGTAGGTCCTTGAGTCGCTTTCTTTTTTTCTTCTTTTTCCTTTTTTTTTTTTTTTTTTTTTTTTTGTGAGGGGGGAGCAAGCTGTCCCACCACCCAATCCAGCTAGGATAGAAACTAGCCAGTACACAAACATGCATTTCTCCCCGGGGTGTTGGGATGGAGAAGAAATGTTTGGCTCTGATATTTTCCGAGCTAGTTCCTCTTCCAATACTCTGTCCGTGATGGTGTGATCCGTCTGACCCTGCTATAGAGAAAATAACGCTAAATTGCTTCTCTTTTCATAGCTTTTCGAGCATCTCTCGTTCTTGCAGATTACACGACCGGCTGCTGGGGGGAAAAAAAATCGCAAGACTGTGAAAGGAATAAAACTCTAAGTCCATAAAGATGAAATGTAACGAGTATGTTGAATACATAACGCTGCTATATAACAGTTTCAATTAGTTGAGTAAGTCCTCTGTAACGTCTTGTAAAGGTGTAAGGACACGTTTACAGTATAAGCAACATAATGTTCTCAACTGTACAAGTTAATTATTTCCAGATTTATTTTTTTTTTTAGAAGTGAGTTTCACAAGTAAAGGCTCTGTCCGGGTATAAAACAACTGATGTATTTTTCCAACATTAAACATCTTGAGTTCATAATTAGAAGCGGAGGAGAGGGCGGACAGTTAAATGATTTGACTCGCGGATTTTAGGGGAGGGGGGGCGGAATAAAAACCAACAACCTTTTGTCTTTCGAGGAGCCGGGATTATGGCGACCACGTCTCCTTCGCTCAGATTTATCTCCGCTCAGCAGCCACGGGGCACAGGGCTGGCACCGGCGGCTGCGTGCAGCCAGCGGCCGGGAGGGAGCGGGGAGCAGAGCTTTTCCCTCCGACAATTGACGCAATCCCGAGAAATTTTTGCGAAGATGCTTATTTCTCACCCAACGCCTCTAAACTTCTTGAAGCGAGGAGAGCAAAGTCCCAGGCGCGTCGCAAGGTCCGTGCACGGCCCCCGCGCTCTGCCCCTGCAGCGTGACCCCTCTCCGCTCCCCCCCTCCCCCCCCCCGCCCCTTTGCTCCCACGGGGAGCCGTGGGGAGCGTGGCACCTTCCATCGTCCGTGGGGCTGGGACAGACCCCAGGAGGAAAGTGTCGATGCTCTTTTCGGTTCCCTCCTGCCGTGCCTCCGGGGCTGACTGTCCGGTCACTCTCTTGCTTTTTTTATGCTGTAAAGTTTGCGAGTGCTTTGTTGCCGAGGAACTGAACCTGCCCCCACTCCCGAGTGGAGCCGAAATCTCCCCCCTTCCCCCGTGAGACTGCGCTGCCTACCTGGACCCGTCTATTTCTAACCGCTCCCTCCAAACGGGCTGCCCGAGCCCGCCTCCCTCCTGCCAGTTCCCCTTAAAATTTATCTCGTATTTAATCACATTTTAATTTTCTTCGGAGCGGGTGTAAAGTCTCAGTGGGTCAAAGCGGAGATGAAAAGGAATAAAAAAGAAGGATGGGATTTCCCATGCTTAAGGCCTTTCCTATAACTGAGTCCAGGACCTAAAACTCCATGCGGAAGGCTTGGCTTTAGCTCCCTGCGCTCCACAGTTTCCAAGACAAGCACAAGCCGAGGCTGAGCAGGGATCCATTGGTAAAAAAAATCAACGCAAAATTGAGTTGTCACTAATTTTGATTGGCAATAAAAAGGCCCACAAATCCCCCTCTCTTGTACGTGTTAACCTAAAGTTGTCTGATTTAAACCCAGGTGCTAGCGGCAGAGCAAATAAAGACTTCCAGATTTCTCTTAAACGTACTTACATTATTTGTGAGGGCTTTTTGTTCGTGAGGAGCCAAGCTCACTTTGGGCTTATAGGGGGTGCTCGCACTGCACCGGGACCAGAGAGACAGTCTGTAGAGGATAATTTTTTTTTCTTTTTTCTTAAAGCAATCAACTACAGCGTAACTTTTCGCAGGAACAGAGTCCTCATGAGGAAACACTCAGACGTTCAGAATCGTTATCCACGCTCAAAAGGAAACCTTGGAAATATTAATTTTTTTAATTTTATATGCATTTTATATATGTACGCACGCCCATACGCATAAGAAAACTTGTCTAGATTCCTAGATCATTATACACACATATCCCTGGAGAGGCGGAGAGGTGCTCAACAGCGAGGAACGTTTTCCCAGTCCTGTAGGAAGTCTGTAGGTACCTGACAGAACTAGAATCCCGGGAGCCTTGGGTTTGATTTTCTCTTTTTTTCTTCTTTTTTTTTTTTTTCTTAAATTTTAAAATAAGGTAACAGAAGCGATGAGTTTCTAATCTCTGTACGTAAAACCATGTTTGCGCTTCTAAGGGTGAGAAGATTGGGAACGTCTCTCTGACCTGCGACTGGGATCGTATATTGTTCTAAGGTAGAAATGTCAAAGTAAAGTCATTTACCACCTGGATGTCCTTGACTCGGGATGATTAAAGTTTAATCCGAGGTGTGTGCACAGCTTTACCATGTTATTTAAACACATCAAAGGTCACAAAAGGATTCCAATCGCATGAGTCGCACACCAGAGAGCTTTCTCCGTGGATAAATCCGTATTTTATTCTAGCCTAAGCTCCAGAACGCTCTTTAAAGAAAAAGGAAACAAGGTGTAGGGAGAAGCCGGGATGGTATGGGAGGAAAGGGATTCAATTTCTCAAGGGGGTGGCAGACTTCAAAGAGGCTGGAGGGTCGGGCTCTCGGGGGTACGCCCGGGGAAGAACAGAGCCTTCAATTATCGTTAGCTGTGCAGACATCTAGTGGGGAACCCTCGTCATTGCACCCCGACCTCCTCCGCCCCGCGGGAAAGCGCTTACCCCGGCTTCTCGGACGCACCGCTCCCCTCCTCTCCTCCGGCCTCCGCGGAGCCCCGCCGCGCCGCCCCCGCCGAGCCGGGAGCGGGGGTGGCGGGGCCCAGCGGCGCGGCCTCCGCTCACCCCCATTGGAGGCTCCCGGTGCCAGCCCGGTGCCAGCCCGGGTCCTGCCCGGCGAGACCGGCCCCCGGCCGGCTTCGGCCCCCGCACCGGTGACCCCGCAGCCCGCCGAGCTGCTCCGCCCGGTGCCTCGCTGCATTTGCCACCGGCGGTGCTTGAAACCCAGGCAAGGATATCGCCCCCCCCGCCCCCCTCCCCCCGCAGCCTCCGGGGCTCTGTTTACCCTCCCAAATACCTGATGGTTATCGCTAGCAGGGGACGGGAGCCGGCCCCGGCGCCCGGCGGAGCCACCCGAGCGAGCCGGGACAGCCGGGGCGCTGCCAGCCGCCGCTGCCGGCGGGACGGCGGACATCCGAGCTTATCCCAACCCCTTTCTGCTCCTTTCTGTGTTAGACATCTCGGCAGGGGTAGGCAGGGAAGTCGGGAAGGGGGGCTGGCTAAACCACACGGGAGAACTCGGCTCCAGGCGTCCCCGGTGCCGTGGCAGAAATTCCTGTCTTCGTTTACCCCGCGGGTTTTGGGGAGAGGACGGAGCATCCGGGGAAGGCGGGAGAGGAGGGGGAGGTGCTGACCTTGAGCTTTGAAGCACGTGCTGGCACCGGAGCGACCGACCCTGCCGTGACGGGGGGTCCCCGGCTGTCCCCTTCTAACAGGTGGCTTCCCCTCGGGCACGGGAGGCGTTTCCACGCTGCAGCGGAACCCGGTGCCAGGACTGCTCCTGTTTTGTGGAGAGCTGGGGGAGGCGGGTGGATGTTTTCTAAATTGGGTAGTCTCCTCCTGTCCCACCATTCTTCTTTTTCCACCGAATTCGGATCACTTCCAGCTTCTTAGCTGGTACCTCATCGTGTGGCAACTGAGGTGTGGGAAGCCCTCTCACCTGCCCAAATAGTGAGGGCGCGGAGCGGGAGCCCCGGAGATATCCTCTGCCTTGTGAAGGCTCTAACCGCTGCTCTTCCAGCCTACAAGTTTTTCTCTGGGTTCCTTTTTCCTGGGCGGGATTTTCCTCGTCGTTTTGTTCCTTCAGTGATTTCTACAGAGGCCACATTTTGATTTCCACCCTAGGTATCAGAAATCTCTTCAGATCCTAAAGAGGCATCAGCTTGTTTTCTTTCCTCCCCTCTCCCTTCTCCCTAAAGTTGCCGGTCACCTGCCGTTCCCAAAGACTTTCCTGGCTTGCAGGGATGCTCCTCAACTCGGAAAGCAAAACCGTCCCTTTAGCTACCCTGAAAGGGGAAGAGACCTCTTGCTATGAGCGCACAGGTTGGAATTATTAGGCTGTAAATTTCGTACCGTGATAACAGCTTCAGCTGTGTTGTTCAATACTAAAGTTTTTGGCAATAGCATCACTTGGGTTTTTTACTTCCTCTAACCCCCGCCAGAGACCTACATTCCCCTCTCGCAGATTTCTGAGAAAATCTTTCATGTTTTGTTTTAATATCGCATATATACGTTTCAGGTTTCTTAGCTGGTATACAAATGAGAACGGACATATGGCAGGAACATTTGATGTTTGCAAAGGGGCAGAAGATACTTGCTAACCGATTTCCGCTGTGGAGTTATATGGGATTCTCTTTTTATATATAGTCGACTTTTATGGCAGCCGGGATATTCTTGCTCACAGTTTTTAAGGGGTCGATCCTGTGGTTATAGTTTAAAAAGTAGTGCAATCCATCACACACGCAACCCCCCGATAAATGCAACTTAATCTTAATTCTCTGACTGGGGTAGTTGTATACATACTGTCGTCTTCCCAGCTAAAGTGGATTTGTTGGTTTGTTTGGGGTTTTTTTTCCCTTTCGCCGTGGTCTTGCCATCCTACCGAAGATGAGATCTTGATTGAAAGCTAATTATGAAATGCCAATTCCTCGATGAGCTTGGTAGTGTCCAAACTTCCTAGGAACCTCAGCACAAACTTCTGACCTCTCTTTTAGTGACCCCCCAGGGCAGTCACAGGTCCGGAACCCCCCTCCCTCCCGCTAAAATTAATAGGTCAGACAAGCTCCCTCTCCTTTATTTGCCAAATATTTACATGACCCGCAGTGGTGATGACGTGCCTGTTCGTGCCTTCATCACCTCATAGCGGAATTATTCCTTGTGGGTAAGACTTCCTGAGGGGTTGCGGGAGCGGAGTGGTCCTCCAGCAGCAGGTGGGCTGCCGGGCCGGGGCGTCGGGCCGGGCCCCGGCTCCTCTGGTGGCTCCCCCCAGCCCCGCTGGGGCAGCCGCCTTTCCCCTACCCCTCTGCCCTGACCCGCTCAACCTGGCCAGCTTCGCATGGCTGCGCACAGGGGTTCCAGACCCGAACAGCCCGCTGGGCTTCTCCAGGTAGAGTCCCGGGGCTGAGAATTGGTGACCTGAGGACCGGGAGAACCGGCATCCGGCGGATGCGGATACCTCTACCGAGCAAAGGCACGCCAGCCTCCGCGCTTCCTTTGCAGAACGACCTACGAGATGCAGCTTTATGTTACATCCAGTTGTTTTGTTGTTGTTGGTTTGGTTTTTCTTCTTTTATTTGTTTCTTTTTAGGGGGGCGGGGTGGCAGCGGGCTGCGCTGGGAGATGACAGATGATTTGACATAGTCCCCGCACTCGGCAAGAGAAATTGTAAAGAAATATGGTCTTGTGAAAGTGGATGACAATTGGTAATTACTGGCAGGCAGCGAGTATCTTCCCCACAATGGGAAGGAAGCGGCTCCAAGCAAGGATTTTCGCTCGCTGGCACCAGGGCAGCCGCATCTGCAGGAAAAGCGGCCTCGGGTTGCGTGCGAGGGGACGGGGGAGCTCCTTCCTTTCGGCATGGGCGCTAGAAGAGCAGGGGGGCACGCCTGAGCAGAGACCAACCTTTATTGTTTCGCCCCCTCGCTATTTTGCCTGTCAGAGGGGTTGCTATGAAACCACTCCCTTTTCTCCCTGCCGTTATTGGCCTAAATATATTTTGGCTCCCGGGACTTTGCGAATTGTCTTCAGAGCGTGGGAACCTTGGCGTGCGCCCTCAGCTCCCTGCCAGCCCCTTGGCACCAGCCTGGCTCCTGCTCCCCGGGTATCTCGCAGAAGGCTCCCGACGCTGCCCCGGGATTGCTTTTTTGCTGGGCTGAGGCTGTCCCCCACCCCTCTGGCACTGGAGGCGATGGGGGAGTCTGTGCCCCCGCACCCACTCCCGCGCGTGGGTGGTGGGGGCAGAGGGTGGTAATGCCGGGCGGTCCCGGAGGTTCGGGCGAGCGCCAGCCACCAGGACATCAGCCCGGTGTGCTCAGGCCGATGAAGTCCATACTCCAGGCGAGAAGACTTGGCCAAATACTGTCACGGGCAGATGGGAGCTGCTGGGGTGGGCTGTGCGTGGCGGGGTCATTAGGGACCCGCTCCGCTCCCGCCTTTTCCTGACGAACCACGAGTCTCAAAAAAACGCAGCGCTTCAAGCTGATTCCCGAGTAAATAACATCTTGGAAGTCAGCTGTCGCGTATGCAAGGATGGGATTTAGCCTTCGACGGGGCCACATATGTAACTGCTTATCTAAAGAAGACATAAAATACAATAAGCTTTGGAAAAATTCATGATTCAGCAAAAATAAAGGGAGTAATATGCTTACCCAGAGATGCAAGTTATCAGCTAGTCTGCATTTGGCCGGTGTTATGTTTAAAGGAAAATACTGTATAATTCCTATTTAGAGAGTGTGTTCACGGTATGGATAGAAGGACATTAGTTCCATCTAACATGAAGAGTAGCAAATGTCTCTTGTTATTAAAGACAGCACGTATTATATATACCTGAGAAATGTACTCTAGGCGCTAGAAAGCATTTTCTAGACCCCGGGTTTACTGGGTTTACCGAATAAACTTTTAACAGAAATGCGTGTGCTTGGCGAAATGTAAAGCTAATTGGAGAACGCGGGATCATATCACGGTATCGAGTAGCTTTCTGCCGGGAGGCGGGTGGTACCGGGAGCACCCACGACACGGACGGAGGGCATTTAAGCATCTCTGGGGACTCAGCCGAAGCCAGCTGGCTCTTCCCGCCCGAAGCTGATCGCAGAGCCGTGCAGATGGCGCGTTATTCCTTGTGGAGCGGGTCCCCAGGGCTGTCCCTGGGGGGTCCCACCCACGTGAGAAGGCAGCTCTCGCCAAGCCGGAGGTGGGACGCGCCTGGGCGGTGAGGGAGAACGGATGGGAACCCCATCCTGGGGCCAAGGGGTGCCCCACTCCCCGCCTCGCTCCAGCACGACCCTCGGGGGAGGGATGAGGGTGAGGCGTGGCAAGGCGAGAGGCACGTGTGTGGTCACACGCACCCCCACCAGCCCGGGCGAGGGGACGCGGGATTCGCTTCGGGTGTGAGCGCCTGCTGCCCCGCGTGGGTGCGCGCTTCCCCACGGCGCCCGCACCCGCGGGACAGAGCGCGCCAGGGCGGCGGATGAAATGGGTCAAGGGAAGAAGAAAACAAACCCGCCCGGGAGCCTGGCGGCCCCGGGGCGCAGGGGGCGGCCGGGCGGGCAGGGCCAGCCCCGCCGGGCACCGCGCCGCGCCAGCCCCGCAGCCGCCCGGCCTGCGGGAGGAGCCGGTGGGGCGTGCGGCAGCGCTCACGGGGGCTCTCCGTGGCCAGCCCTGTCCCCCGCCCCCCCACCTTCAACAGAGTTGCAGGGGTTTGCCAGGCGCAGCGTGTTGGGGCTTGGGGGCTTTGGGGTTGGTTTTTTTTCCCGCTCCGCGGGGAAGATCTCCACTCGTGGCTCAGGTAACTTCCAGCTAGAGCCACCCGCCCCCCCCGTCCATGCGGTGAGTCCCCACGTCTCTTAAGGTATTTCTTAAGCCAGCCGCGATTAGAGCCCCGGCTGTGTACAGTCTCATCTAAGCAAAGGACTGGAAAAGTGAGGGAAAAGAGCTGTTAGACAGACCCAGACATTAGAGATAAACTGCCTCCGTCGAGTCAATGTTTTAATCACTAAAACCACTTCTGAAAAGGGAACCAAAAAACCCTCTTGGAGAATGTACTCAAACAGCTGTCTTCCAGTAAAGGCAAACATGTCCAATGTTTCCTGTATGATTTTTTCCCCCCACCCTCTCCCCCTTCTTTCTCTAGATAGTGTGCACAGGCGTCTTTAGCACTGAGAGCCCTATTGTTTCCCTAGGTGAAGATACAGCTTGGGGGAGGAGAGTGGGGGGATAATTAAAAAAAAAAAAAAAAAAAAGACCCTGCAACTTCTTGCAGAGAGAAGCAACGTCCACTCCTGCCCCTGAGCCCTCCTGGTCGGACGCTGTGTAAATGTCACGCTATTACAGGAAAGTTATGGTGAGAAGGGCTTTGTGGAAAGGCTTTCTCTCGCATTGTAAAGGAAAGAGCGGCTTCGGCTTCTCTCCGACAGTTTTTCAAAGGGAAATAAAACAGCACAAAGTGGGCCTGAAGCTCAGGAAGAACTTTTTTTTTTTTTCTTCCCCTAATGAAAAAGGTGGAGGGATAAGTTTAATTGTAATCAGGCTGCAACAATACACCATGTGATCATGTGGTAGCAATTATTACAAGCTCCCAGCAGAAATAGAGAGGATATGCCATTGCAGCTCACTGTACCCTGCCTCTATTTGCTTCTTCTTTTCTTTTTTTTTTCCCTAAAAAAATTGTGACCTATTGGTAGATAAGGCAAGAAATGAATTTACCCTTAAAACGCTAAATCCTGAAAATCGGAGGATAAGCCCAGCAAACTCAAGGAAGATTAACTTGAGTATCGTTTTCTTATCTGTTGCTACTACGCGTTCATACTAGAACATTTTTAGCTGGAAGATGTAACCGACCTGATAAACTACCGCAGTGTACATCTGCGCGGCCAGCCTGGCCTCCTCACTTATCACAATTTACTAAGAGTAAAATAAAAAAGGTTCTCGACTCCCTTTGTGCGAGGGAACAGAGCTGATTGCGAAGAAACCCGCCTCGGTTTGCATGGCAAATTTAATTGAAATTGTAGGGGGGGACTTTATCACTGCATTCAGGCAGCCTGCGGCTGACGGGGAGCCTGCAAGGGCTTCTCGTCATCGCTGCATTTACACGACAGTTGAAGTAAAATATTTTCTGCTGACTACCAACACGTAACGCCAGACTTCGGTTGCTTTCGCCCGCCAAATATAAACAGAAAGCTATCTCACCTCCCCTGGAAATACACTTGTGAAAATATTACGGGGAAAAAATGTAAAACAAAACAAAACAAAAAATCAGAAAAGAGACCTTGTCCATGAGACAGAGATCAGGATCATTCCCATTTTCACTTTAATTACGTGAAATACCTCCAGCGTGTTTTCTAGAGCTGAAACAGGAAAAAACCCAACTGAACAACACGGAGTGAAGTGATCTTCTGAGATCTCGCTCCATAAAGATTAATCCATGTTTTACGCTTCGGGTGAAAGCAATTACATTATTTTCGAGCACACCTTATTTATTTATAGGAGGTGGCAGTTTCAAAGTTTGGGTGGACGGAAATAGGTAGGTCCGTATCTAGGGCGCGCCTGAGGATTTTTGGGACGCCTTTTATAGCCGAGAGAAATGCAGCATTAAGCTCTTCGCAAACCTTCTCGGACTTCTGCATTTACTTTTACAAATTCTTCTTATTTTGTAATTATCTCAGCCCCCCCCAGCACGCAGTGGGAGGGAGAGAGTTAAGATGTTCTGCGAACCCCGCTCGTAAAGCTGCTTACTTCCATTAGAAACACATGAATATCCTGAAATACAAAGTGTCTTTAAAACGGACTCAGGAATGTTTATCTCAATCCCTGATGCTTTAGAAATTGTGGAAGAAAACAGCGGTAACAGCACCGCGCCAAATTAACCTTCTGTCAGGTAAATTTAATTTGCTCATGAAAATCAAACTCGATTAAGGCTCTTGCCCCCACTATCACTTTACTCCCGCGTCTTCCAAGGCTCCTGGGCTCTGCAGGACGGAGATTATTAGTAGTAACTAAGATCACCCTCTAGCCCCTCCATTATCAGCAAAGATCTTTTAGCGGGTTTAGAGGGATTTAACTCCGTGACAAAAAGATATTTTCAACAATCAGCCACGATTTTTTTCTTTTTTTTTTTTTTTTTGGTCCCCATTCATGTTCATTAATTAGATTTAAGCAGTGGATGGAAAAGTAAGAGTGGATTTCCTTGGGCGACAGTTTTTCTTCTGTATTCGTACGACTGTGATTATCCTACAAGCAGAGTTCCCCTCAGCCGGGCATTCCGGCGGCAGGGCTCCGGAGGGTGCAGGGCTGTGTTATCACAGAAAGGCTGGCTTGGGGGGGGGGGGGGGAAGCATTCTGGATACTCTGCCGACAAACTCCGATTTGCAAACCCTAACATTCAGCTGAAAGGACGTTTGATTTCTGCAAGAAAAGCGGTATTTTAAGGCCTCTTCAGGAAAACGAGTCACCGTGTTCCTATCACATAGGGGGACTTACAAATAGTTTATATTTTCTCGTTTAAGGCCACAAATCCTGCAGTCCTCACTGTGGCAAGGCTGCCCTCGGCTTCATGGAGTCAGGAGCACGCAGTGGCTTAGTTCAAAGCGCTTGTAAGAACCAAATTCTGCCCTTGCTTACACCTGCGAAGTGGGTTAAATGCGTCTGACCGCACTCAGCGCAGCCAAGGAAAGAAAATGCCACTAAAGATTTTTTGCGTAAGACCTGAGGTGGGCACGGCCGTGCACTGCGAGGGGTGACTGCCGCCGAATAGGAAAATCAGTTAGAAATTGCCTGGCTCTGAAAGGATTCAGCACCTTTTAAAATCCTCCTACTGATCATGGTTGTTCATCCTTCTTCTCCCTGAGGAATTAATACTCGTTTTAGAGGAAACGATTTAACAGATGTACTTCTCTCCAAGATGTTTTACACGCTATATAAATGCAAAGCAGTTCGGAGGTTTGCATCAAATCTCCTGGAAAATGCTGAGGCTCTACCATATGTTTGTATTTGCTGTATCCTATCTTTATTTCGCACGAAAAAGACAAAAAAAAAAAAAAAAAAAGCTTTGATTGGTCTGTCGGTTGCGTGCATGGAAGCATTCAATTATCAAGTTAATTTTCCAAAATGAAGCGTTTGTGAACAGTGGCTTCGAGTAAACTCTTTGTCAGTTTTGGTTAATTTATCCAGCGCATCCCAAGCCTTAAGCTGCGAAAAATAAAAGCTCTTCCACAATTGGTAGGGAATGGTATATGTTCAAGGGGGGGGGATAAGGCTCGGGCATATTTTTATCCCTGGTGTTCATTACAGGGTCCATGATTTTCGAAGAACATCTGTTCTGCTCGATGCCTTCAGCCCTCACGGTGCCTTCCTAATATTTAATGGCAGATACCCATTAAGGCAGGAAGGAATTATAGCTGGGGAATGAAAACTGGGTACCGGGAGGGGGGGAAATCTAAAATAGTTGATGAGGTTTTTCTCCTCTCTCGGTGTCAATAATTTATTAAAAGTCAGTCAAATTCGGAGAGCAAAACAAAGGCGTAGAGCCCCGTCTCCGATAATAACTGCTTTTCTTCTGGGGCTGCACCCGCACCCTGCAGATGCCATTTTGCCTATTTCGAGGAAACGGCCCCGTTCCCTGAGTCCCACCCACGTCACGGCAGACAGGGGAAGGGGACAGTTGTATCACTGCTCTTACCGGCAGTGAAAAGCACGGCCCTCTTCCCTAATGACTACATAGAGCTCTGGGGCGAGGGAGAGGTGCAGAGAAGGGAGAAAGAGCTCTTTAATCTCATCTCCCTTCTCCCGTTCGCACACAGGGCTGGAACAGCCCCAAGTGGGTAAACAAAACAAAACAAAACAAAAAAAAAGGAAACAACCACCAAAACTCAGCAGACCGGATGCCCCCCCATCCCCTTTCGTCGCCCCCCCATCCCCCCCACCCCTCCACCACTCGCACAGTTTGCACGGGGGCTGAAAGCTACGGTTTCACATGGCTTCTCCCTCCTTAAGGAAAGGGGCTTGAAAAGTAGAGGCAGATAAGCGAGAAACCCTCCGCGGCTGAGGGAGAGGAGAGTTTGGAGAGGGGGGGCGGGCTGGGAAGGGGGGGAGAGCTGGGGAGATTAGTGTTCTCATGGCTACCCGCTTTTTAACAAATCAGACCGATCTTCGGGCTGTGAATGACAGTTCTCACATTGGCTAGACTGCAACTTTCAACTTGACCTTGGCCTCTAGCCGTGTCTAACCCGTATGTAAAACAGCACTGCCCCATAGCGCTGCCTTCCCTCCCCCCTTCCCCCCCCTTCCCCAGTCCCTCGCCCCCCGCCCCCCTGCAACTCAATTTTCAGAAGCAGCCTCGAGAAACCAGAGGGAAACGAACCGACCCAATTCATGCCAGTCGAGCAATGTTTGGCCCGCGGAATCCACAGGTTTCCAAACTGGAGCCTGAAAGAAAAGGAAAAATATGCGGGGAATAAATATTTGCTTTTGGCCATGAGGAAGAATGCGGAAAAGAGTTTGCGAAGTCAAAATGGGAACTCTTTATTGGCTACAGTGAAGGGAAAAAAGCGGCCAAATTAGCAGGGGAATGACAGCGACTTCAGGTATCCCAACCCATCGCACGGAAAAAGCACCTTGAAAAAAAAAAATAATCCGTGGGCGCCAAAGGGGCTATTTCTCAGGCAAGGAAAAGCCTGCTCGGTAACAATGTACGTCCCGGGACTGCTCTGCGCTTGTAGCCATGCGGGCAAAACAATGCTACAACGTCAATGGGAAGCACAATAGGATAATAAATACGCCGAGCTGTCAGGCGCAAAACAAAGCAACATGCAATTGCAAAAAGAAAAAGACTAAAAAAAAAAAATTAGTTTTCAGGATGGGAGTATTTGAGGCTGTTTTGTCCACACGCGTGAGGGCTGAGAGCTGTTAACGAGGAAGATGAACGCTGCTCTAGGTCAAGTTTATTGATAGCTGGGTGATGGAGCGTTGCGAGTTCAAGGTTGTGCGCGAATAACCTAATGCCGGGGGGAAACGCATCCGCGCCGGTGGGAGGTGCGGGGAATATTAAAAATCGAAATGATTTCTCCCTATGAAAAATTCTAACGCGTATCATGAAAAGGTAATGCAATTGGGTTTTTTTTCTAGCTTTCGCTTGAAGAGAGGCAAGACTTTTACACACACACACACACACACAAAAAAAAAAAAAAAAAAAGATTTTTCAGCTTTTATTAGCATTTTTTCCCGGCACAAAAAAGCACCGTGTGTCCATGAGCACGCTATGCAAGCTGACGTGATATTTTACAGCCAAAAAAGACTCAAGCTGAATGGTAGGCCCCGGGTTTTATTATTACAGCAACAAATAATACAGCGGAATCCCGAGGGAGACCCAGTTAACCCTCCCGCTCCCCGAGCTCATCCTAAAAGATAAGAATAAATAAAATCGGGATTTCCTGGTCCGTTCCCCTTATCTGACTTCTGAGGCTTTGTGGCGAGAGGAGCGAGGTGACTCTCGAGCTCTCGACGGGCAGGAAGGACGGAGGAAAACACCCGGAAAGGACCCCGGGAAGCTCCGCTTCGGGAACCTTACCCCTGCGGCCCGGGGAGCGCTTCTCGGCCCGCAGCCCGCGGCGGGGTCCCTGCGCCACCCGGCCGGGGCCCCCGTCAGCGCTCCCCGGGGAGAGGCGGCGGCTTAGACCGGGGGGAGGAAGGGGGGGGAAGGGGGTCGAAGGGGTGCGGCTCACCTCCCCCCGGAGATGAGGGGAGGCCTCCGGGGCTTCCGCGGCGCTCGGGGCGGGGAGGGCCCGAGAAATCAGGCGGGGTGCCGGGGGGGGGGGGGAGCCCCGCACCTCGGGGAACGCGCCGCGGCAACAACGGGGCCAAACCGCTCACGCCTCGGTGGCGAGTGGAGGGAGGGCCGGCGGGAGGAGGAGGGAGGAAGAAGGGAGGGGGGAGGGCGGGAGGGAGAGAGGGCGGGCGGGCCCCCCCGCACCCCCCGGCGCCCGCGCCCCGCGCGGCGGCAGGACCGCGCCGTGCCCGCGCCCGTGCCCGCGCCCCCGGGCCGGGACCCGGCCCCGCGCGGTTATTGCGTTATTTAATTATCTCCGCTTTATTCCTTCAGATGTTTATCAGCTGCTTTGCATATCACGTGGGGGCGGGCGGCCCAATGAGGGCCGGCCTGGCGCGACACTGGCGCGTCAGCCTTGGTCAAGTCCCGGAGATTGAGGATCTCTTTTTTCAGTCTTTGGGGCTTTTAAAAAAGAGCCACTAGTCTCAATGCGGAGCGGGCTATGACAGCCTCCGTGCTCCTCCACCCCCGCTGGATCGAGCCCGTCATGTTCCTCTACGACAACAGCCTGGATGAGATCAATAAGAACATGGACGGGTTTCACGCCGGCAGCAACTTCGCGGCGGCGGCGGCGGCCAACCCCTGCCGCAACCTGATGGCTCACCCCGCGCCCCTGGCCGCCCCCAGCGCCGCCGCCTACACCTCCAGCGAGGCCCCCGCCGCCGGCATGGCCGAGCCCGCTGTCAAGCAGTGCAGCCCCTGCTCGGCCGCCGTGCAGAGCTCCTCCGGCGCCGCGCTGCCCTACGGCTACTTCGGCAGCGGCTACTACCCCTGCCGCATGACCCACCACAACGCCATCAAGTCCTGCGCCCAGCCCGCCTCCACCTTCGCCGACAAGTACATGGACACCTCCGTCTCCGGCGAGGAGTTCACGTCGCGGGCCAAGGAGTTCGCCTTCTACCAGGGCTACGCCGCCGGGCCCTACCAGCCGGTGCCCGGCTATCTGGATATGCCCGTGGTGCCCGCCATCGGCGGCCCCGGCGAGCCGCGCCACGACCCCCTGCTCCCCATGGACAGCTACCAGCCTTGGGCCATCACCAATGGGTGGAACGGGCAAGTGTACTGCCCCAAGGAGCAGAGCCAGCCGCCTCACCTCTGGAAATCCACCCTCCCGGGTAATACACCTGCATGGCCCCCCGGGGGGCTCGCCCCTCCCGACTATCCCGCCGGCAAGGGCTCCGGGATCACCCCCGGGCTGACCCTGCCCGCCCCCGCCCCCATCCCGACCATGCCCCGGCGCCGCCGGAGCGGCCCCGGTGCCGCCCCCTGCCCCCCGCCGGCGCAGGGCGCATCCCGCCTCGCCCGGCCGGCCCCGCCGCCGGCGCTGGGAGAGGAAGCAGCTGACGAGGGCCGCGGGAAGGGCTGCGGCGTTGTTCTCCAGCAACCCCCGCAGCAGGCAGGCGGGGTAAATCTCTGCAGCCTGGCGCGGTCCTTCCCGGAGTCCCTCGCCGGGCTCCGTGGGGTTTGTTATTGTTATTTCTGTCTGCCTGACAGAAGCCAGCCTGTCCGTGCCCAAAAGCTGTCTGCGGCGGCCGGGAAAGAGGAATCCCGAATGCTGAGCCGGGCTTTAGTAGCTAAGCTGGAGCGGGGGCAGGCGGAGGAGTGCGCTGTAGCTCTAACCCCCGCACCACTTGAAGATGTCCCGAGCGATTTTCTAACGCTTGCCTGCATGGTTTTTCTGTTCCAGACGTCGTTTCGCATCCCTCCGACGCCAACTCGTACAGACGTGGGAGAAAGAAGCGAGTGCCTTACACAAAGGTCCAGTTAAAAGAACTCGAAAGGGAATATGCTACAAATAAATTCATAACCAAAGACAAACGGAGGAGGATATCGGCGACTACAAATCTGTCAGAGAGACAGGTCACAATCTGGTTCCAAAACAGAAGGGTCAAAGAGAAAAAAGTGATCAACAAATTGAAGACTACCAGTTAATGGATTAAAAATGGAGAAGCAGCAACTCAAAAGTTTCAAAACTTTTTTTTTGTCGTGTTCAGATTTAAATAATTATTAATAATAATTAAAAAGAGAAAAGACAATGAACCTCTTCTTTCAGAACAAGAGATCTGTATCTTTGGAATTATAGCTTTTCTTCTTCTTTTTTTTTTTTTAATATTGCTGTAGCAAAATGGTTGAAGCTGACAGTTCTCCTGAAATCCCCAGCAGCCAGCCAGTATCCCTGACAGACTGTAAAGCCCACACGCCCAGCCCCGAGAGATACATTTTCAATGAAGACACACGATTTTCTGAGAAACTTGTAAGGGCTTCGACGACCCTTTCTAGCTGAGAAGACTCTTCGTGGCCACGATGCAAGAGCTGGTTAACGTGAGGAGGTCGATGTGGACACATAAGCTGGTTTTCTTCCATTGCAATCCAAACTGTATGTTGAATGACTGCTCAGGTAAACCGTAGTGGGGGAAAAAAAAAAAAAAAGAAAGAAAAAAAAGTACAATTACTGTATGTTTTTAAGCAATGCATTTAATGTCAAAAAGTAATAATAAACCTCGAAGGTACTGAATGCGGATTTCAGAGACATCAGTAATGAAGCTCTGTGGAGGATCTATCTTGATAGCAAATTTAAAACATCGCAAACTAGTGGGGATAGGAAGGAAAATATTTGCTTGGAGATGTCTTTCGGTTTTACTTTTTCTTTTCAACAGATGATTTCTTGTCATCTGAACTGGGTTGTTGTTGTTTATTTTTTCTCCTGCAGACCGTAAAATAGATACTTTTTAAAGGACTCTGCCTATTTTAAACCTCAAATAATCTTCAAGAATTAATATTCTAAGTCCCCGGAAAATTTTAAATATTTGACTCTGGGTGGATATAAAAACGTGAACATTGGCATTTCTTTACAGTAGGGAAAAAAAACAAAACCCAAACCTTCCTGGGAAAAAAAAAAAAAAATCCAAGAACTTTGAACTGAAATACTTTTTTCCCCAGAAGTATTTTGATTTATATAATCTATATTTTGATCTATAAGTAATTAGTCGTTTCTCCTTGTTTATTGTCTGTTATGAGGCCGCAGTAGAACGTTTAGGGATTCTTTTTACAGCACCTTTTAATCCAATCAGTTATTTCAACCAGCACATTATTTTGTTTTTATTCACTATAAGAAGCTATCTTGTAAATAATAAAAAAAAAAAAATTCATCGCACTGTGAAAATGTACTTGTGCACCCTCATTTTTTTATATTTCTACTGAAAAATGAAAACCCAAGACGTGTAGATAGGTATAGTAGTATTAATACTGTTAATAAAATAGTCACTGTAATAAAATCTGAAAGAAATGCTCTTTATTTTTCCATACCTACGTGCATTTCGTAAGAAAAAATATAATGTATCTGTCTTATAATTGTAATACAGTTGTCTTCCATTGTGCAGCTTATGTATATGTGGTGGGTTTGGGGGTTGGGTTTTTGTTTTATTTTTTCTGGAGGGTGTTTAACTGGGGGCAGGCATGCCTGATAACCAGCGTTCCTAAACTATAAATGTTCCGGTAATGTTAAGCAGCGGTTTTGCAGCGGGGCTGGGGGCCGGGGGAAAGGAAGAGCAGGATGATACCAGCGCAGCCCAAATGGAGCCCCAGCGGCCAGCCCGTGGAACGCGGGGGGAAGCTGCCCGGCCCGGAGGTGCCTCGGCGGGAAGGTGGGGGGGCCTGCGTGGGCGATGACAGGACGAGGAAGGCCTGAAACCTTGACCTTGAAGGGGGAAAAAGGAAAAAAAAAAGAAAAGCCGATTTGTGACCTTGACTTTTGACAGCTCCGCGCGCCGGCGGCATCCGCGGGCCGACAGCGCCACCTCGTGGCTGCCACCGCTCATGCACCGCGCAGCGACTTACCCGCGGGCGGCCGCGCACACGCGTGGGACCGCCAGGCGCCGGCACCACCGCATATCCTTTTATATATATATATGTATATATGTGTGTACATAACATGCCTGAACTTGCAAGGCAAAGCGCGCAGCAGGTTGTGCTCTGCTACCTCTCTGGAGGTGGCGGGGGACCGGCGAGGCTGAGCTAGGGGTGAAAATCGGTGTTCAGCCGGTGCTCGGCTTGGGGGGGATGCCCGTTCTGTGCGAGGAGCCGCCGGCCGGCCGGTGTTGTGAGCGGCGGGCGAGTTTGGTCGGGCACAAAGAGAGATTTGCTTTCGCCGCCTGTCTCCCGCGGTGGTCTGCAGCTCTAATTAGAGCTATTGGGGGACCTTTACGGTACATTTCGAGGGTATCGGATACCGCGCTAGCTGTGCGCTTCTAGCTTTGCGTTTCTGAAATTCAAAAGGACCCACCTCGGCGGGGATCAGCGCAGAGCTCTTTCCGACCCTCAGATCTGACTGTAACGCATTCGTGCAATAACTTACATGAAAAGTACCTGCAGCAGCGGGATCTGTTTTCCAGGAGGCTGTCGGGCCGGGGGCTTTGGGCTCCGTGCGGGGCTTTCACCTTCCCGCGGTGTGTGGGCGCATTGCCCGCCGCTCACAGCTCCCGGGGCCGCATCGCCCTGTGATTTCTCAGGCCGCGTGTAACCCGCGGCGTCAGAGCGTGGGCATACCGGCTGCATCCCTTCGGAGTCCAGGCGGGGACCTCTGAGCGAGATTTCCCCCGTCCCGCTGCGAAAATAGCCGGGGAGAGGTACACACGCGGCAGCCGCTTTCCCTGCCGTGCGGTTGGCCTGCGCTTTGGGGTGACAGCGTGTCCCTGCGAGGTGGCGGGGACAGCCCCGACGGCAAGGATCCGGCCTGCCCACCGGCAAAGACCCACGGGTGCAACACCGCCTTGGGCTGCCCATGGGCGAGGGCAGCCGTGTGGGACCCCCCACTCGCTGGGGCTGAGGAGCCGCGGGCGGCCGCTCCTCCCGCCTGCACCCTGCTTGGAGGTCGGGGACTGCGGACTGGCTACGGGGGGGGCCCTGTCTCCCACCGACCGTGCTTGCCGTCCGCGGGCAGATACCCACCGGCCTGCCCCGGCTGCAGGCAGCGGCCAGCCTCCTCTCCTCCGCCTGGTCGCAATGCTTTCTCCTGAAGGAGCGAAATTGCCTGCGAAAGCCACTTGCGAATTACACTTGTTCTCGCTCAGAGTGAAGAAATTCTCTTTATTCCGTTATATTTCGCAACCCGCTTAATTATTGCCTGACACACGCCGCAAATTACGTGTATTGTAGGTCGGAGATGAGGGTGATAGGCAGGATCCGAGCCTTATGTATCTTAGGCGGGATCTTCTATTTTCACACCGAGCGATATGATTCAGGGGAGCCTTGAAAGAAACCCCCAACGAGAATATGGCCGACATTAGCAAAATAACAGCTGCTTTTTTTTTCTTTTATTTTCTTTTTCAAAGGTAACTTTTAACCGGACATGGCGTTTGAAGATTGTGTTTTCAGACTGAGCTACCTACCGTTCAAATCTCCTAAGCATTTCTAGACCGGCCGTGGATTAGCGAATTTAAATTCCCACTACTGTTCAAATAGCTCTGCCGCATATATATTTCACAGGATAAAACGGGGAGCGTTCGACTCGCGGCCGCTGCCAGGAGTAAGGTAACATTTTGGACCGGACCCCTGCTACCCTGTAAGTCAGCGTCGAGGCTCTCGCAGGCTTCAGCGGGAGGAGCAGGTCGTGTTTCCCGGCCCTGACGCCGAGAGCCCCGGCAGGGGCACAGGACCAGGCCGGGTCCCGCCGGGGTGTCTCCCCCGCGGGCACCCGGCCGTGCGGCAGCTCCGCGCCCGGGCCGGCGGCTCCCCCCGGACCCGCTGCCTTCTCCTCGGGCCCCGCTCGGGGCGCCCCCAGTAGCTCGGTCAGGTGAGTAAAGGCCGGGAGCTCCGTGCCTTGCTCACCGGGCACCCCGAGGGAGGGGGCCGCCGGGATCGGCGGTGCCCGGCGGAGCCCTCCGCGCCGCGGCCGGGCGGCGATTCGGGGCACCCAGGCGGGGGCATCTGCGGTTCTCCGAGTCGCGACAAGGTTCCCCGTCCGCGGGGCTCGCCCGCCCGCCGTCCTCCCGCGTCTCTGTCTGCCCACGGCTGCACCCACGCAGCCGCCCGCGCCCCCGTCCCTCCGCCGGGTCGGTGCGGCCTCGGAGCCTGCGGGAGAGCGGGTGTGTAGGTGTATGTGTTCGTGTTATTTATTGCCTTCATTTGCCGTCCAAAAGCTGTTGGCACATACATTTTCAAGTACAAATTGCTGTTGTGTTAGATATTCCCCTCTCACCGATCCGCCGCCAGCGTCCTAAAATACATCCCTAATACGTTTTACAAGTAAATATATATCACCAACGAAAATAATTAGGCAACGTGATACATCACTTCACGACGTCCGTCCATGCCACGCGGTTCGGAGAGAATTATTATTTATATTCCCCGTGTTACCAAGAATGTTTTTAAATGGTGGTGGCGACCTTATTGTGCCTGGCTTGTTGTGTAGAAGTTATACGTGCGAGGGCTTTTATTTGCAGACTTGGGGGGGGGGGAATGTCTCGGAAGAAGGATTTGAAGAGAAAGCAAACGCAAAATTAAAAACCAAAACGTACATGAACAAAGTAGGGTCTCTATTTTCTCAGCTCCCCTAGAAATCAAAATGTTAGGTATAACATTTTAGCGGATGTGCAGAGGGACGCAAGGGACAGAGGGAGCAAGTTATTACTGTATATTTAGCGTGTTTATTGAAACATTAATGTCAGAGCAATATTTCATTGCCGGTGTAAAACGCAAAACATAATTAAAGACAAAAAAGATCAGTTCAGTTTCACTTCAAGTAATTCTTGTGGGATTCGGCGCCGTGTACTTTAATTCCCAGTGTCTGGGTATGTTGGTTTATATTCACCTAATTCTGGGCGTCCTTGGTCCCTCAGATTTGAAATTCCCATTAACAGAAAGTGGCCTTACGTCTTTGATGCGGACGGAAGGGTACAGCAAAAGTTTTGTAATTTCTTTCCCACCAAGAGAATAATCCGATATTTAATCTATCCCCGCCTCGAGCTCTTGGCAGTAGCAAAGGTGGTTTGCTATGGGAAATAAACCTTGACAGGAGCATATTTCCGAAAAAGAATGATAAGTAGAACTGCAAATCTGTATCTTTTTCCGACGCCTTTTGCTCAGGAAGACTCCCGTTTTAAAACGCTGGCTGGCTGAGATGGCCTCTCAAGCAAACACAAAAAATATGGTGCTCAGTATCGAAAAGCTCAGAAAAGAAAATCGCCCCGTGCTTCCAGAGCAGCGACTTTATTCTCTATTCGTCTGAACGAACGGGTAAGCGTCTCGGCCTTTAGTCTATAAATTAAAGTTACTTTAAAAAAAAAAATGGCTATGGTTTAAATAAAACCCCATTCCTGGTGCATTTCAGCATTCTCCGTGGGCAGCGTTAGTAATAAAATCAAGACAGCGTTTAATACAAAAAAAAATATTGGCAGGCGCTAAAAGGCCGTTTGTTGCCATTCATAACTTTTAGATGCGTTTTAATGCACTTTAATGATGATTTGAAAAGATGGCCTTGCGCATTCTCGGCCGGCAAAGGAGTCCACAAGAATGTGGGGACGCCTGGGGGTGGCTTTTCCGCGTGGGCCGGCGGGGCCGTGGGGGCTGGGCCGGGCCTATGCGCCCCGGCCACAGCCGCAGGGGTCCGGCCGCGGGTGTTTTAACCAGCCGTGAGCCCTTCCCTGCCCCCCGGGCCCCCTCCCCCTTGAAAGCATTGATTCATGAACGAGGGTACGAAATGCAAATGTTCATTAAGCCTTTCCTCCCTCCCTCCTCCCTCCTGCCTCCCTCCCGCCTCCGCACCCCCCTCCAAAACAAAACAACAAAAAAACGTAATTTTTTTTTCTGCTCCAGTGAATAGCTTCAACATGGCGTGCTGAAAGGCAGAAGCTTTGCCCGTTCCTAGATCTGAACTGTGATTAAACATCCCCAAAGAGAGCATCTCTCTTCCTCCCGCCGCTCCCCCCTCCCTCCCCTCCCCGTAACGTAGAGGAAAGCGCCCTCTTCTACGTAGGAAAGGTCAAGTCCTACGACGCACAACCCACGGTCATTACTGTACTGTGACCCGGGGTGTACTGGGGAGGAACGGACGGGTGTCCCGTGATCAAAAACACTGGGACTTTTTTTTTTTTTTCTTTCCTTCTCTTGCGATGGGAATCTGTGGAATTAGACAGCATTTTGGCCTCCTGCAATCACCTTGTGTGCAAATCGCCATCGGAAATCCTAGGGGACCAGGAGAGACAGAGAGAGAGGAAAAAATAAATAGCGGTAATACTATTAATAATAACAGCAATAATCGTCATTAGCCTGTGATATTGCTGCATTTTGCTTGAAGCTGGCAGGAAGGACGATGTGCCCTAGTGGCTAGATTTGTCTCCGTCTAAAGGCAGACCAACAACAGCTAGAACAAAAACCAAAAACCAAAAAAATATATATATAAAATCCCAGATCAACATCAACCCAAGTCACTGAAAGATCGAGAAGGAATGTTTTTTGTGGACTGGGTATATTTAATCTGTAAGGGAGGAAACCAAAAAACATGCAAACCATCCTCACTGATCTGGAGGTCTACAGCCCAGCGCGGGATCCCAGCTGTCAGTCTCCGTGAGGATATATTTTTGCACAGGCGAGACTTCTGGATGCTGGGGTAAGATTTTCATGCTCTTCCTGGAAGCGGCTGAATGTTTCTCCTCTCTCCCCCTTGCTCGGCGGTGAATTAAGCAAACAAGGCAACAACAAACACCCACCCGGTCCCCCCGCAAAGCCCCCTGCATGACTGGAGCAGAGTCATTTGGAAGGCCTTTGTGGAAGGTTTCCCAGGCCCCCGCTTCTCCCCCCCCCCCCCCCCACCGCCAAGCCCACCCACCCACCCCGCTCCCTTTCTCCCACGGTGTACGAGGCCGAAGTCACCGCTTCTGCTGCGGGGACCTGGGTGAAGGCGGCTGCCTGGGCTGATGCTAACAGAGCCGAAGACCCAGTTGAGAAAAGTAAGACTGCTTCTCCTAGCTCGGGTGGTGGCTCCACCTTTCCCGGAGATGCTGCTTCCCATTCTAGCATTAGGTGGAAAGCAAAGGACTCTCTTGGCAGAAGTGGGCCAGGAGAGGCTGGGGTCAGAGCCCAAGACGCGGGCAGACTCGCAGATAGAGCTGCTGCTTGCTTGGCTTTGCTGCTTGCGCCGGGCTGTCATGCAGAGCCGGGTCAGGCTGTTGGGAAAAAAAACGGCTCCCGGTTTTATTTCCCGCTTGCTTTTATTCCCGCGTGTTCGCCTCCGAAATTATTTTAATCTTTCAAGAGCCGGGGAGGAGGGT
Organism: Gorsachius magnificus; assembly: GCA_034008185.1. Lineage (NCBI taxonomy): Eukaryota > Metazoa > Chordata > Aves > Pelecaniformes > Ardeidae > Gorsachius > Gorsachius magnificus. Next base: position 121,975,265 of record CM067082.1, read on the forward strand.
GGACGGCTCAGCATGAAAGCAAGCAGGGGAAGGATGTTGAACCTGTCTGCTTTTCGCCATTGCCTGTGTCTATTTAGAGAGAAAAACGCCATCCGGGCGTTGTAACCTGCCTCTTTAAATTAATCTGAACTTCGTCGTAATCGCCTTGATTTGAACGCACCAGGCAAAGTGCTTTTATTTATTCCTGATCGTATAAATCGGCCTCTCCAGTCGGCTTGGGCTAGGAGTAATGGAAAAACAAGCTATTTTAAGTCTGGCTTTAGTCTTCGAGATGCTCTCGGCTAGGCGTAAAAAAAAAAAAAAAAAAAAAAAAAGGATTTTAATACAAAGCGATCTCGGACGGGCTTCGTCTCCAGCTAGTGCTTGGTTTACGGTTAAATATGTGAGGGTTTGTAAAATGAAAATACCGTGCTGTATGGCCACTTGGTGGGAAAATAAAACCGAAAGAGAAAGGGCGAGTAACCCACACACTCCTCCTGGAGGGACTGGGGGGGATTTTGTCCAAATTCCCCCGGCTTCTGTGTTGCGGACTTGTGCTGATGCACCCTGATTTCTGCGAGAAGTGATATTAATATCGGCGTTTTCTGAAGAGGCGGGAAAGGGGAATCAGCGGGACGGTGAGCGGGTTTCCACCTCGGCATAGACGAGTGCAGCCATATTAGGCTTAGAGGGAGAGCTGGGTTTAGGGGTGGCTTTGCGTGACATAGGAGGGAAGGGGCAAGAAGGGGTCCTTTACCGAGCCGGCTTGGGCTGTACGCGGGCAGACGATTGCATCCTCGATTGCAGCGCGTATTTTCAGCTCCCGTGAGACAAAAAGCTCCCCATAAAGGTTACACGAGCTCAGGTACCTTCACTAAAATGCAATTCTGAGAGTCCATCAAAATATGAAGTTGGGGCTTGGAAGCCGTTGGTTTGACAGCCCTGGTATAGCGATACTTCCTGTACCCGCCCCCTAAAACAGTCCTTGCTGAAGAAAATGGCTTTACTTCGGTGGGTTTCACGATACGTGAATGAGGCTCTCCTATAAAGTTAGCAGTGCGGTAAAGTCAAGTCTGATGTGTTTCTTGGCGAGTTGGGCAAAATAAAAAAAAAGAAAAAAGAAAAAAGAAATACCTTTATAAATCACTGTTAAAATTCAGTATGCATTAGAGAGAACCTTATATCCTATAAAATTCAATTTAGCTGAGAATCCCAGTCGATTACCTTGACTTGAATTTCTGTGGCAAAGTGTGGATCTTGGCACCACAGGAACAATCTAGCTCCACGACGAGCTTGTCTCGGCGGTGAGGCATTTCACTTTCTGATGCTCTTAATCTAGAGGGCACGTTATATATCTTATAACTCTGCTGTGTTGTTTGCATCCCGAACTGGTAGGCAGAAAAACGCTCGTTTGTCAGCGGCAAGGCAGTAGGATTTTTTTTTTTCCCTCTCACTGAATATATTTCCTGGATTAACAAATCTAAGGTCAAGTTCAAGGCATCAGTTGTAGCAATACTTTTAAACGTAAGTCGACATGGGAATGTTTTGGCGGACGACTTTTTTTTTTTTTTTTTTTTTTTATGTGTACGGTAAAGCGGCATTCCGGGGCTGTGGGTCAACTTTGCATGGGAACATCGCCTGAGACGTGGCCGTCCGTAGGGTTTAATAGCACCGTACTTTCAAGGGATTGCTGGGGATGCTCCCCAAAACGATTAAATCCACGTAAAATATTTCGGCATGAGAAAGGACTGGAACCTGCTTGCTAGGAACGCCGCTACGGACCCGGTTCTTTGTGACTCTGGGTGGGAGTCGGTGGGAAGCGTCTGCTTTTCTGTACTGGCGGATTATAACCAGGGAAATTTGCTTTCGCACTCATTTTAGAGCCCCCCGCTCGGTCCAGACACCCCTCTCCCGCACCCTTTTTTTGCCAGAAGTCTCTTGCACCTGTATCTAGGTAGTCGGGGCGGGGGGGTTGGGGGGGGTGATGATGAATGACTGGATGTGCGTTTTCATGTGTCGCGGAAGTCCCACAGAGCATTCAAGGGGAGAAAAGGAGACATTTATGGTATTATCATCAGTCTATCGATTTCTGATATACTTGACCGTCTGAGAAAATACCTCCTTGTATGCCCCCCCGCGTTGCCCAGTCTGCCTCCGTTCTCTTTCGAGAACAAGCTACCAGCGGTAAATACAAACAATATCTTAGAGGGGTTCGTCGCCCTGGAGCCCGGGGGTGAGGAGACCCGTCGCTGTGAGAGCCTCCCCGCCCTTGCGAAGGCGCCGGGAGCCCGTCGCGACAAACGGGTCCTTTGGCTGCAGGGGAATAGTTGTCCAGAAAGAGAAGTTATCTGTCTGGAAGGAGCTTCCTCTCCCGAAAAAAAAGCCCTTGATATTTCGGCTTGTTGAAGCTCTGGGAGTCAGGGTCTGGCTTCAGAGAGAGCCCTCGGATCAGCGCAAAGGGACGCGAAATAGCATGGTTGGTCGCCAAGGACGGGCAGATCTCTTTCGGTCCGTAGCCGTTTAATCCTAACGGCCAAACTAAACGGGAGGGTTAGGAGGAGGAAAAAACCAACCCCAACACCCCCAACCCACCCCCCGAAGCTTCTCTATCTCAGCGACTTACAAAGACACGGAGGTTGACGGAGGAAAGGATTTCGGCGATTGATGCTAAAAATCAATCTAAAATATTCTACGCCCAGATAAGCGCAGCCTTTTGGGATGTCCAAGCCTCTGAAATATGTATGAAATGTAATGCGATTAAATACTGGGGGGGAAAAAAAAAAAAAAGTCAGTGTAACCTTGACTTGAATCCTGTTTACATCTGCCCTTTCTCTTTACACATATTCTGCAGTTTCCTAGCAAAATCACAACGATATCGCTTCAGGTTTTGGACAATAAATGGTCCGTCCCATATCACAGCACGGGGCTTCCATCTCGCCGATATCAAAAATCACCTATCATTTAAATTATTTGAAAAATCTTAACTAACTATTCTAACGCTTCCTTCTATTGCAGTGCTAAGGGAACATATTTAGTTAAGAAAATAGAAAAAAAAAAAAAAAAAAAAAAAAAAAGATGGCTATGTATAGCTCCTTTCCATAACGGACAAAAGGGCAAAGAGAAAAGAAGAAATGCCAGTTAAGAAGTTATGAGCCCGAAATATTTAAAATCCAAACAATAAGCACGCTTTTCTGAAGCCGCATTCCTAGCAAATTTTGCGAAGAATTATCGCCTTCTGGCCTTATTTTCATTGGGAAAGGTGGGAAGGGGTTGCGCTTTTCGTTGGCAACAACGTTGCGAATTCCCTAATATTACTTCTTTTCCAACAAGCCTTTGTAGACTGTAATCAACCCGCACGTTTGCAAAAGACTGTCCTAATTCCTGAGATATTTTCTCCTGCTCGAGCCCTACCACCCCTCACACTTCCCATGCGAGAGGAGCAGCAGCGATTGAAGCCAGCGATCGTGTAATATTTTAATTAGCTCCTCTTGACGCAAATTCCTTTTAGCACACGTCTCTCCTGTTAATTACAGGCACCCACCGTATTGGCAAGGTAAGCTTGGTCGGCTTCAATTTTTTTTTTTTTTTCCCAAGCAAAGCAGTGTAGAAAAAGACAACAATTTAGATACTATAGAACTTGACCTTTTGGAGACGAGCGGTAGTAAGTTAAACAGTTCCCTTTGCACGCCATCTGTATATATAAAAACTAGGCTATCGAGGCGTCCTAGCTCTGTTTATATTCATCCAAAGAAGAGATGTAGCTTTTTTTCCCCCCCTCGCTTTGTTTAGTTTAGCTATGGGTAAATGTGCTCTCAGTCTCCCCACCTCTTGGCCACGCTTGTCCTTTGCAAAAAAAGAAAAAAGAAAAAACAAGAAAAAAAACGTCCTGCAGCAAAGCTCCCAAATTCAGAGCGGTTTTACCCTCTCTAATCCGGCCCGAAATACACGGGAAGGCGTAACGAATGCATTTTGCTTCTCCAAACGAAATGCCTGCCTTTGTTTATGTTGTTTTCGGCGAGGTTAGCCGGGGGAAGGCTCGGTTTTCCCCCTTCCTCAACGCGGAAGTCCTAGGGACTGTATTAAACCAGCGCAAGTCGACATTAGACCAAATAATCAACATTGATAATTTGTGCCGAACACAGCAACTTAACAGCAGGCTCCCTGCAATTACCCACACATTCCGGGGCTTTAAGCGTACATTATCTCTGTTTCACTTAACAGCAAATAAAGCAGGGAACAGCCTGTGCCTCGGGTGCCTGCCGGCTCCCGGCCGAGCTGCGCCCCTCGCAGCCTCCCCCCTCCCCGCTCGTTCTGCAGGCGGAACCGGGGGGCATTTTGGGGTCCCCTTGCCTCGCAAACCCGCTGGAAGAAACAGGCTGCTTGAGGTTTTTTGGGGGGTACAGGTCAGTTCGATTCAAAAGCAGGCATCGGGTCTGCACGTGTGCAAGCACACATACGCCCAGACACACGCACGCCCACGCACACCCACGCCTATTTCCAGTCGCATTCTCGCCCTTCTTGCCTTAATTTCCCTTTGTTTCCCAGAGGCAGCCCCGGCCTCCGCCACGGCGGAGCCTCGCACGGCGCCACGGCCCCGGGCTGCAGAGAGGAGCGGGAATGAGCCCCATACAGACCTGTGCCAGCTCTGCTCCCCATTTCTAGCCCCAAGGTTTGAAATTTTTTGACATGCAAGGGTAGACGGTGTTGGGGTGGGGGGGGGGAGCTGCAGTGAGTCCGAGGAGGTGGCGTCCCGCGATTAAGCGCTGGGCAGCTCTGTCATGTCTGCTCTGACACAAGCTGAAGTTGACTGCCAAAGTGCTATAAAACCGCAGGTCAGTCTAGAACTGTTTTCGGTTCTCCTAGACGCGCCGTGTTCAATTATAGCCTTAAAAGCCCTAATACAAGTGCAAGAATTTGTTTGCCATCACACAGAGGCGGGGCGAGGCTCTGCAATGGTGGCGCCTTTGTTATCTCAAAGTCACTGAAATCCTTAAAACATTCCATTTTGTTCGAAGGGAGGGGTGCCTGCGTGTGTGCAGGGCGAGGGGAGAGGTTTTTCATCGACGGAATTCAAGGAGGGGGGGACACAGGGAAAATAAACAGTGCTCGGATACCAAAAGAGGGCTTCCGACCCCCCCCTCCCCAACCCCTCCACCCCCCCTGCAAAAGCTAGGGGGCAAAGTAAATGCGAGCAGAAGTACAGCGTTAAGGAAAAAGCCAACCAGAGCTCTTGCAAACCCCCCACCCCCCCAAGTTTAAAAAAAAAAAAAAGAGAGAGAGGGAAAGAGAGAGAGGGAAAACCCCCAAACCCTTTTACAATCCCCAAACGACGCTGCAGTCTTCTGCGAGCGGTTTTGACGACATGCAATCTCTTTCCATCCACTTTCTAGCAAATATGTCAAGCTGGAAGATTAATTCATTAATTTCAAGTTCAGCTCGCAGACATGCAGTCAGCGTAAGAAGTTCTTGCAGCAAACCAAAATAAAGAGTTCATTACAGGGATACGTCCAGAGCATTTGATTTGTGAACGGTAACCCTTGTAAAATAAGAAAAAGGCATATAAACATTAATGCTAATAAATTAGTTTACTCGACTACAAAGTAATTACTTGATAATATTGAATTTACAGCTCGAATTCAAACGCAATAGCTAACTATAATGTAGGGAAAATACATAATGAGAATATTTTCTCTGTGCACAACATGATTAGATTTGTTATTGAGTCAGTTACGATAAGCTAAGCAATAAATAAACAAATCGATGTTGACATTTAAATACCGAAGATCTCCAGAATTTACTAGAGAACTTTCTCCGGATATATAAATACTTCCACAGCACTGCAGAGGAAGAAGGGGGAAAATCCAAATATTCTTTCCCTAACATTTTCGTTTCCCTTCCATTAGCCTCCCAAGTCCACTGGGGCATGGATCTTGAACTACGTCTAATTTCCTAAGAGCACCGACTTCACAATAGCCTTTTGCCGTTCTGTTTTTCTATTTTGATGAAATCCAGCCGGAACCTAAATATTTCTTTTCTGAAATCGAGCATCGGAATAGCAAAAAAATATTTTTTCCGAGAGCCTAGGGATGTCCATGCCTCAAAAGGTGCTGTATTCTTTGGCGTATTTCTCTGTTTTCTTTGGCTCTGCTCGTTCGGTGGGGTGTGCATTTTTATTGGCAGAGAAGTACTTTTTGGTCTCTGCCCTGTACAATCCGCTTTCTATATCATCCCTTTCATGCAACAATAGTAAAAGTTTAACCACGTTTTTAAAATAGGTCTCCCTGGGTCTCAGTCTTCAGCGACGGGACGAAGCAAAAGGAAAGGATGTCGGTACGGCAAGTTTGTTCCTAGGGGTTAACAGTACGTCAAATAATTTTAACTAGGCTTCTGGCAATTAAACTCGAAGTATTTGTCAAGTCGGGGTAGCCCAACATCTACTGGTTTCCCAAGTATTTAGCGGCAGCGGTGAAGCGGCGAGATCAGCGAGCACCCTTTAGCTCCGGGCTCTGCAATTTAAAGGGCTTCCTGGCGTTGCGAAGGAGGCAAGGGGGGGGGTGGTGTTTGGAGGGGGTGCGGAGGGGAACCCGCGTCCGGGCACCCCGACATTGTTAGCTACCTCCGGCCAAGCTCGGCTGAAGCTGCGCGGGGTATTTGAGGTTAATATGTAAGTAAGGGAAGGAAGACACTAAGCGCTTCGGAAGTGAACATGAATGCAAGCATGTAATCTATTCACCATGAAAATCAGTACAGGCTTGACCCTGGCACATTCTTCCTAGTAACGTTTCCAGAAAAACCCTGCGGGGCAAGGACTATTTTTTTTCTTTTTTTTTTTTTTTTTTTGGGGGGGGGGAAGCCTAAACCGAAGCAAAACAAATTGGGGGGGGGGGGGGGAAGTGGGACACGACAAAAAAAAAAAAAAAAAAAAAAGGGAAAAAATACCCGGCGGGTTTCTTCAGGAGCGTTTCCCGCTCGGAAGCGGCTTTCCAGAAGAAACCGTGCCTGCACCTCTCCCGTGCCCTCCTTCTCGGAGCCGCCGAACGCCCCGGCCAGCGGACGAACAAACAGAAAGGTCTCACCTAACCTTGGGGGGGGGGGATTGCTAAAGCCTCGCTACTCCAGAGCCAGTGGGTGCCGCCGGCCGGGCGTGGGGCGGCGGGCGGGCGACTCTGCGTCCCCCGGGGTCACCCCCCGGGCGGCCCGCGATCGGCTCGCCCTTAGGCGAGGAGCTGCTGCTTCCCCCCGCGATGGCCACAAAGGGAGCGAGCGGGGCCCGGACCCGCCGCTCGTCAATGTCAACGTCGGGCCACGTGACCGCACCTCCCTGCCGCCGCCGGGGAGAGCTTTCCACGTCAGCTTACGTCTCCCCATCTCTTACTTCACGGATCTGCTTCAAAGAGGCAGCTGCGTTAGAGAATCATGTTAAGCTCAGCTAATGCGGAGAAGCCGAGGTAGCCCCAATGATGGATTTTGATGAGCGTGTTCCTTGTTCCTCTAACATGTATTTGCCAAGTTGTACTTACTACGTCTCGGGTCCTGATTTTTCCAGCCTCCCTTCTTTTTTGCCCCAGACCCCGTCTTCTCGCCCTATGACATACTCCTACTCCTCCAACCTACCCCAGGTCCAACCTGTGAGAGAAGTTACCTTCAGGGAATATGCCATTGATCCCTCCAGTAAATGGCACCCCAGGAACAATCTGCCCCACTGCTACTCCGCAGAGGAGATCATGCACAGAGACTGCCTGCCTGCCACCAACACTGCTAGCATGGGCGAGATGTTCGGCAAAAACACAGCTAACGTCTACCACCCCAGCACCAACGTCTCTTCCAATTTCTATAGCACGGTGGGCAGGAACGGGGTCCTGCCCCAGGCTTTCGACCAGTTTTTCGAGACGGCTTATGGCACGGCGGAAAACCTGGCCTCGGCGGACTACCCGGTAGACAAGAGTGGCGAGAAGGCGCCCGCGGCCGCCGGGGCGGCGGCGGCGGCGGCGGCGGCAACTTCAAGTTCGGAGGGCGGCTGCGGCAGGGCGGCGGCGGCGGCGGCGGCGGAGAAGGAGAGGCGGAGGCGGCCGGAGAGCAGCAGCAGCCCCGAGTCGTCTTCCGGCAACAATGAGGAGAAATCCGGCAGCTCCAGTACGTATAAAGGCAGCGCCCGAGCGCTTTTAGGAAAGGCAGCTTGAAACCTAGCGCACCGCCGCTGTTAAATTTTTATATGCTGTTTTATAAGCATATAAGGTTTATGAAGGGCCTTTAGATTTCCCCCAACAAAACTTTGTTATAAAAGGCGAGATCACGTGTTTAGTGCTGAAATTGGCCGTGAAATACCCACCGGGCAATGGATGCCTTAAAAAATTTTTTTCTTTCTCCTTCCGCTTTTTTTTCTCTCTTCTTTTTTATAATAATAATAATAACAACAATAATAATAAAAAGATCTCTGCGGTCGACTCTTGCAAATATAATAACGTGCGTTCGGTGCCTGTAAATTCGGGGGAAAAAAAAAAAAAGAGATCCCGGCCCCTTTGATATCAATGTAATCCAGTGATTTTTATAAAAGCCATGTGTTGCACCAGAAGTCTAGTTAGGAGCTGAATTCAAAGCCCTCGCCGTTTTAACGATTGCACTAGAATAGCGTTTAACAGATAAAGTAGCCGTCTGAACTGTAGCAATATATTAAAAGAAACAAATTAACCTAAAGCTGGCCTTTTTGTCTAAAGGAAGCCATTTTACTGAGGCACTGTGGCAATTACGTGTTGCCTTCTGTCCAACAGTTTGTTACTTACAATTGTTATTCAATCTGTCAAAGTCTGATTTTTTTATGTGGGCTTTTTAAAAGGCAAAGCTAGGATACGGCTCGGGGAGAAAAATACCTCGACAATTAACTGTACCAGAAAGGGAAGTTTTTAAAGGGATAGCAGCTACGTTTCATGTAAAGAGCCCCTGAACCTTGAGACCTTTTATATTCTGCTTAATGAACTTTAAAACCGTAATGGCTAATCGAGAGGAGAATACCTCGATGCGGTGGAGAGCGTGCTTTAAAAATGCTGGCCGGGAGGAGAGCGGGGGGGGGGGGGGGGGGGGCGGGCGCCTTGCCCTGGGCCGGGGGCTTTTCCCCCCGGGACCAGCCTGGGGAACGGGAGCGAGATCCGAGGGGGTGCGGGCTGGGGCAGGGCCGGGCGCTGGGTCCCCCCGCCCGCCGTCGGCAGCCAGGTGATGGCCGCTCCCCGGGCAGCTCCCGGTGCGCGGCTCCCGGCGGAGCAGCCCACAAAGGCTTTCCTGCTGCTCGTGAAACCCGCAGGAACCCCCCGCCACCACCCCTTCCTCCCGCCGCCCTCCCCGCGGAGGCAGCGAGACCGGATCCCTGCGTCTCGGCGGGGGGTTTCGCCCTGCCCGCTGCTCGGGGCGGTGGCGCGGCGGGAGCCGGCGGGTCCCGGTCCCGGGCTGCCCGCAGCTTGGAGCTCGGGCTGGGACCTGCCAACGCCGGCCCCGGAGCGGGCAAAACGCCTCTTTTCCCCGTTCGTGCGTTTTGCCTGAGCGTGTGCCCTCCCCCCCAACCTCTCCTCAGCCCCCGCCGCCGGCCCCCGCCGGGTCTCAGACGCTTCTGCCTTTTTTCACTCCACAGGTGGACAACGGACCCGTAAAAAGAGATGCCCGTACACCAAGTATCAGATCAGAGAGTTAGAAAGGGAATTCTTCTTCAGTGTCTACATAAACAAAGAGAAACGCCTCCAGCTCTCCCGAATGCTCAATCTGACCGACCGCCAAGTGAAAATATGGTTTCAGAACAGAAGAATGAAAGAAAAAAAAATTAACAGGGACCGATTACAATATTACTCAGCTAATCCACTACTTTAAAACTCATAGCGTTTTTCAAGACGAGATTAAATTCAGATTTCGCCCTTGACAAGGTCAAGCCACGGGGTTACGTGGAGGAAGGAGGTGTGTATCTGACGGGACTGGAAGAATCCAAGGTTTTACATACATGTAAATCCACTCTGGAACTTCAGTGATGATTTTTTATATATATATATATATTATATATATATATTTCCATACCAACTGGAACCGATTCGATTTTGACACACGTGGCATCCATTTCTAAACGTGCACCTCACCTCTGAGTGCAAAACCCATACCTCTTCCCTTCCCAGGCACGGCGGCTCACCCTGCCAGGACTTTCGGCAGGCACGGGCGGGGACGGCACCCCTCCGGCCCCGGACTGGCCCCCCCCGGCCCCCCCTGGCCCCCGTGCTGCTGTGGAACAGCTGTCTGGAGATTGCCAGGTCGAGCCCACGCCACCAGGACCGCTGCAGAATAGAAACTCTGAGAAAGAATCTTTTGTCCTTCCTTAGCGGAAAACGCCCGGGTTAGAGGCAGCGCCCCGTTGCCCGTGGGTTTGAAGGGAGAGTTCGGGGGGGGGGGGGGGGGGGGGGGGGAGAGAGGGAGGCACACGCACAACACTCAGAATTTAAAGGCAGGGGGGTGTGACATGCCTACACCTTCAGGAGGCCAACCGCCAGCAGTTGTAATATGGATGTAGTGATGGGTATGATAGTGTTTCCTTTGAGGGTGTGGGGAGGGAGGGGGTAGGGGAAAGAAAGAAAACTAAATGAAAGACTTAAATATTTACTTAAAAAATCAGGTATGAATTCGCCATATATCGTAAAGGAACAATCACTGAAAAAAAAAAAAAAGAAAAGAAAAAAAGATTTAGCAAATTTTAATTAGCTCTCGGTTTATTTATGACAACTGACTATGCGTTGCCATCTTTTCGGAGACAAATCATATTTAAATACTAAAAATAAGACGGCAAAAGAAGTGTGAATTTCAGCGTTTCAAAAGAAACAACTTCATAAAGGAAACCAACCTTCTGGCTTCTGGCTGACAAACTTTCTTCAGGAAATACCTGTGGAGAACGACAGTTTAGCAAATACCACACAACACTTAATTGAAACTTGGAGTTGTGCAATGCACTAACATTGGATCATTAAAATAGCTCCATCGCATGTTGGTTTAAAGGTGACTAGTGAGGAGTTTAAACAGAAGCCAAACAATGTAAATATGGTAATTTTGTTGTTGTCTACTCTAAACGTCACGAGCTCTACTTTGTCGCCCAGTCGACATATGCAAGGAATGGAGAGTTGTTCGGAGTTATTTTAAATATCTATAAATATATATATTTCCCTGCAGGAACCAAAGCGTGAAAAGAAAAAATGCAATTTAAAAAAAGAAAAGAGAAAAAAAAAAGGAAAATATTTAAAATTCTATATCAGTTTACAAAGGATGCGGTGTTCTATCGTTAAGGTAATTTGCTGTTGAGAATATCTGAATGTATATTTCATACAGGAACGGTGTTTTACAAGACTTGTAAATAATAAAAAAAGAACCCATGACCTATTTTGTTCGAATGCTTTTTTTTTCCCCCTCCTGTTTTTGTGTTCCTTTGGGGCTAGAGGGTGTGGGATTTCTTTACATGTGCAACAAAGTGGTGATAAGAATGTTTTTTGATTAATAAATTTACCGAATGGATGTAATTTCTTTGTCACGGTTCACAAAATGCAATATCTTTATATGACATCACTGTTTTCAATATGTATCATCTATATGTATATACAGTTTTCTTTTAATATGCGAAAGTATTTGGTTGCATGTATACAGTGGAACAGCGCACAAGGAAAATAAAAAAATGGAAACTTTATATTTTTACTCTGGTGTTACGTTACTGCATGTTCTTTTATCCGATGCAACTCTGGGACCCGAAATTCCTCGTGACCTTGTTCGGGAATTTGGGGGGAATTATTCTTCTTTTGTGAACTTTGCTGTTAAATCTTCTGCTCTGGAGTTAACAAGTGAACCTAGGCTTGTCCAAGCATCGTTTCAGCAGGGCTCAGGAAAAGGAAAATGAAGGAATGATCATCGCTCACTACCCCTTAGGCCTTTTCCTTACCCTGCCAACGCCCGCGGGGCAAGGGTTTGGTGTGACATTGCTGTTTGCTCCCCGCTACATGTGTCCAGAACTGCTTGGGAAACCGTTTGCAGTGTGTCGGTAGCATTTGGGGCAGATTTTAGAAGCCCGGAACCAAAGGGAATGTCCAAGCCAGCCCATGGATGGGGCCAGAAGCCCTAAGAAAATTGTTGTCTTTGGAAAAAACAATTAAAAAAAAAAAAATTCCTCATGGCGGCGTGGTGGAAATGGACTGTTTGAAATTGTCCTTGATCTCCAAGGCAGGGTGAGGGTGGGCTGAGGCGAGCGGGGGAGGTGGGGGGGGGGGTGAGGGGGAAGTGGGCTGGAGGGTGAAAGTTGGGGGGGAAGAAAACCCCAAACCCCAAACAATAGCTGAGATAGGAATGTGTTTTGGGCAGAGCATCTGAATCTTTAATGTCGACCCTAATCCTAATCAGGAGAAGAAAGTACATTCTGTTTTCGCATTGTTTACTGGCTTTGAACTTCTGTATTGCTTGGACATCACCCATAAACTTGAGGTGAAGTACTTACTGACTTTGGGCCTTTGTTGACAACCGCCACACAGCCAGACAACGTCTACCCCAAGGAAATGTTTAAAAGTGAGGGGGGACTTTGCTTGTTTGTTTGTTTGTCTAGTATGCGAGGGGGAAATGCCAGTGAAAGGGAGACGGACAGATGGACGGGCGGTGGGAGCGGGACAGAGGGACGGATGGAGAGTGGAATGGCCATGAAAGTTAAGCCAGCAAGCTTCCTTTCCTGGTTAAAAATTAACTGGCATTCATAGCCAGTCCCAGGGACAGTTAAAGCATGGAGTTTCTCCGGTGGGGGTTTTGATTTTCTAGCCCAATAAAAATCCCATCCTCTGTGTTTGCTGCGACAATGTGGCCATAAAAATAAAAAAAAAGAGGGGGGGGGGGGGAAGTGTCCGCCACTTGTCCGCTCGCCTGTACGAAATGCATCTCTTTAGAAAAGGCAGCGGGAGGTTCGCCCGGAGATTTTCTGCAGCGGGAGGTGAAGGGACACAGGACCGACCGCGGCCACCGCCGCCCTCCGACAGACCGACCGACCGCCGTCCTGCCGCGGCAGGACGGGTCCGCGGCAGGACGGCGGTCGGTCGGTCGGTCGGAGGGCGGCTGTGGTTTGGGGGCTTTTTTGCCACAAGATGGCGATCTTCAGATCAATGTCAAAGCCGCCCGGGGCGAGGGGAACAGCCCTTGCACACACACACACACACACAAAAAAAAAAAAAAAAAGAAAGAAAGAAAAAATCTCTTGGCCTTTGTTCATTTTGCATCCCTGGAGCCGCACGGGTAATTATGGCACTTACCGGGCTCCGCGTTACAAAAGCCGCTCGGGGGGAGCCGCTGGGGCTTCTCGGTGGAGTTAAAAGTTTCCTAAAACGTAGGAAATGGGCGAAGGTAAGTGTTTGATGTATCTACCCCGCGAAGAGAGGGGGCGAGGAGCGTGGGGTGGCCGGAATGGTACCTAGGCAGCTTGGGGTGGCCCCTGCCCCATCCACCGGGCAACGCGCGGAAGAGGGGGCAGCGGTGCAAAAAGTTGGCGATTACGGTGTCAAATAATATAGAAAGGACTTGCTAAGATGCGGCTGACCTTTTATTTTCTCTTTGTAAAGGTTTGGCCAGCCGCGTGGAAAATCCACGTTATCTGGAAATATTTTTTTAATTTTTTTTTTTCAGAACAACTTGTAGCTTTCTTCCAGTTATAAAAAAAATATGCAGCACTGGAAATATTATGAAACTTGACATTTATGTGTGGAACAGTAGGTGTCTTCAATCAAATAGATCTATGGCAACACAGACTGCAAATGACAGACAATTCTGACGGTCTTATTGGACTTGAACTGTAGTTTAGTTAAGGTCGTTTGGTAACTTTAAAGGGTCGTCTGCTTCCTCGCAGCTGGACACAGATTGTGGTAAACAAGTTTTGACACACTTATACTAAAAACTGTTCATGTGATTGCATATTAAGTCAGTGTTCATGCAGGATTAGATTTGGATTTCCTCTGTCTGTCTGTCTATCTATCTATCTATCTATCTATCTCTACATCCATCTAAACCAGCACATGGGCTGTAAACAAACAATAGTCGCACATTCTCATGTGCTCGGGGCTGCTCTGGGTTGTAGCTTTGAAACTCTATCCTCGCTATGAGTATCCCTAACTCCAGGTTACTTTTCTCGCCCATAAAATTTTCACATGTTTTTGTTATGTCTCCATTTGAGAAGGGCGGGAGGGAAGGTGGTATTATATAGAGGAGATACTGGTGTGGCTACGTATTTTAATCCACGTGTTTCTTAGGATATATAATTTTTAAATATCTGTCCGGGGAAAAAAAGAAAAAAGTATCGTTTTGTCCCTGCTCTCGTATGTAAAGTAATGCAACTTGCCTGCAGTATATATACATATATTTTTTTTTTTAAGAAAGAGCACTTTAAAATTGTGCTGCCGGGGAACTGTTGCAAGTGTGGTTAAAAGCACATGCTCAGTCGGCAGAGAGCGGGTTTTAGATGATTGTCGCAACGTATCGATTTCATCGAAGATGCTCTATTAGCAGCTGGGGGGTGTTGATCTCCCTTGACCCTCCTCTCGGCCACGCCAGGACGCGGGAAGCCACGGCTCAGGAAGGAGCAGGGAGCCTTGAGGGTCCCTTTGCAACATTTCATTTTCCACCGGTCAAGTTAAACTCAGCATATTTGATCAAATATTTATTTTTCCCCTTGTTGTTTCCCTGCCCCATTCAATACTGGGCTGAATAAATCACAGGGACCCCAGCAGCAGCTGAAGCGCCCTCTGGTTACGGATTGTTTACTGACGACCGCGGTCATAGGATAATATTTAAAAAAAACAAGCTCGTTTCTTACAATAACTGTTTATTATTTCACACGATTTGGGTTTGCATGTTTCGGAGGGAAGAGGCGAAGCCAGCGCAGTGTCTACACTGTGTTTAATTAATCGTGTACTCAACTTCAGCTCGCATACCACATCCAAGCCCCTGGGAGGCTTTTTCATAAGCTCTTTGGGTTTGTGTTTTGTTGTCTTTTTTTTTTTTTTTTTTTTTTTTTGTCACAATAAATGCTCTGAAATCGAAACTTCGGGCCAACGTGTGCGTCTGAGAGCCAAGCTATACCGCAACCAAAAAAAGATATTTCTGTACGCATCCAGATCTTATTTAAAGGGAAGACAGCTACAAAAAGGGCAGAAGGGATACGGTTTCCAATGCTTAATACAGCTGTGCGGCCCTTCTCCCGCAATAGAAGGGCTACGCTTAAAAGACGGAGTTGAGTCTGTAGGATTTTCCCGGCACATCTATAACCCGATACCGTTGTTGCTTCTGCAGGATGTTTGGGGCTCTCCGGACAATAGAAAGCCCCGTTGTTCTCGCCAGAGCCGGCGGAATGGCGAGGAGATAAAGCCCTAATGAATTGGTTTGGGTGTATTTTGTCCTGCCGCACACTAGAATTCGGAGCTCGTCAGAACTGCTCGCAAAAATATGTTCCTAATCCAAATGAGTAAACCGATACACAGATACTATAAAACATAGTGAGGAGAACAAGCCTCCGGATGGCTGGAATAAAATTAAATCTCAGCCTAATTTTTAACAGGATAATCCGCCAAAACAAGCCAACACACACACACCCACACCCAGCGTGAAAGAATTTCTAGTAAAGATAAAATTAGTGGGGCCGTCATTTGTCACCTAACTTGGCACAGACGCAGTTCCTAAACCTCCTGCTTGAAATCCGCTTTCTTTGGAGCAAATCCAGGGAGGGGAAAAAAAAAAAAAAAAAAAAGGAATCTGGCACACACGCACGTTCCTCACAACTGACAGTTCCAATATTAAATAACTATACCCTGATTGCATTAATTTTGGAGCTGTATAAAATGTAATCCGCGGCTCTATTATCACATAGGCGGCGCACGGACTGCTGCAACAGCCTTGCAAGGCCATTTACATTTTCACAAATTGCAGTATGTCCGTGTCTACAAATAAAAGCATATTTTAATTAGCTCTCAAAATGCGTCTCTGGATTAACAGTGCTGATCTTTTGGGTTATACGGGCCAATAATAAAAAGATAAATCACGGTTTAACACGATCCATTTTGAGATTTCCAGCCAGAGTTTGCTTAGGCTGAGCTGTCGCTTTTTATTTATTCCCTTTTTGTTTTTAATTTTAGTCCAACCAATAAAACGGCTTAACGACGCTATTAATGCATCTATTATATTTTTCTTAGATCAATAAAGTTTTATTTTGATAGTGTTGTCTGTGCACGCCGTGAATTTAGATTCTCCGCGAAAGCACCTTCTCGCTGGTTTTGATATTTATCAGAATTTTATTTGCTCGGTTTTATAGACCCTCGGATAGCTTTACTTACAGAAGTAGAATTAAAATGAAAGTATTTCTCGTCCCCTGGCGTCCACAATATTCTTTAAAATTTCTTTTAAATAGGGGTTAAGCTCCAAGGGACACATTGTTAAGGGCTGGAAATGCAGTAGCTACACCCAGCGCATGCCAAATTAGCTCAGTTTAGTCAGAATTGACCATTATCTTTTATAGTTACGAATCAAGTGAACATTATTAGTTTTACTTCACTGGGTTTGATGATGCCGGTTACTATTTGCCTTGGCCTTGTTAGCGATTAAAGAAAGCGGAGATAACGCAATGCCGAGCTGAGTTCATGATCTCGACGGAGCCGGTGCCTTGACCATCAAACCGGCACCACTCGCTGCGACCCCACCGCCCTGACCCGGGGGGCAACCCCAGCCCTCTGCCACACAACCTGGGAGAGGAGGCCGAGGAAAACTCAAAACCTTCCGAACCGTCCCTGGCCTCCGCGCCTTTTGTCTGATTTCCCCGCACGAGCGTGCGGAGGGGGAGAAGCAGCCAACTCGTGTTTCTTCTCCATACATTTCCAGTCGGTTTATTCCGGCGGACGAGGACCATAACGCACTTTTATAGACCTGCCCCCTCCCTTTAATCCAATTTTTAAAAGGGAGCTGCTTATTTTAAAAACAGCTTTGGAAGGGTTTCAAGTGTTGCCTCTCGGTTCCGTATGGCTTTTAGGTTTGCAATCCATTTCTATTTAATTTGGCAAACGCAAAATAAACATACCGCAAGAGCGGACTTCCCCGGAGTAATTTTTATACCTGACCTGTGTAGAGAAATGTATTTGGAAGGCGGCGTTGGGGCTCACGTTTCATTTTATTTAGGTCTGTATTTATAACGCTAAGCCTATTGATAATGGCCTTCCTGTATACCGTCCAATAAACCGGTGCCTTATATGGTATTAATTTTGTTAGCAGTGATACGGCCCTCATAGGAATCTGATAAGGGTTTGTCCATCGCACGTTAACACATCGCGGGGTCAATCGGGTTGGGGAAATACAAACAATATTACAGGAGGAAATGCGGGGGGAACAAAAAACCCAAACCAACCGGAAGGGTTTCCATGGGCTGTGGGACCTACCCCTGCCACCGCACCCCCCGTGCCGGTCAGAAGGAAGCCGGGCTGTGATGCTCGTCCCATCACACTGAAAAAATGAGAGGCTTTTCCATAAAAAGGTTTTATGGGTGTTGCAGAGTTGGAGCAGCCTCCGCCTGCCCCGCCGCTTCCAGCGGGCGCGGAGTGAGGCTGGCGAGGGCCCCGCCGGCCGGGCTCTCCGGCGGGAAGGGACCCTTCCCTCCCGTCGCAAGGAGGGACGCCTGCGGGGGAATGTCACGCGGTGGAAAAAAGCATTTCCCCGTGGCAGGAGAACTGCGGGACGAGACCACGTGGGGCTTGACAGATCCGTTGGGCGGGGGGGGGGGGGGGGGGGGCAGCCCCAGCCCCGCCCCCCGTTGCCGGGCGGCCCCGGTCCCGCCGCCAGCCCGCCCGGCAGGCTCGTCCCCGCCGCCGCCAGCGCCCTCCCGGGTACGGCAGCCGTGTGCCAGGGAGCGGCTCTCGCCGGGGACGGCGCTGGGGCCCGGCCGGCCGGCAGCCGCTCTCCCCCGCCCGCCCTGCTGGAAGCGGAGCCCGGTCGGCCGCTGCTTCCCCGGGCAGCGTGCGGGAGAGAGGAGCCAGCCCTGATCCTCAAGGATGGGCAGCGAGGACTGGACAGCCCCAGGCTGCCCTTGGGCTGAAGAGCCCCGAGTTCCGCAGGCCAGGCAGTGAGGCGACTTCAAAATGGCATAGGCGAGGGATGATGGAAGTGAAAGCAAGCCATCATTAAACGATTCATTAGAAAATCTATCTGTCTCTCAGTCTGCGTCCCTGTCTGTCTGCTGTCTGTCTGCTACCTCCCGCCACAATTACATATTGACTGGACAGGGCTGTCTAGTATCTCAGGATTCATCTACTTACTCTTCTTTCTATTATTTAGAACGTTGCTTGTGAAAGAGACGGTACTTTTGAAGAGGCGAAAAGTGAATGACCCAAATTGAGGGGGGAGGGAGGGGAGATATAAAAATGATCGCCCAAATATAAACACATCAATAAACAGGGTGCGCAGCATCCTGCAAGGATCCATTTGAACTGCTCGCGTCTGGATTCTTTCTGTGGCATGTGTCTGGCTTTATATTTTAAACGGTAATCAGAGCTCGGGAAGAATCCAGCGTTAACTAAAGCATTAGGAGCTGCAACCGCACAATCAATCCTCCCGGAGTGGCATTGCTCCCTGAGAGATTCTTCAGCTCAGCAGCGAGCGTTTTATCTCCAGGAAATTTAAGCCCAGCCTGGCGTCGTGGCGGTGATGTTAGGCTGGAAGCAGCCCCCTTCCTCGATAGTTTAACGCGAGAGGCACCAGGCCCCTTTACGGTTTCCAATGATCCGTGATAAACAATAACACGTCTTTTATTTCTTAAAAACCGAGACAATCAAATGAAATGAGCAGCGCCCGGGCATAAAACACCGGGCGAGCCGTGGCTTTATTAATTTCGTGAGACGCATAGGCTGTGGCGGGAGGTGAGCAGGCGTTGCTGCAGGGAAGCCCAACCGCGGGGAGAGAGGAGTGACAGTAAAAGCTTCATCTGGACACCGCTTCAGCCTAGGTATAATAAACATCAGGACCGCCGGGCTAGTTTATAGCGGTGCGTGTGATAAGAGGGGAGCAAAACTTGGAGCCAGTACTAGCAAAGCCCGGCTCCTTCCCCTTCCCGGGAGCGCGGCTCCCGCCCAGGCGCAAGCACTCGCCCATGTGGGCGAAGCGTGCGCGCCTGGGTATATGGAAATCCATATTACTGCATTAATATACATCTATCTCCCAAATTCAGAGGTCGACCTGAGAGCAGCTCGGTGCATACGAAACCAGACGGGGAGGGGTTGCTGGGGAGGCCCGGGCTTCCATTGGCTGCAGGCGCCTGCCGTGGTGCGGGGGTATCTCTAATCATATTCAGCATGTTTTGCACAAGAAATGTCAGCCAGAAAGGGCTATCTGCTCCCTTCGCCAAATTATTCCACAACAATGTCATGCTCCGAGAGCCCGGCTGCAAACTCTTTTTTGGTAGACTCCTTGATCAGCTCGGGCAGAGGGGAAGCGGCGGGAGCAGGAGGCGGAGGCGGAGGCGGCTACTACCCCAGCAGCGGGATCTACCTGCCACAAGCGTCCGATCTGTCCTACGGACTGCAAAGCTGCGGACTTTTCCCCGTCCTGAGCAAACGCAATGAAGGTACTCCTCAAAGCATGGTCCCCAGCTCGCACCCCTACGTGTCAGGGATGGAAGTGTGGCTAGAGCCCCCCCGCTCCTGCCGCATGGAAGAGCCGGAGAGCCAGCAGGCCACCTCGTGCTCCTTCGCCCCCAGCATTAAGGAGGAGAGCTCCTACTGCCTCTATGACTCCGAGAAGTGCCCCAAGGGCTCGGCCGCCGCAGACCTCGCTCCCTTCCCCCGGCTCAGCGCCGAGGCCAGCCCGGCCAGCGGCGGCGGCGGCGGCGGCGGGGTCCCGGTCCCAGGCTACTTCCGCCTCTCTCAGGCTTATGGCACCGCCAAGAGCTACGGCGCGGGGCCGGCCGGGGCTGCCCCCTTCCCTCCGCAGCCCCCCGGCCCCTTCCAGGCGCCTCCATCTTTGCCTGCCGTCCCGGACGCGGGGAGGAAGGAGGACGAGGAGCGGTCCCCCAGCCCCTTGGCGTGTGTCTCCCAGAGGGAGGACGAGACTCAGGCTTCATCTTCCACCGCAGAGGAGCTCTCTCCAGCTCCCTCAGAGAGCAGCAAAGCCTCTCCCGAGAAAGAGCCCGTAGGTAAGCGAATGATGATGATGATGATGGTGATGGTGGTGGTGATGATTTGGAGGGGGGGAAAAAAAAAAAGCGAAGCAAAGAACAACAAACAAAAAAAAGCGCAGTTGAGGATCGTAGTGGCATCGCCATGCGAAAGGAGGATCCCAGCTGCCCCGCGGGGCTGCCAAGAAGCGCTGCTCAGACTGACCTTCTGAACTTTGTAATATTCGGGCATGGGGTTGCCGTAAAAATTAATGTCCATCCTATAGTTTAAAACCCTTAGAGCCTCCGCTCTGGGCAACTTTAGCCTGCATGCTGCTTAAACATATAGAAAAACAAGATCAATCTTTTCCCGTGATGTGAAGGTGCCTACCAGATAACAGAGATGTTTGTAAAGCATCCAAAATAAGCAATAGGCAGTGCCAATAAATAAACCTATTAACGCGGTAAGTTATATTTTACGATCCAGAATGCTTTTCGGAATAACAGCCGCGCTGCAATGTGCCATCTATGAACTGCTATCAAATTAGACTGATGAATGCACCGCGAATATCCTTCAGCGTCTACACTAGATAACAGGGTTGTTATTTATTCATTCGCTTATTTATTTCCCTTTCGGGTCCCCGTGGCAAAAAAATAACTCCCCTTCCCTGGGCGGCAGACTTTTCAGGCGCTTCTCTCCGGCCGCGTTTCAGAAGCCCTGTTATTCCTTCAGGCGCCCCGTTGGAAAATAATAAGATCAAAACCAAAAAAGAAAGCGGAAAACTACTAGAGAGCCGACCCCAGACCACGAACCACTCCTAGCCATCGAGGGATCGGTGTTGCCTTTTTTCCCAACGGTTCCGCTGATAGGAATAAACACCCTGCGACGGGGGATTATTTTTTTTTTCCCCTCCCCCAGAATGTTTGGAAAAGAGAAGGCCGGGGCGAAGCTCCCTGAGAAGGCAGGGGCTGGAGGCGGGAAGGCTCCGGCTCCCCAAGCTCACCTTGTTTTCCACCTCCAGTTACAAAGTTCGGATCCGCAGTCTTTGGGGGTTTTTTTTTGGAAGCAGGTGCCTCGTGGGGGGAAATAAGACCCCAGCCATTCACCCAGGCTTCCCCCCCCCCCCCCCCCCCCCCCCCCCCCCCAGGTAGCAGTGGACTCGCAGCGGTCGAAGGGGAGCGGGTGAAAGCCTGTTTTGGGGGGTCGGGGATGAACTGCCCAGCGGGTCACGCTGCCCGGCCAGAGGCTGCCCGCAGCTTTTTGAGCAGAGGCAGATTTTCGTAGCCGGCCCCAGGGCCTTTGGGAAACCGCTGTGAAGAGCTCTCGGTTCCCACAAGGACACCCCACATTCCAACTCCCCGCAGCTGGAGGAGCGAGCCCCCCCCCCCCAACACAGACAGACAAACAGATATTCCTTCCACCCTCTCTTCTTCCCCCCGGCCCCCCCCCCCCCCCCCCCCCCCCCCCCCCCCCCCCCCCCCCCCCCCCCTCCTACCCGCTGGTAACGTCCCTTTTTTACTTTCTCAAAACTAGGCAATTCAAAAGGAGAAAATGCAGCAAACTGGCTCACGGCAAAAAGTGGCAGAAAGAAACGGTGCCCCTATACCAAGCATCAAACTCTCGAGCTGGAAAAGGAGTTTCTGTTCAATATGTACCTGACTCGTGAGCGTCGCCTAGAGATCAGCCGCACAGTCCACCTCACAGACAGACAAGTTAAAATCTGGTTTCAGAACCGCAGAATGAAACTGAAGAAAATGAACAGAGAGAATAGGATTCGGGAGCTCACAGCCAACTTTAATTTCTCTTGATGAACCTCTAAGCACATCTTTATGGTTTAAAGAGCCAGTATCATTTTCCTAGGCTGTAGTCATCCGCACCTGTATGGATTAACGATTTTAGACGTTCTCAGTATGTTCTTAACCTCTTAAGAGCTGCTTTGGGGTGTGTGTGGGGCGGACTAAAGCCACGCTAATGCACAAAATGCCGTGCGTGAACCTCCCCGCTTCCTCCAGCCTTCCCCGGGGCCGATTTGTTCCTCTAAGCTTTGAAACACTGAAATACCGTTTCAGGAGCTGCAAATATCTTCCCCCCCCGTATGTCTCTCTGAAAAGTAAACGAGCTCGGTTAAAGGCGCATTCTTTTAAATTATAAGCGGTGTAACTTGGACTGTACGTAGCTGCGGAATTAAGAGATTTAAGCCTTGCCATATTTCTCTATATCGGGAGCTTCCCCCCCTCTCTGTTTTCCTTTTCTTCCCCCCTCCCCCCTTTTTCCTTCGAAAAGCGGGACTTACAATAATGAAATGCAGGCATCCTTTAAAAGGGCTTCATGGGAACGGGTGTTACGAGCGATTCTTTTTTTTTTTTTTGCTTTACCTTAAAAGTCAGTATTACAGCTTTAAAATTGGCCAGGAAAATGAAATCTCTTCTCTTTAAAGGTATAAAAGAGTTCGTGTTGCTCATGGACTAAATTATGACACTTACCTCTGAATTTTTCTCGCTCTTTCTGGTTGTAGATATTTACTTAATGTAGTTTTGCTTAAATATGTGAAATTAGTGATTTTCTTTTGTCTATAAATAACGTTACCGTTGGTAACGCATGACAAGCACACAGAAATTCCCCCTTGAGAAGAAAGTATTCACTTTTTTCCTCACTAATTTCACTGAAAAGTATATATCCTGAACATCAGAAGGACTTTCTGAGCCAGAGTCTGAGATTGCGAGGGAGAATATGTTCATCTTCCTTTATACTGTGAAGCTACATGCATTAAAGGGTCAAGCATATAGGTGAAAAAATTTAAAAAGAGAAAAAAAGAGAAAGAAGGGGAAAAACTATAAATACAGATATGTATAAATGTCTATTATTATTAAAATGCCGATACTGTTTTAAGCAATGCATTCTATCGTTATTATAAATGTTAGTTCTAGCTATATTTAGTTCTTACCTTAAATCGGAATAAATTAATATTGTAATGCTGCTGTGCGTGAAAAAGACGATGTTTATGTTCTCATAGAAGAATAAAAAACCGTGGAATGAATCCTTTTAATTTTACCTCTTTTTGTGACTGTTTATCCTCAGGTTCTACTTTATGTCTTCGAGAACTTTTACAACAGGAATAGTTGCCTAAACCCCCTGCAATTACTTTAGGAATCTATTTAAATATTACCTAGACGGTCGTAATTTGTCTGGGCCATATAGCGATGGTGCTCTAAGGTTTGTCGGCTTTTGTTCAGTTTTATGACTTGCTAGTATATCTGGATTGTTGCTGTCTTGAACGAGTGGTTTCAGTTGACTGAGGAGCTGCATAGACTGAGGAAGCAAATTACTATTTCTTGAGGGTAGGGAAACGATGTATTTTTTTTTCCCCTTCTTTAATCGAACACCTACAAGTGTGCGGAGATCTTTAACTCCGGAGGACGGTGACAAAATTCTAGCTTTATCTCAGGGGTGAGAAGAAATCGTGAAGGTGAGCGCATGGGGAGGCGGAGGGGGGGACATCAGCCTGGCCTCCCTGCCAGCGGGCCCCTCCAGACAAGGCAATTCCCTACCTGGCTGCATGTGGAGGAGCTTATTTCACCCAAGCTGCCTTTTTTTTTTTTTTTTTTTTGTTGCATCCTCCCTTCCTCGCTGCATGTTCAGCTCATAGAGTCTTGCACAAAGGGAAGGCAAAAGGAGGGCTGGGAGAAGAGCGACGGCTAATGCTTCCTTGCAGGGTACGCGTATGCCGGGAGGAGCCGGGGCGGGGGAGGAGAACGGGGGGGACGGGGACACAGACTTTGAACCCGGGCTTACCGGGAGCCATTAGCTTTTCATCGTGTAACATTGTCGTGCACGGCCTTTTTCTTCCCGATTGCATCTGCATGGAGAGGGGAAAGCTGCGTGTGCGTGAGTGTGTGTATGTGTGTGTGTGTATGTGTTATTATATTTCTCCCTTGTTTTCATTACCCTCACCCGAGGCTGGCCGGGGGCGCGGAGGGGCGCCGGCGGGGCGGGCGGAGGGATGTCTTAGTCACGTTTCTGGTTTTATTTTCGTAGCGGGATCCTTGCGTTAAAGACCACGGCAATGGGGAAAGTAATAATTAGCGCCTGAGAACTGCTCTGTGGTTTAGGTAGTTTCATGTTGTTGGGGCTCCACCTTTCTCTCTACAGCACGAAACTGCCTTAATTACTTCAGTTGATATCATCACCAGGTACGCTTGGTGCGGGGGGTTCCTTTCCGCCCGAAGAAATCTTTAGCGCTGAAGGGATCCGTAGGCGTCAAGTCCCAATGCCATTGTTCCCCATCAGCAACGGAGCCTCCTTTGATTCCTCAGATAAACACAGCAGCCGAGGGGGGAAGCTTGACAAGTTCTTCAAGGTTAGCCAGCTCCTAAGCGAGTCCCTGCCTGCTTGCGGGATTTTAATCCATCTCGTAGGCTGCATTCAAGGTCAGGTGCGGTTTTGCATTCTGCTCGGCGTGGGTCGAGCTCGGGAGGCGGGTGGGGGGGCGGGTGGGGGGAGGCGGGAGAGGAGGGGGTGCAGGGCTGTTTTTATTTTTCTGTCCCGATTTATTAAAAACCGAAGACCCAGAAGGCTGCCTGCGGGAGGGGGCGGGGAGGGATGAAGTCTGCCGGCCCCGCTCCTCGCACCGTCACCAAGGAGGCCCCAGAGCGCAGGGCCCGCGGCCGAGCGGACCCCACCCGCGGCGGGGGTTGCCCGGCCCCGCCGGCGGCTCCGCCCCCCCCCGGGGCCGCCGGGCCGGCCCGCGCTGCCGCCCGTCGGGGCCCGTTCCCCCGGCGCTGCCCCGCAAGGCCTCGGTTACGATCACGATTGCGGCGCGGGCGCGGCCGCGCTCCGCGGCGGCGGAACGGGCACAGCGACCTCTCCGGGCCCGGGGCCGCCGCCGCCGCCACCTTTTGTGTCCGCAGCGCGGCGGCGGGCAGAGGCAGGGGCGGCCTCCCGCCGGGCCCTCCGCCCGGCAGCCAGCCCCGCGGGGCGGCGGAGCCGGGCACCCTCCGCAGGGGAACGGCGGGCAGGGGAAGGGGCAGAAAACTCACTCGCTCTGTGTGTATGCATTTCTATTTATTTATTTGTAGTGACCGCGACTATTTTTGCCTTAAAAAAACCCCAAAACCCAAGCTACAAACTTTCCCGAAACTCCAGGCTGCGCTGCAGGAGCTCAGACGAGTTCAGATAGCGGATTTTAGCCAGACCCACCCTAGCCGGCTCCTTACAGGAGGAGACGTCCTCGGCTGGGGCAGGAGCAGAGCTCCCCGTTGCAGTCAAATTTAAGTGCTTGCGGCTGCCCCTGCGCTCGCCGTGCGGCTGGCGGGCATCTGCCGGGACCCTGTACGTGCGGGGAGCCTGTTTACAGTGTATATGCCTGCGCGTGCCTGTATGGCGTTTGCACATAGGTTTCCCATTTGAATCGCATCATCCCGATTTTGGACTGCTTCCCCCACATTCTGAAATATTTTTTTTCTTCTCTCCGCTGAGCCAAAACACCTCCTCTCTGCATTCGTAGCAACCGGCGATTTCGCGATTTGCAGTGACACGAAACCCCGGGAAAAGGCGATCCTGAACTTCCCGTTCAGGAGAAACCGCCAACGCCCGCGGATTCCTGCCCCGCGCCCGCGTACACTCCGCGCCTCCGCGGGTGGGTGCGTGGCTCACGAAGCGGCGCTCGCATATGCCCCTCGCTTCAAAAAACACCGGAGACCCTTCCCGTTGCAGCCGGGGGTAAGAGCGAGCGGCGTGGGAGCTCTGCTGATTTGCTTACGCCGGCGCGGAGGGCAGGGAGTATTTTTATTCAGGCACGGTCGCTCCAGCTTCATTCCTGGGAATTCCGCTTTCATTTGATGCAAACGTCTATTTCTGCTCTGTTTGGGGTCTTTTGCCTCCGAGGGTATAAGCCACCAAGCCCTTAAGTAATTTGCAACGCAAATTGTACCAAGCCCCCGCTGCCCCCGCTAGCCTTCGTAGCTCGTATGCCAAATGTACTTTGGGGGAAAAATGGGTCTAAAAAGGACGGAGAGAGATGCGAATGCCCCAGCGTTATTATCGTCAACGTGACCGCGTGAAAAATGCCTGTAATTATTTGCTGTATTGCATCTCTTGCTCTCCGCACACCCTCTCCTGCCGCTTGGATGCCGGCAGTGAACAAATGCAGAATTTTACAGGGAAATAAAAACGCAGGCACGTTCTTTTAAGCGTTATTGTTATTGTTATTCATTTGCTATTATTTTTGGTGAGGAACCAAAAAAATGAAACCCGCTGCAAGTTGAGAACTCAAATTCGAATATAAACATTCAGGACTCCTGCAGCTAAGATTATTTTTTCTGAATGGAAAAAGGAAGTTCTACAATCACATTTCACCACAGCTGACTCTTAATAATAAATACAAATGACGTCGAGTTCCGTCTTTCCAGGAAAGAAATACAATTATTTTTTTCTATTACGGCGTGTCTATACAATGGCCACAAAAAGCTGCAGAGGAGAGCTTTATTTGCATTTTGTGAATTGTTAAGAAAATAACGGGCTCCTTGTTTGTAGAGATCTTGCAACTGTTCCGTAATTTTCGAACTCTAATGGGGGATAATAGCTTCATTATGGGCCTTTGTAATCCTGAAGGGCGGCGGGGGGGGGTAGCGTTGTTAAAATAGGGTCTCTGTAAGATTTCGGATTAAACTGTTGGGGAGACATGAAAAGAAAAAGGAAGAGAGAAGGAGAGAGGGGGAGAGAGAGAGGGAGAGAGGCAGCCCACATAGCGATGTAAAACTAATTAGAACCACACTTTCGCATGCACAATATTTACACGTGATTTTAATTATTACTCGGCCGTCCCTACCATTCACTGGGCTCTATTTTCAATAAAAGGTATTTCGAGTCAATCGAGCCTCTGGCGGAGGTTTTTTGTGCCCCCCCCCCCCCCGCCCCCCCCCCGCCGCAGCATCCCACTGACCGCGCTCCTTCGCCAGCCGCGGGGATAAAGAGCGTGAACCTCCGCCGGAGGAAAACCGGGGAGTCCCGGGCAGATTTGCAAAGCGCTCGGCCGCGACGTTAATTCCTAACACTGGACTTGGATCTGGCCGCCCCTTAACTTTCCCCCCCGCTCACCCTCCCCGCCTGCCGCGGAAGGCTGTAACCCTCCGCTCGGCTTCCGATGCTGCTAGCCCGCGTCCTGCAGCCCAAGGAGATAAATAACTGTATTTGCACATAAATTTGATCCATTAGAAGGCGGGACGGCCGATTGCGAGCGCCCCTTTGATAGCCGCCCCGAGAAGCGGGGTGCCTTTCGGCAGCGGGGAGACGGGGCTTTCCCTCCTCTTTTCCCCCGCCGCTTCCCTTCATAGTTAAGAATTAATCGTCGGGATAAAGATTGCCACCCGGCTCTGCCTTCCCTCCCGGCCTGGACGGCATCCCCGCTCCGCTCCGGCCTCCGCCGCCGCGCCGCCCGACCCCGGCTCCTCTCCCCGGCCCGGCGAGGGGGTCCCCGGCCGCCGCCGCCCCGTCCAAGGGCAGGGGGCGGGCGGGCGCGGCGGGGAGGACGGGGAGGATGTTTCGGTCACTGCCGCGCTCTGCCCGGCGGGGTGGGGTGGTGAAGTGCAGTTTGGTACCGGGCGGCCTAAATACGGAGCCAGCGCCTGCCCCGGTCCTCCTCCGACCGGGCGGGGAGGGCCGGCTCGGCGGCGGAGTTTGGGAAAGGGGGCTACGTTGAATTTGACTTTCCGCTGCCAGCTCTGAGCCGAACGGAACGGCGTTATTTACAGCGAGTTCCCAAACTAAACACAATAGTATAATTTAACCTTTCCGAGCACTCGTAAATTTTTACTGCCGTGAAACACAGCGATGCAAATGAGCGCGCTCGTAGTTACCGACTTAACAACCCCGTGGCTCCCGAAACAATAACTCCTTATGAAATATAATAAATATATATTTAAATACAGTATACCGCAACTGCTATTTTGCCTTTTTTTATTGCTTCAATTATTGTATAATTTTATGTGAAGGTCTCCGATCACAAGGGTGGTTTTTTGTTGGTTTGGTTTGTTGGGGCTTTTTTGGTTTTTTTTCGCGGGGAACACGACCCACTGATGGGATGATTAATTATGATATAAAATAGTCCGTTTAAACGAAGGGGAAAAAAAAAAAAAGACAGAGGAAAGGGAGAGAAAGAGAGAAGGGGGGGGCCCGTAATACGGAATCTGATCTTTTAATCTCAGTTGGCCGCAATTAAAACAAACCCCGCCGTATAACTCCAATATCCCTTTGCATAAAAACATATGGCCTCGCTATAAAAATTATGGCTGGAAAACACTGACCCATTAATAGCCCGCGGACTGATTTATACTTTATTGTTCTGCTCCCCCGCCACGTGACCGGGGCAGCCAATGGGCGCCCGGGCTGCCCTCAACTTATTACTGACTCTACTTCTCCGCCAGCACCAAGTTGTTACGTGAAACCCGCAGCCCCGAACCGCGGCGGGTCCGCCGCCCGCGCCCGCCATGTCGGCTCCCGGGACCCTCAGCAATTACTACGTGGACTCCTTCCTGCTGCCCGAGGGGGACGAGCTGGCGGCTCCCCGCTACGCCCCCGCCCCGCTGGCCCGCCGCCGCCCGGCCGGCGGGGGCCCCCCGCCCAAGGCGCCCGTCTTCGGCCCCCCTCCCCGCCGTCTACCACCCCTACGCGCACCACCAGGCGCCGGTGGCACCGCCCGACGGCAGGTACATGCGTTCGTGGCTTGAGCCTGTGCCGGGCTCCTTGTCTTTCCCCGGGTTACCTACCGGCAGGCATTACGGCATTAAACCTGAACCGCTGGCGGCCAGGAGGGCTGACTGTACCACGTTTGACACTCACACTTTGTCTCTCTCTGATTATGCTTGTGGTTCTCCTCCAGTTGATAGGGATAAGCAAAGCCACGAAGGCGCATTCTCTGAAAGCAATGGAGAAAGCGAGGCAAACGGAGAGAAACCGCAGATCGATCCAAGTAAGTGGGACTGCGAGGGTAATGGACTTCAGGGCGCTGCGCCGGCCGCGGGGAGGTGTCGCGGCGCTGGGGCTTTAATGACGCGGCCGAGCCACCGGCTGCCGCCGCCGCTCCGGCTCCGGCTCCAGCCCGCCGGGGTCTGCGCTCCGCACCAGCCGGCGCTGCCTTTTTCAGGCTCGAACGGGACCTAGAACGGCTCCGGCTGAAAGGAAAACAAAAACCCTACCCTACAACGGCAACTTAAACAAAACAAAACAACAACAGAAAAAGAAAGGCAAAACCCGCCCGCCCCCCGCCCCAGCAAACCCCCGGGGGCCAGCTCCGGGTGCCGGGGGAGCGCTGGATGTGAATCTGGTCGAGGCGGCTCGCAGGCCGGGGCGGCTGTTGAGAGGCCGAGAGCGGAAACCTCGCCGTGGACTGGGTGTCCCGTCTCCCCACCCCCCCGCCGCCTCCTTTCCCCCCCGCTTCGTCTCCTCGCTGGAAAACCCCGGGCTGGATGCTCCCGGGGCGGCAGGACTGGTGGCAGAGAGCCCTGGGGATTGCTGTCGCGATTAACGCCGTGCGAATAAGGGTCCTGAGCGGGCGAGGTTTTAATTGCGCCAGCTGCGGACTGACTCGCCGACTCCCTGGGTCTTGCCAGTGATGACACGGGAGAAGGTCGAAATTAAAAAGTGAAACGATTTCGATGACATGTTGGTCTGGCCGGTCACTCCCCGGGCTGGCAGTTTGAGGGGGTGTGTGTGCGTGGGGAGGCCAGGAAGGAGGGAGAGAGCTAGCAGGGGGGGGGGGGGGGGGGGGGGGGGGAAGAAAGAGTATTTTAAAATTGCATCCTACAAACAATAAAAAAGGCGAGGGGAGGCGGGGGCGGCGGGGCTTTGCTGCGTGTGGTTGCGTGTGACCTCTCCATGCGTCTGTATTTTGGAGTCCATTGTGCCCCCCCCCCCGTGCCTAGGGAAATGAGAGCCACGTCCTAACCCCCAATATCGGGACATCTACGCGGCTCGTCCCGCGTGGATCTCCCTCCTCAGCCCCACTTCACCCCTCCACCCCCCCAAGCCCAAGCCTGAACTTCTCCTGTTGTTTTCGTTGTAGATAACCCAGCTGCAAACTGGCTCCACGCAAGGTCCACCAGGAAAAAGCGATGCCCTTACACCAAGCATCAGACGCTGGAACTGGAGAAGGAGTTTCTGTTCAATATGTATCTCACTAGGGACCGTAGGTACGAGGTGGCCAGACTCCTCAATTTGACCGAGAGACAAGTGAAAATCTGGTTTCAGAACAGGAGGATGAAAATGAAGAAAATCAACAAAGATCGTGCAAAGGACGAGTGATGGAGACACGCGGGTTAAATTTGAAAACGCATAAAGTAAAAAAAAAAAAAAAAAAGAGAAAAAAGTTAAAAACAAAACAAAAATTCCTCCCCTCGAACCCTGCCATGCAATGCGTCTGGGTCCAGGCCTCATTTTTTTCCCATGGCAAATTGTGATTATGATTGTACCTTGATTGTCACAGAGGCCAGTTTGCCAGGAGAGGTACAGTAAGACTTTTAATTTTCTAATAGGAAAGAAAAAGGGGGCATTAGCACGAGAAGGCTGTTTAGCTGGCTTGTATAAATCTACCTGTTTCTTCACTTACAGAAAGAAAAAAGAAAAAAAAAAAGAATAAAGAAAAAAACTACCTTTTCGTAATGCACAACTATTTACGGACTGTATAGTTTAGTCTACGTAGTTAATTTTATTCGCTCTTTGCGCGGCAGAGAGATCTCTGCTCTAATACTTGAACACTGTGTTTTATTGTGGTAATTATGTTTGTGACTCAATTTATGTGCTTGGGTGCTGTACCGGATGTAATGGTGTAAGCTAGAATTCAATTTGAACTCAGGTTGTTTATTATAAAAATTGCATAGAGTATAGCTCTGTAGTGTATTAAGTCTTTTCTGTATAATTAGACAGTTAACCTTTGATTGTAAAATATATATTATATATATCCCAACGCAAAAAAAAAAGAAAAAAAAGAAAAAAAAGTTCGTCCGGGATGTCTGGGAATTACGGTTCTCAAAATATTGAAGCAAGTCATTTTAGTATGCAGAGTTGATATATATATAGTACTGTCTTTGTCGGTTGTATATATAATCTATATATTAAAAAAAGTAAATAAACAGACTAGCTTAAAGATTGTTTTTGCACCAGTGAGCAGTTATCAGATTTCGGAGCTATACGTATATGTGAAAAGGGTAACTACCTATGGTTTACGTTTTAATTTTAATCGAATGATTTGATGGTTATTGTAATGAAGGTTAATTTTATTGATAATAAATTATACGCTGTAAAAACCTACATTTGGTTATTGTAAATTTGTATCGATTTAAAAAAAAAAAAAATCTGGGAAGTTATGTTGATGCAGAACGTACACTGTCTATTTTGAAATAGTTACCTCATGGCCTACTGACCAAATCGTGGTGTTGAAATTATATTTAACTTTTTGCCAAATAAAAATATATTGATTCTTGTACGTTTTGTGATGTTTCAAGATCATTAAGGAGGGGTTCTCCCACAGCATGCCAAATCTCACCAGCAGACGTGGCAGGGCCAGGGCGGCGGCGGAGGGGAGGCGGGCGGTAGCGTTTATTTCTCAGCCAAGGCAAACCCACGGTTCCTAGACAGGCAGATCCCCAGGTGATGAAAATTTGGGCTTATTTTCGTCCTAAATGGGCCGATTCAGGTCCTCAGTGCCATTGCTTGGCTGCCGGGAGGCCCGGCTCCCCCCGCCCGGGTATAACTCGGTAAGCTGGCTCCCAGTGCTGCGAGGAGGGAGCCCCTCGGGTGGCAGCGGGGGCACCAGACCCCAGTTTAAAACGCGGTTTTAATAAAATTCGCCTGGCGGGGCGGGGGGATTTGGGACCAAACCAAAATGTCCGACGATCTTCGGTGCGCACAATAATGTAAATCAGCTCAGACAGCGACATTTAGGCTGAGATGGTTAATTAGCCTGTACCAGAAAACGTCCAGCGCTAAGTGTGCTTCAACAAGCTTTGGGAGAAGGCTCGCCTGACCGGCGCGTTCATTTTAAATTCCCTTCTAGAGATAACTGCCCATGCAAAATATGTTATTTCAAACGTCACCCATTTTTTTTTCCTTCCCTTGCCTTCACGTTTGGGATTTTTTTTTTTTTTCCCCTTCTTAAATGTCCCGTGGCAAATAAAAACAACCCCTTGCATTTTACTGGCGCCTCAGATTATATATGTATATATAGATAGATATAGATACAGATAAAATTTTACTGACAATTACGATAGAATTTATGGTGTCAATTTTACTCGCTGATTTAGCCGAAGGAAAGAGCTGGGCTGGCAGCCGGCTAGAGCAGTGAAGACAAAATAGGATTTCTTTTTAAAAACAGAAAGAAGGTTTCTTTGGAGTGAAAGATTTCCACTCACACCCCCATTGCACCCACCCCTCCCCCGCCGCCCCAAGCCAAAGCAAGCTCAGAAACAAAAGAAAATAGCGAAGTCTGTGAGCTTGCTGAAATTCACCCTTGTTTTGGGCGGACATCTTACTGCCTAGGGTAGATATCCTCCATAATATGAGCCGCAGCACACTTCTGCGCCACACCGACCCTTCTTTGCAGATATGGTGAATAACGATAAAAGCCGCCTTGTTTTTCGGAGATGCACTTGCATGTGTATATACACACATATGTATTTAAAGCAAAATAAGACGGAACACAGTTATGGTCTTGGCAGAAGTTGTTGTTAGGAAAATTCAGAGCCATACACTGCAATAAAAGAAAATGACTGCTGTAACCGTTTATGGGGTGTAAAACGCTGCAGGGCTGAAGACAAAACTTAGGGAGCCGGCAAGAAGTTTACAGATGTGCAGAACTGCGGGAGAAAAGGGAAAAAAAAAAAAAAAAGCTTTCGGCTTCAGCTTAAAAAAAAAAAAGAAAGAAATCCGGGGTAAGATTTGATGAGTTCTAATTAGCAAAAGGGAGCTCGTTCTGGTGTGCACACACACAAAAAGCCCCTAATTGATCCCTGAGCCGGTATTTGGGGATGCTGGGACGCCCTCTGTTGTTGCAGACAGAGGCAACTTCAAAGAATCAGCATTAAGAGTGTGTAATAAATGACGGGTCTGCAAACTGTCTGGAATTCGGCTCTTAATGAGTTTACAACTGTCCAGCCACAATTAAGATTTTCTACAAAAGCCTTTTCATTTGTTTTGTCTGGCTGTTTTAGATAAAGCGGGCGAGCGGAAATAACAACCTTTTATTGGCCTTCCCCTGCTTAAATCCAGGCTGGGAGGTGGACATTTATCTTCCCGTGCGCTGGCGGGCAGAGGCGCTGGCTCCGCGGGGCCGGGGCGGCGGCGGCGGCGGCAGTGGCGGCGGTGGCGGCCGGGCGCCGGCAGGTGGCGCTGTGAGCCCGCGAAAGAGCGCGCGCTCGCCCGCCCGCCCGCCATCAAGCGCTCGGCCGCCTCCCCGAAAGCTCCTAAAATGTCGACTTTATGGGAGCATAACTGGGGGTGGAACGGCTGGTTTGGTTTTAACAAAGGCCGATAGGTTTGAGGTTTTGGGTTGGTTCCCCCCCCCCCCCCGCCTTATCCCGGGTGTAGGGTGAGGGGTGCCCCGCTGCCAGCGGGCGCAGTTAGGGTGGCATTTACCGCCTGGCCACGCTCGGTGCTCTCGTGGCAAAAGTGAAGCTTGTTCTGCACCCAGGGCTTGCTCTGTACCCAGGGCATACCCTGCATTTATTATTCGCAAAACACCGGGGCATTTCCTATCAGATAATAGAGAGGGATGGAGCCCTGGCACTGAACCGCCAGCTCCTCTTTCCGTCGCCCCAAAATCTTCGCCCTTCTCTGGCCAAGCTCTCAGCCTGCAAACAGGGCGTCCCGATCTCCCGAAGGGCTGGTGAGAAATGAAGCATTTGGAGAAAGGGGGAACCGAAGGGTTCGGGTGGGATGGAGGAGGCTCTCCCCGGATCAGCCTGGGAGGAGACCCCCGAAGGGCTTCGCCCTCGGAGCGGGGTCGAAGCGGCGGATTTTCCAGTGCCCTTCGCCGCCCCGCGTAGCTGGAGACAGTCCTGCGGGGAAACGGCAGCGCCGCAAACCTCTCGTTTGAAAATTATTTACCGGCGAGTGAAATTCCTCAACAGCTGCCTTCGATACAAATAAAAAGCCCTGCTTGTGTCCCCAGCAATTTCAGCTCTGTGGGACCCGTTGTATTTATATGATACAGATGCGAGCAGGCTGATGCTCTGCAAACTTGACATGTCTCTCAAAGTCAATCCTAACTTCTCCTCGCCTTTTATTTTGATTTCCTCGAGTCGTTTTCGTACTTTTTTTTTTTTTCCGTTTTGCTTTTGTTGGCTTTCGCGTCTTGAGAACGAGGCTTAGTGGGGAACTGTGGAGTATTTTCAGATGGCAGTTGCCAAAAGAGAGGAGGGAAAAATAACTGGAAGGAAAATAAAAGCAGGAGGAAAGGAAGCATAAAATGTGGGCTGAAGTATGAACGTTGTATTTTTCGGGTTTAAGCCAGACAAGTAAACAAATCGCTGCAGAGTACTCCCTAACAGGGCTACTTTCTCTGCGTTTTATTTACATTTCCTTAAATCAAAGCCAATCTCTTCATATCGAAATTCAGCATCGGGAAGGAATGTGAGCACTGAGCTATTTTTTCCCCGCACTGTTTCAAAGATTTAATTATTTCCAGGGATAAAGAGTAACAGCCACTCCCTGCTTTCTAACAAGAACCTTCCTATAAAATGTTTGTCTACGATGGCATTGCTAAACTTATTATGATTAATTATTTTTTTTCCTTGGGCAGTAAAATTATGCTGAAATTAAAAAGTGTTTATGCGTCGTCATACTAAGTAATAACTTGGCACAGTACGCTCCATTATAATCGTGGATAAATTATGGCGAGAACAGATTCCAAACCAACAAAATCCTCCCCAGGATGAACCACATCAAGATACTGTTTAATACACAAGCCATAATCATGTAGTGCTCCCAGGTCGCTTATAACTTATGAGCACCGTTTTATCACTACCTTTTACTTCCCGGAAAAGCTCAGAAGGCGAAGCGAAGGTAGTCCAGAGCTCACAAGAAAAAAAAATAAAGACAGTGAATCCCACCTAGAGGATTATTTTTAAAGCATGTGAAAATATTGCGGTGACAGAAACCTTGCGATCTGCGCTCGTTCGCCCTTTCCTCGACTGGAAAAAAAAAAAAAAGATTCACAGGAAAAGTGCATTTTCAGGCGCGGGGATCCAGCCTGGGTTTGTGTGCGACAAAACGAGAGATTTCAGGGGCTCTTTCAGAGGCAGCGTTATGCCTGACGCGGGGGGGGGGGTGTGTGTGGTGTGTAAATAAGGTGGCGGGGACCCATGTCTGGGGGTCTTGTTAAGATTTATTCAGTGAAGACTTTTTGAGAAATCTTAAGGGCTGGGAGGGGGAAAAAAAGCTGAAAGAAAAAAATGTATATATATAAAAAAAGGTGGCGGCAGTAAACACACACATGCAAAGAAAAATACATAAACGTGCAAATCGTACAGAATCAGAGAGCTCGAAATACAACCGCCTAGCTAATCTATTCGGTTCTACGCTATCCATATTTAAGTCTAGACATTGGTTATATTTGCTGTTTCTTTCTTCTTGCGTCTTGGTGTGTTGTCACCAGAGGAGCAATTTATTGGTCTAATGTCATCTACTTCAGCCTCTTTGATCTTCTTAGCCGTCGTCTTGTTTGCTTCGCATTCGTTTAACTTCTTGGGCCTTTATTCCTTTCCAGCAGCCTCTTCAGCTGGCGTGTTCCCACACCGCGTTTGCGACCGCAGGGATATTGTCTGATATTGGCGAATTGGAAGAAATAAGGGGAAGGGGGCTCTTTCGCCAGCTTCTCCCTTACGCCTGCGAATAATAACTGTCTTTTCACGCACTTAGCACTTGGCAAATACCTACGTACAGCCGCCACATTTGCATGCTCTGAAGCACCAATATCTCAGGGATCTGGCTTTGGAGAATTTACTCGCTTCTGTCAGTAACCTATATTCATGGGGCTGCAATAACCGCGCATAAAGAGTCCCAAAGGGTGCGTGTGTGTGTGTGTGTGTGTGTGCGTGTGTGCGCGTGTGTTGGAGGTGTGCTTGGGGGAGAGAGTGTCCCACGTTTCCGAAACGTAAAGTTTAGGGTCCGTGCGAAATATCGCCAAGAACAATTTTAACTGGTGAGAAAGTCTTTGTACACAGGGCACCAAACTATAATTGAAAGGAGAATTTCCGGGGCAATTCCATTGTGCTCCTTCCAGTTTATGATGTGCAATACAGGCAGGCAGTAAAAGCTGTCTTTACCAGGACTCCCTGTCTGAGGGAAGGAAACTCATTTTACGATCCGTTTAAAGGAAGGGCACGGTGCAGCATCCTCAATGGAGAGCCATTCGCATTGTTGGGGAGCCCAGCGTTTGGGAAAGCCGCGGCGCTCCCCGTCACCCGAGCGTGCCGCTGCCGCCACCGGCCCCGGGCTGTAAGGTACGGTGGGACGGGAAGGTAAAAGGGGCGTTAAACGGGCGGCGGAGATTTGAAGCCGTTTATAGGCGATTCCTGCAGCTCCTCTGTGTGTGTTGTTTTATTTGGGGTTGCTCTGGGGTTTTTTTTGGGTTTGTTTTTGTTTTTCCTTTTTAAGGCGTTCAGAAAGTTGAGTCCTTGCATTTATATTTTCCCCCTCATTTTTGGTTTGGTTGGTTGGTTTGGGGTTGGGGTTTTTTTTGTGTGTTTTTTTTTTTTTTTCTTCTTTTTCCTGGGAGGTAAACCGGCGGGGCTCACTCCAGGACGGGCGCCTCGATTTCCAGGGCTGGGGCAGCCCCCCAAGGCCGGCGGCGGTGCGGCAGTGGCCGGGCGGGGGGGGGAGGTGTCTGTGTGGGTATCCCCCTAAACCCCGCTACGGGGTTACCCCCCGCTTATTTTCCTTGAGGGAAAAGAACGCGAGGGTGCCGAGCAGCCCTCTTTAAAGTTTATATATATTTAAAAAAAAAAAAAAATTTTTTTTTTTTTTTTGCAACACCGGGGGGCCCCCGCCGGCCTGGCGCGGCCCCTGACCGCGCCCCCCCCCGGGGGGGGGGGGGGGGGGGCCCCCCCCCCCCGGGGGCCGAGCGCGCCAGCACCGTCGAGGGGCGAGGAGGGGGCGGCGGCGGCTGGAGGGCGCTGCCGGGCGCGGCGGCGGCGGCGTCCCCGGCCCCGGCCCGTCCATGTCCGGGCACCGGCGGGCCGCGGCCGGCACCACCTGTGAGGCGGGCGGGGATTGGCGGGCGGCGTCATATGACCGGTCACGTGCTCGAGGCAGCTCAGTCCAAAAGAAAATGGGGTTTGGTGTAAATCTGGGGGTGTAATGTTATCATATATCACGCTACCTCGTAAAACCGACACTGAAGCCTGCCGGACAACAAATCACAGGTCAAAATTATGAGCTCTTCGTATTATGTGAATGCGCTTTTTAGCAAATATACGGCGGGGGCTTCTCTTTTCCAAAATGCAGAGCCTACTTCTTGCTCCTTTGCAAGCAACTCCCAGAGAAGCGGCTATGGACCGGGCGCGGGTGCCTTCGCCTCCTCCATGCCCGGCTTGTACAATGTGAACAGTACCAT
This sequence comes from Gorsachius magnificus, assembly GCA_034008185.1. Lineage (NCBI taxonomy): Eukaryota > Metazoa > Chordata > Aves > Pelecaniformes > Ardeidae > Gorsachius > Gorsachius magnificus. Next base: position 122,012,999 of record CM067082.1, read on the forward strand.
ATATCAAAGCCCGTTCTCTTCCGGATACAGCCTGGGCTCTGATGCCTACAACCTGCATTGTTCCTCTTTTGATCAGAACATTCCCGTCCTCTGCAATGAGCTAACCAAACCCAGCTGTGAGAAAGCGGAGGAAAGCAACCTGCACAACCAGGCTGAGCCTAATTTCCGGATATACCCCTGGATGAGGTCTTCAGGTAGGGGCAAGCGGAGAGGGCTCGGAGCCGTGGCAGCCAGGCAAAAGCGTGTCGCCAGGATTACTGTCAGCACAGCCTTTATGGTTTTAATTATAGCCGAGGCGCCATTGCGTAGAAAGCCCGTGGCATTGTATGTAAATGAGTATCATAAAACTTTTTATTGCCCAATTAATGGGTTCTAGCCTCGTAAATTTATTTAACTCCATTTGCTATGGAATTTTAGCATTGAGTTGATTTGCGCTGTTTGCTATAGAAACGTGGAGAGTTGGCTGCGGGCTGCCAGAGCCCCCGCGGGTAAGCGTCTCCCCTGCCCTCTGCCGAAGTTGGGCAAAAAAAAAAAAAAAAAAAAAAAAAAAAATCCCGCTCGCTGGGGAAGGCGGAGGGGCGAGGGGCGTTCAGGAGCGGGGGACGGGCTGCTGAGCACTTTGCCAGCCCACGTTGCCGGGACGTGCCACTCACGTCCCCCCTGCCCCTTCCACGGAGATAAGGATCTATAGAAAATTACTAAACAGGAAAACAGGGCGGGGGGGGGGGGGGAGAGAGAGATTGGAGGGGGGGGAAGTGTGTGAAAAAGGAGAGGTCTCTTCTGGAGCTTAAACGCGATGTATTGTTTACGATCCAGGCGGGGTGGGGTGGGGGGAGTGGAGGGAGCCCCCGACATTAAAATAAAATAAATACAGCCCAGCCTTCCAGCTTTCTTATTTCCCCTTGCGAAACGTGAAAGTCTGGAAGGTTTTAGGGAAATACATCGCCTGGGGGAAAAGTTCCTCCTCCCAAAAGCAATTTCCTCCCCCACCTCCTCTCCCGAATGTTTTCTCTCCTCTTCTTCTAGGTCTCGAGCAACTTAATTTTTGCCCTGCCCGAGCCGGGCAGGTCGTGTGGCTGAAATGTCTTTGTTAGGGCAAAGCGGGGGGGCGGGTGGAAGGGAGAGGAAGGGGAGCCTTCACTCCCGCTCGGCCGCTTTTTGTTTGTTTGGTTGTTTATTTCTCTTAATAATAATAATAATAAGGGGGGGGGAACCCTAAAAGGAGAAAACTTTCCACCTCTCTTCTTGCCTAACTCCTGGCCGTGTGTGTCTGCTTCCAGGTCCAGATAGGAAGCGAGGGCGCCAGACCTACACCCGCTACCAGACCCTGGAGCTGGAGAAGGAATTCCACTTCAATCGTTATCTGACTCGGCGGCGGAGGATAGAGATCGCCCATGCCCTCTGCCTGACGGAGAGGCAGATCAAAATCTGGTTCCAAAACCGGAGGATGAAGTGGAAGAAGGAGCACAAGGAAGAGAGCTCAAGCACCCCAGCTCCCAACGAGCCCACGTCAGCAGCAGCCTCCGTCGAGAAAGTGGAAGAAGACGAAGAGGAGGAGGACTAAGGAGTCCCACGCGAGGAAGCGATCTCTCAGTATAATGTATGCACATGACAGTTGGAAACGCTCCCTTTAAAGGAAAAAAAAAAAAAAAAAAAGACTCACTGTTGTTATTTAAAAAGAAAAAAAAATCAGTTCCCTTTAATAATCATCTTGCAAGCGAGCGTTTGCAAAAATGAAAACGTCTCTTGGGGTGGTTTTCCAGCCTTCTCTCCACTCTCCCGTGCTCCCCAAACCTGCCCTGTGCCGAATCTTTCGGTAATATCTCCTAAGAGCATCCTACAATCATTTGGTTTTTTCGTTCACCCAAACTTGGGTGGGTTTGTCCAGGGGACATTTCAGTGGGAGAACTGCTGCTTGCACAGATAGTAAACCGTGACCTTCCGAAGTAACTACCTGACTCAGTAGTCCCAATCGTGTGTAAGGGGAAAAGTGCATTAGGCTCACGTTAAGAAAAACTACCTAATTTTGAATCAGTAGCTCTGCACTTCTCTTTTTTTGTCTTCTTTTTTTTTTATAATTATTGTTAGAAAAGTATCATAACTAACAGCTACACTAACAAAAGGTTAAACAGCAAGTAAGGGGGGGGGGGGAAGATGTTCCACAAACCACTACAATCTACAGCAATGATTTGTACTACCTATTTTCCAGACTACCTATATATCTTGCTCCGCCTACCTATCTTCAAAAGTATACTGTATTTTAGTAGTCAAAAGAAGATAACATTACTAATGTGAATCGCAAAATGCTTTTAGAAGTGTAAGTGTAGTCGTTCGAAAAGCACGCATCAATAGCTTTGGTATAGAATTTGGTACCGAAAAGGCTGAATATATTTAAATTTAAAATAATATATTTATTCCAAAGCAATTATAAATGAAAACCATATGCTGCAATATATCTTTGCTCTCGATTCTTTACTATTCCGAGTGAGGATGCAAACACACGCCAATACTGTACAAAGTGGTTTAATATCTCCCGTTGGCTTCTACCTTCGGCTGCCTCCGCTAAAGGCCGTATTCTTATTCGAAGGTGATCTTACTTCATAAAGTGGAAAGTGTTCTTTGAAAAGTGAATTTAAATGACCATGTAACCACCTTTAAAAAAAACCCAACAAAACCTGTTTGTCCTGATTATCAGAACGTGTTAATATGTAATACCGTGAATTTTCCTACAATAGCAGATACTGTATATTTGAACGATTTTTTTTTTTTTGTCATTTATATTCGTCTTGGAGCTCATTTGTAAGATCATGTCATAAATTGGGAAGTATGTAATTAATTTGGAAACTTTGTAGCATGATGTATTGTTAAGAACTCTGTATAAATCCGTCTTGAAGGTTTGGCTAAAGTTTATTCTAAAATTGTATGTTACAATGTGTTTCGATGTGTTCGTTGTGAACATTTGGATATGCCGTGTAAGTATTGGAAGTGGAAAAAAAAATGTCTGTGAACTCTCTTTGGAAGTGATACCGTGTTCAAGTATCTCCCACGATAAATGTGTTTTATGTTACACAGAAAATAAATATGCTTGTTGACAATGAATTGTGTTTCTTTTTTTAGGCAAACAGTTCATAGGAAGCATCAAAAAATAATTTACACAGACAAATAAGAAATTAGACCATATAAATCTTTTTTTTTTTTTTCCCCGTAATCAGAAGGAGAAAAAAATCCAAGGTGATGAATTGATAGGAATCAGTCAATTTCTCTATCTCGACTTCGTGATTTTTTTTTTTCCCCCTAGCGCAGTTGATTAATAAAGCGGAAAGCCTTCTGTATGGGAGGGCTTCCTTCCACCGTGTCCTCTCGCAATCATAACCCCGGTCCAGGCGACCGGCGATCAAGCCGAAATCGCATGCAGGGAAATAATATTTGGTAATGAACAGAAAGTGCGATGCGAAACTTCCAAGTGTAAATGATCCGGTCGGGTATGCGTGTGGGTCCTGCGGGTGGCTTTCGGGGGGCGGGGGGCATCAAGGTGGCATTAAAAAGGGGAAAAATTGCCCCGCTTTGGAAAAATGTATCATTTTTGCCAGGTACCACGTAACGTCAAGGAGATGTAATATTTTCAATCTTTTTAAAAAATTAAAAAAAAAAAAAAAAAAAAAAAAGCTCGCCCGAAAGTCCCTTTATTCGGCCGGGTAAATAGAGGTCGAACCAGAGCATCGTTTGCGCAGAAGTTCCCTTTTTCTACTACACTCCGTTCCTGGTCAACGTACTAATTGTAATTTTAATAAAATTAGTACAAACTCCAGGTCTTTTAAAAAACTCCAGGGCTGCCTCTGTGGTAAGATGGCGCCTCTCTAAGACCTGCCTCTTCTTAGTGATGAGGAAAAGGCCATAAATCCGTTGTTGTTTATGAAAATTTACAACTTTGCAATACAACTTTATGAGTTGTTCGGTTTTTCCATTGGTCGTCGTCGGTCATGTGGATGGTAACCGTGAACATGAACTTTTTTATAATTTCCCTTGCGAGAATAGAGCCGCATTCTTTTGCTGAGCTCTGTCCTGCTTCGGATCTCTCTGGCTTTCAATCCCCATTTCATTTGTTCTTTGTAAGGCAATAGTGAACAAAGTGTGCGGAGGTTCGGCATAAGCAGCCGCCTAGAACACAGATCCGGGATGGCAATTTCCAGTTCCCCCGCTGGAAGGTGTGGCATATTGGATTCAAAGCACTGGCGTGGCAGATTTTCAACTTGCAACCTGGCTAATTTCCTGCTTCTTCTGGCACCAAAAGGAGGGCGATTCGTCTCCTGTCCAGCCAAAGCGACAGCTGTCAAAGTCGCAGGGGCTCCTGTGAGCCAGAACCTAAAAGGTGAGAAATGTATATGACACTACCGTAAGCAGGGAATCATGGTTTAATACGTTTAAATATTAGACATGTGCAATTAAACCAATTGGAAATGTTACCGGCCAAAAATAGAGGTGGCTGCAGCTCAGTTGATTTCGACTTAACCGGTGCATGCAAAAATATGCCTAAATAAAATGTCTACTTTCTATTATTTAGCGAGGAAGCCGTAGATTATTTTTTTTTCCACGAAGTTTATTTCTGTTTGCGTTTGCCAGGGGGTTGCTGTGACATTCAGGTTATTTTCTAAGAATTCAGGTTTACAACATCAATCCGAGGGGATTTTTTTTTTCCTAGCACAAGGAAAAAAAAATTAAAACCCTCAAACATTATTTTTTTTTATTTATTTCGCAGCATTACCTTAAAGTTCATTTGCGGCCGCTGAAAATTTAGATGTAATTTATTTTTGACTATTTCAGGAAAAAAAAAAAAAACCACCACACCAGTCAGCACAACGTCTCCTGGCTCCCCTGGCACATCCAGGGAAAAGCTTATTTCTAGGCGGGTGAAACAGCGCGAACGTGCCTTTGATTTTCTTTATCAGATCGAGCGCTGCCTGCAAAATCCCCGCGCCCCGCCGTGGGTCCGTCGGAACAGCGTTCCCGGCGCTTTCCGGCGTGGGCAGCTTGCGCGGAGCGGGCTTTGCAGCGGCTGAGCCGGAGACGGAGCTTTTTGGTTGGGTTTTTTTTTTTTTTTTTTCCTCCTTTTTTCCCCCCCTTTCTCTCCTTGTTGTGACTGTTACGGTGCAGCGCTGGGGCGGGGGGGAGCGGCGGCAGGGGCGGTGTGGCGGGGGGGAGCGGGGCCCCGGGGACGGCGCTCCCGAGCTCCCCCCCCGCCGCCGCCGCTGCCGCCGCCGCCGCCCGGCTCCGCTCCCGCCTCCTGATGGCGAAGGAGCGGCTCGGAGGGCTTTAAGCGTTGGCCCCGGCTCTGCTTGCGCTGGCGGGCTGCTAAAGCCCGGCATTTGCATTGCATTGCGGTATCCACCGGACTGGAGCTGCAGCGAGCGCCGGATTATTTATTGCGGGGCCGGGGGTGCTCAGTGCTGCCACGGCGTGGCGGAACGGCGGAGGCGGGCGCGGAGCGGCCCCCGCAGTCCTTGGGAAGGGCAGCGCCGGGAGCCTGCGCTGCTCGGGGGAAACCCAAATAAAAGACAAAAAAAAAAAAAAAAAAAAAAGAAATCCGGCTTCCCTTTCCTACGGGAGCATCGGAGCTCGCCCGCCCCCCTTCCTCCCCTCCCCCCCCCCCCCCCCCCCTCCGGCAAGATATTCCGGCAGGGCCGGCTCTGCCCCCTCCCCTTCCCCTCCGCTTGTACCTCGGTGTGTGTCAAATGTAAAATATCACAGTGGGAGCCGGCTGGGGAGGACCCGCCCGCGTCCCCCCGGCCGGGCTCCCGATACCCCCGCCAGTCTAAACAACGGTTCGCCTTGCCCAAACTGTTTGGATTAGGAGCTATTAGGTAAAGGTTGGTTTCGGTGACGCTGCCGAGCATGAGAAGGATTTGTAAGTGGGTTTATATGCGAGGAGAAGGAGGCTTTTTAAGCTTAAGAGGGCAACTGCCCCCGCACCTGTACCCGAGGGTGGCTGGGCTTGCCGGCCGGGTTTTTCGGCGGGAGGAGGAAGGCGAAGCGCTTGGCGGAGGAGGTGCCGGGGGTGCGGGGAATTCCGAAAACAAATAAAAGGCGGATGAAATACACGGGGATGGCAAAGTGTGACTTTGTTGCGGTGGTAAAAATGCAGCGCCTTGGCTTTCTGCTTTCCAGGGCCGGGTGTGTGTGTGGGGGGGTGGGTGTGTTGGAGGGGGGGAAACGGTGAAGGGAAACTGCTGCGAAATGTGCCCGGGCAGGGCATTTCCCAGGCAGAGCTGGGGGGCCACGGATTATTGTAATTCGGGGTTTTCTGGGGGTAGGGGGAGGAGCGGAGAGGACGCCTGAATGTGACTGAAGCGGAGATTGCAGCGCAGATTGTTTCGCTGTCACTGTAACTACTCTAACACGACCCAGGCAGGCAAACGTGCACATTCCATTCCTTTAATTTTACGGGATCAACGAAGAAATGTTTTCGCTGCCTGCGGTCGGGCTTTCGACGGTTTGAATTGGACTCAAACAATAACTTGAAAAAGAGGAAGGAAACAAAAAGAAAAAGAGAGGGGAAAAAAGAAATCAGTCTGTAAGCGATGCTATAAAATGTAAATATAACTCAGCCTGGTGCGAGTGTTTTGTGGTTTTGGTGGGTTTTTTATTTTGGTCTTTATGTGATGGATTCAAACAAAAAACCTCCTGGCCATAACTTTTTAAAGTAGGGCCGGTGGATTTCGCTTGTCCCGAGTATTCATTTTTCACGGTGCGTTTTCGTTCTGACCTATGTTGGCGAAAATCTGCTCTCTTTAAAACCTCTTTGTATTTAGCGTGCTGTGTGCTCGTTTGCTGGTGTTCCCTCCTTTTTTAACTCTATTGCCACCGACTAAAAAAACTTTTTTTTTTTTTTTTGTGGAGAAGGCTGGCTTGCAGGAAACAGACGTTTCTGAAATGACCTCCCAGAGCATGCAGCCAGTGAGCTGTAATTCTACCAGGTGTGTTTATGGATTAGCCGGGCTGAAGAGGTTAAGGAAGTTGGGGGGAACAAAAAAAAAAAATCGGAGGCAATCAACATCTGAATGTGAAAGTCCAGCTGAGACTGTGAACAATACAAACAATTGTGGAGAGATGTTTTAACTCACTACTGTTTTATAGGTATCGTAATCTGCCCCGGAAATGAGACAAATAGTCCCCCTCCACCAACAAAACTCCCCTTTGAAAGCTACTTTAGGAAACGGGGCTCGTACGAGTGTCACCTCCCGTCAGAGCGCGTTTAAAATTAGGCTATTCAATCTGTTGTAATGGGCACGGATTATGAGTAAACGCAGTTTGGGATGAGCAACCTCATGTTATCTCCAGGAACTGCAGGGTTACGGCTGAATTAAAAGCGTCTCAGCGAATTTCTCAGCGCTGTTACTGATGAAACTGTTACTGATGTTACTGTTGCTGTCCCTGCCCTGGGCCAAGAATTGTATTTCCGCTATGGGGTAACTGCCATCTTGAAAAATGAAGGTGGAGATGTTTGTTGCATGGGTTTGGTTTTTTTTTTTTCCCCCCTCTTAAAGACACACATCCGCGTTTAATCAAATTATTCGGAGGAACAACGAAACCGATTGGCTTCTGCTGACTCATTAGCGGGGCTGTATTAATTAGGAATAGTCCTACTGGCTCGTTTTTGAATTTGAATGTTTGATTCCCTCGGCTCGCGGGGGGGGGGGGGACGGGGACTCGAGGAGAAGGGACACGTGGAACTTTATCTGGGCTGCTCGGGGCGGGGGGGCGGGAGCCCGCCCAGCCCTTCCCGGGGCCTTCTCGGGCACTCGGTGCAAAAGAAAAATCCCCGTCCCCAGAAGGCCACCGTTTCCTGTCCCAGCCACGACCTCCGCCTTAATTATGGGTGTGTTCATTAAGATACGGGAACTCTTCCACGCAGGACGCCTTAGCCTCTCTCACAAAAGCTGGGTTCGGCGCTGGGGCGGGCTCCCCGAGCTCCGAAGGCAAGCCTCAGCGGAGGGGCCATTTCCGAAAGGGAAAAAAAAAAAAAAAAGTAGCCCAAAACCTCCTGGATGCGGTTTGCGGCCTCGCGGTGGGAAAACGGGGAGAGGCCGGGCCGTGCCCCCCTTCCCCCCCCCCCCGCGCTCCGCTCCCCCTTTCCGGCGCTCCCTCCGCTCCAAACTTTCCCTCGGCAGCATCCACCGCTGCCGGAGGGCCGGGGGCGGCCCGCGGGGGGGCCGCGCCTCGCCGTGGGGCCGCCAACTTTTAAGGGCGCTCCCTTACCCCCCCTTCCAGCCTCCCGGGAGATCGGGGCGGGGGGGTATCCCCCTCCGCCGCTGTCACGCTGCCCACCCTGCCTGCGCCTGCCGGGAATTACTGCTGTTACCGCTGCTGCTATTATTATTATTATCACTATTATTATTATTATGACTGTTATTATTGTTATTGGGATATTTCGCCGCCGGAGGGGCGGCGCCGCCGCGGGGGCGCGGCCGGTGCCCGCGGGGCCGCGCGGGCGGGCGCGGCGGCGCGGCGGGGCCGGGGCTGCCGGTAAGTTGGCGGCGCGGTGGCGGCGGCCCCGGGGGAGCGGGCGCCGCGCGCGCTCCCATTGGCCGCCCCGCCGTCAGCTGCTCCTATTTTCTGCTGTCGCTTTTGGCGCTCGGCCATCCAGAAACAAACCACTTCGATGACTCCTAATAGTTATCGCCAGATGTACTAATACACAACAAATCACGGTCCGGGAGAGGGGGAGAGCAAATGAGTTCCTATTTCGTGAATCCCACTTTCCCGGGGAGCCTGCCCGGGGGCCAGGACTCTTTCCTCGGGCAGATCCCCCTGTACCCGGCGGGCTATGATGCTCTCAGGCATTTTCCGGCTTCGTACGGGGCAAGCAGCCTGCAGGACAAGACTTACACCTCACCTTGTTTCTACCAACAGTCCAACACCGTCATTGCTTGCAATCGGGCTTCCTATGAGTACGGAGCCTCTTGTTTTTATTCGGACAAGGAAATTAGTAGCGCCTCTCCCTCCGGCAGTGGCAAGCAGAGGGGGCCGGGGGACTACCTGCACTTTTCTCCCGATCAACAGTACAAATCCAGCGGCGTCCAAGCCAAAATTGTAAATGACGAAGGCACCGACCGGAAGTACACGAGCCCTGTTTACCCCTGGATGCAGCGGATGAACTCCTGCGCTGGTAAGGCATTTCGATGCAATCAAGGGCGGGAGGGGGGGGACCGGGGAGGAGGGGGGGGGGGAAGTTTCTTTCCCCAAGATTTTTTTTTTTTTTTTGGTTCTTAGATAAAGTCCAGGCTGCTGGAGAGCCACGGTTCCTGCAGCGCGACGTGTAACATGAAACCTTCCCAGGTTATTTTAGACCCAGCACGTTGGCACCCTGGGAACGGTGGCCGAGAGCCCAGCTTGTTGGGTTGACTGGTGAAAGTTACCGGGGAATCCTTAGGAAGCAGGCAAAGCGGGGGGAAAAGAGAAAGAGAGAGAGAGAGAGGGGAAAAAAAGGTGCAGAGCAGTTTTACCACTCTCCTAAAGCCACCCCAATGCCTCTGCTCCGCTTCTTCATTGTCAGAGAGCGATGCAAGGAATATGCCCTCTGTCCTGAGGACCCAGTGCATTTGTGGCACATTCCTCCTCGTCCCCCTCCCCCAGCTCATTAGCCTCGGAGTGTTAGATATTGAGAGCACGTTTCTGGGGCCGTGGGCGCACTTCCATGGCATCGCGGATTTTCTCTGACTTACAAGTGAACTTCACAGAATTGCGCTGCTCTGCCCAGGAGTCGTGCTGGGGTGGGGGGGAGGGTTGTACTGGGGTGGCACTTAATTTTAATAATCCCATTTTAAGACGTTTACTTCCAATGTTGGCTAATGATTCTCCTCCTCTCCCCTTCTCTCGAGTTTATGTTTGCCTGGACTGTGGGTCGTATCTCTTTTTCGCGAAGTTAAACTTCTAGCAGGACCATTCTGATGCTGCTTTGCATTCGAGGGCAATAAATTCCGGAGCAAATGGCAAAGCCTCTTCCATGATCTTTAGCTGATGTCCATAATTATACTTAAATTACAGCCCCTCTGTAGCCACAGCCATGGCAATAGAGTGTGTCTGTGTAAACACACCCGCCTATGCGTGCACACACACACGCACACGCACGCAACACATGCGTGCAGCTCCCCGTGTCGCACACGTGTGCGTGTGTGTGTGCGCACAGGCTCCCAACGTGCAGAGGGGATCGCTCAGCGATTCATACGGGTGCTGCCTACTTCACTTTCCCTTAGGTCCACCTTAAAGCCTCTTTGTAATCCCAGTTACCCCACCACCGTCAGCACGCTGCACATCCGCATTTCCAGCTGGTCAGGCAGGAAAAAAAAAAAAAGGAAAAGAGGGACCAAAAAAAAAAAAAAAAAAAAAAAAAAGCTCCAGGAAAACAGAGCAACCCCAGCCCCCCCGCCCCCCCCCCGCCCCCCTCGTGAGGGGGGGGGGGGGGGTTTTTTTTTTGGGGTTTTTTTTTTAAACCCTTTTAAAAAAATTTTTTGGTTTTTTTTTCCCCCTTTTGGTTTTTTTTGGGTTGGGGTTTTTTTTTTAAAAAAAAAATTTTTTTTTTTTTCCCCCTTTTTTTTTGGGGGCCCCCCCCCCCTTTTTTTTTTTTGGGGGTTTTTTTTTGGGGGCCTTTTTTTTTTCCCCCCCCCCTTTTCCCCCTTTTTTTTTTTAAAAACCCCCCCCCCCCCCCTTTTTTAAAAAAATTTTTTCCCCCTTTTTTTTCCCCCCCCTTTTTTTTTCCCCCGGCCCCCCCGGCCCCCCCCAACCTTGGGGGTTTTTTTTTTCCCCCCTTTTTTTTGGCCCCTTTTTTTCCCCCCCCCCCCCCCCCCCCCCCCCCCCCCCCCCCCAACCCCCCCCCCCCCCCACCCCCCCCAAAAAAAAAAAAAAAAAAAAAAACCCCCCCCAAAAAAAAACCCCCCCCCCCCCCCCCGCCCCCCTTTTTCCCCCCCCGGGGAAAAAAAAAACCCCGGGGAAAATAAAACCCCCGGGGAAAGGGGGGGCCCCCCCCCAAAACCCCAAAATTTTAAAAAAAAGGGAAAAATTTTTTCCCCCCCCCCAAGGGAAAAAATTTTTTTTTAAAGGAACCCCCCCGGGGGGGGGGAAAAAAAAACCCGGTTCCTTTTAAAAAAAAAAAAAGGAAAAAAAAAAAAAAAACAAAAAAAAAAAAAATTCCGGAAAAACCAAAAAAAAAGGGGGAAAAAACCCCCCAATTTTTTCCCCTTTTTTTTTAAAATTTTTTAACCTTTTTTTTCCAAAAAGGGGTTTTTTTTTTAAAAAAAAAAAATTTTTAAAAAGGTTTTTTTGGCCCCGGGGGGTTTTTTTTTTTTGGGAAAGTTTTTTCCCCAAAAAAAAAAAACCCCCCCAAAAGGGGGGTTTTTAAAAAAAAACCCCAGTTTTTTAAATATTTGAGGTGACCCCGGGGGGGGGGCCCCCGGGGTTTTTGGGGGGAAAAAAAAATTTTTTTTTTTTTTTTTTAAAAATGTTTTTTAAAAAGGGGAGATTTTGAAAATTTGGGTTTTTTTTTTTCCCCCCCCCCCGGGGCCCCCGGGGGGGGGGTTTGGGGAGGGAAGGGGGGAAAAAAAAAAAAAAAATTTTTTTTAAATTTTTTTCCCCCCCCAAAAAAAAAAAAATTTTTTTTAAAAAAACCCCCCAAAAAAAAAAAATTTTTTTAAAAAAAAAAAAGGGGGGGTTTTTTAAAAAAAAAAACCTTTTTGGGCCCTTTTTAAAAAAAATTTGGGGAAAAAAAGGGGAAAAAAAATTTTTTTTTTGGGGTTTTTTTTTCCCCTTTTTAAAAAAAAAGGGAAACCCCCAATTTTAAAGCCTTTTTTTTTTTTGGGGGGGGGGGTTTGGGGGGGGGATTTTTTTTTTTTTTTTTTTTTTTTTCCCCGGGGTCCCTTTTTTTCCGGGGGTTTTTTTTCCCCCGGGGGGAAGGGAAATTTTTTTTTTAAAATAAAAAAAAAAAAATTTAAAAAAAGGGGGGGTTTTTTTTTCCCCCCTTTTTTTTTTTTTTTCCCCCGGGGGAAAAAAAAAATTCCCCCCCCCCCCCGGGGGGTTGTGGTTTCTTGGGAAAAAAACCCCCCTTTTTTTCCTTTTTTTTGGGGGAAAAAGGGGCCCCCCCAAAAAAAAAAAAAAAAAAAACCCCCCCCCCCCCCCCCAAAAAATTTTTTTTTTTTTTTTTTTGGGGGGTTTTTTTTTTTTTTTCCCCCCCCCCCCCCCCCCCAAAAAAACCCCCCCCCCCCCCCCAAACCCCCCCCCCAAAAAACCCCCCCCCCTTTTTTTTTTTCCCCCCCAACCCGGGGGGGGTTTTTTTTTTTTTTTTTTCCCAAAAGGGGGGGGGGGGGGGGGGCCCTTTTTTTTTACCTTTAAAACCCAAAAATTTTTTGGGGGAAACCGGGGGGGCCCCACCCCTTTTTGGCCCAAAATTTTATTTTTTTTAAAAAAAAAAAAGGGGGGGCCCCCCCCCGGGGGGGGGCTTTGGGGGGGGGGGGGTTTTTTTCCCCCCCCCCCCCCCCCCCCGGGGGGGGGGGCCGGGCCCCCAAAATTTTGGGCCCCCCCCCGGGGGGGGGGGGGGCCCCCCCCCCCCCCCCCCCCCCCCCCCCCGGGGGGGGGGGGGGGGGGGGGGGGCCCCGGGGGGGGGGGGCCCCCCCCCCCCTTTTTTCCCCCCCCCAAAAAGGGGGAAAATATCATATTATGTGTGCGTGCGTGTGCGTGTGAGGCTGTGTACAAATACACTGGTATGCGCATCAAGGTTCTTTTGTTTGGAAGGCAGCGCAGTTTGGGCTACCGCTCTCAATATTTTAAAAGCCAAATCTGGAAAAGACTAATGCAAAATGGCTACCGCCGCATTTAGAGTTGGGTTTGGGGTTTCGGTTGGGGCTTTTTGTTGGTTTTGTTGGGGTTCCCCCCCCCTCCCTTCCCCCCCCCCTCCCCGAGAGGCAGAAAAAGAACGGCGGCCGTAAAGCCGCCTGGAATTTGACCCCCTAGTTGGATAAAACGCTGCACGATATTTGTCTTTCGTGGGTACCTGCCATTTCAGATCGGCAGGACCCGGGTGCCTCTCGGAGCCTGCGGCACGGGAAGGCGGGGGGGGGGGCGAGGGTGGGGGGCAAAGGATCTGCTATCTATCTACCTATCTATCTATCCATATGTCTGTAAGGGACGCGAGCGTTGCCAGCGTCCGCGGACGGACCGTGTAGGATTCGTGACCTGGTGCGGATCAGCCCCGCTGAGGAGGCAGCAGGCACAAAGCGGAGCGCGCTCGGCGCCCAGGGCTCCCGGGCGGCCGGGGCGGGGGAGCGAGCCCGCCGGCCCCGCGGCCTGCCCGCCGGCTGCCGGTGCCGCCGGCGGCGGCGGCGTTGGCGGGCCCCGCTCCGCGCCGCCCCGCGCCGTTCCGCGCCGCTCCGCGCCGCCGTCGGGGGCCGTCACCCCGGGCCGCCCCGCCGCGCCGCCGCCGTCCCCCGCGCCGCCAGCGGGTGGCGCTAGAGGCCGGCGGACGGGCGGGCGGCGGCGGCGGCGGCGCGCGGCGGCGGCGCGCCCGGGCCGCCCGCGCCCTCCCCGCTCCCCCACCAGTGCACGAGTTTACCTCTAGAGGTCATCAGGCAGGATTTACGACTGGACAACAAAAGCACGTGATGTGAAGCCGTACCCCATATTTGGGTGCCTACGTAGGAGGGAACCAAGTACATGTCCCAGTCATTTCCATAATTCATCATAAATTGTGCAAGGGTGCTATAGACGCACAAAACGACCAAGAGCCACAAATCAAGCACACATATCAAAAAACAAATGAGCTCTTATTTTGTAAACTCATTTTGCGGTCGCTATCCAAATGGCCCGGACTACCAGTTACATAATTATGGAGATCACAGCTCGGTGAGCGAGCAATACAGGGACTCCGCCAGCATGCACTCCGGCAGGTACGGATACGGCTACAATGGCATGGACCTCAGCGTCGGGCGCTCCGCTTCCACCCACTTTGGTGCCAGTGAGAGACCCCGCAGTTACCCGGCCAACACCACCTCTGCCTCGACAGAGCCCAGGTACAACCAGCCCGCGACGTCTTCCCACTCGCCTCCCCCTGACCCTCTGCCCTGCACCGCCGTGGCCGGTTCGCCTGTCAGCGAGAGTCACCACGGGGTGAAAAACTCCCTCGCCAACTCCACCAGCACTTCGTCCAATTCCAGCAGCAACACGCACATCAGCAGAGACGGGGTTGGCACCTCGTCTGGGACTGAGGAAGACACTCCAGCAAGCAGCGAGCAGGCAAGTGCCCCGACCGACCAAAGCACAGCCCAGCCTTCACAGCCCCAGATCTACCCCTGGATGCGAAAACTGCACATAAGTCATGGTAAAGCAAATACCCTGTTCTTTCTTTTATTTCTCTGGAGGAGAAGGAGGATTTAATGTAAACCGGGTGGCTGCGCCGAGCAAGGTCGGGGAGAGGGGGAGAGGAGGGCGTGAGAGCGGGCAGCCTCTGCGCACAGCACAACTCCGCTGGCAGGGAAGCACGCTCCCTTCTCCGGGAGAGTCTCCCCTCGAAAGGGAAAAAAAACCCAAAAAAACCCTCACCCGGCCCCTCAAAACACAGCCCGCCCGGCTCCCAGCGCCGGCCCCGGCGGGCAGCGGGAGAACGGGAAGCGCCTTCCCGGAGGGGGACCGGGAGCAGAGGCTGCTCCCGGCTCTTCTCTGGAAGGGGGAGCCTCCAGTGGGAACGGCGCGGCTGACCCCATTTATTTTGCCGAGCCATATTAAAAAGAGAATAGGAGAGGGCGAGGAGGGCAGTTTTCACTGCTGGGAAGCCGGGGGGGGGGGGGGGGGCGAGTCGCCCCAAACTCCGGGGAGAGGGCTTGAGGGGCGCGGGGAAGCGGAGCAAGTTTCGGCCCCGGGTACCTGCCCTGTCCTCGCTGCCGGGGGAGCAGCCGGGGGCTCGCTGCCTCCCAGAGCCTCCCCCAGCTCAGCCGTGGGAAAGGACTGCACGCCTCAGCTTCGCTCTCCCAGCCCTCAAAACCCAGCTAGCAGCAGAGGCACCCTCCGAAACAGCTTATCTGGGGGAGGCGGGAGGCGGGGGAGAGGAATAGCCTTCCCTCCCCCCCCCCAAAGAAAGAAAAAATTTTAAAAATCGACCCCCAAATCCAAGCGAAAACTTACCGAGACCACCAAACCCCCCTCCCCCAAGCCTTTCCTAAAAGGGGCTGGAGGGGGAAACTTGTTGAGCGTTTATCCAAACCAGAAACAAAAACGAGCAGGACTGAGAATAACGGTCCTGGTCGCGGGTAGCTGCAACGAGACACGAAGGCTCCGAGTGGCTGCTGAGAATCTAAATCATGTACTTTTCTCTTCCAGACAACATAGGGGGACCAGAAGGGAAAAGGGCTCGGACTGCTTACACCCGCTATCAGACCTTGGAGCTGGAAAAGGAATTTCACTTCAATAGATACCTGACCCGCAGAAGAAGGATTGAAATAGCACATGCTCTTTGCCTCTCAGAGAGACAAATAAAGATCTGGTTCCAAAACAGGAGAATGAAATGGAAAAAGGATAATAAGCTGAAAAGTATGAGCATGGCAGCTGCAGGAGGGGCATTCCGTCCCTAAGCGTTTGATCAATTAAAAGTACTGAGCAGTATTAGCTGACCCTGCGTCTCATGTCAGTACTAAGTTGACTTTCTAAAACTTCCTTGTGTTACTTCTGTGAAGAAACCCCGTTCTTGTCGCCCTTATTCATCTTTTAATCATGAGCCTGTTTATTACCATTCTCTCGCGTGTATAAGTAGATCTGCTTTTATCGTACATTTCTTTGTCTTGAATGGCTTTGTCTTGAAAAAAATAATAGATGTTTTAACTTATTTATATGAAGCGAGCTGTGTTACTTGAAGTAACTGTTAAAACAAAACTGAACAAAAAAGAACAAAAAAAAAAGAAGGGTAAAAAAAAAAAAGAGAGAGAAAGAAACCCTCCCCCGGTTTAGTACAAATGTTATGTGTTGCACTCAACCTGCTTAACTGTGCATGTGTGGTCAAGTGTTAATGTCTGTATAGCTCCAAGCTGTTAAAAATATTTTTATTCAAACTACCTATATAATTCCTGTGTAATTAATGCTGTCGTAGAGGTGAAATGATGAAATCAACTGAACTTGTCCTACGTGTAGTGAATAGTGAATCTGTGACGAAAACTGTGATTCCAAGCAGTATGTCCTTGCTGTGCCTTTGTATATGACTCTTTGCACGAACTCTTAGAAGTGGCTCTTATTAAGCGCAGCTTCTGTGATGTATGTTTTTTGTGAACAAAGTTACAAATATAGTCAAAGTCTGGCTGTTTGAGCAAACTGTGATCAGCTTTTTTTTTTTTTTTTTTTTTTTGTATTTGTTTTTAAAAAAAACCTGACTGGAAATCAACAAAAAAAAATAAACTTTCTATTGTAAAGTTTTCGTGGTCTGGTCTGTGCAAAGCAAGAAGTTGTGCTTCCTGATTTGCCTCTGAAAAAAATATTAACCCGTGCAGCGTTTGTAATAATATTTTACCTGGCTCCTGCTGCACGCTGGAAATGGTAGATGCTGCGATTGTCCGCTACCAGTATTTTTAATTGAAAGTTTGACCATAAGTTCCTCCTTAATGGTTTCTCGCTAGGTGGAAAGCTGCAGCGAAGGACCACAATCAACACCCTTTGTGGGTGAATCAACTGTTAGCTGTTTGCTGATGGTTGGAAGAAAAAAAAAAAAAAAACAACAACCCACCCATGTGCTTTGTTAAAACACGCTGCTAACTCCAAGACGTGTTTGCATCGCTCTAGGATTTCTCCTGTGGTTTCATTAAGTATATTTGCAGGACAGCCACGTCCGAGCACTCTGCGTCTATTCGTAATCCTCGCTAGCCACATTCCCCCTTTTCACCCTCTACAGATTTTTGGTTTTCTTCGCTACAATTAGTTTGCTATAAACGTAATGTTACTTACCCCATCAGAGCTTGAATGGTTAACTCTTCTGAGCTTCTAAGAGCAACTAAAGATTTGCACATTTACTGACTGGTTACATTGATGCCTTCCCTTAAAAGTTATAAAACAGTAAACTTTATAAGCCCCAGTTCCGGCTATATGACATTTGGGTGCCAAATGAATAGGGTTTTGTCTATGAATTAGATCGTAAAATCATCCATAGCACAGACAGATAGGCTCACTGGCTATAAAAAGTCACGTGGTGCCATTAAAGTAAGTTTTATGGTTTTGGGGAGTTGACATCCAACATTATATACCACATAACATATAATCTCACTGACGCTGGACTTCATTTGACTCTTTTGCAGGCTACGTGTGCCTCCTGGCCATTCAAATTGTCAGGTTTAGGGACAGAAGTATCCAAACCACAAGTTCTCAATACTGTATGAAAAATGGCTCCTTGCAAGTCAAAGGTAAGTTTTGTGCACAAGTTCCTTAAAGTTTATTTGTACAGTGGGGAAAGCCGAGGCTCCCGCTTGCTCTCGCTGCCTCTCGCCTCTCTCTTTCTTTCTCTTTCTCTTTCCCTTCCTCTCCGCCTGGAGCTTTTCAGGACGGTCCCACCGAGCCCGAGAGGCAGGATCAACCACTAATGATCCAGGTTGCGCTGCAAATCCCCCCCCCCCATCCCTTCACTCGCAGCAGCTAGCTCTCTATTTTAACGATCAAATCAAAGTAAACCACAATAAGCGGCTTTGGCAGAGATGGATTTTGGGGCCTAGCTTTAATCACTTTGACTACCGCAGAACATAATTACTTCCTTTGCTCCAATAGGCTCTCCAAGTTTGGAGAGGTTTTGTTTAGCAAAGAGTAGTTACTGCAGGCGATTAAAAAAAAGGGGGGAACAAAATAGATAGGGCTTGATATTATCTGGGCAGCGTCTTCTGTAGGCATGATAGAGTTGGAGGCGTGCTGATATGGTAATAATCTTTGGATTGGTGAAATATGTTGCACATCAGAGCTAGTATTAAAATGGCACAGTCTGTACTGGAGCGCTTAAGATTCCTATTTTCTGCATTGGGTTGTGCAGAAAGCTTTAGCTATGTGTATATGTCCATCTGCAAGC
This sequence comes from Gorsachius magnificus, assembly GCA_034008185.1. Classification (NCBI taxonomy): domain Eukaryota; kingdom Metazoa; phylum Chordata; class Aves; order Pelecaniformes; family Ardeidae; genus Gorsachius; species Gorsachius magnificus. The sequence continues at coordinate 122,031,063 of CM067082.1, forward strand.
GCGTAGTGTGTTTCGGGGATGAGCATTTATAACGTTGCTGTAACTTTTTCCAGATCCTATATGTAACTGCATAAATATAAATGTATTTAAATTATGCGTGTGTGTGCATGCATGTACAAATCAATATATATGCCTGTATAAAGCTGTGCACATGCATATGTGTGTCTAATATCAGCGTATTCATGTATACAAAGGGTGTGCACGCGTGTATACATATATATGTTCCTGTGACTTTTTTTTTTTTTTTTAAAGCGAACCAATTGACTGTAACTTGTAGCATTAATACAAGAGACTACAGGTCATTAGAGTGCTGCAAATTATGAAATACGGGCTTGGTTTATTGAAGATTGTAAATATCCCCCTAGCTCAGCTCTCTCCCTCTCTGCCTTATATTGCTGGCTGCCATTGTGGGGTAGGCCCCAGCTGTGTGTTTACTTCAACATTCTTTTTATTTAAGTGGACTGTTCTCACTAGAGTGTGATTACTCAGCAATAAACTTTATGGCCGGATTTAACTTTAGTCTTTGAATTTCCAGGACTTGAATGAAAGGGTGAAAGGAACTCTGTCTTTCTCTGGGTAGCATTAAGGCCTGATCCTTATCCTCAGAGCTGTTACTTAGGCGAGTGATCTCGGGGGGTTGCAGGCAGACCTGGCGGGGGCTAGGGAAGAGATTTGAGAATTGCCTCAAAAAAAAAAAAAAAAAAGAATTACATATAAATATATAAATACATCTCTATATATCTGCCAACTAGCTGTGTGTATCTCTTCCTCTGTTCAGGTTTGGAGTAGCAAGGATTCAGCAGATCACTTTGTTTTCCTTCATGTGTCATAAAGTCGGGTTTGCAAAAGAACAGGGCGGTTTGACGGGAGCTGGGAGATGGGCTTTGTTTTATTTCGCCAGTGCTATCCCGTTTGAATATTGCGGCTTAGACTGTCTGCTACTGCGAGCAAAAAGGAGAGAAAGGCAGAGGGGAACAGGAGGGTAAGGTTGTTGTGTACCTCTGCAAGCTCTGCACGTTGCTGACTGATTCCTATTTTTAATGTATTTGCCTTTAACGTTAAGGAAACGGTAGTATATGAGGTTGGCTCAGCTCAAAAGATCTCACAGTTTCACAAGTATTTAATATTTAGAGTCAAGCCCCTCTGTAAGATAAATGGGGTTGGAAGCCTTTGTGTCTGTGTATCTTCCTACGAACACTAAACAAACACATATGCATATACTTTATAGTAAAAAAACGGGAAAGGCTTTAAAAGTGCATATCCAAATGCACATTTGAAAACCATTTCCGTAATAAACAGCTGGAGGTTTTATAGCACACTAGCTGTCACATTTTCATCAATAGGAATACCAGAAAGTTATATGTGATAGGCGTGTATTATATTATATTATACTATATATGCCATAAAATTTTATAGTTTGAGGCAAAGGCATGAAAATCCTTTAAAAGTTTGGGCTTCATTTATATACGGGTCTTTTCCCAAGGAAACCCCTTCGCTTGTGGACGGGGATGATAGTAGACGCAAACCCTTCGCGATTACTCAATACTCAACAGCCCTGCGTTATTTGAATTAGGTGGTGAATATACAAACACACACGCTCACCCCTTTGACTGATGTTTTAGGAACCTGGCTATCGTCGCGGATCGTAATCTTTCATTGTCCTAGAGCGAAGAGGTTCGCTATCACGTATTTTCACATTTTTGCATGTGGCTTCTGGAGCATATTCCACATAAAGCAGTGTACCGAGATTCAAGAACCACGGAAAAGAAAAAAATCCCCAAACCCACAAGCATGTAAACCCGCTTGTACTGCGAGAAACCCTCTAACAACAAAAGAAAGTTAGCTAGAAATGACAACTTCTCCATATTTCTGGCCCTGCCCTGTCCTAAGCAGCACACTTGAAGCCATTCAAATCCAGAAACGCATTCAGATTTTCCAATCCGCTTGGAAATCTGAAATTCAAACAACCCCGAGACCGCCGAACTCTACCAAAATATTCCCAGCTCCTAATTGTTTTCCGAGGGAAAATGTCATGGAGAATAATCGCTGGGAATAAAGGGAGAGGTCTTATCTGCACGCATTATTTTTCTGCTGTGTTTGGGGGACCGAATGCGTGCGAGTTTGTTTGGCTTGAGGCATGGCGAGTGGCGTTCTGCGCGTTGAAATACAGTTTGCCTGAGCCTTGGCAAGAAATACCGGCGTGCAGCGTGTCACGTCTAAGCGTAAGGCCAATTAAAGATTAGGCAAGTCTCTTAATGTGTGTGACTAGTGACTTCGCAAGGCATAACTTTCTCTAAACCAGAAGTATAACAATCCGATGGAAAGTCATCCGTAAATTACAGCTCTGCAGCCTTGTCTAAGCCCTGCAAACGCCCTAATTGCAGAACATTACGGGGAAATTATTATTCTGCCATTTCCTTACATTTAATAAGTGTGTATCTGTGGAAGGGTGACAATAGAAGGGTTTGCAATCTGCTCCATGGGAAATTGAATGGAACAGATCATGAGGGGCGGATCAGGAGGTTTCGATTTCAAACCCTGCATACTGGAGCAATGCCTTTTCCCTCCCCGCAAATACAGATTTAACGCATTAAATGCAGACATAAGTACATCTCCTGGCCAAGTTAAGATGTCGCTTTGCTCTCTTAGCTCTTTCTCTTTCCTGCCCTTAAAAATCTCCCCGATTTGTTGCTAGAGTTGCTAGCCAGAGAGCAAAAGCACAGCTCCCACAGCCGCCTGGTCACCTTTGAAAATATTATCCCTTTCAAATTAAAGCATCCTCACTAATGTCTCTCTGGAAGGCAAATACTCATGGACCATCACAGTCACATGTTCCTGTGGCTACACGCACAAACAATATAAAATCTGACACAGAGAGCGTGGAAAATTTGCAAGGATTTCGCCTTATAGCACGCATAAGGAATCTTTCCTATATCCCCTCCCCAAAAAAATGTCTTTTCAATAATAATATTTGCTATGAAGGTTATTGGGTAATTATTGCAATTTTGTGGAACAGTCCTTGCTTGAGGTGAAGTCTGTCTCTGGATAACAAATGGCAGCCCGTGCAGTTCACTGCCAGGTTAAGTAAATGCAGAAAAGATAAATCTGCACACCCTAGGAATCACCAGCAGAGCTCGCTTTAGACCAAGTTCACAGTCAACTCGTTTGCCTAGACAAGGCTTCGCAAACAATTAGAGTTGTTTCTTTATGTTTAAATCAAGGAGAAATGACTACGACCCTCGCAGCGGAGAGCTGCAGCTTTTCCCCCAACGCTCGTCGCTACGTTCCTTCCAACCTCACGCCCAGAACTTACCCAGCATTTCACCTGCAATTGTAACCATATAGCGCCTTTGAGTAACAGGCTTCCCTCCAACGCTGCCGAAAGGCTGTGCAAACTGATTTAACAGCACTTTACAAAGCTGCGAGATTAAAGAAAAGGAAGAAAAAAAAAAAAAAAGGGCAATAATTAAAAATGCAAAAGTATCCGATTTCTCAACAGCAAGAAGAAGGAAAAAGAAAAAAAAAAAAAACAAAAAGAGCCCTTAGAAAGCTGGGGGAAACGGCAGAACTATTGAAACAAACAGTGAGAGTCTCTTACTCCTAAAAGAAGCTGCATAGCTTTTGTATATCTTTGTGGTTAAGGGCGTTACAACTGCAGGTCAAAAAGTTGAGGGTCAAAAGTTTACGTTTTGCACCACTCTTAGTCATTCGCCCAGACAGAGTTTGATGTCAATGTTATAGCCGAGATCTTGACTATCAGCACAAAAGATAAAATAGCTTTGAGTTACGTGTGTATCACAGTATGGACTCCAGGTGAACCCTACTGGCTGAATGACCTCAATTACCGAGGAAAGGATAGAAAATTCCTCTTTTCAAGAGTAATACACGTTGTATTTCATCTTGAATTATCGGCCACATTTGTGTCTGAATATCTCGGGCTCAGCCGCGGCAGGTAAACACGCGTGTTGCCCCCACAGCAGCCGCCGGTGCTGCCTCCTCCGAGAGTCAGGTAGCCAAAATGTTTCGCCCTTGTTTATTATATAATAACCCGCTTTAAGAGGTTTAATGCTAAGCCTTCTCACTTGGCAAAATGGCAGGCAGATAAGATAGGAGCGAAGCTATTAACGCGTGTATCGATCCTAGCCGCGCCTTTGTTTTTGCTCTCATTTCTGTAGCCACCGCTAAACCGCGCTTAAACAGGGCACGCCGGAGATAATCGGGGTTATACCCGCGGTCCGAAGGAGCTCGTTTAAAGTGCGGAGCGGCGGGGCCGTGGTGTGCTACCGATGGAAAATATGGCAGAGGAGCTGGCTCCGTGATTTGGAGGGACCTGGTAGCTTTGGAGGGACCTGGCAGCTTTGGAGGGATCTCACAGCCTTCTGGAATTACCCAAGGCAGCGGTTCCCAGCGAAATGGGGAGCAGGGAGGGTTGCTTTCCCTCCCTCCATACCCCCGCCTCCTCCCCCCCTCGCCCGCCCCAAAGAAAAACTTGAGTGGAAATTCTTTGCCCAGAGAGTTATTCCCACATTGCTGGGATTTTTTTTATTTTTTTTTTTCCCCCTCTGTGTTGAAGCTTTAGCTCCTCGGTTAGGCGTGTCTGTAGGGAGAACTGGCCAATATCGCGTAGGGAATTTCATTCCGGGGGAGATCACAGCAAACCGGATTCAGCCTGAAATGATGAGGCTGAGGGGTCGATGGAAGAGGGAAAGGATATTCCCAAGCATACATAAGCAGCTAGGAAAGGTGTGGAGGAGGGGGGAGGGCGACGAGGAAGTCCGAGAAAGAGCGCACCTCGCCCCCATCCACGCAGAGCTGCCTTTACGACCCCAAGGCAGGAGGCTACACCGGCCCCACGCGTGAATTATTTGCCAGAGACACAGCTGGGTCGTTGGTGGTCGAAGGCTATTTCTTGGGAACAAATATACCAGGGGTTAGATTTCAGGTTAGCCAAAGTGGTTACTGGAGATTTTGGCTAAGGTACCTGCTGCAGCCGGGGAAGTATCTAATGCAAGCGTTTGCTGGGCGTGCGGAGGTTGTTCACCAGTTGGTCACTTGTAGCGAGCCCTGGCACCGCACGTTTGGGGAGCCTGCCCTCGCTGGAGATAGTATATAACCTTTCACATCCAGAGTATTTATTTGGTGTAGGAGCGAAGCCTGATAACAAGCTAAAAACCGTAGCCAAATATCTATTTTTTTAGAGAATAGCAGGCGGATTGTTTCCAAGAATAACAATGCGGCTTTGATACACCCAGAACGAAAGCTGTTACTATAACTGGCTTACTCAAGAGTAGGTGACCAAAACCCATTTGCTTCCTCACCAAAACAACTAGTGGCTCGAATTTCATATTTTTCAATCTGGTTTAGAATAAAAATGTCAATGAGCATACTTTCGAAGAAGTTGAAACCGCGACTTCAATAAATATTGACTCTTCGGAACTGTTGTTTAAATCATTCCTTAAAATATTTAAAAAAAAAAAAAAAGCCAACAACACGGAACAGGACAGTTAATAATTTGAGAGGAACTCTTTCTGTCCTTTCACTCTCTGCATTCAGCACACTGCTCTCTGGCGTGGAAGGTCTGCTCAAAAGACCATTCATTTAAAATCCAGGAACAAATCACATTTTACGTGTGTTTATTTAACCGCGCCAGGACAGAGCGAGCAAATCCCGCCAACCATCCCCTTGGTAAGAAGAGCCCCGGTGCCGGAGAAGTCACCGCTTTTACCAAATGCTGAACTTGGGGCAAAACTGCGAGCATTGCCCCAGCAGCGAGCAGAGGAGGGGAGCGCTCCCGGCCGCGGAGGCAGGAGCAGCCTCGGGGGCTGCATCATTCCCGGGAACAAAGGAGGGAATACAGTCGGTACATTCCATAACGTTTACATTTTCCCGCGATTTTTTCTTAATTTTCCCTTAGAAGTAGTGACCTGGGCAAAGCACCCCGCTATCTAAAAGACACTGTTATAGACCTTTTAGAAAAACTAAGTCCAAGGCCGAGGTGAACTTCAGGTCACCGCGTCTAACAAATATGAAAATGTCGCCTGGTGAAGGGCACGCCTTGTTATTTAACAAAGACTGTCAATGTGTAAGATTAATAAGAAACAAAATGCACACGGTGTCACTTTTCGGTCACTTTGAAACTTGGGACAGCCTCGCATTCAAGAGGGGAAAGCTGGGGCTAAATATATTCAAAATGGTTCAAATCAAATTCAAACCAGGCTGCTAGTGCGATTCTTCCTCCTCCTACCGCTCTCGGTGGAGGGTGCCCGGGCACGGCGAAAGGTTGATTTGCATTATTATTATTATTATTATTATTATTATTATTATTATCAGCATCACCATCATCATCATTATTATTGTTACATTACTATTCTTGCTGTTATTGTTATTTTTTCTTTCGGGGTAATGACGTTTTAGCCGCGCTTGTGGAGGGTAGCAGGAGTGCTTGCCTGTTTCACAAGAAAAAGGGGGATCCCCCTTTTCTCCCCTCTTTGGGTATGTATGAGTTTGGCTCTTCTGGGTGCATGGAAATTAACTCTCTCCCTCTCAACTTAATTCCAGTGGGGTCCCCATCTTCTCCTCGGCCAGCCTCGGCCAGGAAACTCTTGCTCCTTTATTAACTGATTAAAGTCTCCTTCGCCAGCGAAGTCGAGCCCTCAGTCCTTCTGGAAAAATAAGGGAGCTGGCCTATTTTTCCTCTCCTTTTCTTTCTTTGAGAGCTTGGATGATGCTACAAGTTTGTTAAAGGGAAGTACCGGGGAAAAAAAGGGTTTCTGAGATTGTTTATTACAGCCATAAATCTTGCAGTAAAATGTCGAAATGGCCGTGTGCAAGATAACACTTGGTGGTCTTGGCTGGGTTCTTGTTTATGATAACAAAACCACAAAGACATGGAACAGGCCTTTTGGAGGTCCTGCCTCAGCACATCTTCGCAGACTAATAGAACCGCACGAAAAAACCCCACGATTGCAGCTGAGCAGCTCAGGTCACCTTGCAGATTTCCAGTCGTGTACAAAATTTGCACCCTTCTCCCTGCAGCCGAGCGCCAGAGCCCCACGGTAGAAAAGCGGGGCAGAGAAACAAGTATAACTTTGAGATTTAATCGCGGTAAATAACCGGCAGCGGAGCCCGGGCAGCTCCGCCGGTGGAGCGCTGAGCCTACAGCCCGGGACACCGCTTTTCCTTGGGTTTTACCGCGGCGCGGGGGCACGGCCGCCGGCTGCAGCGCTCTGGCCATAGCGTCTCGGGGCTTATGGCGAGGACAATATTTACGATAAGCCAGTGTAGTTCCTCTGGTGCTGGCCGGCAGGTATTTGTCCGTCTGTCTCTCTCTGTGTGCATAGATCTCTTTGCGCCGGGAAAAAAATGCTCGTGGTGGACTTCGGCAATCTTATTTTTTACAGTCACGTAGGTGTCAGCTTTATTCCTTTACAACACGGGTTGCTGCTGTTTTCTGGGGATATTTTTTTTTTTTTTTTTTGCTTGTGGGTTGTTGTTGGGTTTGGTTTTTTTTAATATAAATAAAACAATCTCCCCTTTCCTGTCAAATGTGCCTTGTTGAACTGTTGCTGCTGTCTCTGTGTGCGTGTGTGTAACCGCATTTCCTCTCCACGCAGAGTAAATAGAGAAACTTATCTATTACCCCAGTTAAAGAGTTCCATAGATGTGCTGTTGGAAACGAGTAAGTAAATGTGTTTTAACTCTCTTTACAAATTAGACATTCGATAGGAGGAGGAAATGAGTGATTGTTTAGATAAGTACCCCAGTATACCCAAGTGCTGGAAATGCTCTAACATATTACAAGCCGCCTGCAATGTGCGAGCGTGTGTGTGTACAAAATATAAATCGATACGCTGTGTGTCTTGTTAGATAGAATATATATTCAAATAGAATTTTATTGCATGTATCCATTATCTATAAAACTGCAAAAGACAATAATCTGAATTTAAACCAGGGTAACTGTTAATGTAATATCTTTAGGAGGGCAAGATCTAAAACGTATCATATTTACGCTTGATATATTAGATGTATTTTCCCATACCAGCAGATGAGATTACCCACTCAGCAATTATATTCTCGAAGGGTGCGGTAAATGTTTCTACGTGTTTATATGCTTTCCTGAAAAGGAGAAAAAAAACATCCGAAAAGTTCGCTCCTAACTCCGAATGTACCAGACTAGCTGACGTTCAGTAAGTATTTTTTTCCCCTTAGAATAAGAGCGTAATTAGTTTAACCATCAAATTTCAATTACCTAAGGTCAGGGCGGTTGCCTCTTTTCCCTCTGCGCTGCAAATATCGTTAACAGTCTCAGTTTTAGCAACGCAGAAGTGCCCGAGTGCCCTCTTTCCCTCCTACGCCAGGGTCTGCAAGTTTACTTCTGCGAAGGCGCTAGCGATTTCTCGTGGAAATGGAAATTAAGAAATAGACCCAAGACGAGGCGTACCAAACCGACGGGCTTAAATTCGTCGTTTGGAAACCGCTCCTCCGCGGGGAGGGATGCTCGCAGTGAGCCCTGCGACCGCCGGTAGAAGAAGTGTTCGGTGCCGTAGTGTCCGCTTTCCCCTCGATCCATTCCTCCCCCCCCCCGCCCCCCATCGCCTCCCCGTTATTTTCAGGCTCGCTGCATCCCTCGCACCCCGTAAGCCACTCGAGGGCTCTCCTCCGCCTCCTCGCCACCTTCATACGAACTTTTGCATCTATTCCTCCGGTTAGCGCGGCTTCAGCGGTCCAAAGGGCCGGCCCCAGAACTCCCGGCCGCCCGCCCTCCGCAGCGGCGGGGCGCAGGGGGCCGGACCCCGGAGGGCTGCCGGTGGCCTGAGCCCGGCGGCCGCTGCCGCCCTCTGCCTGCGCGCAGCCCCGGCCCGGGGAGGGGCTCGTTTAGAGGGATTGTGCAACGCCTTGTGCAATGTCTGCCTCCCCCCGGATCGCGCAGCTGGGCTGTGCTCCGATTCCTCGCTCCGCTTCCTACGCTCTCCCGCGGGGGAACGGAGAGACAAAAAGTGCTGGGGCGAGGGGGGGCGGGAGGGGGGGGAGAAAGGCTGTCAGAGCCGGATTAGTTTTATCTCGCTTGACACCGCGACTGCCGGACGCGGCCCGGGCCGGCGGGCGGGAGGAGCCGTGGATCCTGGTGAGGGGCGCGGGCGTCCGGCAGCCCCCGGCGGGGCGCTCCCCCGGCGGGCAGCCGCCGCCGGGGGAGGAGGCGCGGCGGGTCCGCGGGCGCGGGCTGCCCCGCGGCCGCTCGCCCTCCTTCCATTTCCTGATCCGGGGTCCGCGGCCCCGCGCGGTAATTGGCGCTGGCGGTCAGGTGGTGATGGGGCGGCGGGGGGCGCGGGGGTGTGGGTGTGCGTGTGTGTGTTGTGTGCGTTGTAGGCGCTCCGGGGGTGGGAAGAGAGGAAGGGAGGGGAGTGCGGCGGGGAGGGGGGGGAGCGGGGGGGAAGCCGGAGGCCCAAACTTTGGCAGCGGCGAGCACTTGACAGCGGCGGGAGGGGGGGAGAGGGAGGGAGGGAGGGGAGGGAGGGGGGGAAGGGGAGGGGCCTCGCCGAGCCCAGAAAAACGACAACGCGAGAAAAATTAGTATTTTTGCACTTCACAAATTAATGACCATGAGTTCGTTTTTGATAAACTCCAACTACATCGAGCCCAAATTCCCTCCCTGCGAGGAGTACACGCAGCACAGCGGCAGCGCCGGCAGCTCCGCCAGCTACCACCCGCACCACCCGCACCCGCACGCCCCGCCGCCGCCGCCCGCCAAGGGCCACCCCGGCCCGCCCCAGCCCCTGCTCCCAGGCCATGCCCTCCAGCGCCGCTGCGAAGCGGCCCCCGCCGCCGGGGCCGGCACCGGGCCCGGCTGCCCGCTGCTGCCCGACAAGAGCCTGCCCGGGCTGAAGGGGAAGGAGCCGGTGGTCTACCCCTGGATGAAGAAGATCCATGTGAGCACGGGTGAGTTGCCCTTGCCAGGGGAGGTGGGGATGCGCCTGCAGAGGAGGGAAGGGGGGAGGGTGCTCCCGGGGCCGGGATGGGTTGTTGCGTGTGTGGCTTTTTTTTTTTTTCCCTCCTTCTCCCTCCGCGTTTCCTAATAAAAAAAAAAAAAAAAGTGAGAAACCTTTTGTATCCGGGGTCCTTTATCAAAAGATTTACGAGACGCCAAACTGTTAGGGCAGTAATTATAGCCCCCATAAATTTAATTGCCCTGCAGTGGCTCTGGGCCATGTGTCTTTGAAGCTTTTCTTCTAACCCAAATGCCCATCACCATTTTTTATTGCTCCTCGATTGTCCCCGCTGTCGATAGGCTGCGAAACAATTTTTCTTGCCGTTTATGTATCTTATGCGAACCTGGTGTCAAGTTATTATATAATGATTATGTTCCACCGTTTTTGCTCTTCCCCCCCCCCCCTTTCTTTCCCCTCCGCGTGCGTGTGCGTGTCTGTGCCCGTGGGTGTGTGCGCACGTTTCAGTCAACCCCAATTACAACGGAGGGGAGCCCAAGAGGTCTCGCACTGCCTACACCAGACAGCAGGTCCTGGAGCTGGAGAAGGAGTTCCACTTCAACCGCTACCTGACCAGGAGGCGACGCATCGAGATCGCGCACACCCTCTGCCTCTCCGAGCGCCAGGTCAAGATCTGGTTCCAGAACAGGCGCATGAAGTGGAAGAAAGACCATAAACTGCCTAACACAAAGATGCGCTCCTCAAACCAGTCCACACTGAGCCAGCAGTCCAAAGCACAGACACAGGGCCACCCCCATCCCCTCGATGGGGCTACACCCAACGCAGCCGCGCTGTAAATACGGTTATTATTATTTTTTTTAATATATATATATTTACCTATCTATTGGGGTTTTCCAGCTGCCCCGTGGTGGAGGCTGGCCGTTTGGACCAAACAACTGTGTAAAACAAAACAGGAGCAGGAAAGGAAGACGAGACGTGCCCAAGAACGGGCACATGTTTAAACCAAAACCCGGACGATTGTCTACATTGTATATAGATAATGGTTCCATGCCCATCATTTTTTTTCTATTTATGGAAACGCTCTCTTGCCCTCGGTGTAAGAGAGGGCTGGATGCTGTCACGGACGAATTCTCTGTACCTAAGACGGACTCTTTTCTCTCTCTCTTTTTTTTTTTTTTTTTTTGAGAACACTTTAAAAATAAAAGACGGTTACAACAAAGCAAAGACCTCGTGAGACACTTGTGTAAGGCATTGACTTGAATAGCGCTGTTTCGTGGCGTGTTCATGGATTCCCGTGTGCGTGTGTGAGGGTGCACACGCGCATATGCACACACATCAACACGGGAGAGAGAACGAACACGTCCACAAGCGGGTAAAGACTTAGGAAAAATTACCCCTTACGCTGTCTAAAGGCAAATGTTTTATGTATCAAAGGTAACTTAATTGGTTTTAAGTGTAGCCCCCGCAGTAGCTGTGATCTATTAGTTTTTCTCCACATTCCCGATTGCATTTATTTAAAGAAATATTGCTATAAAGGCTGTTGCTGTCTTCATATTTGGCACCGTCTAAATCGTTTGGGTCCATGTACAATTTGTGGATTTTTGGTGTAATGTATAACAGTGCCAAATGCTGGTAATAAAGATTATTCTGTACAAAAGAATTAAACGCTTGAAACACAAGTCCACTCAGTGCTGTTTCATCCACCTTGTGCTTGGCTGGTGTTGGCACCAGGAACGGAAAACAACGGTTTAATGTATCGTTTTAGCGTGGCTTCATCTCATCAATAAGGTAATGGTTGCTTTAAATATAGTGAAAAACGTCCTGAACTCCTAATTGCCCGTCTGGGAGAGAGAGCGCTGTAGAACGAGGAGAGGTCTTTGCTTCATTGTATAGGTGAGTGGTATGCTCTTTAGTGGACTTCTGACAGAATTAGTCCGGCTCTCCACCGCTGCCCCTGCGACTGCTCTCAGCTGCCTGACAGAGGAACTGTGCTCCTACTGGGAGCCAACAAGCTTCCCATGACGGGTTTTGCTGGAGTAGAAGTCACACACACTTTAAATCTTTAGCCAGCCGTGATTTATTCGTTCATTTTCGCCCGATTATGCATTTCTCGATTGGCTAGCACTTCTGAAGGGGAAGACATGGGCGGTAACCTGAAGTTTCTCTAAGCTGCCTTTTCTGTCTATGTTTCCTTTTATTTTTCTCCCTAAGACTATTTCGAAATGTGTTGAGAAAGCCTGGGCAGAAGCATGCGTTTGGGTACAACTCCAGGGGTTTATTTGGCAGAGATCGCCAAAACGACCATGGCACAAACGGGGTTCGCATGGTTCCAGCCCAAGGCTGGGCATCTTGCCGCTCCCAGGCAGCTGATGGGCGCGGGCAGAGCGGAACCGCTAACGGGGAGCCCTGCTCGGGGCTTCCACAGCAGCGAGCAGCACCGAGCCCGGTAGGAAAAGGCTTGGAGAGGACCTCAAGTGCTGAGTAAATCTGCCAGGGCAGGCCTGAAGGCCAAGACTTATTTACTTACCCAAACACATCCGAGAGGGGTTTATGGAACCAGTGCTTCTCTCCGCCTGAGTCGAGGCCGCCAGGACCGGGTGCTTCATCACCCCCCCGGGGTGAGGTAGCACCAGGCCCCGACAACGTGGCCAGCATCCCTGCCCGCCCAAGGAATGCGGATCGTCCCGCAGAAAAACGCACCATGCCACTGGGCAGAGCGCGTTCGGCAGGGGCGGGGGGGGGGAAGGGGCGCGGCTGCAAATACCCTCAAGCCAGCACTGCCATCACCTAAACCTGACCGAGGAGCAGGCCTGGAAAGCGGGCTTCCACTCACATAGGGCTCTTTACTAAACCCTAAATTGCCCGCTGCCGCCTTAGGAAGGGAGCGTGATCTTAGCTGTAAGTCAGGGAGCCACTATCCGCAAGCCTGTGGCTCTTCGTTTTGTTTATGGCTGGAGAAGCCCTCAATGCATTTCGAGTCAAAATTAGCACAACCGAGCAAAATTCCAGCTGAAACGTATTAACTGGCGATGCAGGATTTCTTTAGTGTGCAGCCTATGCGTATAAACTTGGTTTGCTCCCATTGTAAAGAGAAATGAAATCGCGCTGCAAATAGCAATTTTAGCGAGAATCATTAATCACCTCCTACAATAAATACTTCTTTGTGATTCAACAGCGGTTCTGAAAGGCATTCTCTTGGAAAAGTCTGTGAAGACGCAAAGGATTTTCCGGGAAAAAAAAAAAAAAAAAAAAAAGGTGGTCATGTGTAAAGACACAGCATCTTGGCTGTCTGCTAAAAAAATGTACACTCTCTTGCTGGAGATTGAACGGCGGACGGCAAAATACCCCATGGCAGATTATCGTCGTTTAAGGTAAATTTTCCGTTTTCCACCCCCCCTTCCCCTTCTGCCTGTTTTGGGAGCGGGACGCGGCTCCCGGGCCGGGAGCCCTCTGCTCCCTGTCCCATACCGCCCGCCTTTACAATAACTTCGAAAATTACATCGTCCAGCTTAAATTCTCGCATTGTGCTGCCTTTGCTAAGGCAACCGGGAGTTCACCGAGAGGACAAATTTTCTGTCCCATTAATTGTTTTTTTTAGAGGAGCAGACTGACCCTTCAAACCCTTGACCTTTAAAGACAGTATTCTTTTTAATCTGGCACTTGGACCTAAATGTCTCCCCCCCCACTCCCGCTCTCCCGGTGTCTCTCACACACGGATTTATCTGCTCTGGCCACAAAGGCGAGCGCGGCCCAAAACGCTGGAAGTGGAAGTTTGTCAATATTTCAAAGAAAGACCAAATCACCTCGGAGTCAATTTGCTGGCCGCAGGGAACGCCACGCCGTTAACCCCGCTACCCACCTCCCCTCCACCCATCAAGAAAAATGGTCCTTCTCCAGGATCCCCCTCCTCGTTTCTCCTGCAAGCTCTTGCTATACCTGGTGTTTTATTACACGGGGAACTCAGCTGTGACAAGCGCCTTGTGGTATTTAATAACTAGAGCCATCCTGCATTGGAGGATTACCCAATGCTGGTGGTTTTTTTTTTTTTCCTTTCTCCTTTCTTTCTCTCTCTTTTTTTTTTTCCCCCTTCAGGGTGCTTGCCGCCCCGTGGCCTTCTTGCCCGGTGTTGGTAAACGAGGAAGGGGTGGGGGGAGCCCTCACACAGGCAGAGAGCTTGACAGGTTTGCCACGAAACTCCAGCCCCCGCCCCCCCCGTCCCTGCCCCGCGAGGGGGCCCGATCCAGGCAGCCCTGGGCCCGCCCGCTGTTCCCACACCCCCGCCGGAGCCGGCCGGGCGGCGCTGCCCCGGGGGCCCCCCCCGTCGGGCCCGAGGGGCCCGGGGGCCTGCCGGCCGGCCTGCGCCCGGCGCCCCTGGCTCCGCCCGGGGCTCCGGACAGGCAGCACCCACCCGCGGAGGGCAGCCCGGGGGGTGCCGCCCCGGATGCTCCCCGGTCCCCCTGCCAGCAGCGCTCAGGGCTGCCCCCCGCTGCAGACAATGGGGATCGGGGTTCAACTGGCAAAACCAGGGGGGTGCGGAGCCGCCCCGCCTGCGGAACGGAGCGGGACAAACCCGGGTTATTAATGCCCGGGTGCTCTCCCCAGAAACTGAGGAGCTGTCAAAGGCAGCAGAGATTAGGGGACCCAAGTACGAGGATCCCTGCGCTCTCAGATAAAGGTGTTGCGTCTGTTCTGGGGGAGATATTGAAATTTTAATCTTTAGGGTCACGTGACTCATTAAATAATTAATGCAGATAGTCAGGAATGGATCTGTGGCCGTCAGTCCTCACTAGGAGTGATTCTCTCAGAAGTGAAACTCAACTCCTTATTACTGGAGTTTGGTTTTCTTTCTTCCTTTCTTTCTTTTTTTTTTTTTTTTTTAATCCCTTAAAAAAAACCCCAAAACAAACCACCTGATTTATCTTGAAAGATTCTAAACTTCTTAAGCAAGCAGTAGGGTCTGTGTTGGTAAGTAGGTAGTGTGTATTTCTAGCTTGATGACTTGAATTGTTTGTGCTTGCTTTGTCTGCTGAGCATTTGCTTAACAAGTTTAATATTTAGAAATGTTAAATCTTTGTTTTAGCTGCCTTGTGGTCACATTACGGCTTTTGGTGATTAAGTGTTACCGAAGCAAACACATTTGATAATGTTCTAATTCACACTGTGGAAGGCTGGGTGCCACAGTGCAGGAGGACCTGCTTTGTTCAATTTTCCTGGCGTTAATAAATCACCGGCTTCTAATGCAGGGCCAAAAAAGCAATGGAAAGGCAGTGAGCATTGTAAAGGAAAAGTCATGGGCGAATTTCTCTATGACTCATTAGTCTGAACGATTTATGTACGAACTTAAAGTGCCGCAATGAATATTAGAGTTTGGGATAACAACAAATTAAAAAAAAAAAGTCATAGCGTTTGTAAAGTGCTTTATTGCTACTTAGCAACTCTTTCAAGAAGCAGCATAGTTTAAAGGACTGTGGCAGTGTAAAATATGGTGGCGTGACTTAATAGCTCCAAAATAAATAACAGAAAGTCGCTGGCACCATTTTCAGATACGCGCTCCATATTTAACACGAGTGGGGCAACCCAGTCACGACACGCTTGATCGATGATTATTGCCGTTTGTAACACGACTATTGATTAGGGATCAAAACGGCTAAGGTATGGGTTGGAGCCTAAAATGCCAGGGAGGGGGTTCCCCCTGTGCTGGAGCCGAGGGGAGCGAAAGGTAGAGCTGAGAGTAACCCCAGGCAGCAGCGCCCGAGCTCTGCGATTGCAGCCTGAACTTTCCATTTTCTTTTGTGTTTGCCAGTAGATTTCAGCAGTCAGCGCCCTCAAATTTATGAGACGGCAATAAACAGCTTAGTAGGCTATTATTGCATGATTTTATGTAGGCTGGAGTTCAACACCAAATTTAAAATTATTAGCGTAATTATGGAACTACTAAATTACCAAGGCAAAGTCTCTGCTCGAAAAGTTCTCCCAAGACAGACTTAATATTTCCACGGCTCTGATGACACCCTTCCACAAGAACTGTGTTATTTAATTATTAGCATTTACATTTACTGACAATTTTAAGATGCGTTAGATGGCTTTTATTAGCGAGAATGAATACGGGGGGTACGTTATTATATCTGACAAATTCATATGTAAACGTGATTCAGTAAGTGGCATGCGAATAATCTGACTATTGTCTTTTTGGATTGTGCAATATTGTTTATTTTAGGGGAAGACAAGCCGTCCAGTTTTTTTCCCCCTCCTTCAGTGGCTTCCAATGTGGTGTTGTGGGGGTTTTTTCTTTTTCTTTTTCTTTTTTTTTTTTTTTTTAAAGGGGTTTTGGGCCCGATCCCGCTTCAGTGAGGCCAGTCGTTAGCCTCTTATTGCGCTAGTGGTGCCAGGATCGGGCCCCGGCTAACCGTTTGAATAAAAGCCCAACCACAACACGCTCCGCATTTAAACTGGAACCCTTCCCGCGTTTTATTCAGCAGAGATGAACACCACGACTTGTGTTTAATGTCTGTTCTTGATTAAATGATCCTAAACAAAGGTTTCCCAGAGGAAAATAAAGCAGACATTCATGTAACAAGAGTTTGGAATGACAATATTTCCAAACACTTGGAGACAGAAGGCATAGCTGTCTACAGGAAAAAAAAAAAAAAAAAAAAAAAAAGACAAAAAAAAAAAAAAAGACCAAAAAAACCCAACAACCGCACACTTTTATTTCTCAGCTCCCCGTGCCCTTCACCCGGGTGGGAACCCACGCTCCGCGCCGGGATCCCACTCCCCGCTCCATCCACGCCCGCCCCCGCTCCGGGGCTCTCCCAGCGCACCCGGCAAACCATGTATTGCCTATGAAGGAGCAAAATACCTCCCCCTGCAATCCCCGGTAAGGCGCTGTTTCTTGCTTGTTTACAGGGAGCCCCGAAAAAAAAACCGCCCGGCCGGGGCGGTGGAAGCCGGGAGCGCTTCAGCCCCATCCACGCAGCCGGAGGAGGTAAGGGCCGGGAGCGGCTGGGAGCAAGCCATTTGCCTGGTACCTGCATGCAGAACGAGCCTGCCGGAATGAGTTGGGTTTTTTTTTGTTGTTGTTGTTGTTCTGATAAATATTTAACCTAGCCGGATTTTTTTTTTTTTTTTTTTCCCCCTGGATTGGCTCTATTCATCTTCCGTGGGTGGTGAATGCGCGTGTCTGGGCAGACAAAGAAGCGTACGGGACCTGAGTGATCGCCGTCCTTATAAAGGCATTGGGGACAGGAAGGATGCAAAGTCATCTGAAGAGCGAAAGAGGTTGAGAATTTCTTTGTCCATTCCTAGCTCCTTCCCAAATCAAAGGCGTAAGGCGAGGGAGAGCGGGCTGGAGCCATTTCGGTGTTGAATGGCTTTATCGCGGCTTGTTTGTTTGCCTCCTCCTCCAGGAGTGCCCCGCAAACGCGGGCTGCAGGCGGGGATGTTAGAAAACCTGCTTTTTGTCTGAGTGCATGCACCCAGAAGGGCTGGCAGAGAAGTTTCGGGGATTTGTCTGTCCTGGCCTGCTTTGCGCCGGGAGGAGGAGGTCGGTGTTTGGTGGTTCAGAGCTGCTGGAGCCCTTGGTGCGCTGGGTCCTTTGGCAGGAGCAATGTCATGCTTTTCATAGCGAGCATTTTCTTATCCCGGCCGCTGAGAGGGGAGGATTACATAGAATTAGCTCAAATTCCTGCTAGATTTACCTGCTTATTTTTGGACGCTGATGTACAATTAGTATATTTTACTACCTTTTAAAAGCGGCCATAAATTAGAGGACTACAAGGGCTCTTTGTGTTGGCTTAATGGGCTGCTTAAATCTTAACTACAAAAAGGCGCTGCAAATGTCTATTCACGCTTGTGTTAAGGAATTAAGAGCGAAAATACCGCACGAAGGAACCTTCCTCCGGTGGCATGCACCCACAGCATTGCGAGCAGAGATATTTGGGATTCCTAAACGGACCCAACACTCGCAGGCTCAGCTGTCTCCGAGCAGAACTTCTCCCACAAGGGCACAGTCGATAGCTCTATTCTTTTTATCTGCTTGGAAGTGATCAAAGACCGACTTTATCTCCACCAGACGCACAGATATAGGTAAACAGCTCTGCGTCCCAGCAGATTTGAAATCTTTCGAGGAAGCGAGGAAATAAATACTCGCACCGTGCGTACGGTGATTCCCATTTCGCCTCCACATGGGAGCGATAGGCTTACCTCTCCACAACTGGCACGAAAGGCAACTTGAAAGACAGTAAAAATTCTAAATGTACTTCTATGGAAGGTAACTTTAAACAGCATTAGCGCTAAGAGTGGCTGTTAATGCCAGAGCTGGCACAAACGGTCTCCCTTAATGAAGGCACGTTATGAACTCAGATCTGTTTGTTGTTACTGAGCCTGGAATTTCAGCTCAGCTCGAAACCATGTGTATAAATGCACAGGAAAAAATCAGTAGCAGACCTACTGATAAACTCCACATTTTTTCTGCTAGAAACCGTGTTTCAGGTCTCCAAATCATCGGGGTAATAAAACACGATGTTGGACGTCCAGGAGCAGGAACAAAGCAATATATGGGGTGGCGGGGGAAATCTAGCGTCTGCGACTCACAAGAGCATTTGAATTTGTATTTGAAAACTCGTAATGACGGTACCAGAGCAAAGAAAACTTTCTCCAAAATCGGCGGGAGGGAATAATTTTCAGCTGCCATCCAGGACAGCATAAAGTTAGGCAGACTCCCCCTTCCGCCCTTCCAAAGCACACCCTGTGGAAGGTATTCACACGTCAATAAGTTACTTTTCTTAAGAATTAATTAGGTTTCCCCACTACATACGCGAAGTTAATTGTTAAACAGTAGTTTCAGCATTAACTTGACCATTAATACTAATAAAGATGTTCATAGAAACAGGGGTTTGAAGCCAACAGCCATAGCTAGCGTTAAGGCATTTAAGCTGACTTATGATTGTGATTTATTGCTTTTGTAGTTTCTATTTGCTCAGGACTGTAACTTCTAAAGCCATCTTTCTGCTTTTGACGCAAAGCAGTCGATAACTTTTTGCAACAGCCCCAAGAAAGACTTGCTCTGCTTTTTCCAGCATCTGCTCCCTTCCCCATTTATTTCGGTTTCACTAGTGCAGAAGAACTTCCCCGTGGGTTTCTTTCATGGGATCGAAACGCACTGTGTTTAAAAGAGCCGTGAAGCCATCTTCGGCCTCAGTTTAAGGCTGAGTACGAAGGCTGGGGGGGTACCGGTCCCGCCGGTAGTTACAGACTGGGGTATGCCGTGTGTGGCTTAACGCGCTCTCTTTTTCAAACGTATAGGGGTTTTAGTCCGGTGCTTAGGGAGGGATAATATCTGTATACCCTGCTACCAGCTTAGTCACTTCCATATGAAAAATGGCAAATTCTTCCTCCTGTTGTAATGTCACGCTGACTTTACTGCAATGTCCACTGCTGCACGCTGTTACTGATGGGCTTAAATTCCAGTGGCCCCGCTTCCACAATCCGAGCGAGAGCACGCAAGGCTTGCCCATCACTCTAAAAATCACCTTTAAAAAGAAGTCTCCTTCAATTCCGCTCAGTGAGGTGCAGGTGAGAGGGTAAGGAGGGGACATGCAGGTAGCCGAAAGTTCCCTCCGAGTTCAGGGGGGATGGTGGAAAGATTTAGGCAAGGGGATGTAGACGATGATGCAAAACGCTGGAGTCACAGAACTGGACCAGGGACGCGTTAAAAGCGTGAACTACCCGATTTTCTTTGACTCCTTCCAGAAAAGTTATGTGAGTTGAGGGTTTCTTTTGTTTGTTTAGCTTATTGTCTCAATAGCACAAGTTAAACAGTCTTACAGGAAAGATGTGTGTCCGTACACAGGCGAGGCTGCCTGACTCGGGGGCCGCGTACAACTTTGCTCTTTTCTTTTTTTCTTAATTTTTTTTCCCCTTAGGCAGAGAGCTCCCCCTCCCCAATTTTTTTTTTTTCATCGTTAGAAACCTATAATTTTGTGCATCACTCAAACTAGCTGTATAGGAAATGCGTAAGCACAGGTTTAACAGCAAGGTCCCAAAAGGTTTTGCAAAATTCAGAGCCACGCCAGTGAAGGAAGGTGTATTCTTCATAGTGTGTTACAAGGACAAAAATCAACTAGCCTCTTAGAAGAGACTCTTTTTTGCCTTTGTCAGGTAATTATAGGTCTTCTTAGTTTCTACAGGAGCCCTGATGTAGCGTGTGGGAGTTGAGCAAGTCCTGTACAATGGCAGGGTAGGGGCGGCTGGGGGTGGGGGGAAGGCTGGTGATCGTCCCATTTAGAAGCGGGCTGGAAATAATGGTATTAAGATTTGGGCTTTCTTCGGGGATTGTAAAGGACATGCGACGTGGAGGAGAGTGGCGGGCCTGGGGAGCAAATGCCGGTTAATTAGGCTAAGTATCAAAGTGCAGCGAAATCCCATATTATAAGAATTCCTCTTACCTTCCAATGGGCTTTGTGTAAAGAAATATTGGTGTGGGAGGAAAAAGGATCAAACCGGTCTCCCCCCCGCCCCCCCTCCCCGCCAGTCATCTGCATCTCTTGGATTTTTTTTTTTTTCCCCCTCCCTTAAAACTCTTCTTTAACATATTGGGTTAAGGCTTTAAAAAGCAAAGGCTCGCGCTAAGAAACCCTGTTCCTTCAATGATTCCCTATTTCAAATAAAAGGATTTAAGTTGACGTATGACCACGTGAGCACATAATACAGCGCATTATTGTGGCATTTGGAGTGGAGACCCGGTCTGGCTCCGTCTGCGATTACGCTTTTCCAGTTTCTGTTCAGAGCAAGCACTGCTTTCTATTATTTTTTTTTTTCCTCCTGCCCCCATCACCGTCCCCGCAAGAGCTGGCCATTTCGCTGACAGCTTTCGTTCCTTATGGAAAGGTTATTGTCGAGCCGAGAGGACGAAATGCTTCGTTAGAAAGGATGGATTTTATTTTAAGGTATTTCCGTTGATTGTTCATTTATGTGGTGAGTTATTGCTGTTCGAGGCAAAGGTCAGTAGCAGAGGCTGGAGGGAGTGCGTGTGTGTGCGTGCGGGTGGGTGCGCACCCGGGGCCAGGCTGCTTCCCCCTTTGTTTCAATTTGCTGCGGTAAATATTCAGCTCTCCCCTCGCAGCGAAGCAGAGCGGGGAGAGTTTGCCGCTTTATTTATTTTTCTCCGCAGAGATCCCACGCTGCTGTTGATGGCCAGCTGCCTCAGCTCCAGCCCCTCGATTGCCACCTTATCATTATTTATGATCGGCTAGAGATGGGAAGCCTCTTTTATTCTCGTGTTTGGATTTCCCCCCCTCCACTTGATTTTCTTTTATTATTTTATTTTATTTGTGTGTTCGCGTGTTTATTTACTTATGTATTTGGGGAAGTCGGAGAATACGATGCGGGGGGGGGGGAGGAGGGATGCTCCTCGGTCGGGGTCGTGCTCGAGTGTGCGGCGGCGGCGGGTGTTGTTTTATGGGTGTTTGCTCGGCCGCTGCCGCTCCGTAAATCGATGAGCATGCGATCGTGCTGCCATTTTATTTATGATGCTTTAGCGGCACTTTTGTTTACCGTGCGCGGAGGGCACTCGGCTCTGTGGCAAAGCTTCCCCTTTCCCAAACGAGCCAAGGGGCTCCTTTTTATTTTCTCCGGGGTGAGAAGGAGCTGAACCAAGAGCCGGCCATGGCTTCTAACAATAAATCAGCCCCTGGAAATGCGTGTGTGTGGCGGGGGGGTTTGTCTCTCACTGAACGGGGATCTGGAAAGCGGGAATAAAAAGGGGAGGAGTGGAAATTATCTTCTAGGGGAACATATACTAATCCTAAATTCACATCCATACCGCCGCTTACATAAATACAGATCTATCCGTACGTGTAAATAAGTAACTACTTGCATATAAATATGTGTGCGTGGCTATATATAAAGAATGCAATTTAAATGGAGAAAATGGCAGATTCCTTGGCTATCCAAGGAGGGCAAAATGCGATATAAAACGACCTTTCCCCGGTGTGCCCCGGCTTTGTGTCGGAGCGCCGGGACTCGCTTTCCCCCGCGCCTCTCGCCCACTCCTCCTGTACCATTCTGTGCCCAGTTACTGGCTGCTTGTAATTACTCATCTTCTAAGGGGTCAGAAAGAGAGGGAGAGGGGAAGAAAAGCGAACGATGAGAAAAACTCCGCTGAAAACAAACCAAAAAACGAGGGGGGGGGGGGGGGGGAAGGTTATTTCCACTCGGAGCTATGCGCCGCCGTTCTTGCAGAGACCTGCGGCAGGGGCGGGAATGCTGGGGCTGGTTTTCTCGCTTTTCTGCTCTCTAAGCCGCTCTCAGAGCAGAACTGACCCAAAGAAATGCTATTTCCCCTTCTCGTCATACTGAAGCACGTTATCCTTTCCTAGACCCGGCGCCTCTCTCTCTCCGGCCAGGGGAGGAGAGCTCTTTCGCTCCCAGCTGTGTGTCTAAAATCCAAGGTTGGCTTTGCCGTGTTTTGAAACGGGCCAAAACGCGCCTCAAAAATAAAGAGCAAGCTTTAATTGCGGCTCAATTGCTTGGCAGCGTTTCCTCTGATTTATGACCCAGTTCGGATGCATATTGACCCAGTTAAAACACTCATAAATAATACAGTCCTGCTCTAGAGCAAAAGAAAGCAAGAAGAGTTTTGGAGGAGAGGGGGATTTCGGCGAGTTGTGTAAATAACCTCAGTCCGCTGAGCAAATAGCAGAGTCTGTTGCCATTCTTTAGTGTTAGAGCATATCAACAATAATTCAGATTAACCACGGCTTGCTTCGATAGTCCTTCCCTAAGGCGGCTGATACCCCCTCCTAACTCTCTAACGACTTGGATAGGCTTCCAGAATTGGTCCCCTTCTCCAGCAACTCCCCGCCTTGCTCCTTCATCCCTAAGAGATCCCCCCAAATCAGCCTCGATTTATGGCGCTGCTTGCTTCATTTCGGTGCATCCAAGGACAAAAATCTTTACGGGCATTATTTTATTGGAAAACTAAGAGTAATTCCACGAGGCGGGGGGGTGGGGAGTGGGTGGGGAAAGTCCCGCAGAGTGGGTCCCTTCGGGAAGAAAAGTC
The DNA here is from genome assembly GCA_034008185.1 of Gorsachius magnificus. Classification (NCBI taxonomy): domain Eukaryota; kingdom Metazoa; phylum Chordata; class Aves; order Pelecaniformes; family Ardeidae; genus Gorsachius; species Gorsachius magnificus. The sequence continues at coordinate 122,054,067 of CM067082.1, forward strand.
AGCTCATTTCTGACCTGGGAATCAGCCCCAGCCGCTGCCGGTCCCTCCCCGAACTGAGCCCTATCGCTCCCCGCGGAACGGAGCAGAAAGAAAATATTCGGCCTCTGGGAGGGAAAGACAGATAAAAGCAGCGGGGATCTGTGCGTTGGGACGCTTATTCCGACATTGTAGGAGACATTAAAAAAAAAATAATCATCTTCTCATGTTTAAAATTACCTCTTTGGGGAGAGAGGGGGCGTGGGGAAAGGGGACTAATAGGCGAAATCTCGCAAAATACTCTTTGCAGGCAGTAACACTAATGGAGGAAACACTTCAGTATTCCTATGAAGCACTTCGGTTCTCACGATTAAAGTCCCCTGCAAATCCCTTCGGTTTTAAAAGGACCCCCTCCTCCTCCCCCCCCCCCGCCCCCCCCGTCCCCGCTCTTAAATACAGACATGTAGTCCGAATATCCTGCTGGAGACCGCTCCAAAGTTTAAACGCGCTCCTAGGAAAAGACGGCCCAGGCTTTCGGCAGGGCTCCCCAAACCGGCAGGCTCCCCGGCGTCCGCAGGTTTCTGCAGTCCCCGGCTCCCTCGCCCTCGCCAAATCCTCCTCTCCGGTCCGGGGGGCTCCGTCGGGGCGCAGCGCTGCCATGGTCGGGCAAGAGGGCGACTGGCAGATCAGCAGTTTCAGAAGAAAGTGTGGGGTTGATTATTGACTAAAAAGACTTTTTTTTTTTTTTTTCTTCCGATGCAACATTCAAGGGATTGTTTGAAGCAAAACGCATACGCGGGATTTTTGCCTCTCCTCTCCTCCTACGCTGCCCGCTTCCCCTTTCATGTGGTGCCTTCTCACTTATGCCATAAGGAGCAAGTGTTTTCTGTTTTAGTGCTCTGTTTACAGCTTTGGTGCATGAAGTCATAAATCTTGCATAGCCATAAATGACAAAAACCATTGGTATGCGTAAGAGGCCACCCCAGGCTTATAGCGCTTTTTATTTCTTGCTTCCCTCTCGCTTTGTTTGTGCTTTAAGATGACGCCGGGCTCCCTCGTGCTTTAAACGGACTAGTTATATTTTTAATGCCTTAATTAACGAAGTAACGTCAAATTTACGCTTAGGCATTATTCGGAGCCTCCGCTTAAAGCAACGGAGCCCATAGTCCAGCTACCGTCTGCCAGAAGGGCAGGGGCTGCAACTTTATTTAAGTTCTCGTTTGCACGGGCGCTGCCGTGTTTCTGTCGCGGGGAAAGGGGGGGGACACCCACCCACCCACCCTCCAAAACCCGCGGCGCTGGAGAAAGAGGGGAGCGGGAGGTGCGGGAGGCAAAGGCGAGCGGTGCGGCGCCGGGCCCGCGTCCACGCGGGACTGTCCCCCACGCGTCCCCACGGGGAGCAGCGGGCACCCCGACTCGCCTGTGCAGCACATGTCTGCGTGTGCGAGCGCCTCCGTGCCCGTCGCGGGCGCCGGGGATGTTTGGGGGTCGGGGGGTGGTGGTGGGGGTTGGTGGGTGGGTGTCTGTGTGTACATCTGTGTGTGTGCGCGCTCACGCATGCATGAGTTAATAATTAGTAACTCTAATGATTTCCAGCGTGGCTCTGAAAGCATTGCCCAGAGCGGGGATCCTGGTGGGCTTCGGCTGGCTCTCCGGACCCAGCCCCACCTCTCCAGGCTTTGCTCCCCTCCCCGGGGCTCGGCCGGGCTTGGCGGGGCTCCCGGCAGCGGGGAGCGGGCAGAGGGGCTATTCCGCCGCCGCCCCCCAGGCCCACCGGTCAGCGGGACAGACCCGACCCCCCCCCCCGCAGCACCCCCGGAGGCCGGTGAGAGCGACCCTTTGTGAGCGCCGTTTGTCTTCATTAGCATAATTTTCCTGGACTTTGGTGACGCCCGGGTGCGGGGGGGGCGCACTCCTTCGCTGCCGCGCTCCTCCGCTCCCTCCCCAGCCCCCACCCCGCCCCAGGCTTCCCCAGGCGGCCGCCTTTCTTTCTTCCTTCCCTTTTTTTTTTTTCTTATTTTTTTTTAATCCCCACTCCCCCCCATCCCCCTTTCTCCTTTCCTCTCTCTCCTTCCCTTCCCAGAGCAGCCCTGGGAAACATCCCCGTCCTCCGCGCCCCGCGCAGGGGGAGCCCGGCACGCCGGGGACCGGCTTGGGGCAGGGTGGGCAGCCTGAAGCGGGAGGGGAGCGGGGCAGGAGGGGTCCGGAGCAACCGGCCCCATCCCGTGCGGGGCAGGGCTCGCCCCTCCCGGCCGGGGAGTGCTGGGTGCGGAGGAGCTGAGCCGGTGCCCACCCCGCGGCCGCAGGGACCGGGGGCCGGGGCAAGGCAGCGCCTGCTCCCTGGGTTGTGTCGCCTCCAAAAAAAAAAAAAAAAAAAAAAAGCGAGAGCGAGAGCGAGCATGCTGGCTTCCGCCTCAGTCGTCAGAAGTTAAGGTAAGCAGGCCACAAATACGCTGCTATCAGTCGTGAATGGCGGAGTTTATGTCCCAGTGATTTATGACCGTAGACTTAAATGTCGGTTCAAGAAGAGTTCACAAGCTGGGGCTTCCTTCCAGGCAGTGACTGATACCCTTACACTTCGTGTTCAGGCAGCTCTCTCTCCTCTCTTCTCTCTCCCCCCCCCCCCCCCGCCCCTCCCACTCCTTCTCTCAACTTTGTCTTTATCTTTCAGGAAATCTTTCGGGGGGGTCCCGGGTTTTTCCGGGTCCTCCAAGCAGCTTTCATCTGCTGTCTCCGGGCTGTCGGGGTGGGGGGAGAGAAGTCGGTAAAGGGCAGAGAGCCGTATTGCACAAACGGAGATGGAGCCGATTAAATGGGCGCTGGAAAAATCGGGGGCCCAACTATGTTTGTGAGACCTGGCCTTTTGTCTCCGAGGGGGAAAGGAGAGCTCGTCCCATCCCAAGCACCGGCTGGGGTGGCGAACTTCCCGCCCCCCCCCCCCCCCCTTCCCTGTTAGGGCGCTTTTATTATCGTGGTCGTTGTCGCCCGTAATCCCGCTATTCCCGTTTTCGCCAGGAACGACCGGGCGCTCCTCAGGTTACCCCCGCTTGCCTATAACTTTGTAGGAAGTGATTAACGTGGCGAAGCCAAAGGCGGGAGCCGATTTTTTTTTTTTTTTTTCCTTCCCCTCGCTGGCAGGCGGCCGAAGCCTCAATAATATTTTCCCTTCCCAGTAAAGTTGCCTATTGTCTGCGGGAGCAGCCCGCTCCGCAGCCCCGCTCCGCAGCCCGCTCAGCCCTGCCCGTCCTGCCCGCGCCAGCAAACTTCCAAGCGGCCGGGGGGAAGGCGAAATATTTGATGTCGCGATCATGAAAGGCGGGTGCGCCTTTGTAAAATCACCGCTGGCTCATTATTTCCTCTTTCTCCTCTGGTAGTGGTGTCTATATTCTCTCTTTCAAAGGAATTGAGAAAAATCACACCAGGCCTCGATAGCATCAGGAAGGAGAGGCGAGGAGCTGGAAATTGTGCGCGCTTCAGATCTCCATCGGCTTATTAGCTAAATAACATCCAAGGAGCTTGATTAGTGCAATAACAGGGCAGCCGCCCTGCTGTAGGTGTGTTACCTTCATTTTGTTGCGATCTAACAAAGGGAATACTGTTTTCTAAGAACTTGTATAACTTGAAAGGCGTAGAATGAGCTCGTTTGGTGCATGTGTTGTGTAAGGCTTTTCGCCCCTAAGCATTTGTTCTCGTTAGATGTTTGGGGGGGGGGGAATATCCAGCTGCTTAAGTACAGGAAAAGTGGCAAAAGAAACGAGAGCTCTTCTGATCCGAAGAGAGGTGGTTGTTTGTCAGCAATAGGGCGGTAAGGGGGACGGTGAGGAAGAGACTTTAATTTCTGAGAACAATGTGAGTGCTCCGAGATGGGAGATTACGCGCGGGTCTCCTCTCTCGTTAATGTGGGCGATTCTTGAACTGGTTATTTTCAGGCAGGTAACCTTAATCTGGAAAACAAAACAAAACAAAAAAATCCCAGGAAGAAAGAAGGATGGGGGACAAAAAAAAAAGGGGGGGGGAGGAGGGATTCGTCCGGGCGGGAGAAGCATTCTCTGGGTTTGTGTCCACCCTCTCCCCAGCCAAGTGACCCTCATACATCAAATTACATAGCAGTTTCCAAGACAGAACCTATTATCGCTAAGTTGGAAGGAAAGTTCAAGCCGTGGTCATGGAGATGAACGCTGGTTTTTCAGGTTCCTGGTGTGTTTTTTTTCCCCCAATCCATCATGTTTTAACAGGTAGGATCTGGCTGATTCCACGAAAAGTTTTAGCGTCTTGAAAATAACTGCTGAAAAAAAAAAAAAAAGACCCAAAACCCAAACAACCCAAACCACCAAGCCATCGCAGCGCCCAGTTTGCCCCTGCCGGCCTCGCTGAAGGGGCTTCGCGCCGGGCCGGGCGCAGCCGAGGCTCCGGACCCGCTGGGCTGGCGGGTGGGAGGCGGGGGCTGCGTGGGGCAGCCCCACCCGCACTTGGGGGCCGAGCGGGAGCCGCTGCGGGCGGCGGCCGGGGCTGGCCCGGGCCGAAACCACTGCTGCGGGGGTGCGTGAGCGGGGCGGCTGGGGCTGGCGTGCGGAGGGGAGCAGGAGCTGGCTTTGTTTGTTTTCCTACCCAGCGTTTCATAGACGAGCCAAAAGCCGCCACTGGGGATCGGGGTGTGTAAATCTCGCTGGCTCGGAAGCCTTTCCACCCCGCTCCTGCCCCCTGCCACACGTAGACGGGAACAATCTCGTGTGTTTCTTTGAAGTTGTATGGAGAGCCATAACCTGGGGAGAAAGGCTAAAAATAAACCGGGGCCGGCTACGGGAGAGGGTTTGATCCTAGAGCTGGAATGAAGGAACAACCCAGCCCCTCCGCGTTACCAATTCCTCGATCACCCTTATCTCAGAGGCTGGTATTAAAACAGCCTCTCGGTGATAAACGATCAACCCCCTTGCCGCGTGGTCCCCTGCTCTGTTTCTTAAGAAAGAAAGAAAGAAAAAAACCCTAGAAAGCCACTATCCCAGTGCAGCAAAGCGCGTATTTGTAGCTGCCAGTAAATCCAGGCAGCTTTTATATCGAAATGCTCTGTGCCTGAGGCCAAGTCATGCTGCTAAATATTGCTGACCACTTTTTCTTTTATGGCTTTCATGTCACTTAGCTATTGAAAGTAAGATGGATTTGTACCATTTCTTCACCCTGCTCTGCTCTCCCCACACCCCAGGTCTGCCCGGAGAGGCCATTGGAGGAAGAGCGCCACGTGACAGAGGGGTGCCAATGTTATTCTCCAAGGGTGTCAAGACCCTGTCAGTTTGTGAAATAAATATTGGGAAACAACGAAATGCAAAAAGCGACCTACTACGACAGCTCTGCAATCTATGGTGCCTACCCCTACCAAGGAGCAAATGGTTTCACTTATAATGCGAGTCAGCAGCAATATCCTCCATCTTCATCACTTGTGGAAACTGAGTACCACCGCCCCGCGTGCTCCCTCCAGTCCCCTGGCAGCTCCGTGTCCCACCACAAGGCCAATGACATCAGTGAGAGTTGCATGAGGACCCTGCCCAGCCAGCCTCTCCAGCCCCCTGGCCTTGCCGACCCACAGGCCCCACCGCAGCCGCCTCCAGCCCAGCAGACACAACCTCCACCTCCGTCCTCTGCCTCACCATCTCAAAATGCCAGCAGCAACCCTGCCCCGGCCAACCCCACCAAGAGCCCAGCTCTTAACTCGCCCACCATGTCCAAACAGATATTCCCGTGGATGAAAGAGTCTCGGCAAAACACAAAGCAGAAAAACAGCAGTTCCAGTTCAGGTATGAAACATGCTCCCCCCCTCTCCCTGGGTACCCCTGGGCTGGCCACGCATCTGGTGGGGAGGAGGGCAGCCCTGCCCACCTTCACTTTGGGGAGGGGAGGGAGGGGGCTTTTTTCCTCTCCAAGTTGACCCCCTTGAGCTTTTGGAAAGGGCTTCCCACCAATTGCAAAGGGAGCTCGGTGAAGAAACCACCCCCTGCAAAAACTTTCCCAGCCTTACAGGACGGGTCTGAAGCGGTTTTGTTTCCTAGTGGCTAATCTGCTTGTGCCCTCCTGCATCTATCACATTTCCTAGGTAATCCCCCCGCCAGTAAATCATGTCAGTGTGGAGCAGCCCAGGCCTTAAGCCAGAGGCCTGTCCCGAGTACTTTGTTGGCGTGGTGCTGTTAGATTAATAAGACAGTGACCTATCTCTGCTGAAGTGTAACAGGAATAAAATAGCTCATAATCACGTGCAGGCGGGATCAATGCCCTGCATGCAGTCAGAACCTCTTCCTATTTTAACAAGCTGATTGGCAAAGTTACAAACCTGGTAAACAAAAATCATTCTGAAGTGCCATAAACTCAGCCCATAAAATATTATTTGAGGGATGGAAGTGTATATTAATGCTTTTATGACTTGAGGAAACCCAAATCAATAACACCAGTGCTAGCTCCAGTGCCCAGGAGTTGGGCTTGTATTAACCTCTTCCTCCTTTCCTCTTAAATGTGCCTTGGAAATAGAGCCCTAAACTTTAGTGAATGTCTTTGCCAGTTTGCTTTAAAAAGCTCTGGTAACACTGCTGTTTACAGCCTTCTGTATCGTGTATTTGTTTTATTAAAAAGCAGTAACATTTAAATATGTCTGTATGCCTATATGCAAGCCTAGCCACCGTATGTTCTTCTTATGTATATGATACTTCCCAATCACTATCATATGTTCATGCTATACACTAGATGTGATAGAAATACTATGTTGTGATTCTGTGCTTATATGTGATAATGTTATATTGTAGACACCTAACTTTCAGGTATCTCTAGCTGCTGTCTATATATCAGGGTTTTCAGAAAAAAAGAGGACCGCAAGTCTTTACAGCAATGGAGAACCACTAGGTCTTGAAGACCTCCATCCTGATCTGTTAGCAGAGCCATAAATTCACCTTCAGAGTTTCTAAACCCCACTGTGTTTCCCTGAGCCTTTCTTACTCCCCTGAACCTTTCTTACTCCTTTATGCAAAGCTCAGGATAAGTTGTGTGCTGTCATTCTTAAGGGAATATTCTTAGAGGTGGTGGGTGTCTATTGAGGCTCCTGGCTTGGCACGACTGAGCTCATGCCACGGGGGGAGTACTCGTTGCACTGGTGGGCATCCATCTCACATCCGAGAGTTGGAGTCTCCAGGTGCTGGTGGTGTTGGCCATTGTCTCTGGTTGCCATGTCCGGGTTCACCATGCTGATTGTATTCTTTGTGTGATTTACATAGGTGAGAGTTGTGCTGGTGATAAAAGCCCTCCCGGGCAAACCTCCTCTAAGCGAGCCCGTACAGCTTACACAAGTGCCCAGCTGGTAGAACTGGAAAAGGAGTTCCACTTCAATAGGTACCTTTGCAGGCCACGAAGGGTAGAGATGGCTAATTTGCTCAATCTCACAGAAAGACAGATCAAAATCTGGTTTCAGAACCGCAGAATGAAATACAAAAAGGATCAAAAGGGCAAGGGCATGATGACCTCTTCAGGAGGACAGTCCCCAAGCAGAAGCCCTGTCCCTCCATCTGCTGGGGGATATCTAAACTCTATGCATTCTTTAGTAAACAGTGTCCCCTACGAGCCCCAGTCGCCTCCGCCATTTAACAAGCCTCATCAAAACACCTATGGCATCCCTGCATCGTATACCACTCCTCTTAATAATTGCCCACCTCCTCAAAAGAGATACACGGGGACGGCAGCTGTGACACCTGAATACGATACTCATCCTCTTCAAGGCAACGGTTATGGGAATCCACATATACAGGGAAGCCCCGTCTATGTAGGGGGCAACTACGTGGAGACCATGACCAATTCTGGGCCTTCCATCTTTGGTCTAACTCATCTCCCTCATCCTCCCTCTGCCAACATGGACTACAGCGGGGCTGGGCCAATGGCCAACAATCACCACCATGGACCTTGCGATCCGCACCCAACATACACAGACCTTACCGCTCACCATCCTTCTCAGGGAAGAATTCAGGAAGCGCCCAAACTCACCCATCTGTAAAAGACAGGAGTCACTAAGTGGAACACCAAGCCCCCAACTTTTGGAAAGTACTCGCCCCTTCCCTTCTCTCTCTCCTCCCCTCCCCACCCCACCCCCCCGTGCCCTCCCTTCCCCTTCTCGTTTCTTTTGTTCGTTTTGGTTTGTTTTGTTTCCTTTGGTAAAATCGTTTTCTAGTTTATGTGACGTAGCAATATTTGTTGCTTGAATTGCTCTATAGTTTCACTAGTGGATATTTATCTTCTTGAACTGTAGCCTTGTGTCTCACTTTGGGAGTATGCAGAGGCTTTATACTTTACCTTCTACACTTTTATCAAAACAGGGTATATGAACAAATTTTCTATAAAAGGAATTCTTAAATGTGAATTTGTTCGTACATGATTGATCCCACGGGGAAGCAATTTTTTTTATTGCACTTCTTTTAAATAGCGAGAAAGACATCAAAAGCGCTTGGACAGGGACTCCCTGGACAATTATTAATACGTGTAAGTCTTTCAATGTGTGTATGCTGGTGAACATTCAGATTTATTTATTTTTTTTTTTTGCAAACATTGAATAATCTAAGTGTTTAAAATTTTATTTATCCCCATTTGTTCATATTTATATATATATAAAAAAATCTGTACCCTGAATATTCAGGAAGTATTTACCTGGCCATGTGTTAGATGGCATATCGGCACGCGTAGGAAATATCATTTGAAAGGAAACTATAACTCCTTTTATTAAAAATGATGGTAACGATGATGATGACGATGCAATAAAATCTGGGAAAAAAGATCACGGTTTGAATACTTCATGCTTGTAACATCCAGCTAGGCGGACAGCGTGTGAAGCTGAAAAGGCTAGATTTGTTTTGAAAGTTATACATTCCTTGCTGCTCACGTTCTGAAAAAAAAAAAAATTAAAAAAAAAATAAAGTTTTTATTCTGAATAATAAAGAGTTAAGAACATGTTCTTCGCAGCGCAAGGGAAGGGAGAGCCCTTCATGACGTGGGGAGTTGGGAAACTCGTCTGTAAACTCACACGAGGATCCGCTCGCCCACCCGAAGGGCCCCGCGACGCCTTTTCAGCATTTCATAGGCAGGGAGAGGGATTTTTTTTCTTTTTTATTTTCTTTTCTTCCCTCCCCCCCCCCCGCCCCCCCACCTTCCAGCGGGGTTTGGGCTCTCCGCGCGCGGCCCGCCCCCCCCCGCCCGGCTCCCGGGCGGGCGCCCCGGGCGGGGGGGCCCCCCCGGGGGCCCCGCTGCGGGGGTGTGCGGGCACGGGGGTGTGTGCGGAGCACAGGGGAGCAGAGCTCAGGATAAGGCCCCGCTGGGGAAGGAAGAGGAAGGGGAAGGGGGGAGCCAGGCGGCTGCAGAGCCCCGCCAGCCCTGGGGAGCGCGGGCGGTGGAGCAGCCCCCGGCCAAAGACCAAAAGCGGCAGGGCGGGGTGGTGTTGCCGAGCACCGCTGCCTCCCGACACGACTCCTTCCACCCGCCGCCTTTTTTTCCCTTTTCCTTCAAGAAGCGGATTTTTTTTTTGTTTTTAATTATTATTTTTTATTTTATTTGGGCTTGTTCCCTTTTTGTTTGAGCCGCCTTCCCTCCTCACTGCAGCCTGAAGCTGTGGGGGAGGGGAGGCTTGTGTTCCCTCCCTTCCCGCAGGGGGGTGGGTGCGGAGGTCTGTGTGTTGGGGACGGGTGGGGGGGGTGGGGGGGGAACAGGGTGCTACAGAAAGGGCGACTGTCCCGGCCCCAAACGGGCACCCGTGGGAGTCTCCGGTCCGAATCGGCTCGAGGTGGAAGGAAGGCAGAAACCCGCAAGTGTGTGCTTAAATACGATTTTTCTTCCTTTCAGGAGAAATGTCCCTAATTTTTAGATTGAAACTTGAAAGATAAATCAAAATGGACCTTAACAGACTAGGTAAAATATACCCCTGCAGGTTTATAAAGACATATTCCTACGCTGTGTAGATAATAACGCACGCTGTTCACCATCTGTATCTTTTAGAGCACAGAAAAAAATGTCGCCATTTTGGTCTCATGCTGAAATATTATTAATCTTTGGGCTTTATCTTGTTCCCAGAACCATCCTTGCCTGATGCTGAAACGTTGTCATGCATCCATGAATCTATGCAGAGTTTTTCTGCATAACCAGATAAAGCGTGCTCCGTCAAAGAAAGGGATTGCAAATATATTTATACCGTGCTGTTTATTGTATATATAGATACGTAACCGTGGAAGGAAAAGTTACGTAGCCCGATATTTTTCATTGAAAGCTGATTATTACCCCATACGAACCAACGACTGATTATTATTTTGTAGGCGAAGGAAGCATTTTTGCAACCTTGCGAGACAATTGCTCGTTTCGAATGAGCGCCCGTATAAAATTCAAGGCGGCCCCCCACCCCTCGGATCGGTTAGGTTTGATACAACAAAAGGTAACGGTACAGTCGGTGGTTCTTACTGTGGGGCTCCTTTAGCACCACGAATTACATTTAGGAAAACGTTCAAAGAGAAAGAATTTGGCGTTTCCCCACCACCCCCCCCGCCCCCGCTCCGAAGAAAGGAAAATGCAGGCGATTTTGCCCCCTTCTTTCCAGAAACCGTACTCGTCCCCTTCTTCGGAGCCTGTAGGTTGCAACTAAGAATTTGTATTTTTGCATTTAAGATTCGCCCGATTAAAAGATCCCTCTGGAGGCAGAAGTAATTGATTTGCCCAAGAATTTCGCGTCCCCTCTCCAAAGGTTTTGTTCCAGGTGGTTTTTGTATTAGACTGACCACAAGAAACAAATGTGCAGAATAGAGACACCCACACAGGTTTTACTCACAAAGCCTGGTTAAAGTCCAAACCTCTCTCTCTATTTTTTGTCATCCTGCTGTTAATCCCAATATTTTCCAGAGGGGGGGAAAAAATTAAAGAAAAGAAAAAGAAAAGCCCTACCCCAAGGTAGGCAACTGAGAAGCAAAATAAAACCGGACTTTTCCCACAAGCAGCCCAGTCCTCTGCCAGCATATTTTAAAAGCAGCTTTTTTCCTTGTTTACTTGCGTTTCTTGCTCTGCCTCTTTTCTCGGCCACATTTGATCTTGGAAAGAGCAAGAAGCTTTAAATGTGTTCTTAAGGGCCAGTAGCTGTCAAACCTTTTGGCGGCCAAGATTGATCGCGCGCAGACACCACCAGAGCTTTGTTTGGACTAAAAGCAAGAAAATTAAACCCCTTGCATTTTCCAACAGCATCGATATTTGTAAGGCATCCCTTTTGAGGGATTAAATGACAGGTCTCGTTCTATATTTTATTTAAACAAGCAACCACCAAAAAGCCCATTTAAAGCCTCCCGGCCCCTCCCCTCCCCCTCTCTCCAATGCCTTCGCAGATATGCTACATCTTGTGGGTGCATTAACTTAAAACCGATTTTTTAAATGCACTTCGTGCAGTCTGGACGCAGACTGACCCGCTGAGTGCTTGGGGCATTGTTTTCTTTTTTTTTTTTTGTCCCCCCCCCCCTCTTTTTCTTCTTCTTCTTTTTTTTTTTTTTTTTTTTTTTTTTTTTTTTTTTTAATTACGAAGACGCTTGCCGACCCCTTTTTGGCAACTCGGAAAACAAAGCAAGACGGCACCGCATCGCGCTGGCGATGGTCCCTGGCTCCTGGAGGACGCGGATAGCGGCTCGGAAGCGCCTTCCCCCCCCGGCCCCCCGGAGCACCCCACCCCGCCGGGCACCCCGGGCTCCGCGGGCAGGCAAGCCCCCGTCCGGGCTGCCCGGGGCGGCTATGACCATAGGATTCATCAGGCTGGTGGTGACTGTGGCCATCATTGTCATCGCTCGCCCTCTCGCCTCAGTCGGGTTGGAAAATTGTGCCCAAAGCATCCAAATTCGGGACTTGCCTCGACCTAGCAGAGGCGACTGGAGGCGGCGGCGGCGAGAGCCAAGCGTCGGAGGCGAGTGCCGTCCTCAAGCCATAACCCCGCAGCGTTTTTGCTCTGCCTGGCCCCGTGAAAACAAACCCGCTACCAGCCCATATATTTTCTGGTAATCGAAAATACTCACCAGACCCAGCCTACTACGGTTATTAAGCAAATTATGCCAGCAGACGGGAGTATCGTTTGCAAGCTAAGGCACAGGATTTGGGTTTTTTTTTAAAGAGGCATCAGCCAGACGCCTTTGCAGCCTCGCGGTTTGGCTCTCCCAGAGAGGTACTCCTAGGGTTATGTTTTACGGTCCAATCCCGGGAAGCCAACTGGAGAGGGAAGTCATGAAGCACAAGGGCTGCTGCCTATGTGACTCTTCCCCTAGAAGCAAGGTTGCTGAGGAAGATCCTGTTAAACAATGGCTCGGCATCGGCGGCCGATTGTTCTCCGTACTGTACACCCGATAGCCACCAAAAAAAGGAAAAAAAAAAAAAAAGAAAAAAGAAAAAAGGAAAAAAAAAAGGAAAAAAAGGAAAAAAGTAAGAAAAAAAAAGAAAAATAGAAAAAAAGGGAAACAAGCACGGGAAAAAAGAAAGGAAAGAAAAAGGAGCCCATCGAGGCTGAGTCGGGAAGGAAAAACTAGTTTTGGAGGAAGTGCTATTCCTAGGAAAAAATCAAGACCCTCTGCTTCAGACTCCTGCCTGGGTGCAACTTCTTATGCGGGGGCCTGGCAGTGTCAAAACTTTGAAGATTAATGGATTACTTTGTTAATGACTCAAGGCGTCAGATTGAGGTGCTTAAATGATTTGTGAGGTGCAAAGCGTTTTCCTGACAGTCCCAAACAATGAGAGAAGAGTGTGCGGGTGGAGGCGAGGGAGGCAGCAGGCTGCAGGACAGGCAGCCACACACACGCTCTCGCACACACACGGTCACACACACCCCCACACGCGCACACACACACACACACACACACTCGCAGCCTCTCACACAAACATATCCACGCACACGCACCCTCCCCCCTCTCCCCCCCAGCCCCGATCATTTCAGATTAGGACGCCGAGGGGATAGATACTCGAGATATCATTTCCCTCTTTAAAAAAAGTGTAAATAAAGCCTTTCTGGCCCCCAATGAGGCGTTCCTTCCCGACTTTTTTGGATCAATCAAACAGACAGTGGCTTCTTTTGATTAAAGCCCAAATTGTCATTGGGCAGAGGCAATCATGTGACAGCCAATTCGGTCCAATTTCAACCTTGTCTCCATGAATTCAATAGTTTAATAGTAGCACGGTCCCCATACGGCTGTAATCAGTGAATTAGAAAAAAAACACCCCACCAGCGATCTTCTATGCTATATTTTTTTCTCCTCTCTCTCCTTTTTCCTGGGCCTTCCCCCCCCCGAGCCCCCTGAATCCGAGGGAACTTTTTCTCCGCGGGGGCTGCCAGTTGAAGGCCATGAATTTCGCATTTGAGCGAGAGATCGGTTTTATCAATAGCCAGCCATCGCTTGCTGAGTGCCTGACATCTTTTCCCCCTGTCGGTGATACATTTCAAAGTTCATCAATCAAGAACTCGACGCTTTCACACTCGACACTGATTCCTCCTCCTTTCGAGCAGACCATCCCCAGCCTGAACCCCGGCAGCCACCCTCGCCACAGCGGCGGCGGTCGCCCCAAGGCGAGCCCCCGCGGCCGCAGCGGCAGCCCGGGCCCCGCCGGCGCCCCGCCGCCCCCGGAGTACCCCTGGATGAAAGAGAAAAAGGCGTCCAAGCGATCCGCGCTGCCGCCCGCCTCGGCCTCCGCCTCCGCCGCTGGACCTGCCTGCCTCAGCCACAAAGGTCAGTCCAAAGACTCGCCGCCGGCCCCGCCGGGCCGCTTTTTTGGCTGCCCGCATCCCCTCGGCTTCGCGGGGGGACGAGGCGGAGGGGCGGGCGGGAGGGGAGGACGGAGCTGGCGGGGCTCTCGGGAAACCCAAACTTTCCCCAAACTTGCCTAGCGCGGGATGATTTATTTGAGTTGGAGCTGACCTCTCTTGTCTCGCCGTCCTAGAGTTAGGATATTTGACAGTAATGAAGAGTGATAGATTGCTCCCGCTCAGCTAAGCAGCTGATGCATTAATTATAAATTGCGCTATGGCTAATATAAAGTTTGCTCTGGTGTGGGGAGGTTGGGGAGCTGGAGGCGGTAATTTGGCGGAGGTGGCCGAGGGGCAGGCAGCGCCGGGCGCTCAGCAGGGCAACACAATGGGTTTACTGCATCCGAAGGCGGCCATTTTGTTGCAGTTGCTATTTTATGCTATATGGACATATAGATATAGACACATACGTGCAGAGAGAGGACTCTCCCCCCTCCCACCCCCCCGGGATGCGATGTGCTCGGGTGCTGAATGAAATTCAATCCGTGCATTTACCTGTTTTGAGTGTGCGTGCATGTGGTTTTGCTCTTGCTGTTCTGGCGGTGGTGCTTTGGGGTGCGTGTGGTGGTGGAAGGTGGTGTTTTGCTTTTTCCTTTTTTTTTTTTTTCTTCTTTTTTAACAGACCCCCTTGAAATACCCGATAACGGTAGCGGTGGATCTAGGCGGCTGAGGACAGCTTACACCAACACCCAGCTTTTGGAGCTAGAGAAAGAATTTCATTTCAACAAGTATCTCTGTAGACCAAGGAGGGTTGAGATTGCAGCCTTGCTGGATCTGACTGAGAGACAAGTCAAAGTCTGGTTCCAGAACAGGAGGATGAAGCACAAGAGACAGACCCAGTGCAAGGAGAACCAAAACAGCGAGGGGAAATTTAAGAGCCTAGAGGACCCCGAGAAAGCGGCAGAGGAGGAGGAGGAGGAGGAGAAATCCCTCTACGAGCAAGCCCTCAGCAACGTCTCCGGCGCTCTTTTGGAGCGGGAAGGCTACGCTTTCCAGCAGAATGCCCTCTCCCAGCAGCAGGCGCAGAATGCGCACAATGGCGAGTCCCAAACTTTCCCCGTTTCGCCTTTAACGAGCAATGAGAAAAATCTGAAACATTTTCAACATCAGTCACCCACTGTTCAAAACTGCCTCTCAACAATGGCCCAGAACTGTGCAGCTGGCCTGAACAATGACAGTCCTGAGGCCCTAGATGTCCCTTCTTTACAGGACTTTAACGTTTTCTCCACAGATTCCTGCCTACAGCTTTCAGATGCAGTTTCCCCCAGTTTGCCGGGATCTCTGGACAGTCCCGTAGATATTTCTGCTGACAGTTTTGACTTTTTTACAGACACACTCACCACAATTGACTTGCAGCATCTGAATTACTGAGAAATTAAAGACGTCCTCTCCAAGGGTCCTGCTTTCTCCTCCTTATTCTTCTTCATTTTTCCCCGTGAATTAATTTTATTTTTTTCCCCTCCCTTTTCCTGATCGGTATTTTCAGTTTGTTACCTCCCTCTGCTGTGCCATTTTGCCGTTTCTTACGAAGTTTTAGTTGTGCTCAATTTTAACCTAGCCACATTCTAGGTCCTCCTATGAAAGCAATATATGAGGTCTGTAAGAAAGTGATCATATAGGAATTGTATCTTCACTTTCTTTTTATTTTTGTATTGCATTAGGATGCGTTGTCATAAGTATTTTTGGTAGAATAAATTCTTGTTTGCTACAAGGAGCTTTCTCTTTTTTCTTTCTCTTTCTCCCTCTCTCTTTCTCTCTCCTTTCAAGATTGATAACACGACGGGTGTTTCTCCCCATCCCTTCCTACTATTAATTTACTAATAATCAAAATCCAACATTCTGACTACGAGCTTTCCCCTTTTGGCAATTTAGGACATTTATTAGAGAGGAAAAACACGTTCAAATTCTTTATTGCAAGGGTTCTCACAAGGGAAAAAAAAAACAACCAAACCAAACAAACTGAAACCGTTCGCTGCTTGGATGGAGATCTCTTCCTTTTAATGTATAAATGTAGCATCTTATCTCCATGAGGATACAAAGCTTGGAAATGAGCTGTACCAAAAGCATGAACGAGCACTTTCTCTGTTACAGGCAAAACATAAGAGAGACTCATTAGGATAAGTGTCTCCTGCAGAAACTAGCCTGTTACATACACGAAAGGCCTTTTTGGGGGGCGGGAGGGAAATAATCCCGTTTTTCTAGAAAGTAGGGCTTAGCAGCCAGGAAGCTGTTTCAGGAAGCATATTTTTTAAAAATATCAGAGCTCACAAAGAATGCGCTTGGTTACTTCTCACGTGCTGAGCGGTCCGAGAAATCAGCCCTAGAACGAGAGCAAATGGAGAAGTTAGTGCCTGTAAAATCAAAAGGGTGGCAGAAACGCAGGGGGAAAAAGCATCTAGGGAGGTATCAAGCCCTCCACTCGCTCCTTTTCAGGGGTGGAGCGGGGGCACAGCTGGAGATATTTTTCTGTTCAAACCTTCTCGTGGGGCGAAGGACTGAGAACGAAAAGGTGCAAGTCTGACTTTAAAGTTACAATTTCCTCGGGGCTCCCCACTCTCTGCTGGCGGCAGCAAAGATGGGCTTTCAGAAATCTCCGCCACATTGCCTGCCACCCGGCCAGCGGTGTTGCCGGACCCCAGGGTGAGCCCCCCGTCCTTCGCGCTAAAACTGAGCAACAGATGCCAGCGGGGCTCTGCTGCTCCGGGGCCGGGGGATCCCGGGCGGGTGCAATCGCGGCTCCCTGTGAGCGTGTGGTTGCGTGTGAGCCTGTGGGTAGGTTACACAGGCGAGTGGGGTTTGAGTGGGGGCTTGTGGCTGGAGCTTTGCTGCCCGTCCATGCGAGGAGTGTTGTGTCCCAGCTCTGCAACATGTTGTGGAGCTGGGATGCGTGGGTTATAGCTGGAAGGGCTGAACGCAATTCTTCCGAAAGTCATAAATCAAACTCTTTCTATGAATGAGAATGTCATCAAAGAGATCAATTGCAGGAACACATGCACAAATAAAAATCCTCTTACGTATTTGCCAGGGCTGGGGATCCCCGTCTAAAACCATTAAGTGAGAAGGCGTTCAGTCATAATTCATTTTTATTGCTCTTTTAAAACAACAGCTTGGCTGAGCCGCGGACGCGGCGAAACCTCGGCCCTGCTTCTTGTCCTTCTCTGCTCCAGCCCTGTCCCTCCGGAAAGCGAGCAGCCTCACCGGCATTTTAACTCCTCTGCCACTGGGTTAAATTGGACTGCAATGTGCACCTACGGGTTGGGGTTTCTTTTGTGCCCCCAGATTTCTGGATGCTGACAACGCTTAAAAAAAAAAAAAAAAAAAAAAGGAAGATACGCTATGAGATTTAAACTTCTTGCAAACTTCGTTTAAATAAATGGGAGGATTCAGAGAGGAAGAGTTGCCTCCGAGTCCCCCGGTGAGCCCTGGGGCCACAGCGGGGGCATACTCCCACGGAAAAGCCTAAAGCGCCCGGATCCTGGGGCAGGAACAGTGGAGGGGCCGGGCCGGCCCGCGGGCAGAGGGAAGGGGCGGCAGCTCCCCTCGTCGGGGGAGGGGGGCCTCCCCTCTGTTCCGGCCCTTCTCGTGGTGTTGCCCCCACGCCCGGTACAGGCAGCAAACCCCCGCCAGAGAGACAATGCAACAAAAGAGACAATGGCACGAAAAAGGGAGAGGAAAAAGGTTTTCAGGATGCGAGAGACTGTTAGAGAGGTGCTGTGATTCGGCAGAATTTACAGGCAAACCAGATCTATTTATAGTAAACTGTACATTTTTTTCTTGGCTGGCTGAAAAAGCACTGAAAAGATGCCAGCCCTTTTATTAGTAAACAGTCCCAGTGGCCTGCCTTTTTTCTCTGCCTTATGCAGTATTTATCACAACTGGTTTACGAGAATGAAATAAATGTGTTTACAGCTGTAACCATAGCCAAAATTGGTGCAGTATAATGCCATAAATGCCTCTGGAGTGTTGTTGCTCTTGTCCTCCACCCCGCCCCCCTGGAGTTTAAGAAACTGAACCTTTCCAGAGGGCCTTTAACGATTCGTGCCTGTGTAGTAAATCAGAACAAATAGAAATACTGAGGGCGTATGGATAGACGCGTGGTGGAGAGAGAGCAGCCCTTCGGTTTTGGTTGGCAGTAGAGAGGCCGTGGCAGTGGCATGGGATAAGGGCTGACCTCAGAGCAGTAAGAGAGCTTTGCACCTAGGAGAGGATGTTGTTTTTCATGCGGGAGGGAGGAGCTTGAGTGTTTGTGTGTGTATGTTCGTGAGCAGGGAGAAGTGGCAGGGTAGAAGAGCTTTTTGGATTTCAAAACAAGCAAGAACCTAGCATGAGAAGAGAGGGACGTAGGAGCCGGCTGGAAATGCACCTGCAGAAACAGAGAGCAGCGTCTTCCGAGGCTGATGGCAGGGGACATGACTTCCCATCCATCTATCCCCGAGGTTAACGTTTTGCAGGACGCCTCTTGGAAGCGTGTTGGTGCCGTCCTCTCTCCCTGCAGACGGCTGGGTGCCCCGGGACGCACGGATGCCCGGCCTTTGCCTCCCCCTTTCCTTTTCCCCGTACATAAACGGAATATGAGGTCGCAACACACGTCCCACCGCCCTCCCTCCTTCTGTATCCACGGACCCCCTTTTTTTTTTCGGTGGGGGTGGGGAGGGGTAGGTTCGAGTCGATGCTCAGCGCGGTTCCCAAGGGTCCTGGGGCCGCCTCTGCCACCGGCCATCTGCCACCTCCCGCCACTGCCGGCCTGGGTGGCGGAGCGCAGGGACAAAGGGGCCGGGGCGGCGGTCCCTGAGCCTCCCGCCGCTCCCCTGCCCCTGCCTCGGGCCGCCTCCCCGGGCCGCCGGGCTGCGACCCGCCGCACCCCGGGCAGCCTGTCCCCCGCCCGGTCCCAGGGCGGGCGGGCCCCCCCCAGCCGCGGGCTGGCGCGGGTGAGCCCAGCGGAGGTGCGGGGGGAGCAGGGATGCGGGCCAGGGAAAGGCCGGTGGGCCCGGGAGAACACAATGGCCGTCAGTCCCGAAAGCGGCTCATTTCCATGCTAATGTCCGCGGCCGCCTGGTGATGCGGCTGGACAAGCCCCTTTAACTCTTGGCGTCGCGTCGCGCTGGGACTGCGGTGGGGCAGGAGCAGCGATATCCCTCGGCCCCGTCCCCATCCGGTCCATATCCTCGGCCCCGTCCCCGTCCAATCCTGGACCCCGTCCCCCCCCGTCCAACCTCGGCCCGATCCCAACCACATCCACGGTCCCATCCTCATCCCCGTCCCCGGGGCCGATGCTCTCAGCGGTGCCCCCCGCCCCCCCCGCCCCGCCGATCCAGCCGCCCCTCCTCGGCCCCGTCCGGGTAATGGGGGGCGGCGGAGGTGCCCAGCGCCGGCCTGACAGCGCGGACGGCAAGGGAGGCGCCGGGGCACCCTCGCTGCACAGCAGCACTCACCCTGGAGGGGACAGCCGTGGGCTCCGCGGGCCGGGCGCAGCCGCCGGGTCTCTCCTGCCTTCCCCTCTCAGCCGGCGGGCGGGCCCCCGGCGGCGGCGGCGGCGGGGCAGCGGCAGGGCGGCGGCGGCGGGGACAGCCCGGCCCGGCCCCCCCTCCCCCGCCCCCCCGGGGGGCTGCCGCCGCCCACGTGCCCCCCCTTCGTGTCATTTTCCTGCCGGCCCCATGGAGGAAGTGGGAAAGTTGGCGCGGCCCCGCAGGACGCTGAAGACCCGGCGGCGGCGGTGACAGAGGCACGCGGCGAGGATGAGCTCCTTCCTCGAGTACCCCGTCCTCGGCGGCGAGGCGGGGGGCTGCGCCGCCCGCGCCCCCCCCGCTGCAGCGGGGAGGACCGCTTCCTGGCGGGCCGCGGGGTGCCCGTCAGCCCCCACCGCCACCACCACCACCCCCCGGCCCAGCCCGCCGCCTACCAGCACCACGGCGGCCTGGGGGTGTCCTACGCGCACCCCGGCTGCGGCCCGACCTACGGGGCGCAGGGCTTCGGACCGGCGTACGGCCCCTACCCCCTCGGGCAGGACGCGGAGCTGGGGGGCGGCTTCCCCCCCTGCGCCCCCGCCTATACTCGGGGAGCATCTCCTCCTCCGCCGCCGCTCAGCACCCGCACCCGCACCAGGGCTACGCGGGGGGTCCCGCTCAGTACGTGCCTCCCCCCTACGGGCAGGAGCAGCAGAGCCTGCCCCTGGGCACCTACAGCCATGCCCTCTCTCCCCTCCACGCCGGCCACCGGGAAAACGCCCGCTCCCCCTCCGCCGAGACCTCGCCCCCGGCGCAAACCTTCGACTGGATGAAAGTGAAGAGAAACCCACCCAAAACAGGTCAGTGGTCGGTGGGGGGGCCGGGGCGGGGGCCGCTCCTCTCTCTCTCTCTCTCCCCCCTCTCTCTGCCGTGGGTGGGGGGAAGCGGCGCGGTGCCCCGCGGGGCAGGTAGGGCGGCCCGCACCCCCGGGCTCCGCCAGAGCCGTCTGCCCGTGGCGCTGGAAGCCAGCGCCGCTTATTCCCGACTCCCCCTCTCCGCCTCTCCCGCGGTCATATTTCTTGTAATTCATAAACCACTTATCAAGTTTCCTCTGACACTAGAGGCTGACTCCGGTTTAGCACCTCGCACTCCATCACTCACCCTGCCGGGGCTTCCCTCTTATCCTTAAGAAGTTCTTGCTCCCTATCGCTTAGCCGGTGTGGACATATTGATTACGTCGCCTATAAATCATTTGTGCTTACTTACCGCTGCATGTCCCCTGGCAGGCAAGGCTGGCGAGTACGGCTTCGTGGGGCAGCCCAACACCGTCAGAACTAACTTCACCACCAAGCAGCTCACCGAGCTGGAGAAGGAGTTTCACTTCAACAAGTACCTGACCAGGGCCAGGCGGGTGGAAATCGCCGCCTCCCTCCAGCTCAACGAGACGCAGGTGAAGATCTGGTTCCAGAACCGGCGGATGAAGCAAAAGAAACGGGAGAAAGAGGGGCTGCTGCCCATCTCCCCCACCGCCCCCTCGGGCTGCGAGGAGAAGGCGGAGGACTCTTCGGAGAAGTCCTGCTCCCGCCCCCGGCGGCCGCCCCCCCCCCCTCGCCGTCTCCAACTGAGCCCGGCCCCGGCCCCCCCCCCCCTTTCTCCGTCCCCGGTCCGTCCCGGCCCCCCGGAGCCCGGCCACCCTCTCGCCTCCCAGCCGCCGGGTCCCGGCGCCCCGGTGCCAGGAGATTTTCTGCCCCCCGCCCTCCACTCCCTTCCTTCTGGAGGAGCTGTGTTGGCACACGCGTGAGGGTCTCCCTCCTCCGCTGCAAGGACGCTCCTCTCAGTTTCCCTGAGTGAAAGACAGGCTGTCTAAGGTACATAACCTCACGAAGAGATGCACTATTGCAAGTGTTTACACGACTTATAGGACTGTCATCCCCTTAATTTAATGTATCCTTTGTTCGTGTCGATGAGTTTGTTGCTTGTAAATACTTTGTCCGAGAGATTTATCTTTTTACAGATTTTTCTAGAAATGACATTTCGATTATCAGGTTAAGCAGGGTGAGCGCATTCGCCAAACTGGATCCACTTTTATATTGGTAAAGCCGACGACCGTATCAAGTAAACGTCTTAAGCTCAAGCAGATACCTCAAAAAAAAAAAAAAAGTAGCGCTATTTCTTTAAATGTGACAAACAAGGCTTCAATTGCACTAGGTTTTGTAAACCTTACCCGGTGTGCTTGCCTCCCCCTCTCTTGGCCTCCCCCCGCCCCCTGAAGCTGTGCCGGATTATACCCAAGTGAAGGGTATAACCGTCCAAAAGACCTCACCTCTTCCTATTTTCATATTAACCTTCCTTTTAGACTCGATGTCTTTTCAACCTACTCGTGAATGTGACGAATGGCCAAATGAATGTATAATTTCTGTGGTTGGTGTCCGGACCGTTGCATGATGCACCGTGCTTTGCTGTACTGCGGGTACACTGAGTTCTATCAGTTGTCGTGTGTGAGCGAAATGTCCTCCTGATTTTCTGTACAATCACGAAAGGCTCTGGGATTCCGCCGGTGATGGAAGCCAGGGCAGGATTTACGGGTCCTTATAATGTCTGTAATAAATATATTCCACTTTCAGGTAGCCCTCGTCTGCCTACCTCTGCGTGACGTCAGCGCTGAGTCACAGGCTGGGCTCAGCAGTTTGGTTTCCCTTATTTTCTACTGCTGGGGCCTTTCCAAGGGGGAAAGGGAGGAAGAATCTCCCAACGTTAACTCCTCATGCGTTGTTTTGCCGGGGTCAGAGTCCTGGCTGCCCAGCCTGACTCATAACACAAAACTTCTTCCTTTCCTATGCTCGAATTATTTTTAGAAAAATATAAGGCCCTCCTCTCCCTCCTCCGTAACAGGGAGGAATTTATGATCCCGATCTATTTCTGCAGCACAAACATGAGAGCTTCCTGGGTCAAGTGCTAACCTTTTCACCTCGGGATGGATGCTGACACTTACATAAACAGAGCACGCTTCAAAAGCAGAAACTGTCTTCAGTCAGTCTTTCCTCACATCGCAGGCCCCTCGCCAAGGGCTGCACATTTAATTAGCCCGGGCAATAAGCTGGCCCGGCTCCCCCTCCCGCCCCCCTCCCCCCCCCCCCGCCCCCCCGCCCCCCAGGCTGCCATTCCCAGCGGCTGATGGGTGCCAAGGTGGGAGATGGTGCCTGGCAGCGTGCTTCTGGCATTAACCCCAGCCCATTCCCCACAGCCACCACCTTCTTGTTTTTTCTTTCTTTCTTTCTTTCTTTTTTTTTTTTTCGGGAAAAAGAGCAAGTTCTCGCAGGTAAATATCAGAAGAGTTCCAAGAGGTGTCAAATCGATAGCGGGTCGGGGAGGGGGGAGAGCGTGCGTGGGGAGAACCCGCGGGGGCAGAGAAGGGCTCAGCTGGGCCGGGGGGTGTCTCAAATCACTGCTGCCTCTTGAATTTCAGCGCAAACACGCGTAACATCTCCTCCAGCCGGCCCAGCTGCGGAGGGGTGCTCCCGCGCTTCTCCCGGGGCCGGGCTGCCCCCGCAGGCTCGGCTTTGCGGGATCCGCAGAAAGTCAACGAAATTTTCTTCACTTCGGTGTCAAAAGAGACAAGCCCTGATTTGCAAGGCGCGGCGGCCATATCAAGAGCCGAGCTATCTGCAAGGGAGCGGGGCTGTCTCCAAAGGCTCCCGCCGATGCCTCTATTTCTTTCATTTCCCCGCCTGCCATATACTTTACCTTTTGTTTATTAGTGTAAAGCCACAAAGCAAAACAGATGGCCTTCTTCCAGAGACTTGGATGTGTTAAAGTGGCATTTGCATGCCAATGAGGGCATTTCAATATCGAAATCTGGATCTAAACATTGCTGGAATCCGGATCTGCAACCCGGCTCCCCCGGTGTTGACTTAATGTGTTAGAAAGAGCGGCCATAAATTATAGCCTAAATGCGAGAGACAAGACACTTGTCAGTGCCTCAGTCTGCGGTGAGCGATTCCTCGGCAAAGAATCCCGTCTCATTCCAAGCCCAAACCCCGGGTTATCTTTTTTTTTTTTTTTTTTTTTTTTTTTTTTTTTTTGAGGGGGTTAGGTTTTTTTTTTGTTTGTTTGTTTTTGGTTTTGTTTTTTCCGCAGCCCGGAATCGATTTCGAGCAAAACCACTCCAAACCTCCCGATCCTGGCTCATTTTGTTAGAGTTATTATTATTTCGATACCATCAGACTTTCGGGTCAGGGGGTGTGGGGAAGGGGAATGCAAAATCTCTAGCTTAGAGTTTCTACCACGAAAATATCGCTAACACCTCCCTCCCCCCCCAAACCCACAGCGTGCTGTGGCCTGATGAAGACACTAATTTGCCCTTCAGGTCGTAGGGATCCTTTTGTTTTTACACCTTTAAAAAATTATTTCTATTTTTTCTCTCTAGAGTCTCAGGGGAAATAATGAAGAACACCCCACCACCACCACCAAAAAACCTCTCCAAACCGCGTCCAAATGTCAAACGCAGTTCAGCATCTTCCTATCATACTTAAGGCCATTTCTTCTGTTCACCTTTAAAGTTTACTTTTGGAGGCTATTGAGATGCTTTGGCGTTTTCCTCTGGGGCAATCAGATTGAAACGGATCAATATTTACTCAGTCTGAAAGGGCTGTTGAAAAGGCAGCTAACAACAAACTGCTTAGCTGCTCTCCCCTCTTTAATCTCAGGTTCACCGAAAGTTCAAGCAGAAATGAATTCGGTGATGGGTCACTTTAGAATAAGTCCCAGTGGTTAATCTCACAGCCTTGGTAAGGCAACAATCACAGAGCCATCCCTCTCCCTCTCTCCCTCTCGCTGTCTCCCCGGCAGCGGCAACTTTCCTCTCCTTTTTGCCCAACAGTGTCTGCTAAATCTTAACCGCTTCCCGCTGTTTTGCGGGGAGGCAGCAAAACCCCGGTATCTCCCCCCGCGCCCGCGCCCCAGCCGACGCCGGAGTAGATGCGGGTACCCCCGGCGAGAGGCACCGCGGGTGCGGGAAACATCCCCCCCGCAAGGGATCCTACATTTTCAAGGCGGAGGGTGGTGGTGGTCCGGGGGCAAAGGGAGGGGTGCTGGGGGCTTGCGCTGTCCCCGGCAGCCGCGGGGGGTGGCGGGGGGCGGCTGGAGGCGCGCCCGGCGGCTGGAGGCGCTGGCGGAGCCGCGGGGCTGCGCTCCCCTCTCCGTCCTTCACGGGGAAAAGGGCAGAGAGGAACCTGAGGAAAACGCGATGGACCTCGCTGCTAATTGCAGGGACCCTTCAAGGGCCAAAGTTCACGTAATCACTGCATAAATGCATGCTTAATAGGGATTTATTAGTACCTCTCTAATGGCAGCTCACGTTAGGGCTATGGGCTCCGTTTGCGGGTTTTCACCGGGAAATTGTTTCTCAGGAGCCACCCCCCTCCCACCCGGGCTCTGCCGGGGCACCCCGGGCACGAAAGGCGATGAGCTCCGGGCCGGGCCGGGCCCCGGGGCCGCCGGCGGGAGAGCCTGGGCGGCAGCGCCGGGCCGGGCGTGGGGGCAACGCGGGGAGGCCGCCCCCCGCCCGCGGCACGGCGGGGGCCCTTCGCGCGGCGGGGAGGGGGGGTCTGTCATTTTTTTGGGGAAAAGGATCGTTCCGGAATGTTTTTCCGAGTAAGCTTAGGAGCAAGATCTCTCGTTTGTTTTCCCCTAGCAATCAGCGCTGTGAGATCACGGTAAATTGGTAACCACGAAATGGGAACACAGAAAAAATCGAATGAATAATACAACAGCAATATAAAAAATAAGAATAAAAAAATTTTCCTTTATTTTCTTTCCTTCTTCTTTCCTTCTTTTTCTGTCTTTTTCTGTGTCTGCCTTTCTCTCTCACTTTTTCTCTCTTTCTCTCCCTCTTTCTCTCTCCGTTTTCCCTTTCTCCCTTTCCAAGGCAAACATTCCTTTTCTCCCCCAGGCACGCTACTTGGCCGACTTTCACTGTTAACATTATTCTTTTATGGTTTATGTGTCATAAAATATTACGGGTCACAGTTACTCCTGTTTCAGGCTCAGAAAGACCATTGAAATCAATGGGAGCGCTACAAAAAAGAAGTCTTCCCTTATGCCTAAAAATCTGGGGGCAAACTTTGTTGATTTTGATCATGCCAGGAGCTGTATTTGCCCTATAACTTCAAAAGGATTACACATTTCAGTAATACGAGCAGAAATTGGCCCGGAAAACTGCTTCCGCGCTATTTTTTATAGGGCGGTGACATATTTTAGGGGTTTGTTCCACACGGAGAATGTTTCAGTCACTACTTTTACAATTATTTTAGTTTTCCGATCTGCTTTCCTTGAAAGTATGTCTGTGTGTCTCGTAAAGTTAAATCAGGACTATTGATTCTTCTAAAAATGTGGCCGAATGATCAACGTCTATCTATTACGATCAAACCATTAGCTCGTTCCTGACTTCTTCGGGTGCTCGGTTTATAAATACCGACTCCACGTCTTGCAAAAATTCTCTCCCTTCAAGGAAAGTAGCGAAAAGAAGAAGAAAAAAATCAAATAAACCGAGGTACAAGCCCGAACGAGGGACGGCGAGAGGACACGAAGTCAGCCTCAGCCGCAACCCCTTTTGCCTGTGTTTACATCGCTCTAAGATGTGGTGTAACCAGCGGGAAGCGGAGGGATTAGGAAAATGCTGGGAGTCATGGAGCGTTTCGCTCGCAACAGTTGTAGGAAGTGTCCGAGCGGTCGGGAGCCGGGGGACCCGCCCGCCCTGCCCCGGTCCCTGCCCCGGTGCCTGCCCGAATTCCCGGTGCTGCGCAGCGATTGCTCTTTGCATCCGATACGCTCGGGTTTTGCGCATAAGTATTTACACGTTTTCTAATTCTAACCTACGCGGGGTTGTGACTCGGCGGGCCACTCGCCGCCGGAAAAAAAAAACCCCAAACCACCCCTCCAAAAAAAAAGGCAATATGCTATCAATAATTAAAACATAAAAAAGAAATAAATCCGAGGAAATATCCACTTTGATTGAACGCTTCGCTAAGGCGTTTTGTAGGGATCGATTGCATTCGCAGCTGTCTTCGGGTTTGATCTTCGGGAAATGACTAATACGGGGAAAATTCGTTGCGTGCATTGCAGTCGCAACGAAGCGGGGCCGCGGCCGCCGGGCCACTCCGCTCCGCGCTGGGCCCGAGGGGGCGGCGGGGAGGCCGTGCCCGGCGGCCGCGCTCCTCTGCTCCGGCTGCGCGGGTGGCTCCGCAGGGCCCCGGCTGGCGGGAGGGCAAAGCGCGGGCTCGGGCAGGGGGTCCCCCGGCCGCCCCCCCCGCCCCCCCCGGCCCTGCCGGGCCGGCTGCGAGCTGCCGGCGGGGGGGGGCAGGCTGCGGGCCGGCTGGCTGCACCCGGGGTGGCATCGCGGAGCTGAGGCGGGGACATGGCTTCTGATCTTCTTTGTCTATTAATACAGCCATCACCAAATCCCGGATAACCCCCCCTTTCCCTCTGTCAACACCCTTGCGCTCCAGCCTGTGCTGGGGGGAAGAGGGATGGGACCTGCCATCGGGGTCCCGAAGCAAGGGGTTGCCCCTTTTAGGGGTAACTTGGTGACAGACGTTGACATTTCTAGGGAGCTCGGTAAACAGAAAGTTGGACTGGACTGTTTCATAGCCCATGTGTTTTTCATCATTCCCTGTCAGGCTCAAACCAAAGGCAGAAGCTTCCCTCTTCACACTCCTCATCCCCTCTCATCTTCAGCAGTCACTCAGCCCCGGCGACGTGGAATAAAGAGCAGAGAAAACACAGGAGACCGGGTTTGTTAAGCAGTGAAAAGGGACAGGAGTGAGGATGAGGCTGGCGGTGGGAATGGAGTGCGAGGGGGGGAGCGGGAGTCTCCGCGCCACTGCGCGCCAGTGAGCCTTCAGGTGCAAATCACATCTGTGCAAATCACAGACTCCGCCTGGGGACAAGTCAGGGGGAGGCTTGGAGAATAACCACTTGTCCAGACTTCTCACCGCCTTCATAAGAAAGTGAAGGTTATGGAAAGGGCTAAGTCACAGGGCTGGGGGTTTCCACACAGTTTTAATTGAAACTCCTCTGTACCTATAAAACAAAGCTTTTCTCCTGCTTTTGCAACAAGTCTACTACCTCAACTAACTGCTGTGCAAAACATCAGTTGCAGTAGAAACACCATCCATGCCTCGATTTATGTTCTTAGCGTAGTTGTGAAATATTCCTGCTAGCACCCAGCAAAGGTGGAGACTTTAACCAGACAAGTCTCTTTTGCAAGACATAAAATCCTTGCCACACTGCTCTGTAATGTCAGTGGGTTTGACATCCATGCATGGTTCTGAGGACAGACAGATCATAAACCAAAATGCATTGGCTGGGCTAGTGTTGTGTTCCTCATGCTGAGCTGAGTTAAAAAAAAAGTAAAAAAGAAACCCCACTGTCTAGAAACTGAAAGGTGATCCCACCTGAGCTGAGACACCGAACAGCACATATTTCACTGGGCAAAAATGTTATCTTGGAGGAACACTCCTTCCAGCAAACAGTGTTAGCGTGAACAATATGGTTAGACATAGAAGTGGGTATTGCAAAAAAGCAAGACCCCGTGGAGCTTTGCAATTTATTACCACCACCCCCCTTTATTTATTTATTTATTTTTTGTATTTCTGACAGTGCTAGGAAGCAAGGCAATGACCATGGAAATAGAGGGTGAGGCAAAAACAGTCTGAGAAGACCCATCCTCTGGTCAGAACAGGATGAGGAATGACACACCTCAGCTCACGCTGTGCTGGAGACATCTTTATGCACAGGGACACGAATGTTCCCCCAGAACTTAGATGCACTTCGAGAGGCATTACCCGAGCTTCTTTCAAGTCAGGTCAAAACCTGAAAGATTTAAATGTTAGCAGAGGCTTGTACCTGACCCCACGCTTATGTCGGCTTTGACTGGGATCTACTGTGGCTCATTGCCCCCCAGAGATTCAGCTCACCTGAGACCCACAGGTCTGCAAATCAAGATTAGGCTCATTGGACCTGGTAATCCATCAGCAAAGATAACTTTTCTCTCTTCAGATCGTACCTTTCTCACCCCAGGGTTTGAATGGCACAGTAAAGCACATAAGAAACATAGACAAGACCCCACTGAAAATTCTGCTGAGGCTCCTTTAATGAAATGGTTTGATTGCAAATCAGACAAGATACTCAGGAAATCCAGATAATCTCCATGTAATCTCCTTTTTGAACACAGTGATGTGTTTTAGATCGGTCAACCATACAGGTTGACTCCCACTTTCGCTGGAGCTGAAACAGAAGAAGACATGCCCATTACCCTGGGCTCTGGATCGGGACCCAACAGCAAACTCCGCATTCAACAAAAAATTCCCCTCCGCACTTCACAGAGAAGACAACAGGGCAGGCTGTGCACTGAAGGCAGTGGATATCTAGCAGGTAATCTTCTGGTCAGACATTCAAGGTTTTTTTTTTGTATTGTATCTGTGAGCTACCACGGGGGAATCCTGCCTGGGGAAGGGGAAGGTGATGCATTTAAAATATTTGCTGCTATCAGAGAGAACAATTTTGCTCACCCTATCCAGTAGGTGTGAATCAAAATAAATGCAAATCATTGAGGTTTAAAGACAAATCTTAGCAGCTGCAACCTTAACTATGATCCTGTTCAAAATACAGGAATGGAGGAGGCCCTTTAGTAACCTGTCTTAACCAGGATTAAATACAGAACACATAATGGGACCCTCTTCTGCAGACCTTTTTCATTAAAATCAGTGGAGTTTTGCCTTAGAAAATACTGCAGACAGGATTTCTTGAGCCACTAACCATTTTTCAGTGTGACATTCTACAATTTAAAATAATAAGTGAAAATCAGTTACCACAAATGCAGTGTTTAAAGCAACAGTGAGCCCATGTTAACATTGATTTCTCTCTGTGTGTCTCCTTCTCTCTTTCTTTATAAAACTTATGTACTCTGTCGATACAATACTACCCACTTTGATAATAAATCTGTTGTTTCAAGCTAGGATGCTACCATTTCCTTTTCTGTGTAATTTATAGTTATATTGATTCTATAGCTCTGGTTCTCTATTTCCCCCTCGTTGTATTAAAAATGAGTTCTAATTGCAAGGCAAATGATCTTTGGTTGAAGCACCTCATGGAGTATTTTAACTGTGGCTAAGGAGACTTAATCTGATTAATAGAGAAATGAAAGCCCTGAACATTTGAAATGATAATTTTCAGTTCAGGAAAAAAAAAGAGAGACAGAGAAAGAAGGGAGGTTAATGGAGCCAGGGAAAGCGTTCATAGATCAGCACGAGCAGATGTTCTTTTGCTTTTCTGTCAACATCTCTGGTTTGTTGTGCATATAGAAAAACAAGCTTTTCAACTCTCACCACGATTTCAGCCTGTTGCCAGCTTTGCTTGCCTGCAGGATATCTGCTTATCTAGCACAGGAGCAGGATCAGGCCTCCTCCCCTTTGGTCTAGAAGCAAAACAACTTTTCACATGGGCTGCAATGTTTGTCACACTCCCCCCTCCTTTGCACACATATTTTCCACCCTTAGATCTTTATATCATAAAATTCCTTTCTTCTTAGAGACTGAAAATGCCGTCCAGGAGATGAATGGAAGAGCTGAGCAATATTAACTGCATTCAGGTGTGTGTTGGCTGAGAGGAGACGAAAGGAACCCGGCCCCTTCCTCGAGGGCAGTGTGCGTGTTCAGCCACGTGGGACGGCGGTTGCTGTGCAGCTGTACAAGGTCCCTGGGACCCTGGTGACTGCGCTTGGTGTGTGACCTCGGAGGGAGAAGGATGCTGTTACTTCATATAGGAAATTCAAATAGCTGTTCTCCTCGGTGAAGCACCTTTGAGACCTGCCTGGCGT
Source organism: Gorsachius magnificus (assembly GCA_034008185.1). Lineage (NCBI taxonomy): Eukaryota > Metazoa > Chordata > Aves > Pelecaniformes > Ardeidae > Gorsachius > Gorsachius magnificus. The sequence goes on from CM067082.1 coordinate 122,084,179, forward strand.
GCTAACCTGTCTGAAGTGTCCATGTTGAAGGAAGAGAGTGATCTACGGGTGCATGGGTGTGCCTTTCAGGATTCATGAGAATGAGGCATGTTTTTTCATGTTTTTAATCCTTAAAGCAGGTCTGTTATTTAGTGCAATTCCACATCGGTTCTGAGCAGCAGCACTAAAGGTGATGGAGACCAGTCTAAGCCTTAAAATTAGGTTTGTTTGTCTCTCAGTATTCTCCAGGGCAAGGAATACATATCAGCCTTTGGAAAAAAAGCAATCTGCATTTAAGTGAAGATTAAGTAATCTGAGATTTATCATTCACATGTCAGAGGGTTGGACTTTTTTATTGTAGTAGAATGTTTAAAGTAAGAAAATGCCAGCAGGCATCAAATAGAAAATTCCCTTTCATCACAGAAGGTTAACTCCTGCTACATTTGTGCTATATAAAATGCCCGAGCAGTTTCAGTGGCGAGTTTCTCAGGAAAAGGACTGTGGAAGTAGCCCCAAAAGTCACTACCCGTGGGGTGAACACTATCTGAGCTCAAAGAGGGAGAAAAGAATGAAGTCTGTCAGCAGCCCTGCCTTGAGACATACCTGCTCAATCTGGGTTTGTCCGAAGGCAGGTACCATGCTCTGCTCTGGAGATCCTGTCAGCTAGATCTGAAGGACATTCCTCGAGCTGTCACGTGTGAGCGTCCCTTAACTGTGAGTAGCAGTACGTCTGCTTAGCCAGAACGCCACTACTGAAAATACTGCTTTTTGTTGACCAGCAAAATGAATTGTGAATGCACTCGAAAGGTGAGGAGCTGCAAAAGTTCTTATTAGGAGAGTGGGGGGAAAAGGAATTCCTCTCTGCATACAGCTTACTCTCTTATTCAAAGTAATTTTAAAAATAAAGCTTCATCTAGATGTTTCCTGGATGCTCATCCACACCCATGGGACAAGGTCTTCAGGATCTGTTCACTGGTACTCCAAGCCTTTCCAGTTTTCCAGACCTCATGAGTTTATGTTCTCCAGCCCTTGGCGCAGCCTGTCCATTGCTTTTAATCCAGGTTAGGATGAAGGTGGTCAAAAGGGCAAAGCTGATGTGGGGCAAGAAGGAGGACAAACATGCAGGGGCTCTGCTGGCCACTGCTGCCGCTGTCCCCAAGGATATTGGCTGTAGGGCAGCGGGGCAGGCGGGCAGAGAGATCACTGCAGCGGCTGGGCAGGAGCCGGGGGACAGCAAAGAGAAGAGAGACTTCAGCAGGTACCTCTTCCTTTCCCAGGCACAACGTGAAATCGCAACAATGCATGGGGATGTAACTAAGTTGCATTTCACAGGACCACCCAACAGGGTTGCTATTCCTTAATGTATTTTGTCATTCCTCTAGGTTCTTTCTTCCAGGTTTCTGCACTGTTGACTCTAGCTTGGATCCCATCACCCACGGATTTGTGCATTTGGGTGTAGCATAAAAACTTTCCTTTATTTAAAGGGTACGTGGGTCACATGATAGCAAATTAATGACTTGAAGGTTTTTTATCAATTTTTTAGAAAAGTAAACATGTCCTTCCTCCCTTCCTTCCCCCCTTTCCCCCTTCCTCCCTCCTCCCTTCCTTCCTCTCTCCCCCCCCCCCCTCTTCTTCCTTCCTTCCTCTCCCCCAATTCAGGCAATCTGAAAGCATTATCCTTGTCAGCCAGCTGTAACTGTAAGATATATGTATCTCCACTTCTCTTCTGGAATGCCTCACAAGTTTTATACTGGGGTGTGTGGGAAGGAAAGGAGGATGTACTATTTCCCCAGATTTCCATCTGCCTTTTCAGTGCGGGGTTTTAAAGTGAGGCTTTGATCCGAGCCGCGATAATTCCACTGAGGGTAAGGATGGTGCTTTACTCTGATATTAGTTTGTGGTTTGCTGTTGACTTCAGGTCTTCCCCCATTTTATTCAGCCTGGAATTCATAGACTCCTGCTGCAGGGAAAACAAGGAAATTGTTTTTTCCCTTGCCACAAAATATTTTCTAGTAGTTGCCTCCTTTTCTGCCGTCTTTTCTTCTGCGTTAATATCTTTAATAAGCGTTACCATCTGGTTAGGTGCCTGGTATTGCACGTTGTGAACAAGGCCAAGAGTTTCCGAGGATGGTGTTGTTTACTATTAGGAATAATGAAGATTGTTGTCTTTGCCTGGGGCAGGTGAGCTGGGACTGGAGTGCACATAGAAATGCAGAACATGTGCTGGGGTTGAGCTATCTACAGTTCTCTTAAAAGGAGGTTTGGCTGTTGAGCTAGCGGTGCTTACTTAGTATGCAGGGACTCTTTTCTCCTGCCATTCTCTGCCCCCTAACGTGCTTAACCTTACAGAGAAAGACACAACATATTGTGATGCTACTAACTGGTCGAAAGGCACTATCAATTTTAGATGTGATAGGTACATGTCAGAATCAGCATAATTAACTGAAATGACAATCCTGTTAAATGTGTTCATGCCATTGCACCGGCAATAAAGCATGTGTAAATTTACAATTAAGGCCTGTCTTTCTTCTATACCTTGGAGACTAGTGGTAAACATTAAGAAGTTGTACAGCATCAGGAGCTGAAGGGAGGTATTTATCACAATAAAAACATCAGGTGACGCATTTCCCAGATTATCTGTCCTTCTTATGCAAATACTCCTTTTGCTGGAAATTTCAGGGTAAGTAATAATTATATTTCCGATATGAAAGGTGATATTTCACCCTCTGAATTTTTGTTTTCTTTTGCAAGATGGATGAGAACCATCTTGTTCAGCTACCTTGCATAAAGGTATTTGAAACAGTTCTCATTTCACATTACACATCAAGCTGCACTTTCTTTATATTGGATACATTGCACATCGCATAGCCACTGAGAAATTTTCGGGGATGCGACAAGACATTTCCCTACATTGCACATAGATGCTACAGCTCCTGCTACAGTGATGGCTGGAAAGCATCAGCACAAGTAAGATAAAGGTGATTTAAAGTGCGGCTGTGAGTCAGGCAGTGAACTGACAGCCATCTTTAACCAGCCTGACCCTGGGATGACCCTGAGCTCAGCTGGTTGTGAGATAGTTGGGTCTATTATGGGACAAAGGATCATATGTCTGACAAGATGCAGAGAACACATTATAGGATCACAGCTGAGTAACAGTGCAAGACATAATGTACATTTATTTGATGAACAACACAAGCAAATCTTGCCAAGAAAATTTAATTTCAACTATTTTGTTTATTTCAAGTCAAACTCTTTTGGCCCCCTATTTCAAGAAATTCATATTTCCTAGCTTTTTCTCTTCTAGGAACGAAACATGATCATGCTAGTGAAATTTATAAAGCATGCAGAATGTACACTGATAAATTCATATAATGGAGTTGCACATTTCTATTGTATTTCCTGCTTCCCATGTGGGCTCAATCTGTATCTATTTGACATTAGATTTTGAACATCTTCACCTAAACCCACATATAATTTGGTCAAGTGAGGCTGGAAATGTCAGAATGAGTGCAGCAGTAGTTAGAGAGAAAGCCGTGGGCTTGAAACTGTGTACGGCCTTGTACGTGAGTAATTAAACTCATGTGAACAGCGCCAGAAAATCAAAATTTGGCATGACAGAAACACCCGAGTACCTTTCCTGGCTGAACTTCCTGTACATCTAGTCTTAGGAATAACGCTGTGGCAAGGGATCTGATACCCTCAATTTCAGCATAGGGAAAAAGGCTGATGGAGATATGGGTAATCTGTACAACCTTGCATGTCAAAAATGAGATCAGCTGCAGCCTCTCCTCTGCAGAGCTTGTCGTACGCTACGGAAGGGAGTGATTGCTGGGCTGAAGACGTGGAAGCTGAGGCTGGGGAGGGAAGGGGCTTGCCTGAGCCACTTGGCTGGTCAGTCACCAGCCTCCATGCCCCGACCCTGCCGCTGACCGCACCAGCTCTCTGATGTGGAGGAAAGGGAGGATGGGTGTCTCACTGCCCCAGAAGCATAGCTCAGCACCGAGGGGCTGCATGGTGCCCACCAAACCCCTTGGTTGGACCCAGGAGCTGTGGCACTGGTGAGAAACCCTTTGCAAGCAAGGGAATCATCCCATTAACCTCAATGGGCTTCACATCATGTGAACCCCAAAACAGAATGTTTAGTAACACTCCCCCCAGCCTCCAGTGGTTAAGCTGCTGGTGTGGTGGGCAAAAGGGGTGGAGAGATGGGGAAGGGGGCAGCATGCCTGTCAGAGGACAAGTCTCTTGTCCCCCTGCAAGGGAAGCAGGACCACATCTGTCACAGCTCCTGGCAGTGCTGTGCCCCAATCCTCCTGCTACCCCAAAGCTGCCATGGGGTCCAGCATTGCCAAGCGGGATTCAAAAGCTTCAATCAGCAGGAGGAAAATTGAGAGTTAGCCCCCTGCCTTCCCTGCTGCCCCCACGGCCGATGTGGCAGGGTGATGAGAGAGGTGGGATGAAGTACTGCACCACAGGCAAAGCTGAGAGCAGAGCTTTACCTCAGCCAGCTTTCGAGGGGACGGGGGGTTAATCTGCTTCCCAGGCCCTGTTGTTAGTAGCCACACGTCCTATTGCTCCAGGCAAGCTTGGATCTGGCTCGGAGTCCTGTACAAACAGCTCACTCTTTATAGAGCTACTGCGCTGGGTGACCTCTTCTAATGTATTACTGGTTTGTATTTGGGCTGATTGCTTCCAAAGGGGAAATGACACGAAGTGAATCAGTGTGACCTCATTAGCGTGGCTCACACTGGTAAATGGATGACCACCATTAGGAAGGCTCTGTTGTGGCAGAGCTTCCATCGTGTTACCTGTGGATAGTATCATCATCTTGCTATAACCTGCTGCAAAGATTTATGCACTATGCTAACTTGCATACTACAGCTGCTTTCTGTCTTATAAATATTGACTTCTGTGCCAAAAACAACAACTGGGTACAACAGGAATTAATCTTCTGCTTGACTGATGCATCTTTACACACCAGTTTGTCTTTAGAAAATAGAGCTCAAGAGAGTTTTATGATTTAGGAAAATACTTTATAAGTTGATCTAAAATATAGGCTGTGATAAGCAGAGGCATCATTAAAGTGACATGGGGGCTATATTTTGCCTTCTAGATTTTCCTAACCATGCCATCTGTTTGTCATCTTGACTTGTGTGAAATTTTAAAGAAATCGCCAGACTCTGGGTCCCGAATCTTTTCTGCATGTTGCAGTTTCTCTGATAATTTATCTATCACACTATACAAATGGTTTTAATTAATTTGATTTTTTTTAAATAAAAAAAAATCTTCAGGCAATCTGATTTATCAAAATGTTTGCAGATGTTACAGCTTTAGTCTTCAGCTATAGCATTACAAGTGCCTCCCCCACCTGGTGCTGGACACTAAGATGAATTCACAGTATTGCAGGATTCTGGAGTTGGCAGTAAATAGCAACATACAGAGTCAAGGTGCTAAAAAGATTAAAAGACAGAACATCAGCTCATCTTAACCAAGACTCTTCTAGGAAGACTTGTGCACTATAATGCCTCAACAAAGATATTTTACTGTGCAAAGGAGCCATTTAGGTTATTAGATCTAAAGATGAACTTACAGTATTTTCACAATTGCCCTTTACTGAAGTTCAGGTGTTCAGGGCTCCAGTTACATTTTTTGTAAGCCTGTCCATACTATGCATAAGAGTCAGAAAAAGTGAGTACTCCTGGCTGCCGTGGAGTTTTTGACTTGACTATGCTCTTATGGACCATATGAAAATGAGGGAAGTGGTGTGGTTTAGGACAATATTGACTCAGATATGTTACCATGTATTATGGTCTTATACTCCATTGGCCAGACTCGCAACTGACTTGCAACTGAATTTTTGTTTGGGTGGAGACTTCAGTGCTGGTTCTTCAATGATTTTAATGGAGCTCATTTCCAGGCTGGTGGCAGGACTTCCTCTCCTGGGATGAAATTCATGCCTCTGAAATGGAGCCAGTCACTAGGTTGTCTCTCAGTCCCCACCCAGGCAGATGTTTGGTTTGTGCAATGCAATGATGATGCCTTCAGAGCCACTAGCTCATGCTCTCCCCACCAAAAGTCTCCTTTAGCTTCACTAAAATCTGTGGTACAATACCAATAACCACTATGGTATGGAATGAGGGATGGAGACAGCTGACCTGGCTGAGGCTGTCACTGGTAAGAGGTTTGAGAAATCCTAGACCACAGCCCCTGTGAAGGCTGAAATAATCTGAATGGCTCATGTTAGTTATTCCACATCACTGGTTGCCATAAGTATAAGGTTGCCATAAGTATATCTTGCCATAAGTATAAGGTTTATACACCTCTGAAAAAAAGAAAACCGGAAAATACTACAGGTGCATAATATGAACAAATTAATAGTCTTTAAGAGAGCTAACTTGTTATGTAGTGAAATTAAGCCTTTGGCTTTTACATTTGATAAACCATTACGTTTCTTTCTTATAGTTGATTTTCATGCTTGCTCAGTGCTTAAGAACTCAAGCAAGCAGATGTTTCAACTGGTTGATCTCTATGGCAGTCTCAGAAATGGAATTTTAAGATTTTCTGATGTTTTATCCATGGGAGATGGATATGCCCATGCATTTAAAGTTATGGTGTTGAGTGTCTTCAAACAAGAGCTTTTTTCCTCTCTTCAGGGGGGACAGCTAGGCAAAGTAAAGCTACACTGAATTTTAAGCTTCATCCCTGTATGGGTCCTAGTAATGCAAATATTCTCATGTGGGAAAAGAGTATTTATTTTGTGGTCAATCCTCTAAAAAAACAACTAAACTGATTAAAATCACTTTCAATCAATAGGAATTGTAATCAGTAGGAATCTTCATCAATAGGACTTTGAAAATGTTAACTGAGAATCCAATTTCTGTTGTGATTATAAGCTCTACAGCTATTTAATTACTTCGGGTGCAATGCCGTTATTAGAAAAAGGTTCATTGATAGTGAAATGCACATAGTTGAGGCATTTTTAATATATAGTTCCAAATAGTAGCAGTGATTAGTTTACAAAAAAAAAAAACCCCAACCCAAAAAAAGGGAGTTACATGGCTGGAATCCTTAAGTGGGTCACAGCCAGATACCTATCTTCTGTAACTGCTGTACAAACTGTGCATCTAATTATAAATATGCCAAAGCACAGATGTGATCTTCAGTAAATACATGTTCATACAGCACATTAAAGGGTTCATATTAAACAAATGAACATATTTTGAACTCTAGGAATTATTCATGTATGGAAAGTAACATGAGCTGTAGTTTAGACATGTTAAGTTCCAGACTTCGGATTGCAAGGTAGGAAACCTTATGATATCTTAGTCTTAATTCCGAATTCAAACCTATAAAGCAAAGGCTCTTTAGTTTTTTTTTTTTCAACACTTTCCATAAAATGGGATGCCGGTCAACACCGCAGTAGTAATTGCTATTGTTTTTCATTTACAGAAAGCAAAACCAGACACTGGCACTGACGCAGTGCTCCTGACCTGTGGTATAGGGGTCATCAGCAGGAGCTGTGAGCAGAACTGGCCAGATGCAGGTGGATCCTTACTTCATCTACAAAAGCTGCCCTTTGCTCTCAGTGTAGCTCTCTGTGCTCCTGTAGGGTGGGTTGCCCTGCCACTTTATGTTATTTCGGGAAGCTGTGATTTTGTTACATACTGGGCAGAATAATCTCTTTGTTTCTGAGAAAGCGAAGGTTTTGTGGAAAGGGTTTTCTGCCTCATCCAGCTTTAATCTTGAGATCTTACTCAAAGAAGCAGATCACAGTCAGTGATATACAGATGATGTTTTGGGTTTTCATGGCTCTCTTGAGGCATAGTCCACTAATACTTCAATCCTTGACAGCACTGGGAAACAATCTTTGGTGTGCTACCCGATATTACTGGCTTGATTAGGCTCTGACATTCCATGCACTTGTGATTCTGTCCCAGATGTGTAAAGCTAAGCATAGGCATTACTGTGGATTTCTAGGATCAGAGCAAAGCTATGAACAGTCATCCTCCTGCTTCAATGCCAGCTCAGTCCTCAGATGGCAGCTGAGCCCAGCTCTGGGCCAGCATGACTGCAAGACTTTGACAGAGACCGTGCGCATGGGGTGCTGTGAACCATTTCTGGGTTGGAGGTTCAGCAGGGTCAGGAGAGGAAGGAGAGATCTTTCCTTTTCGCATGCCTCCCTCCTGGCTTTCCTTCTTTTGTATTAAGGTGAACCTGAATGAGACAGCTAGCAGAAAGTCAGCAAAAAGTGAGTGGAAGATCTAGCCTTGAGCCCTACTCGTGTTTCTCTGAAAAAGCTGAAGTTTGATTTAACTGGAGGCCATGGCAGGAAGAGAGGCTGGAACCGCATTTCCCCAGGTGTCAGGGAAGTCACTCTTGGCATGTTTGGGTTTTTTTTCCTCAATTTCAAATACTTGTAAATTCCTCCCAAGCTTCTCTAGGGCTGAAAGCTTTGATGCTCGATCTCAGCTCATAAAAGACCTTTTTTTCTGCTGAAGTTCTGAGGAAAATTCTTTGATCCAACTTTGAGTCACAGAAGAGTGAGACAATGAACCTTCTTACAGGCTACAACTTAAAAACAAGTAGTCAAGCAAACAGAAATACCCCAGAGAAAATGATACCTAATTCTGATGTCTCAATGTTCTCCTGTAAAGGACGATGTCCTAGTCCAGCTGTAGTTCTACAATATTCAAGGAATGCCATGCGCAGAAGACTCCTGGGTGAAATCTCAAGTTTGGAACACAGAGTGTTGAGAAAGAATTTCTAAGTGTGCATGGGAAAAATATTCCATTGAGAAATACAGACAAAAGAAAACCCTCTAGTGTGACAACCTGGGAAGTGGAGAAGAGCTGTCTATTCCCTTTGGGGCCATGCTGCTGTGGAGGATTTGGAAGTGCCTTCAGATGTCCCATCGCAGCATAATGAGGACTTGCCCATCCCATGCAACTACCGGCCTTTTTGAAAACCAGTTCAAGCACTTAATTTTAATAACTGACTTATGAACTCAAAATGTTCCAAGCAACGCATTTGCTACTGGTGTTTGCAACACTTAAATAGTAAGTTTGCAGCAAATATCCTATAGCTGCATTTCATGTTTATTTTAAAATATGTTGATAATGGCCATAAAATCAGTTTAAATCTTCTAACAAGTTAAAGAGATGGTTGAATGAAGAGATGGTGGGAGTATATCTAAATTGTCAATATGGATCCATAGACACAGATGGATTTGGGCTTTACAGTGGTAATCACCCCTCTCCAATCCAGTAATGAATGGATGCCTGCTTAACGGGACTACGGGATGTCCAAGCGTATAGATGTGCTGTTAGGCACAACACTCCCTTGTGTGCTATTGGCTGTAGAAATTTGGTGAGCTTTAACCTTGTTCATCTGATGGACCATCTAGACCTGGGCAGATATTGATATAGAGACACAGATTCTATTTGAAATTCAAGTACTTACTCTTCATAAATCACCAAGCTGATTTTGTTTTTTACGCTGAGAAGTGCTAAGCATGTTTTGTTGGCCTGCTTTCATATGATGACAAATAAAAGCCGGTAAAAAAAAACCAAACCAAAAACATAATACCAGCAGGAATATGTAATGAAAGCAAAGTAATAGTGTTTACAAAATCAAGGCTTATCACGCTGTGTAAAGCAAGGCTCTTATTCCATCTGAATTCAAATCTGGGCTCTTTTCACTGGTTTTGTCTTAATAACGAGCACACATCTCATACTGGCAAATAGAGCAATCCCTATGGAGAATAATATCCCTGTTGTTGTCATAATGGATCTCCATTGACACATTTAACAGCTTGAAGGTATACACTTCAGACACTATAACTTACACTAATTAATCTTTATTACATCATTAGTGCCTTGTAAAAAAAACCAACCAGAACCTCTGCAAGAATGCGTCGTTGACATTAATGAATATGCCTGATGTTAGTAAAGTTAAACTTTATTTTGAAACAGAGATGCTCTAAGAACCTTATGCAGACAGTGAGTGGATAAACACAGCCAACTGAAACTCTGTTCTCTGTTACTGTAGAGTATAACCACAGCATATTCTTATCTGATGATGAGTTATGGTTTCTGTGTTTAGAATTCAGAGGATTACTAAAGAGATTATCTGATCTGCCAATCTAACTGATATCTTGATGGCTTGGAATACCGCTACAGATTTAGCAAAATGTCTTTGCTCTAATGCTCATTCTGGGTGTCATGGTTAACCAACATCTTAATTACATATAATGAATAATCTTTCCAATGGCTTATTATTGTAATACAAGTCTCAGTAGCATCATATAAGCAGAGTCCATGGCTGGGGGCCACTTAGAGTTTCAGGGTGCCACTGAAGGACTGCTATAATAAAGAATTCAGCAAGTCTTACCCATATTGAGTTGAATGAATTTGATTCTGTCCTGCTTTGGAAACTAAGCACTCTCAGGGCTGTCCAGGGGACCCAGATAACCATGTAGAAAGTCCAGGTGCAGCAAGCACAAGCTTCATTATGGCCAAACACCTGGCCACAGAAACTAAATAGCTGAAGTTGAAATAATCCACTCATATCCACTCCTGCTACTATACTGATGCTTATGGTGAAGAGAAGAAGCCACAGTGCAGTTAGCAGAAAACAACTTTTCTCATTAAGTAGTGACCTGCATCCAGATATCTAGCAGGACCTGGAGGCTTTGCAGTGCCCTGTTGGCCTCTGGGCTAATGGACTAATGCACTGGCAACTTCACCTGTCTTCTTCACCTCACCCTCTCTGCTTTCCTAAATCAGCTTTTTGTTCTCAATGCTCCGTCTGTCTGCTTATCTCACACAAGGGGAGGGACATTTTAGTGCAGAAGAGAGGGTTTTCTGGGTAGTGATGGGCACACAGCTGCATGCTACCTCAGCACTCGTGGTGTGGAATAAATGGCATTTTGCACTAACAGCTATGTAAGATTGCTTGGAGATAAGGGTGGGTGGGGGGGCAGGCAGGTAACAACGCACCAGAGAAGGGGCGTACAGATACTCCCCAAAATCCAGTAAAAAACCCAAGCCTAATAAGCAGGAACAGGTTCAGCACAGCACTTCTTCACTTACTTGCCTTAGATTTCCCCCGCATGTTATCAGTGTTGTTCAGGCAACCCTGGGTATAACTGCTGAAAGTTCTAACACGACTGAAACATGAACGCTCATCCTGGTGGCAGCTGCCAGGGCTGACTCTTCTCCATCAGAGGCTAAAGCAGAATTGCAGCTGAACAGTGACAGTGGGCTATCACTGCCCCCTCGTAACTCTGCAGAGGAAGGGAATGTCACTAACATAGCTGGAACCCTTAAAACAGGGCATTGCTGAAAGAAGTTGGTTCCACTGAAAATTGTTATTATAGGATACAGCTACATATGCAGGCTTTTGCCACTATAGAAGGCTGGGGATGAGTTTCAAAGGGATCCTCTAAAATGGCTGAGTGCTCATTCTCGCAATGATGCAAACTCATCTATGTTGTGCAGTGCACCCTCATCTAAAATGTAGATACCTAAAAATCAATGCCATTAATTCTCTGCCTGGGTACTGAAAACCAACACAACAGTTATGGTGGTTAATATATACGACTCATTCCCCTGATCTGCAGATGAACACAAAGCAGTTAAGTATTGGATGTGTCTTCTGTGACTTTCTGCCATAGCTGAATACAGACAGTACAAAAAGGACCAGATTCTCAGGCGGTGTAAGCTGACATAGTGCCCCAAACTCGTAGCTAGGCTAGCTGATGGGAGATAACACATTTCTTTCAAGAAGATCTAGGAAAAGAGCTGAAAGGACTAACACATACGAATTCCAGTAACTACATTTTCTTTACCATGATCAGGCTCTATTTATAGCCATTTTCCATGGAAGTTCTTGTGTTCCTGTCCCTAGATATAACTATCCATATGAAACAGACTGGAGTATTTGCTTCAGGATTGCTCACATGCTTATCCCAATAGGAAATGGAAATGATCTGAAATGATCAGCTACAACAAAGCTGTATGGACTAACATGAGAATAGTCATAGCCAGGCAATCAAAAAGTTGCTAAGTGATTAGCTGAATAAAATTTAGAAGGAAATGTGGCCAAAATGAGCCAAATTATTCAGTTAGCATAAAATTAAATCTTTGGTGCATTGTTATAGGCTATCTTAATGTGTATCTAATCGAACTTCTGCCAGCTGTGCCTGGTATGTGTAACAGGTCCTCTGTAACTGAGATGGAAAGCAATGATCTGCAAATACTAACTGTGCCCTGCAGCAGTTCTGACTTAAATGCGAGGATGAGAAGGGAGAGCTACAAAGTTTGTTGTACCTCATTGATGCATCCCCGGCCTAGGAAGATGACTGGTGAAAGCTGCATGATTCCCACTGATCCTTCCAGTGGGGTGGGTCTCCTTGCTTTACTGTTAGCACATTGGGACAGACCTCTTGCTGCCATGGAGTCATTGAGTCCCACATATCAAAAGACAGTCCTCAACTGGAGAGGAAAATATTCCCCACGTTTCTTACTTCGGGCTTGATAATGTCAAATGAACAATGTGACCTTGCACGCACATTATCCAAAATGATGTGCATGCCGTGTTGTTCCCAGTTCAAAGAAACAGAACTCTGCTTTAAAAATAAAATGGTAGAAATCGGCAATTTAACGGCATGTAGCAAGCCATTTTCAGCTTTCCCTGCTGTGAATCAAGTCCATGGCTTCGTTTCTTAATCAGGATTTTATTTAAATAAGTTTCATTGTACCACAAAAAACAAAATTGCCAACTCATTTTCTTGCAATGAACTGTGTTGTCTGCAGGGCCAGCTCAAGGCTTCCCAGCAGTGTTGGCAAGATGGAATTTTGCAGCCCCAAAGTTGGAGGACTGGGCTCATCCTGCTGCTGGATGGGGAAGGACGAAGAAAGGGCTGGAATGGAGGTAAGTCCTGGAGAGTGAGGCTTGCGACTCCCATGCCACTGGAGTGGGACATCTGCCACATCCTCTGACTTGGCTTTCCAGGGCTCTGCTGGTAGGTAATGTAAAAGCTATTTTGCTGTTCCTACCAGTCATCTGCTTGAGGTAACTGCTGACTTCTCCAGCAGCAGTGCCAGCTGTGGTTATTAGTTTGTCATGTTGAATGCAATGTAGAAGGCAGAGTGAATACTGGGGCTGCTCTGAGCCATAGTGGGAGAGAGGTTTCGACTGTCAGTGCGCCTGTAAAGCTGCCTTTCCCCCCATGAAAGGCTGGCTGTTCTTGTTTACTACTTTATGCAGGTATTATTTCCACCTCCCGCAGCACCACTGTGAAATGCATGTCTTGCCTTTGAACTCAAAGATCAGGATAAATTCTCCCTTTCACCAGAGTTTGACTTGGGTTGAGCAGGGTGAAAGGGAGAGAGGCAGCCTTAGTTTGATCCTGGATGTAATTTAGATTTACTGAGAAATGTTAAACCCTGGGTCTGTCCTACCTTTTCTTTGATGATCAGCGTTCCTACCGCACAAACACCAGCTCTGCCTCTTCCACTTCTGCTTGCCTGTAGGACTCTCTTCTTGGAAGGAACTCTCCCTTGCCCACTGCTCACCCTAAATGGTGTGGCCTGAATGAAACAAAGAGTTTGAATTCAAGAAAATACCTTATTTACCTAAACTCGAGGAACATGGGATTGTGTGATCTTTTATTTGCTCTAACTCTTCCAACTTACTGTTTTCAGATGTCAGCAACAAAAGCCTTTCCTGGTCCTAAATTGGTTGAAGGGGCTTTGTTAGGATAGGACTGCATTGGCTTAACAAATGAGATGGCCTAATCTAACATCTAGTCACAAATTCTCAACTGGAATACAGAAACTGCAGTAACTTTGGGGCTCGGCATGCCTGTGTTACCAGAGAGGGGTAACATTACTTCCTTGGGGCCAACACAGCCTGCCTACACAGCTGCAATCTTCTGGTGGCTTCTGTGGCACCTCCTGCGGGAGATGTTTTGAGTGCTTTGGATGAAACTCTGGCCTCTAGCTATCTCAGCTCTGCCTGGAGTGATTTAGGGCAAGAAAGATGACTCAAGATTGGTCTTGCACATGGATCCTTCCTAAAAGGTCTGCTATCACTTGCCCTCAGCACAGACGAGATATGGGCTGCCTAGCCTTAGGCTACCGAGTGCTGTGTCTTAGGAGCAAACTGGGGGTCAAAGCATTTTTGGGAGCACCTTCTCTGGGGTTGCTGCTGCTCTGGGGACAGTCAGCTGGGAACCGCTGGTCATTCCTCCGCAAACACTTCTTCAGCTTGTGAATTACCCTATGATGAATATTTGAAACACTTGGTTATGGCCTTAAATACTTGGGTTAAAGCAGTAATTGTACCTAATCACTGAAGGGAATAATGAGACATTTACTAGATATCAGATGACCATAACACAGTAATACCTGTCTTGTCACGTTTTATTGTCTAGCGACATGATGAAGGTTTAGAAGATAATTGAATGGCAGGCTTTCACGAGCGCAGGGGGTTATTAAAGGAGCAAATAGCCTAACAAGCATGGTCAGGTACGGTGCACATTTCAGCTGTTCATTTTGCTGAAGGCCAACAATTTATGCTACACCCAGTGGCTACTGACTCTCTTCAGACCAGGTACATGCAATAAAAGTGGAATGTTAATTGGGGCCGACTTCAACGCCTTAAAGGGACAGTGTCCTTACAGGTACTGGTGATACTTTATTTATTCTAAGTTTTTTCACTCTTGAATTTTAATTTAAACCATGGTTGTTGAAATGCTTATGGGAAGCAATTTATAGAAGAGCCAACGTGTTTTGACACATATTGGACATCCTCATTTCAAAGTGAAATCCAGGGCTCATTTTTTTCCTGCAGGTGAGACGACATAGCAGACGTTTTAAATAATGCCTGTGGTATATGAGAGAGGCAACGGTACTAATAAATGTGGAAAAATACCAGTGTTGTGGAAGTATTGACAGGCCTGATATAAAATTCAGTTTCTCCAATACCATTCCACCTAAACAGAATGAATGGGGTATTAGACTCCTGGGGTCTGTGGCTGCAGGTTTATCACTCACTAAACAGCTTCCCAGCTATGCCGTTAAGAGGGAAAGGTAAATGTTCTGCTTAAAAGTACAAGCTTGCCAGTACTTTTTCTACAGCAGGTAGCTGTCTTGCTACTTGCAGGATTATTGACTTACTATGTAAATACTCTTATAATCCATTCCCCCCGCCCCCCCCCCCCCCCGCTTTATAACTGAAGTAAGGATCCCTGAAACTTGGGATGTCAGCTGTCTAGGGCCAGTTTCCCAAAGGTATTTAAGGTCTAACTCCCCAGTGGCTAAATTCCCACCAAGGCCAGAAGGATGTAAAGTACCCCTATAGAATTTAGGTTTTCAGATATCATTGTGAATTTGACCTCTAGCATCCGTAAAGCCTCCTGTTGAGTGGCATAAGATGTTTCCTGCTCTCCAGAGATTAAGTGTATTGGCTATCTACACTAATCCCCATCTGTCAAAAAAAAAAAAAAAAAAGTGGAACGGACATCAGTAGCTGGAAAGCAACTGTCTCTCCAGTATAACACTAACTTGCTGGACCATCAAACCAAGCTATGCTTGGAGGGTTGCCACATCTTCTGTTTTCTCATGGTCTGGACGTTGACAGCAGTTGAGATCCTCATATTGCCCAGACTTCCCTGACATGAGAACTGTACAGTGATTACAGATGGTGTTGGCTACATCTGTTTGGGGGCTGCTCCACTCTCTGCTAACAGGCTGAACTGCCTCGGGCCAGTTCCCGGTTGTTTGTGGCTCTCCTACCTTTTCTCACACTTGCTCATGAGGCAACGCACTGATATTTGTTCTGCATGGAGCTTGGCTGCCAAGCATGTCTTCAGCAACTCACGTCACCAGCTGGATCAGCTGAACAGCATGCTAGCAGGGACAGATACGGTTGCGGTGAGTTTTGAATATGATTAAATTCACAAAGGCTTAGGAGGTTTTAGCTTTGCAGCTCTAAAGATCATACACCTTGTAAATGTATAATGTATAATGTAAATGTATAATTTTTGAAGAACTGGACATATTCTATCCTGTGGAAAAGCTATGCCAAGTTTTGACAGTTTTTGCCTTGATTTTTAGACTCCCTTGAACATGATGAGTTTATATTTTCATTCAAATGCCACAGACTTCTTGTACATATCCCCCTTTTAGAATTCAAATCAGTAAAGGGGGATCAAAAGTCCACATCCCTGCCCCCATGGAATGAGGGTATGGGGCAAAAGATAGAACAGCAGGTGAATGAAATTTAGAAAAAAATGAGAGCAGAAATAATGGGGGAAAATATGGAAAAAAAGTAATTATGGAAGGTTTTGATAAGCATGTTGGCTTATTCTTACATGAACCACTTCTTCTTTTTAGATACCTTTTTTTTTTAACTTTCAGGACAGACAAAGATTGAGCTTATGGCGCAGTGTAAAGGAGAGGTGAGCCTGGGGAGGAGGATGCTGAGGTGCTGGGGTCTCTGCTTCTTAGAAATGACTAGTCAGGTTTTGTCATTGTGTCAGCTCCTTTCTGCCTCCCCTTGCTGTTGTGCTGGGTAGCACCACCGGCAGCGAGGGGGAAGCGTGCTGGTCAAGGAGCCTCCTGTGGTCTCAGCTCCTCAGAGTACATTGTCCTTGTGGGCCATTTGTCACCTAGCCTTACATCTGGGATGAAAGAAATGAGCCCTTTAAGTGAACTTTCCCATCTTTTCAACCCTCACTTTATTCTCAGCGATCACAGTCAGGCAATATTGAGGTCTAGACTCTGGAATATAGTCTGCAGCAATCTGATGGCAGGGCCAGGGTATCTCAGTTGGAGCTTAATTTTGGGAACTCACTAGGTCCCGGTTTATTTTAGCCTTGTTCTCTTCTGCATGAGATTAGAGTGCCTCTGCTGTCAAAATTACTAATAGACCCCTGAGGCAGAAAATGTTTCTTCTGTAATGATATGTACTGTGCTACTTCACATCTGGAGCGCTGCAGGGCCGCTCTTTTGGCTACCTCTCACTTTGCTGGGGAGAGAGATGGAAAAATGACTGTCTTCCCTAGTACACCTTTAACATACTTTAGTTCAGTTTACATTAAACACCCAGGAGTGAGGACAGAATGACAGCTACTGTACTGTGTGAGCTGCCCAAAGGTAGACTCTGTTAATACAGAAGTTAGACAGTGTGACAGATAGATGGGAGATAAGCAAAAGGCTATTATCCCAAGGTAAAGTTATTTCAACATACTGCCAATAACCCCTACGTATAATTTGGATGAGAGGTGGGAGAGGCATGACTTCAGCTGAGATCCTTTGACTGCCATCTACACCTTTCAGTGAGGCTCTGACACTTTATCAAAGACGGGGGGGCAGGGGGCGAAAGAAAGATCAGTCTTTATATTCTGGGCAGATGTCCAATAAGAAACTCCAGCAGAAGATTAAAGTCTTTAACATGAAAGAGAGATCTAGTGCAATGTGTAATATCTAGCAGTTCTAAAAATAAGCGTGTTTGTCAAGCCTGCAACAATCAGGCTGATTGCTAGCCTTGACAGCATGACATACAGCTCGCAATCTGGCACAGGGGAAAAATGTTATTCAAATACCTTCCCAGGCAAGCTAGCCTTTGCTTTTATGGGAGAGGGACGGCTCAACAGCCCTAGCCCGGCATGCCTAGGCCCTCTCCCCAGCTGTGACACCCCCAATTCTTGAGAAAGACGGTTTCTCAGGTGCATTCAATCAATATCTCTGCCTGATCTTGAAAGCCTGACCAGGCATTTCTAAGGGTCTTGCCATAGAGCGTGAGTCCCTGGCACGTCTGCTGGAGTGTCACACGTCATGATTGAGTTGTTCTGACTGCCATCAGCAGAAGGGGAAAGATAAGGCCAGAGAGGTGATGATTCTTCAGCGAGCAGTGGCAGAGCTGGGGCTAGGGCCTCTCTCCACTCCGAAACACTGAGAACTGAGAAAGGACTGTACGCCGAGGATGAGTGCTTGGCTGCTGATTGATTTCACAGTGTACTTCCTTTTGAACGCCAAGTTCTCCTCTGGGAGCAGGGAAGGAGCACTACACCAGATCCAAAGGCAGGGGTGGGGTTTTGGGGGAGGAAGAAAACTAGGGTGGAAAAGCCATGTAACTTGACCGTAGCCATAGAGGAAGCTGACGTTCGAAGTAGGATTCACATATGGAATTGCTCTCTTCCTGCTTCTAAGCATGCTGAAGGAGCACTGAATATAAGCTTGGGGTATGGGACAACCTACCAGTCCATGCTCAGAAAGCTGCCCAGTATTTATGGCCAGAAATCTGAACAGTGGCACACAGAGGAATTCAATTTGCTTCCTGGGAGGCAGCTGCTGTCTTTGGGGTGCAAGCGGTACCTCTGCAGCAGTGCTCTGCTCCTGGGCTGACACAGTGCTTCTCCGAAGGAGGCATCAACATGCAGGCACCCTGTTGGCAGACACTGAGCTCCAGTCAGGGCTGGACTAGGACTGAGAGCCAACTATGTGGCCTAATAAACAAGCCCCCAGACAGTAAGAATTTGTTCTTTCTAAGAAGTATGATTGACCTGATTTGCTCTTGAAAGGAAAAAAGATTTTAAAAACTCACTTCAGCTTTCATCTCTTCCTAACTGGGGATGAAATAGGACAGTCAGAGCTTTCTGTGAGCCTGAGACCTGCAATGAAGTCTCTGGGTATGAAACTCTTAACACCCTGTCCCTTGTCTCTCCTGGCTAACCTTCCCATGCACTCCATGAGCTCCACATTTGCAAACAACTCCTTTCATTTCCAAGTGTCCTTCTGATCCCCTTTGATGCATAGATTTTTTTTTTCATATTTTTTCTTTCCATGAAGCCAAACCCTAAAATCTGAACATGAATATAATGTTAACCTTGCTAAACCCTGTTATAGGCCAAAAAACCAGCCACATGAATTACATAGCTAATGTTCTTCACCACCTCATTAAAATACAGGACAGCTGAATGCAGATGCTCACATGACCAGAACTGCAGGCATTTGCAACCCTTCACATTAATAAAATTCCAGAGTACTTTATTAAAACATTGCAACTCCATCCACTCCCCAAGACACCTCTGGGGTTTGTGAGCCTGAGGAAAGACAGCATCAGGCAACAGAACTATTTCTGGTTCTGGCAGGCGTCCTCTGTTCACAAATAGTGTCTTTGATTCCTGTAGCTTTTTTTCTTCTTTTAAATGCAGAACTTATGACTTCATACTTTCTTCCTGGGGCTAAGTAGTGCTGGTTCATACCCGTTACTGCACATCACCTTCTAGAGTAAATGACTCCTCATGTTCTGTTCCTGTGAAAATAAAATAAAAGCTTCTGACTCCTGTCATCTGGGGCAGGTTCTATTTTTATGGAAATTCACTGGGTTTGGAAAAACGCAAAGGTTTTAGGGAAATACAGCCACAGAGAGCTGGCTTAGTGTCTCACAGTTTGTCCCCAGGGCTGGACTGGATGGGGAACACCCAGTTTCACTTACTAGAGGTTGGATAAGAGTTCATTCGTGTGCTCCTTAACTGTTCCTATGCCAGTCCGCAGGGCTGAGAGCCTGCTGCATCTCTGAGCGAATGGCAGGGACTTGTGCTACACTTGCTATAGAGAGAGGCATTGGATATGCTGGGCCCATTAAACAGTTTGAAATAGTTCAGAAAGTTTAGGCAATGAGAAATGACCTTGTGGTAGTGTTTTGAGTGAGGACTGGGAAAGTGTTCCCATATTCAAACATGTCCAAAATGTCTCTGGTTTCTGGGAAAGCCTTGTCCAATTCATCTTTGTAAGGTAAGCAATTAGTTAAATAGCTATAATTTATGTGCTCACTCACCCATAAGTGTGAATTGCAATTCCTTGCCTCCTTGACCCTAAAGAGATATATCTGGGTTTAATGACTCTAATTCAGATGGTATTTTACCCACAGACACTGTTGGCGACGTCAGCATTTCTTGCATGACAGGGTAAGGGTTCATTACCCCGGGAGAGCGAATCCAAAGCCATGCCTAGGAACAGATCCAACACTAGTCTAGCCATGCTCCAGCAACCTGCTTCTGAGCATCCAACAACCCGAGCACTGCTGATTGAATCGACCATCAGCGATGTGTTTTTCGAGATCCCAGCTGTTACCCTGGGCTTACTGGGAGGACTGGCATGCGAAGATTTCAGGAGGGAAAGAAAGATCCTGTTCTCTGCCAGTTTCAACACTGCTGTGTGATGTGTAGGAGGCAGCAAAGCATGTCCAGAAACCAGCTAAGCTGGAAGAACAGCCAAACCTTTTGTGAGTGGGGTTCCCACTTTCAGCTGAGCAAAGGCACTAATATTTCCTGAATGCATTATTTCTGACATTTTAAAAAGCCTGGCTTTATAAAAGTTCAGTAAGACTTGGCTGCATTACAGTTGGTACGAATTTTATCATTGATTTCAGCAGGGCTAGAATTTTACCTTGGACATGTAGACCCCACAAATCATTTATAAAAATCCACCTATTTAAACTTACTCCAAAATATTTTTGTAGTCAGGTTTATGATATAAGATGGAAGGTTGCGCTGCCAGTTTGCGTCAGACACTGAAAACCCTTTCACATTTAAGGCCTGATACTTGGGAATAGGATGACAGCCCGCACCATTTCACTCTTTAGTAGCACATAATAGAGCAAGTGCCACCTGTTACAAAAGCTGTCAGTGCTCTCTTCGGTGGAAGGGTGATTGAACAGTGAAACCCACTCATCTGATACTGTCAGGATTTATGAGGATATGCTTCTGAGTACATTCTGGGTTTTAACCATAAGAAAACTTGCAAACATGAATGCATCTAGCTACATGACTGACCTTTGCCCCCGAGCTGGCAAATTTCTTTACTCCTCCTTTTGCCTTTTACATGTTTTGCTTGCAAATATTTTATTCCACACCTCCTTGCAAAGGTGCTTCCTCCATAGGTTTTCCCCTGATCACTTCTTTCATACACCCGCTTACTGAGTTGCCCAAAATCTACACAAAACAAAATCTGCCCAAACTTGCCAGGATAAAGTTAGGTTTATAGTTTTTTTTCCCTGGTTCTTCCTCTCCTCCCCTGTTGTTTAAGGTTAAGAGAACCAGTTTCCAGCCAGGCTGTGTGGGCAGGAGACCTGGTAGGGAACAGAGGCCGTTCCTTTCTGCAGAAGTGCCAGCGAGGATCACCCTCTCTTTTAACAGCCCTGCTTGCCATCACAAGAAGGATGCATATGGCTGGCTTCCATTTTTCCACACTGCCTTAGCTTAAGGAGAATATTTTTCCTCTCTCACTTATAAATAAATTTCGTAAGTTCCCTGAAGGCTTTGCGTGAATTGTGCCAGATGAACCTTGTTCGTTAGGATACTAAGCACAATTACCATATAACACCTGTTTTGTTATGACAACGTTTCCCATATGTACAATCAATCCACTGTAGTCACCCAGAGCCTCAGGACTTACTTCGCTTTTTACTTAAGGTTTGTTTCTGTTTGTTTAAATAAACATTTAAAGCAAAGCAAAGTGGAAATCCCAGTGTTTGATCAGGTTCTGGCAAGTAGCTCAGAGACTTGCATGGCAAACCGAGGAGGAGCCTGCAGAGGTGCATTTCTACCCTGTCACTGGCATGCTTGGAGAAATGAGGATGGTTGAAATGAAGGTAACAGAAGAGACTTAAGCCATGATCTTGCAAAGACTTTGAGGCAGGAGACCTCTTAGGGCTATCCAGGACCACCCTGATGTCCTTAGCTGTCCCTATGACTGCAGGAATTGAGTAAATACGGTGCTTCTTTGCAGGCTCCAGAGCTTGTGAAAAGCCTCTGAAGAAAGAGCAGTTGCTCATGTGCTGGAGTGCTTCATGTCCCCCTTTTTAGGCCTGTCCCCCTCAGGGTGCCAAGCTATGTCTGCACCATCGTGAAGCTATATATAAAGATGATTTATTTTTCCAAAAATTTGTTGAATCACTGTGGAAAACCCTTACAAAATGCCAGATTTCAGCATACAGTTATTTTTCCATTATGAAAAAAGTGTTTACATTGAAAGATGAGGCAGTTAAAAAGTTTATGAAGCTGAAGCAGTTGTTATATTAACGTTGAATTTTCTAAGGGATGGATTCTTATTTGATAGGAACTGTTGTGCCAACATGCCACCAGCTGCAGCTGACAATCTGATCCTGAATGCAATCTCCCAACTCAAAAAGTGCATTCAAAAAACAATTAGAAAAAAAAATCATGGCGAAAAGGCCATCAAGAACAATTCCATAAAAAAGATGTAGGTGCATAGGATGTCATTATACTATGGATTGCTGGGTACTGGAAGGATTTACTGAGTAAAAATATGCTTGTCCTGTTCTAGTAATGTTCTCTAACCATTAGGTGCCAGACACTGAGCAAGACTGGACTGAGCTACTGAGTAGATCCTTGGTCTGGCACAGTTCTGTCACTCTGATTTCTTTTTCCTTCCTCAAAACTAACAACGTTAGCTATCATCAGTCATGCTGTTCTCTTTATATAGTAGAGACTACTGTACTTCTCTGATTTTCAAATGAAGCCGTGCTTAACTTTATTTACATATATCTTGTGAAATACAAACTGTGTGGTGCAAAACATTGCTGTGCTTAATTTCTGTAAAAATATCCATTTAAGATACTCCAAATGACATCAGTCATGAAGAAAAATGCATTTAAAATGTCTAAGCTCTGACTTGTTTTTGCACAAGAAATCGCATGCCACAGATGCACATTTTGTTTTGAACTACAAAATTCAGACTTTTTTTTTTCTCCCTGCGAGGCATTCTGAGCTACCACTGCTGAGTGGTGCTGGGGATTTAGCAGGCACAGTTAGCAAAGAACCCCCTGGAAATCCCATCAGCGTGTCAAGACTGATGTTATTGATGTATATGGGGAGACTTCTCATTCCAACCCCTGCTGCTCCTTTAGAAACCCAGAGGATTGTTAACATGGTTAGAGAGAGTTCATGAACTCTGCTCTGTATGAATGCAAAGTATCTGGAACATTGATATGGAAGTGGAGACTCTCTTGCCTTTGTTTCTATTCATGTTCCTTTACATAATATTTTAATGATTAAGAACCAGATTTAGCCCTCTGGTATGTCTGCTGGCTTCTCTGAAGTCACCCGATTGTAACCGAATGCAGAATTTAATCCTGAATTTTGTAAAAATGAAGTGATAAAAGTCCCAGCTCTTCCAACTTCACAGAACTTTTAAATAAAACCATCCCCTTCAGCTCCTGCCATCTATTGTTGATTCTACTAAAAAGAAAAAGAGAAAGGAAGCTTAAAAGACACAGCACAACTCTGTGGATCTGGCTTTTGTGCCAGAGGCATAAGCATAGGGTAAGTTCCTTCCATGTCTTTTTTACCAGTGCTACACTCGCTCCACTAGGCAAGTGAAGGGCCTGATCCTTTCTAGCATCCTCAGGGGTACAAACGGCTTCCAGGGTGGCAGATGTAAAGCCGGGCTCCCCCAGCAGCCAGAGGTTCAACTGCAGGAGCTGACCTCTGCCACTGGAAAGTACGCCACAGCATATGCATGGAGCACCAGATTCCTCACTGAGCCATTTTACAGCATTCCCAGTATAAGCCAGTTCCCACTGGGGTAGTGTGAACCACTGAGATGACCATGAAGTATAACACGAAGCAGGGAATTACAACAGTCTTTCCTTAATTTACCACAAAGCCTCACTTGAGAAGGACTTCATTTTTTTGCTGGACTAGGTCCAGCTCCTTCCTTGCTGCCAGTCTGCCACCAGCCTCCTCCATTGCCTACCCTCCCTCTCCAGAGAGGTTCAGCAGAGCTTGTTATATTGGGTCCTGTTCTTCACCCGTAAAGTGCTCTCACTTCATGAGCCAGGCACCACGTACCAGCTGGGAACTGCTGGAAAGGAGGAAGGTCTATGCTATAACCTCACAGGCACTTCTTGAACTACCAATTCACAAGGCATTGCCGAGATACTCCCCCCTCCCCTTTTTTTTTTTTTAAAATAGCTTTCTCTTTTTGACAGCCTGGACTCTTTTATATTCAGTGGGCCAAATTCTAAGGAGTATAAAATTGATTTAGCTTGCATACAAAAGGTCATCTCGCACTGTGCTCTGAATTTCAATTTCTTGGCACTCTAAAGTTATAGGGTGAGTTGTGAAATGTACAATAGCTACTAAATAATTTTAAACACCTTATAGTTATAACTAATAAAATGTTTACAGCTGGCACATAATTAAGAAAACTGCTTGATACAGCTCTAGGCTGGTAGATAACTTTGGGAGAGTAAATACATGTTGCAGCAGCAACCTAGTTTTTACCAGGAGTTTGTTCAGAATAATAGCTGGGGCAGTCGCTTAATTTTCACAGCTATCACACTGAGTAACTTCTGAAAGATGATGAGATGGAGCTCTGACATGGAGAAAAGAGGCATCCTTGACTGTCCTCTCTACCATACCTTCTCATTTTGCTGGCTTGCTTCATGTGTTTAGGTATGGAGAATTAAAAAAAAAGGTTCTAGCTTGAGACTGTAATGAAATGCAGTGATTTCAGATGTGATGGTTGATGAACATGGTTGTTGATGTAACCTGATACCACATTTTCTCTCTAGTAAAAAAAAAAAAATAAAAATTTATTGACAGCTGCTTGTGGACACAGTAATTTGTTCAAACCAAATGCTAAAAAACCAAGAAGCCTACTGCTGCTGCCACCACCGAAGCCACAAGCAAACAGCTCATATCTTGGAACTGAAGTCTAACTAAACACACCGCCTCTGCATCTAGAGAATGTGTGGCCAGACGAACACTGAGCAATATTGCCATTTCTGGTTAGCTCTGCCTAATGATAGTCCATAACACTTCTATGTTTTTATTCTGTTTTCAGTAGACATTTATCCAGTGACACACTCCCTTGCAGTGTAAACTTACCTGTCTTCAACAGAAATAAAACACATTTGAACCAGCTACATTTTGCCACTAGACATAACATTGCTCTGCTTATACCGTCAATGATCCTGTCATTTTTTTCCAGAGTGTTGTATGATATTGTGCTTCTGGGTCCTGCTATAACAAGTGAAGTCAGGAATTCCCTTCTCAGAGTGAAGCCTTCACCGCTGATGTCTGTATTGACATGGAGATGATGGCTGAGGGTAATGTGTATTGAAGGCACAGCAGCCTGCTGAGATTGGTGATAGTAATTCCTGAAATGCTTAATATAATCTTAAATTTTTCGCTGTTTTGTCAAGCAAGGACACGCTTGGTTGGAAGGTATCATAATTTCAAGAGTTCAGGTCTGAACCTAGCTTTGTTTTATGTATCTTTTAGACATGAGAGCACACGTGCAGACTCCTGAAGTTCTTCCTTGTCCTCTTCCAGGCCCTCTTACTTGGCAAAATAAGTGGAAAAGGCATCACAGTCAGCTTTACATTTGGCTGCATATTTGGCTGCAGGCTGTGTGGGATTTCTGTTCTTAGCAGTGCCAGTCCACCTGCATGTGAGTCCGCAGCAAAGTTCAAACACAGCTCTCCCATTATTTAGAAGGGTTCATCAGTCTCCAAGAAGGGAGAACCTACTGCCTCTTCTGGGTGCCCAGCTCCCCTGGGTGATAAGCAAGTTGCAGATACATTATGTATCTGCCAGAAGGAAAATGACACAGAAACCCTGGTTGTGCAGAAGGCTGTCAGTTCGGAGAGACACTGAAAAGCCAACTGTGCCCTCTGCTCTTTCTTCGTCCTAAGGTGAAAGGACCACTGGGATCAGTGACTTACGATTGATTATTGTTACTACCTGTTATGATTAACTTTAAGAATGTGAGACCTTCATCTTCTTTTACATGACTGTAATATCCCTGGCTGTGGTGCAGTTTTGAGGATAGGATGCAAAGGTGAGATGACATGGTTGGTCCCTGTATATTCTCTCCATGTCTCAGGGAGAAAATCTTGGATTTGCTCATCCAGTTGGCATGTAAATGACCATTTCTGCTGCTGATGCATAAACCAGTACAGATCCCAGGCTGTCCATCAACTGTCCTAGAGCAATTCTTAAATGTAGCAACATGTGTTCACCCACACATGCTCTTGCTTGCTGCCTGGATAGGAATCATCCCTTCGATACACTGGAGGCTGAACCTCCCAGATAACTTTTTTACTAGCTTCTAGCTATTCTGTGGTCAGAAAATAAAGGGTTAACAGTCCCCCCCAACCCTTTAGCTGTTTTATCGCTGAATTTATGATTATTAGCTTACAAAATTAAATTGCATAAAGGTCCAATGATTTGGAACTTTGAAACATAACTTTCACACAAGTCTTAATTTCAATTTCTCATCAATAACTCTCAGAAGATGGCTTCATTTTATTGCCAAGAGTTGTGTTTTTATGAAGGGCATTTTCTTCAAAATAACAAATGTTTCAGGTGATTTATATCTATTTTTAAACATAATACCTTAGTATGCACTCTACCTCATTATGGATGTCTGTCGCTCATGCTTCAGTCCAGTGGAATTACTGGTGAAACTATGACTAATAAAATTGGTTGTGAACCAAAATTCAATAACAGCAAAGTTAATTACATGTTTGCAAGAGTATAAACTTACAGTTTGATCAATATGTAAATTCTGACCTTCAATGGTCTTTTCAGCCTTCCTTTAAGCTTTTAGTCTTGCAAAGATTAACTTAACTGCCTAGAACTTCCTTTTATGAAGTTACCAGAATATGAAAACAAAGAATTTCAAATGGTGACTTCATATTTTTCTGAAATTTAAAAAGATACAAACTGTAGATGCTGTAAGTACTCATTCATCTGACATAATAGCAGCATTAAACTAATATGTATTTACTACAACAAGAACAGCTACTTAACATACTCGATATTTATTTTCATGTAAATTATGTTATTAAATATATTAACACATCATGTTTGAAACACACCGTGAGACTCTTGTCTGAAGCGAAGAGTTCTGTATAAGGGATGGTTGTCGAATTAAAGCATTTTTGAAGGTATTTGCCTCCCAGGGTCTGCCAGAGCAGTCTCTGCATATCAACGATCGTCTTTCCCTGACTGAATGACCACTTTTTTATCTACCTTTCCTGCAGTGGACCTAAAGACACCAGTGCACTTGGTTTTATACTGCTGCTTCTGTGGAGTCCATTTCTCTTGCAGATTAAACAGGCCTATCACTCCTTGTACTTAACGTTGCTGTGGATAGTAATAAGCTTGACACACAGAGGCTTTATTCAGGGCAGTCAAGAAAACACGTTTTCGGACACACAGCTTTCTGGTTAAGCTCTAATCTGACCTTGGGATGACATGTTGTTTGAGTGAATAGTTTGCAGAATACTGCCAGCTGCACCACAAAAATTAACTGAGAAGGACATTGTTTCTATCTAGACATTAATCATTTGTTTGTTTGCTTGGCTGGTTTTGTGTGTTACATTTCTGTCCTCAGTGCTGGCAGGGAATTGCATTGACTGGGATGGAATCTGAAGGAAGTGCTAGCTCAGACATGAATATATCCTGTTGTGTAATATGAAGCTGTATTTTTCTGGAGGATTTGTGGTTACAAAGCAAACCACAAGACCAAAGCAATTGCATGCTTTCTAGCATGTTTGGACTGAATGGCTCCTATAGTAGGACATAAGTGCTCTGGTTCAGCTCTTAGGCAGCTCTTAGGCACTGAGATTGCTTGATGGACACAGAAAGGACTGACCTATTTTAAAATAAGCTGCAGAATGTCACTCAATGTTTTTAAATGATTATTCCCTCAGGCAGATTTTATCTCTGATTGGGAATAACAGAGAGAGAACTTTATTTGGGAGGTGTAGAATCTTACGGCTTACCTAATTGTAGCTTTGTGTCTGGAGCCTCCCTCCATGTCCTACCATCCCACTATTTCTCGATCTATCAAAGTCCGAGCTGTTCCTCTTTTTGTTTGTGGCTGGCTTTGTCAGTGCTAGAGCAGACGAAGTCCTACCTCAGGGAAGGTTTACTCCTTCATTTTAAATGGCCACGGAAAACTAATTTCCCTCCTGATCTAAACTGACACACTCTGATACTGTCAGTGTTTCCTGGGAGCTTCTATATGCTTAATGCAATTAATTCCTCAATTTCTGTCTTCTTAAGGTAACAGAATTGCTGAAGAGAATAAAACCCCCAAACATCGTAATTTGCTTTAGTATCAGCAATCATTTCAGGCCTGACTAAAGGGGGAATAATGTTGCATGGAAATAGTGTTTTAAATGTACAAAATCAGAATGTTAAACACACCACAGGATCATAGGTGGTCAGTCTATAACAGCATGGAAAGCTTCCTCTAGAGTCTAGCCCAAGAGGTGCTCTTTAGAAGGAGGTGTAGTCCTTCCTGGTCTTGAGCATCCCCTTTGCCCAGTACTGACATAACTGGGAACCAGAGGACCCAAGCAGATTGCATGAGGCCCTTGGTACCTTGCACAACTGGCTGCAGCATTTTTGGTGATGAAGAAGCCAGAGCTGTATTACTGCTCATTGCTGGAGTATAAAGTTTAGTGTCTTTTGGATGGTATTTGCTAAGAGTCTAAAAAAGGCTTGGTAACATATAACGAATGTGTATTTTGCCCTTGTTGATGCAATTTCATTACAATGCTGAAATAGAAAAGTGAGTGTAAAGTATCAGGCAACACACAAGAAGCGAACCTAGTGAGAATTACTTGGTCATTGAAATCTAAAAGTCAGGAAGGTTTCGATCTTTGGGCTCACCTATAATTTGTGCACCATAAATGTAGACTGAAGTCGTTAGGGACTTTGTAATGACAGTGCTGTCTATAACAGTATCATCAAGCAAGACATTGGCATAAATCATTGGCACTTTGCAAAGTGTCACTTCTGTCAACCTCCCAGTGATGTGATCTTTAGTCTTTCAAATCTATAGACTGGCATTTGGATCAGCTAAGCACCTAACATCCTGTCTTGCATATTAAAGCTGCTTTAGCCAATATCTAAATGCTGAAGTAATGCCTGCTTAAAAATATTTTTAAATTATTTGCATAATATAATCCCACTACTTTAAAGCTTTCCTTTAGGGCATAACTGTACAGTCTGTCCTCTGTTGATGAATTCACAACTACCTTAATCAATAATAAAAAAAACATTGCTGTTAATTGAAGCAAGAAGCCCTTGTAAAATGACTAAATGGATGTCAAGAAAAATCAGATACTAAAATAATCACAGTTTATATAATACTTTCAAAGAAACATTATGAAAACTAAAGCTTTTCAGTCTGAAATTGTTTTAGGTAACATACAGGCTTTTTATGGATAGGAATTGTGCTTGCATGCATTGATATAAATAGACTAAATGACATAAGAAGATTTAATAATGACTGAAAGCAGAAAGCAAGCAAAGAAAGCTTTCTTCCACCTCTGCAATGAACCTCAACACTGGAACTCAGTAATGTAGCACCTCTCTGGGCAATACTGAAATCCTGTCGGAATTGTCTTGTTTTCCCATGGGTGAGTTTTTAGATGTATTGCTAGATGTGTAAACATTGCTGGGTATGTTCCCAGCACTGGATGTCTGTTAGCACTGCTGATAAATTGTTAGAAGGTCCCTGGTATGGTCTTGTTCAGTGACTGTTGTCTCAGGAACATCGATTGACTGGTACAGATGTTGTCGTAATGACTACCTGAAGCTACTAAGAAGTGTGTGCAGAATTTGCAGGTGTCCTTATGGCTACATAAGTATAGCCACTTCATTATACTCTTCTTCTCCTTCCTCAAGCTATTACAGCTCAGGGTTGTACCTTGTATGAGACTTTAGAAGAGTCTTCTTTTGGATTATGAATATATTTGTTGAAGGCACTTTAAGAGCCCTTCTAGTCTGTGCCAAAGCCAAACTGATTGATGCACCTGCCATGTAACTTAAAAGACGTTGCATTGGTATACACAGATGCAATGAAAAGCATGAACTCATCTTTGGCACAAATAAAAATACATGTAGTTCTATGAAAGTCAACAATTTCATGATTGTCTACATCCAGGACTAAACTAGCTTACTCACAGTCTAGAAGGCATGGGCATCTTAGACTTCAGATGTTTGGAAAAGGCTAGATTAGACAAATGGATTTCATTCTCTTGTTCACTGGCCTCTGGAGGTTTCTGGACTACTTCTAAAGTGCCTAGAAAAGGTTACTAAAACCCAGACCTGTTTTCAATACATTTAGGTATCCCCTCCTTTGTTGAAAAAGTTGAAGAGGTTGAATGGGAGGAAGTGAGACATAGCAATTAGATTAACATTAAGTATCTTCAAACTCAGGCTGATATATATTATAGTTATTCAGATTTTAAGAAGGCCATACAGAATTCTGTCACAAGTAGCTGTCCAGTCTCATTTGTCAGTAAACAAGCAAATCTAGAACTATTATTTAGAATATTGTGGTGTATATATAGTCTTTGTGATGGACTGAAACTCTATTGTTCTATATTCTTTGTCCAAGCGTAACATAACTTTGGTTTATAATTGCCAACTCAACAGAAGTGGACTGTAGAAGAGCGGCAACATTCTCACAAAAACTTTACAGCATTGAGAATCACAGATGGATGACCTTACAAATTGATTTTGTTGTGTTTTTGATTGCCAAAGGTAATAAATGAGTAACTTAGCCAGGTTGTATCGATAAATTTGAAGCAAAATGGCTACAACTGGACATGATATAAACAAATGTACTCAGAGTTGAAAGATTTATACCTCTTTTGGCATAAAAGCTGCCACCTTTCTAGCTATGTTGAAGTTTTCAGTGTCTAATTTGGAAAACCTCTTTTACAGGCAAGAGGAAAGAAAAAAATTCTACATTATAAGCCTTTAATGACAGAAGGTGCAAGCAATAGATGTAATTTCTTATTTAAAAGACTAGAAGATATTTTAGAATTAACTTGGAAATATCACAAGAGCATCATCCATCCACCTGAAAGTCAAAGAAGTCGTCCCTCTTCCACCTTTGTTATTTAATGTTAACATATTCATAGCATGTCTTTATTTTTTTTTTGTGTTTAAGCTGAGCAATAGTGAAGTCATAGCTTTCTGTAAAAACTAATATTTGCATTTCTGATTACTGATCTTGTGTGTCCATAAGCTCAAAAAATATCTGTTCATGTTGACATAACTTTTTATACCTGTAAACTATGTTAAGTGATGAGGGATGAGACAATATGTGTGTATTTAAGGGGATAAAATGAAAGGATTACAAGGAAGA
Source organism: Gorsachius magnificus (assembly GCA_034008185.1). NCBI lineage: Eukaryota > Metazoa > Chordata > Aves > Pelecaniformes > Ardeidae > Gorsachius > Gorsachius magnificus. The sequence goes on from CM067082.1 coordinate 122,115,375, forward strand.
TTTCTGTCAAGTGTTTGGCTTATAATTGGAAGCAAAAGAAGAAACTATCAGCACTGAAATGAATGACTGTCCTGACATGGGCTTTATGGGGCCAGGATTTTCTTCCCTAGTATGTGGACCAGAGTAAGAAAAACAAGTGCACAAATCACAATGGATTCAGAGATAAGTCTGGAAAATAAAGAGATGGTACTCCATTTCCAGTCTCTCTGTAGCTACATGTTTTATCTAACCAATCAGCAGCAAAACAGAAGCTCATTAGATGCCACAGTTAACATTTCATTGCAATTAATAAATTCATTGCATTCAAGGCAGGGGCAGGTCTCAACAGCAGAAAAACCTCTCCCCTGACACTCCATTTCTTCCCTGTAACGGACTCAGCATGCAAGGAGCTGAATGATTTCACCAGATACTGAGGTCAATGATATAAATTCTCTGCTCTTATACAATGTCACCATAGTGTAACTCTGCTGAAGCCAGTTAAGTCAGAACAGTGGAAAACTGGTCTAAATGAGAATGGATCTGTCCCAAGAAGGAGTGAAGATGCTCAGCAACTCAAGCAAATGCCGTATCTCTTATAGCATAGCTTCTTGGCAGAGTATCAGATGGGAAAACAAGATTAAGGGAAGTCCCACTTCCTTTCTGGTTTAAATGTACTCTCTCACGTAACCCAGAATATTGTTTTTTCCCCCACATATAAACAGCAACAATTCAAGTCAAACATAGCACTTCAAGCAACAATTGCTCCACACCTTGAAAAAACCCAGTTACATTAATTCAGTGCTGGGGGCCACTGAATGGCAGGGTAGCCTTATATCACTATAGGCATAAATTTCTTCAGGACCAAGTCTGAATCTCTTTGTAGTGCTCAGATGGACAAGCCCTCTCAGTGATATTTCATCTGTCTGCAGAGAGCTTTACTGATGGGCGTGGACATACCTGAGAGCATGGCTGCTCGCTCTCTGACTCCTGAACCCTGAACTTTTTATCACTCCCTCCAGTTTGCTTCTTTTCAGTTTTGAGTTTATCTGCTTTAAGAATTCACTGAGATTTCCTGCATCATCCTTTCTTCTTTCCAAGCATCGCTCATGACAATTCCACTTCCTCTGTTGTTCTGACGCAGATGATTCCTCTTTCTGCTCTTCTCATTTGCTCTCAGGACAAGAGTTTGGAGAAGCAGCATCAGCATCTGACTCTTCCCAACATCCAAGATTCAGCTGGCCTGGAAGAAGACAGTAGTAGTAACTGGTAACTTCACTGTGTAAGTTGTGGGCATAAAATCTCATAGTCTGTGGGGAGGGGGCTGTAGGAAGTTTATTGCATAACTATAGGTCATAAATGTTAAGAGGCCAGCTACCAAGGTGGCTGATTTAACATGTTGCTGTGCTGTTTTCCCCTTCTGTGACTTTCACAGCGGACAACACATCGAGTTCTTACTGATTTTCAGGAAATTGGGCCTGACTTTCCCAGGACCTTTGAAAATGTCTGCTATTATTTAAGCAAGTCTTTAAATTCTTGTACCAGTTCTGATAAAAGGTGTTATTACTTCACTTGTGATTTACCAGGGAGGCAGATGATGGCCTGGGATACAGCAGGCAGTAAGTATTCACCCCTTTATGTGCCTGGTCCTGCATGGGAGATAACTGTAGCAAAGTAGTATCTCCTTACTGCCTCTCTTTCTGCCTCTGTCACCATCAAAATATTCTGTCTCACCACATTTCATAAAGGAGCTTTCATCTGATATGAATTTCCTACCTCATATTATTTGTGATGCTCTGTTTCCCAGTCCCTTTGTAGATGTTGTCAATATAGCTGAAAATGCTTCAAGCCTGACTGTCACTACATGTTTGTAAAACAACATAACAGAACCTGCATTCGTCAGGGCTGCAAGGTGCAACTGCTGTAGTTAATTTACTAGCTTTGACTCTTTAGTAGTCAATTGGGTTTTGTACTAATACTGAGACATTCTCAGGATCGACACATCTGAAGGAGTGGAAAATGCCTTTGATGTTTGATTGCCATCAAAATAGTGCAAAAGATCAATTTAAAAAGATGTTATATAGTTTAAAATTATAAAATTATAATCTTGAACCCTGACTTTTAAAATGCAAAGATGTAAGGGGTACTGATGCTTCTTAAAGTTTTCAGGACATTTTTCAGGCAATGGTTCTCTAGCTTTGCTTCAAGTATTACTTACCCTTACACCTAGTATCTGGTAAAGGAGCTTAGAAAAGTGTTTGCATCCTCAGTAACTTATCAGAAAACATGTGTAAAAATACTCAAAGGCAATGCGCACAACTGTTCCTTATGGACTTACGATGACAATGTGTATCAAACACTCAGCACATATCTAGGCAGCAGCTAAAGTTCAGCTACTCAACTTTAACCCCCAAGAAGAGGTCAACAGGAAAAAGGAATGCATGTTAAAGCTCACACCGATGTTAAGTGAGATTCCTTCAATGGGGCTTGAAATCCTACTCGAGATATCAGCAGCAGGGCTGAGTGCCTTGGAATGCAAATCGAGCTTGTTACTCGGCATCGCAGGAGTCATAAAAGTTCTACATCAAAGATGCAGATACAGGCTGAATTTTATCCAAGGGATATTTCACCACCTACCCGACACCAGCTTCCAATCTGGGACAATGGCAGGGAATACTTTGAACTACTTGTCATGGCAGGGCATGTAAAAGGCTGCTGATTACACTCCCTCTGGCTTCACAAATACTTTATCATTGTTTGTTCCACTAAATTAACACCAGAAATGCAAGATCTTGGAACAAAGGCTCCACGAAATGCTCTCAAAAATGAAAATCCTCACACCTTACAGCCTCCATTTTTATTGACTGATATTTCATGTTGGATCTTTCATGTATCAATAAAAACAAAGGAATGTCACTCCTGAGTGTTGCCAGACTAACTCAGGAAATGTAGAATTTTACCGGCCATGAGATGCCTCCAAACTTTAGTGATTAATTTTAAACAATTTAGATACACTGCTTCACCTGCAAGCATGGGGGAAAAAAAATTTAAAAAAAATAATCCAGGGGACATGTAAGAGAACGGCACAGATAACAAAAATCCCCCACTATTTGTTGTTCATTGTTGAAAGTTCAAAGCACATGAAAGGGCCCAGCAAAGAACCAAAAGAACCATAGGGATCCCATTTTATTCTTCTCTCAAATTAGGGGGAAGGATGTACCAAAGAAGTGAAGAAATTCAGATAAATTGAGAGGAAATGAAGTGGAGCAATAAAATTCAAAATAATGATAATTTGCATAAACTCAGGTGTTTTATTGTTAGTAGATTGAGCAATTGAATGAAAGGGAATATAAAACCATGCAACAAAAGGCATGCAGAGGATAAAAAAAAGAGAATGGAACAACATTTTTTGTAGTACTGGCCACACAGGCTATAACTTATGAAGCAAGACTGATGAAAATAAGACTCAGCAGTTTGGAGCTCTTTGTTTCATTCCTGTGATGAAGATGAGAGAAGAGTTACATGGCTCAAATAAGGTTTTTTTTCTCTTAACTTCTGGAAGGTTTTAAGATACTGCACTGCAGAATGAGGTACAAAAATGCACAGATGAGCACAAACGTTCATGAGGAAAGGAGACGTGTACCTTTGGTCCTCCTTGTATTGTTTTTGCTGAGAGGACTTCACCTGCTATTTCCTTCCATGCCACTCCCCATACTTCTCCTTTTAAGATCCGAACTCAACCTTTCATGCTAATCACCCTTTGGTGAAGGCTGTCCTGCCTTCCGTCACCCACCAGTGAATGCCGGTGAGCACCACCACCCAGCAGGCCATAGCAGAGCAAATCGAGCCATCGGGAGTCTGAACCCATATCAGATTGCCCTCACACAGGGAAGACGTTTTATACCATGCAGTTGTGTCCCGGTGAATCTGTGTGCTCTGCTCCCTTTGCAACATTCATTAACACAAGTCACTTGTACAGTAAATATTATTTAACTTTAAGATTTATATAGTGTCTTTCCCTACAGCATCTATGTGGTATTTGCAGAAATTAAAAACATAAGTTATATGAAGCTTCCAATAATGTTTTGCATTGAACTGCTACTGTTGTCAGAAATAAATCAGCCATATTGTCATGAAATGAAATAAACCTAACAAAACCCAAACAAGCAGAAGTACAAAATCAATCAACCAAAAGCTAACCAAATAAATGTGGCTTGCATAAATACAAGCAAGAAAGATTGGCTATCAGCTGCATCTCTGAAATACCTAGACATGAATGAAAGCAGGAATCATTAATCTGCATTGATTGCACTTGTTTGATGTGCCGTGCTTCTTATCGGACCTGAACGCTAGCTGGAAGCCATATTGTGAACGTTATTTGTAGGCAGATGTATGTTTGCAGCAGAGCCGGTGTTAAAGGCGAGCAATCATGGTAACTGCTAGGTTTAGGAATGTGAAAGGGAAGCATTTTTCTCTGGCAGCAAAGGCAGTTTGAGGGGTTCCAGCCTTGTTGCTCATTTTCTTCTTTGTCTCTCTTCATCACTCCAGCATTTGCTTAAGGGCAGCTATTAGTGCAATTTTGCTATATGGTCAATCGGTGAGTTGTTTTAGATTAAATACCTCCAAAATTACCATTAACAAAGAAAATCAGCAAGAACAGCAAGCTCCTCCAGCTGTTGCACTGATCCAGTTTAGGACACAACCTCACAAACATCTAAACCAGCACCACTGAGAGACAAGCGAACCTCTGGGAGCAAGGAAAGAGGGAGAAACAGAGGCTGCAGAAAGCTCTTCAGCTGGCTTTACTTCCAGGGAAAATGTGTATCTACACACTAAGTTGGGCAGCCATGCCAGTCTCCAGTGGTGGCTGTGGGAGAAAGATGGACTTTTCCCATTGCCGAGGCCCTCAGACATCTGGAGTTGATTCTGGTCACTACAGGCTTACAGGTACAGAGCTGCGTGTGAGCTGATGTTTTAAACACGGCACACACCATGACTTTGCTTTTGCTTTTCGTGTTGGGCTTACATGCTCAACCCACGGTAAGGCAAAGCACTTAACCGATGAACTTCGCACATCCGAATTAGGAAGGCTGCAATAAACAATTGCTTTGCTGTTTGCATGTGCTGCTTCCACAGGTTTCCTTTAGCGATGGATTTCTCCCATAATAAAATACAGAAAGAGAGTGAGGGAGCCCAGATTTGCCACAGTCCTTCCAACTGAGCAGTTCCCATTGAAAGGTGGCCAATTTGCTAGGTGCCTCCACGGAAAGCTGAGCACTCTAAAAAATCTAATCCACTCTCAGAGCACCTTCTGCTCCGTGATATATATATTCCTATTTTATGTTTTCACCAGTTGATTATTTAAGTTCTAAAGTGTGCTGGATTAAGTTTGGTTTTCATTTGTACCCCGTCACAGAAATAACATTATCCAGCTGTAGAAGAGAGCAAAAATGAAGCCAGAGTGGTTTTACTTGCATATCAGTCCTGCAGCCATGACTCTCCCTGCTTGCATTAAGCAGGATTTATTTTTCCCCTTTGTGAAGAATCAGTGGTTTGACTTATGATATTACTTAGTGTGATGATGCTAGTGCAGAGACCAGCTCTTATTACAGCAATTTGGTAACAGATGCAGATATAAATGAATATACCTTAGAACAGCGTTTTCCCATCTTTCTCCTTTTAGTACCATATTGTGCTTTTAAAAACATCTTTTACAACTCCTTGCTAAGGAAACCCATCTGCATCGTTCGCCCCTTTAAAGACCATCTTTGGCAAAATAGATTTCACAGGCAATGTAGTGAGGGTTTCATAGGAAATTGGATTTTTTCCTCACTTTGTTGTACAAAAGGTTAAAATTTATTTCTGTTTGATTGTGCACACCTCAAAGATGTCCCCTGCAGGCTCTGTCTGTTGGCAGTTAACATGGGTTTAAAGAATGCTCTCTAGGCCATTTTGCAGTGAGAAAGTAGTAAGTCTTACATGGAAATGCAAACAAAACCTTTAAAGCTTTTGATCTTCTTGGGGACTTGATGAAATCTCTTGAGCAAATTGAAGGATTACATGCAACAGCAAATATGTACAAGTATAACAAATTAACTGTAAATAATATAACTAATCTAAAATGGAAGTATAAGATACTACTGTCTTATGGCAGCATTTGAACTTTGTTTCACTGAAACTCAAGGATATTTTAAAAGAAATGTTAAATGACTATTGACTACAAATATTCATTCAAATGCAAAAGAGAATTGCTCTGGGGTTTCTTTTCCTTTAATCTCCTTCTGATTTGATCTAAGCACATCCTTCTAACCTTAATGCAGAGGGGCAGGAGGGAGTGGGGGGGACAAGCTGTGAAATTCATACTGCTAATCCCTTGAGGACTTTCTAATCAGACAAGAGCCACTAGGGAGACAGTTTCCTAAAGGTCTTTTGTTTCTCCTCATGTAAAGAACACAGAGAGCAGGTACGCTGCTGTGCATGGTACACTGAGACTTTTGCATGGTAAAACAATAACACTTTGAAAGGCAGCAGGATTACCATATCTTCTTGTATTAATTGTCATTCAAAAAGGTGACCTATAAATTTCCCCCTGCTTTGAGCAGAGGTGGTGTGGTGACCTGGTCAACCCAGGTTCAAGTGTCATTGATTGGATGATGATGGACAAGGCAGAGTCCTTTGCCAGACATGAATCTACTTGACATTTCACTCATCAAGCACCTTGGGTTTATTTTCTAAATCAGCCTTTTCTCTTGCTTTGCTTACAGTTTAGCAACAGTGGCATGCACAGGCACATCATCACGCTTGCATCTGGTCACAGCTCTTGGGAGCAGGCGTAAAGGAAGAAAAGCCTATGGATAATTTTCACTTCACGTAACTTTTAAATGAATGGGGTGAGCAGCAGCCAGGACTGAAATACTGAGAAACTCACATCATTAAGAACTTCAAAAGAGGAGGACTGCAAAGCCTCTCTTGCAGCACCATCAACTAATTTGTCATCCCTTTGGGAATGCTTCTGTTCAAAATGCTAGAAAATAATTCACAATCTTGATAACAGTTTGAGAAAAAAGTCAAAGTGATCACCTTTATGAGGCCCTTTTGAAGTTAAATGTGTCTCATTTCATGACATGCAAAGCATTCTTAATATAGCCAACCATTAAAAAGATCATGTGCAGAAGGCTGTGTGTTTTACTACTCTCGTGTTTACAGACAAATCCATGTTCTCTATTGAAAGCATGCAATCAAACCTTTCAAGCTTGTGGTTTAATTACTACCAAGTAGTAACTAACAATTGGAATCTTTAGGTCAAGTAATGTATTGACATTGCACACTGTGCTTTAGCCACATAGAAGACATATGTCACTTGAACCATATCACATGAATAACTGACAGTCAGGAAAAGGAACGGACTGCAACACTCCTCCTGCATCAGTAGCAGGGACCATGCCAGTTTAGCCATTTTAACATAAAATATCTGTGGTATGGGTACCACTGTGTGAACACGCTGGGCATCAGCCCAGCAGCAGCAGCAATGCCTGCCGGTGTGCGGTGGCCCACCCCGGGGCAATGAGGCGTGAGAGGTCCGAGAGGGGCCTGGGGGAGTCAGAGGAAGCAGAGTGCTTCTGCTTATCAGAAGATGACTCTGTCCTATCAACCAGCCCGAGCCCTGTGGAGTGCAAAGGCTTTTCAGCACTGATTTACCCTGTCAGGATGACAGGCTTATCTGGGACCTCCCCATGGCTGGCTAGGACAGATATCCTGGGTCTGGCACACTTAGGCACTGCTTCCTCCCTCACAAGCTTACCACCGGGGTTGAGCCTTCCATGCGTTATCATTCGCAATAATGACATCAAGTGGTTTGGCTAGCTATACCCATGCTGTTGAGGCCCGATGCTCACCCAGAGTGAAATACTGAATGCAGCTCATCCAAATTTGCAAAGAAAATGTTTGTTCACTACAAAAACCAGTTTTGGTTCAGCTCAAAAAACTGACAAATTCATGACAGGCTTGGTGAATTTTAAAATTCCTTCCCACCCTGAACAGTCAAGACATTTTACCTGTAGCTGAAGGATGTCTTCATTTAATAAGGAAAGAGGTTGAATCCTCTCTCCCCTGAACCCTGCTGTCTAAATGAAACATCTTCATTATACAAAGTTGATTCTTGCTTGGCATTTTTTGCTCTTCAGGGATGAAGGATGTAACTTCACAGTGAAAACTGAGAGCACTTTTGGGTGATGTCATATTTTCATTCAGTTTGCAGACTGTAAAATCAGTTTTCTCAGCTCCATTCATGCAAATACCTGCATGTGGTCTTTCTACTAATACAACATGATAAAGATGAACTCCCTGAAAGAAATGAACAATTCTGATATATGCAAGAATGCAGAAAAATGGTGTTTGGTAAGTAGTATTGAGCAAGCAAAGACTGACCAATAGGTATGGGGTGATGGCAGAGCAATCCAGGAGGCATTGGCACTGCTGATTTAATTGCATAACTTCACAGGTGAAAAAGAGGTAGTATTAGTTCCCTGGCTATTTTTCCAGCTGCCTTTGGTAAAATGTGCAGTGACCATGCCAGATAACAGGAATCTGCAAAATATGTCTGGGCATAAGTAAGCTGCAAGTCAAATACAGAGGCAGAATGATGTGGTGATTTGGGAGTAACAAGGCAGAATCTAGGCCTTGTCAAAGATCTGCAAATGTTTTTTATGAGAATGTGAGAACAAGCTGTGAGTTCACAACACGTGGGTAACAGAAATTCCTTGCTGGATGGCTAAGGCCTCGTGCTCTACAGCCTTGTGGCTGGTGCCTGGGTTCTCTAATGGGCTGAGCGTGGCCCTTCCTCACACAGATGCAATTATATGATTTCCCTCCTTGGCATGATTGATCATTTTCAGGATTCTTTCAAGAACTTAATACTTTGAGACCTTTATCCCTCTCTCAGACTTGGATGAAATTAGTCAGGGAGCTCAGAGAAGAAGGAAGGACAGACAGATGGGGGACTGACCAGTAAGTGAACAGACCAAAAACACGATCTGCTTCTTTTAGCTTCCTTTCATGGACATCCTAGCAATCATCTGGGATCAGTGCACCACACCTGACAGCCAGCCAGATACAGCAATTCCACCACATATCCTAAAAGCCACTCACTGTTCTCCTCTTGCTAATAAATCATGCCCTATTTCTGTCTCACTGATGTCCACCCTCCTCAGCTTCTCTTTCTGTTCACGTGCCGCTATACTAAAGAATGACCCCCACCCCAAAACCAAACCTAGCTTAAGCTTCAGACCTAATTCACTACTAGAAATTTCTACACCTCTGAAAAGAATGGGGTTTCCTGGAGTATCGTGTAAATATCGGTCACAGTGAATAAAAATGAAAACTGCAGAGCAAGCCTGGCTGAGGGCAAAGCAGAATTTTTATGGAATAATTTATGGAATGCATTAAACCTGCCCCATTTTTCTTGAGACATATTTTTATTGGTACATTTTAAAGAAATTCTGGAATGAAAAGCCACAATTAGAAAGCAAATGAAACCCAAAGCACAGGCCTAGAAGGTAAATATCACCCCATAGACAGGTCTCTCTTTGTCCCCCTTCCCTCAAAGCCAGCTTGTGAAGTGGCATTGTAACCTGACTGTTTCTCTCCAAATTTCTGCAAGTCCAGCTAATAAAAAGCCATGAATTTCCCATCTTTGGTTATGAAAAGGAAGTTTCCGAGATTGGAGTCAGTGATAAACTGAATAGCCCCTCTCTAAATTGCCTTATTACTTCCGTCTCCTTCCCAAAGCTTTGAGTACAATAAAATATTTATATGCATTCTGGCAACAGCCCAACTCAAAAATATTATACAGCTGGTCCTATTGATTTCAATGCCTGTGGAATAAATGACTACCCATGTGAGTAAAGGAGCCGGAAATAAGACCCCATATTATAATATTTAAAATGTATATTTTAAATATGCATGAGAATTCCCAAGTAATGAGCTGATCTCTTTTTTATTTTTTTAATCATAGCCTTAACGCATGGTCTTAAAATCTAATTTAAAATCTTCACAGAATGATCCTGTCCAAGCTGAGGGACATCCCTGCGTGAGGGTAGGAAGCAATCTTGCTTGGACCATTTCTATGTGAATTTCCCCAGTAACAATCATTACAATACTCTGGATTTGAGAGGGGCTATATAGCTCTCTTCCTTTGATTTTCTCCTTTAGATTGTAACATAAATGCTCTGTAAAACATTCTGCTGTCTAATTTTAGAACAGAAACTGATCTCTACAGAAAAAGGGATTTTTTTACCGGCTGAGGAAATTAAAAAATTTCAACATCAACTAAACTATAAATGAAGCCCAGGGCATTTGCTAAGTATATTTTGCTCTTTTAAAAAGGCACATAAGCAATAACCTTTCACAGTAAGCCTTTACTTAAATTCATATTGGGGAAATGTATATGAGTTCTCATGCAAATGAAATGAAATGATTCTCAGGACTGGTTTGTCTGAGTAAGCAGCAGCTATATGAGCTTTGAAAGGGAAATTTATCTGGAGGAAAAATTATTTTTGCCAAAATGATTAAGCATTTGGGGAGATGACTGTCAAAACAGAACTGCAAACTTTCTTGGCTAAAATCTTTACTGATTAAATTCCTGCACAAATATTCATAAGACAAAGCCATAAACACATTTTCTGTTCCACAATGCAATAAAAAAAATAAAATCAAATATATCAAAATAACATTATGGGTAACTGTAAATTTCAGTCAGATCTGATGATACAATAAATTTCATGGGCAGGAGAAAAAAGAGAATATTATATTTAGGAAGCATATACTTCCTAATGTTGCAGTTAGGAAGCATACATTCTTTTAAAGTATTTATTTTCTGAAAGGATTCAAAAGTATTTTGTAGAAATGTACATTAGGCATAAAGTGGCAAAAGGCTTTTTTTAAGGCCTTTTTCAGCAGCTGTGGATGTGTCACGAGATGTAAGACACGTGCTGTTCTCCATTAAGACTCAAAGCAGAACAAAGCAAAGGACACGAGGTGTAAAGGGAAGGAGGCATAGGAAAGATTTGTCTTTGCTCTTGGTATAAAATAACAAAGCTGGTTCTTCCATCGGATTTTTGTCACAGAACAGAGGCAGAAAACCCACTCCCTCCTGCAGGCCAGGGTCTCTACGTATAGTTCAACTGCACGACAATTTTGAAAAATCCAAAGAGCACCTTTTATTTCACCTTTTAAGAATCATGGTGTAAATGAAGTACCGGGATTATCATAGGATGAAGTGCCATCATCTAACCTCGGCGCACCTACCGACCTGCGTAAGAGTTCGGATCTGACCCCACGTGAATTCCTGAGATGTGCCACTGTATTTGTATTTCCACTATGAATCATACAGCTTTTATTTGACTGGAATCAATAAATTGAAAATATGTTATTCATCTGAGTTACTACTTAACATGCTGTTTTTCAGCAGAATCAACAGTCTTATCAGTGTATGTAAACACTTTGCGACTATCTCTTGAGCACTAACACAGAGGGTGATACTGAAGTGCCTGCTATTTAGATATAATTTCCTTAATAGCAAATTTACATGAAGAAGACCACTCACAGCTTGGCAAGTGTTGGTTTATTTATTTTTTTTTATTAGCAAGGTTTTGTTTGATTTTCAGACCTTCTCAAAAAAACCCTTGCTAAAGAAGCCTGCTGCACAGCCACCCAGTCCTCAGCTGCTCTGATGTTCAGGTCAGCACCCACCACGGCAGCTTGTGAGAATGCAAATTCTTCTTTCATCTCAGGAAATTACTGAAGGTAGTGGGCTACCCATACTTTGAGGAGATGAGAAATTAAGATACTTGAGGATTTCTGATCTTGGGGGAAATAAGGCTAAGTGCCTCATTCACATTTTTATCTGATTTAGAAGAGAGAAGACAATCAGGAGACTGGGAGGAGGAATATTTATTTCAATTAAGCTTCAGCTCAGCTTGGTTTAATAGTAGTGAATCCAGCACAGAAGAAAGACCATTTGTCTATATATTAACAAAGAAAAGGTCCACCTACTCGACCCTAACTACTGTAATCATCCCCTGTTTGTAAAATTAGGCTGAGCAGTTTTTAAATGAAAAGATTTTAAGGACCAAAAGTGGCATTTAGAAACAATGCCATCTCTCCAAAATCAAGCTCAGCCCCCTTGCTTGACTAGAGAACTGCTCCTTCCCTGGCACTGACACCACAGCTGACTTAAAAGCTGTTCAACAGAGCACATAAACATAACCATACGGTACAAAGAAATGGAGTCACTCCAGAGAAAAGAGATCAACAGGCTGTTTTCAAGCTCTCCCTGCCGAGCCAACTGCTAAAAAGCAAGCACAGCTTAATCTTCACCCAGAGCTGTACCTCTCCGGGGGATTTGGGGCACAGTTGGTCTCTGCCCACAGTACAACCATCTGAAGGGACATCGTGACAAATGAGAGGGGAAATGAAGTCGACCGATACCCTAGCAGGCTGACAGCACACAGATTCGGTCAATCATCAGAAAAAAGAGGTTGCACTGCTGCACACCATTTCAGCTTGGATTAATTAATATTAGAGGCATCTTTTCTGAAAAAAGGCAATTTTGACTGCAGACTAAACCAGGTTGCAATTAGTGCATTGACCACGTATCAGGCAATTTAGAAAAAAAAGTTTTAGTACTGTTTGTGACACCCTAGAAACAAAGATTTGTTGAGCCTGAACATGCTTCATGTAGAAAATATTTATGAAACAAAGCCATGCATACTTAGCATGTTTGTGTCCAGTTCATTGGAGACAGTGTTCAAAACCGGCTTGTTCTAAAAATATTACCAAATTAAACTGGCAAAAATCACTGGAAAGTTAGTTTATTTGCCTTGAGAGCTTAGGCATGCAAACTGAAATCACCAGTAGCAGTATAAATCTCAAATGCTGAGTTATTCAGAGCACTTTCTACAGCTCCTTTCCAGGATTTTTCTGCCTATAAATTGTGCCATTCTGCTCCTGCCATCCTGCAACGCCTATCTGGATTGTGTAGTCTCTGATCGCACAAGTACATCCCACAGCAATTTGTATATTTACGGAGACCGTGATGTACCCCGGCAGGATGTGAATGTAGCAGGACAGAGGGCGGCTGCCCTTACAACTCTGCTTCACCCCCTTTACGAGCTTACTGCAACGCCTGTTTGCACTTCACTAGCCATACTAACTTCAGCATTATGTTTTTCCTCTTCTGTGGTAAGCATCTTCTTTCCTGTTCTGCTGTCGAGTGAGGAAAAAGCTCTCAGATAAAACATGAAGCCCGTCCTTCAGTTCCTCTTCTCCAGCCATCTGCAGTGGAGTCACACAGGTGGAGCGCTCCAGCTCTTCACTGCAGTTAATGTCATTTATGCTGCTTGTCTGGCACCTACTGAGTAGGTCTCTAGCTACATCCACATGATACCTCCACAATGCAGCAAGCACTTCCCCAACCACTCCCTCAGACATCATTGCCCAGGCTTGATCAGGATGGATGCAAACATCAGCAGGTGTCTCAAGAAGAAATTTTATTTGAGGGAGGATGGAAGTGCGGTAGTGTCCTCAAAGGAGAGGACACTGGTTTGAGGACAGGCTTTCCCTATGGAAGAGACAAACGCAGGCTCTTGTTTAATAAACTTTATCCTCGCTCCTGTTACATGCTTCTGTTTATCTTCTCCCTTAGGGCCTGGCAGGAAATTTGGAGGAACAAAAAACTCCACAATAAAAGTGTTTCTTCCTGTTGTTTCTGCTTTGGAGGCTGTCACGCTAGGAGCAATCCCCCCAGCTGGGAGAAAGGGCTTCCTCCCAGCTTTGGGAGAGGAAAGGTGGTGGAGCTAACCACAGATTTCCCGCAAACTCTGCAGGTACAGATGCTGTGCTCCCCCTGTGTTGTGTTTGCTTCTAATTGCTTGGGATTTCTCTGAGGAAACACGATGATTATTGCAAAATTCTCAGATAAGTTAACATTAAGTCTTTTGCTGAAATATACTCCTTTCAATGGGACAAATAGGTTTCGTTTAAAAATGAATGTGTCTGAGGGAAGTTTTCTCTTGGCTGAAGAGAAATTTCTGAATTTCTGAAGAGAAATGTCTTGAAATTTCTGCTGAGAAGAGGATCCCTCTTTTTTGCTTTTTATGCCTATCTCCACAAAACACTTCTCATTTTCTGTCTCATTGGTGGAAGATTTATGTGATTTAAAGTAATCCACAAACGAACAGGTATTCTGTCATAAATTTTGCTTGAGCAAATGGCTCCTCACAAAAAATCTCTGCAAAGCTTTCACTCTAAACAAAACTGGGGCAAAAATAGGACTGCTCCCTCTTTTTAGTTTTACAGCTGAAATAACTGAGTAGGTGGTAGACTTAAACCTAATAACCCAGGATAATGAACGGCATTTTCATGTTATGTGAACAGGGGAGAAGAACCCAGCAAATGAGAGACTTCAATTTTGAAGAATCCTCACCCTACTCCTCTCACAGACATTTCAGTCTATAGCAATATTTAGGCAATTTCTGTTTTCTTTTTCTCTTGTTCTGGTTTCACCCTTGAATACTTTTGAAGCAAGTAGATATGCAACTGCCCAACTGTGTTATTTTTTTTAAAGACAAATGTAAAATAAAATGTTGAAAAAACAGCCCCTGGCACTCTGCTCTCTAACAGCCAAAATAAAAATTAAGTTGATATTAAGAAAGAAAAAAATATTCAGCTATGTTTATAGACAAATCTTGCTCTGACATTCTGTGAGTACACCAAGTATCTTGCTAGATGCATCCTGACTAAGTGCCGTTTTAAGAAAATAAAAATAAAGGAATAATTAAAAATATGTTGTATCTGTTCAAACCAAGGCCCTAGTAATCAACTTCAGAGCCCCAAGGTCACTTGGCCAGCTTGTGATTACAACAGCAACTTCAGTGCTCAGTATTGTCCTACGGCTGTGGCAGGTCAATGGAAAAATGTTCTTTAAACACCATAAGCATCTGATTGTGCAATACCTAAATCAGTGTCATTGATTATTCACAGTGCTGGACCGCTCAAAGCTGGGGAAGTAATTAGGGCTTTTTGTGTGGATTATCCACTGAGAAAAGGTCAAATAACTACAAACAGTGCCAGAAAACAGGAGTCACCAAGGACCTCAGCCTCCGTGATCAGTTAAGAAATGCTAAAGCAGGGTTTGATAATGATGTGCTTATGCCAGGTTCTACAGGATTTGATCATTCTGTCATAGAAATCCAATGAAGCATGAGTGATGGCTACTTTTTCCCTTGAAGCTTGCTTCAGGTCCCTGATGCCCGTCAAGCAAGTTTGTCAGTGAAACTTGACTGAGAAGAATTTAAAAGGCAGTTTTTGTTCCAAGGGGAGATGTACATATATATATATGTATATGCGTGTATATGTAAGTAAATGACTGCCCAGATAATTTAGACACATACTTTCTCATAGAGATCCAAATACTTTTTTTGTTCCATCTTTTGTCCTCCCTGCTGAAAAACCTGCTTTTGCCAATGGGCCGTGCTGCACCCACTCACAGATCTTCTATCAGAATACACCTCCCAACTCTCCAGATGGGAAGTCTGTACAAAGAACAGCCTTCTGCTAATGACTTTCTCCCTATTGAAATGTGAGAAGCAATAAAAGAAGTCCCTAGTTTTGTAACAGCATTTCCAACGTTTGCTGAGTTTACTGGGGTACTGCTACTTAGCAACACCTTGTAAATTTAATTGCTAAGCCAGGGTGTACAAAGCATTCCAGTTCCATATGGGAGCCATTCCTTACAGATCTCCTTCCCTGGGAGCTCCCAGTGTTGTAAATCTCTTCCCCTCCTCCCGTCTCCGAATTGCACTAACACTTTGGATGATTAGGGCTGCAGCAGCAATCAACATTTTCCCCTAGTCATTCCTTTCCATTGATCATTTAAATGAGGGATTATTCTGTTTTCCCATTTTAGCCCATGGATCAATTGTTTAAAACAATATACGGAGGTTAGTACAGAAAATTGGTGCATCAAAAGGAACACATAAAGATGCTCTTTGCACATGGGAAAGTAACTTTATATTACTTGTGCTGAGAGAAAAAGCTGATGAAAGAGGACACACAAGAAAAGGAAACGTAAAAAAAGAAATAGTGGTAGCTAATAGTATGTAGATTTGGCCAAGTAAAGGCAGGGTCTCGTACTGCCTGTAGTGAAAACACAGGAAGGGAGAGCAGGATGGTGCTTGTTAGATGGAAGTGATGGGGGCAATTCACAACCCTCTGGCTTCTGCTTCACCCTGGAAACGTGCAATGAACACTTTAGGTTTTTATTTTTAATGGAAATCTTACGGCACTGGCAAGAGGAGGTGGAAGACTGAGAAACTTGACAGGCTGAGCAGTTGGGCCATCTTGTAGGACTTGGTGGATAAAGAGCATGGAGAGATGAACAGCTCCCCTAGGCTCACCAAGCATCTAAAGGTAGGCATTTAGATACTCAGTGTGGTTTTAATCCTTGGATTTACGGTTTTGGCAAAAGAAAAGAACTTGTCCTGGTAGAGACAGCATTCTTAAAGCTAACAGGGTGGTCCATCTTCTTTAAAATGTCTGCTTAAATATTGTTATCTGGAAAATCTCTGTGTCATTTTCATCTTAGGGCCCCCACTGAACTCAGACATTAATGATGTGGAATAAACATTTCATTACTACAATGTAAGTTAGGCCCAGTGCTGTTGGTAGGACTGCACCCCAATTATTATATTTATATAACAAATTCCACAGGGTGATTCATTTAACTTTAGTGTTCTTAAATTTGTTATGGTTCTATATTCATCACAATATTAGATATCAGTCCCACATGTTTTGCAGACCTCTGGAACCATTTTATTTGAATTTTTTTTCTCTCTTTGCTTTCCACAGAGACTAAGCAGGTAGCTCAGATACAAAGCAGAAGAAGGGATGAACAGGCAGAAAGCCATAACACACCGAATCAGCTACAGCTTCTCTTTGCCTCAGAGCAAGCAGCACTGTGATGTTCCAGACTTTCTGGTACTCTGCAGCAGAGTTTATGATTTGATCAACTGTTACTTAGAAAATATATAGTTGGGGGAAAAAAAAAAGAAGATAGAAGATAAGAGGGGAGTAAAAGGTGACATTTCAGGTGAAATTCAACCCAGTGTAAAATGCTGTAGACATCACTTAAGCCTTAGACAAAAGATTTACTGTAGACATCATCTATTCATGAGATCTTATTTCCCATCCAAAAAGCCCCAGGAAAAAGCAATGCAGCGCCTCTGGTGCTGAACTTATCACAAAGCAGCACCCCTATACGCAGAAGGGTGCCAGTGCTAATTTTTGCAGGTAATCAGCTGCAGAAAGTTACATGAGGCTGAATGGATGCAAAGCAGAGAGGCCTCTGATCCACATGCATTTCCATGGCTTTCGAGGCCCTAATGCCTGGTGGGAGGGTGCGGGAAGGGTGGGATGGCAGCGCTGGGCTGAGCTGCACGGCAGTCCCGCCTGCTAGGCACCGGCCGAAGGAAAAGAGAATTTCATATCCCCCCGCTGCTCTGTGCTTTGCCTGCACTGTGTCCAAATACTTGGGCTAGCAACGAATATGCTTTTGAGCAGACTTTTCATTCCGGGGCGAATTTGGAAGCTGTTCTGTTCCGCAGTTAGTCCTCACTGGGATTAGCAGCCATATCACTATTTTCCATGTAACTGCGACAGGGAGATTTCATTATAGCCCTTTTATCATCCATACACAACAAAGAGGATTTGAGTTCTGGCATTTGCCATTATTTCAGTCAGTAAAAATAGAAGTATTGCTTAACTATTTCATCAGATGTTTATTTTATTTCCCGCTATGATTTATACAGTAAAACTTTATTGTAATATATTGTAACTTAAGGTATATAGCTCTCCTATCAACGGCTGTATTCTGATTTGTAGTCCAATAAGCTTTCTCGCTGCAGATTCCATGTGTACAGTTGTGTTGAGGTGTAATATATCACCGCAGCATTTTTAAACTCGGAGCAATAATGTATTCAATTAGGTTGGAAATAAACCATCTAGTTTTCCTTACAATAAATCTTTTACTAAGCCCTCTACATCACATGTTCAACAAGGAAATAATACATGTCATTCAGACTAAGGGTTATTGTAGACTGCTGAGGGAAACATGAAATTCTGGAGGTTTCATCAGTCCTGTGAAATCCTGCAACATGGTAAGTGTACGAATTAGAAAAGGATGTAATATGTGACTAATGACACCTCTTGGGATATACTTGGAGGCCTTATTTACTGTTATGATCAGTAGGTTCATTTAAGTTGCAGGGGTTGAAAAGTAATACTAAAGTCGAGTGAAAACACCTCTCTGAGTTCATTAGATGTGGTTGTAATTCAAACTCAGAAGGCATTTCTTTTCTTCTCTGTCATTCTTCATATTACTGGAAATATAGTGCTTGAGCTCCTAATAAAAGCATTATACATGATCACGTATCTATAGTCCCTGCAAAACACGTTTACACCTCGACATCTGTAGCAGTGCCACAGTCTGAGCAGCACCCTAATTCACCCCAGATGTCTCTTTAAAGGAAATACTGTAGTAGAGCTACTGTTCATAATATTTTCTGAGCATTGCCTTTATTACTTTGAAAGACTTTGATTTTTCAAGTGTCACAGACATCTGCAGTCACTTTTTTTTTTTTTTCCTGTGGAGGGAAAAGCTATATCACGTGTTTAAGTATGAATAGAGATTTTGGCAATATTCACCCCTGGAAATGCCAGTTGTTGACAATACATCCACCCCTATCCATCAGCTGCATTATATAACAAGGAATTAATTCTATGCAGCCTCTGCGCAGCAGAGCGCAAGCTCACGCCAGCATTGTATCGGCTATCGCTTCGAGCGCTCTCAAGAGAGTGGCACGCCAGAGCTCTTTATCCACACTTCAGTCAGAATTTTGCTGGCTCAGAAGTGTGCCAGATGGTCTGCAGCGTTTGGTGATGCTCGCTTCACAGCCAGGACTGTGGTGACTGAGACTCCATGAGGACGGGTCCCCAAACAACTCTCTCCCTTTCAGATAGGGTGGTGTGGACAAGGGGGCTCAGCAGCCGTCCCAGCATTGCTGTAAGGAGGGAGACAAGCCAAACTGAACTGTAAGAATGCACAGCACTAGAAGCACTGGGAGAAGCCGAAAACAAAGCATGCTCTTAGAGAAGGGTTTTGCCAGGTCCAGAGTTCTACAGACATGCAGGTTTCCCTGGCCAAATTTATACCTACACAAACTTCGACCCATGCTATCCATAGTTTGGAGTCTTATCCCAGAGTCCATAAGGACCACAGTCAAACTCTGTCCATCACAGAACCACAGAATGGAGGAGCCTCTGGAGATCATCTAATCCAACCCTCCTGCTCAGAGCTGGGTCAGCTAGGGCAGGTTCCTCAAGACATTGCCCAGTCGAGTTTTGATTATCTCCAAAGATGGGAACTGTGACCTCTCTGGGCAACTTCTAGTTTTTGGTCACTCTGAGCCTTCTTCAAGCTGAATAGTCCCAACTTTCATCCTCTCCTTTTATGTCAGATACCCCAGCCCTTTAATCACCTTCATGGCCCTTTGCTGGACTTGCTCCAGTATGCCCATGTCTCTTGTGTGCGGGGGAGCCCAGAACTGGACACAGGACTCAAGGTGTGGTCTCACCAGTTCTGAGTAGAGGGGAATAATCACCTCCCTCGACCTGCTGGTTATCATCTTCCTAAGGCAGCTCAGGATGCTGTTGGCTGCCTTTGCCACCAGGGCACATGGCTGGCTCATGTTCAACTTGGTATCCACAGGTACCCTAAGGTCCTTTTCTGCAAAGCTGTTTTCTGGATGGTTGTCCCTGAACCTGTACAGGTGCATGGGATTATTCCTCTCCAAGTGCTGGACTTTGCAATTCCTCTTGCTGAAGTGCAGGACTTTGCACTTCCTGTCTAGCTGGATCCCTTTGTGCCCGGCAGTTCAATCAGTTTTTGGTCCACCTCACTGTCCACTTATCTAGTCTGTACTGCATCAGTTTGTCAGTGAGGACGTTGCGAGAGGCAATGTAAAAAGCCTTCCTAAAGTGAAGACAGACAATACTCTTTGGTCTTCCCTCATCCACTAAGCCAGTCATCTCATCATAGAAGGCTATCAGGTTGGTCAGACATAATTTTGCTTTCATAAATCCATGATAACTATGCCCAATCGCCTTCTTGTGCTCATGGCCTCATGGCTCAGGCTAGGTAATGTCTAGTCCAAGCAGGAGAAAACCTTCCACAGGTCACCTTTTGCCTTGTGCCATCTTACTTCTTTGTGGTATGCTGACATTGCAGCTTTTGGAAAGAAGAGGACAAGGATGTGGGCAATGCAGATGCTCTGGTCCACTGGTGCAGCTCACCTCCTTCTTCTGAATATAGATGGGGAGGCTAAGACAGCATTTATGGCTGTGAGACTTTCCCTAGAGAAAAGCTGGCATGTGGTATCTGTGGAGAGTATGGAGACTATTTTTCTACAGTATGCTGTTATTGGGCTGAAAGCATAGCATGTCCAGTAAATCCTTTGCGTGTGGTGGAGCTTTTGATGAAGCAAGTGGGTACGAGGGTGTGGAGGCTGTGGAGTCTGGTTGGCTTGGTGGTGTGAGCACTGTTTAGTGGGACACATATTGGCAGGGGCGGACTGCTCTTGGCAGTGGCACCTCTGACTCTGGATCTGTTGAAATGCTGGAGATGCAACGGAGAGGCACTGCAGCTGCCGCTCCGAGCTCATCTGCCAACCCTTCCTCCCTCAGCCCCAAGCTTCAGCATCAGTGCTTGCAAATCCACTGGTACTTTGGGCTAAAGTGTTTGAAGGTGTGTAACTACCAAATAAATATGCTCATACCTCTTGTGTGCATGCTGTCACAACTGAGCAACTCAAAGACCAATATTAACATTTTAACTTCTTTTTTTTTTTTTTTTTTTCCCCAATTCAATATTACGTTAAGAAAGGAGCCAGCCCTGAACAATTCTTGAAGAAAAATCACACTGATGTCAATTTGCTATCAGGTAAGAAAACCAGAAGGTTTCTTCCTCATGCCTCCTTTCTTGTATAGTCCATTTAGTGACTGAGTCCTCCAAAATGTACACAGGGACATCCCACAGTAATGGAAGTGTTTATATGCAAAATATATGTAAAATTAGTCATTGATTAAATATGAAAGCTGTGACCTCTTTGGGACAAAGAAACAGGAAAATTTAAAGCATGCACCATGTTTTTTAATCCTTCCAGCTTCTTTTTCAACCCTCTTCTCCCACAATACCCAGTTAGGCAGCTATTCAGGGCACCTGCAAAAATAGTGCACTTGATGACTTAATGGACAGTTTCCATTTTGTGGAAAAAATTTCAAATCATTCTTCACAGTTCATTTCTTAATTTGAAAAACCACAGACTTGTGAAAACCAAATTTAATCTCCCATTAAAGAATACCAAATTGAAACCTTTCTGAGGGGATGAAACAGTGAATATGATTGCACCAAATGCAATGGAAGCAGCTATTCTTTTCTTTTGCGATGTAACACCTCTCACATAGGTATTTTTAAAGTAAGGTAAGGCTCTTGCTTTGAATTTCACAGACCACAGTCCAGTGGGGTAAGACAGGGAGAGGAAACAATCAGGGTGAGAGGCTGAGCTGACAGCGCAGTTTCTTTGCAGTGACAACCACATGTATTCATAAATATTTTACAAGTGCAGCTTTCAGACTAGTAAATTTAACTGCCACATTAACGCAGCCTGCAAGTTTATAACCTGGACATTTGTATGTTGTGAATGTCTAGTATTCCGCAGATGATGACAGTAAAAGGTTTATATTTTGAAGGCTTTTCTCCTGTAGAGTGCTTTCTAGCTGTAAGTCTCTTGTGCTATACAGCAGCTGTGCTTCCTGTAGAATGCCACAATTCATCAATTACTAATTCCATTGAAAGACATACTCTTTATGACATATTCCATGCCATCCACAAATGGGACAGAATCTTTTCATGTCCAAGAACACCACAGAGACATCTCAGGAGAGCTGCAGAAAAAGTTGTATGCTTTTTACACTCGATGCATTTTATTATTAACACTACAGAGGTTCTAAAATGAAAATGATGAAAATAAATGTTGTAATCAGAACCAATTATGAGCAAATGATTGCAGATGACATTCAGAAATGTTATCAAGATCACAAATACCACTACTCAGCATTAAGACTGCTTCCCATAAGTCAATGTTAAAATTAGTGGTCATTTGGAGAGCTTAACTATGGTTCAGCAAATGGTGTGGATCTTTCCACTTATTTGGATAAAACAGGGAGAGAGTGACAAATGGTATCCTAAAAGGAAGATGACATTGTTGAAGGGCAGACTAGAACTGAAAAAACCTAGAGGGGCTGGAATTGTGTGAAGAGAAAAAGCCAGCTATACAGGACTTGGTGAGGGCAAATGCCACAATCACCCTATAGAGTAGAGGTGTTTTGCATTGAATCTCTTCACCTAGCTTCTGGACTCTGACATTATAATGACAGAAATAAAGAAAAAGTCAAGGGGAAAGCAATAAAAAGAACGAACGAACTTTCTTCTGGAAATTTCTAAGCCATCATGAAATCTGATTTGCCCTGATCCTGTATTGAAACTTCTTTTAATCTCTCACAAGAATTACATTCTTGGCTGCAAAACCAGACTCATCCCCCTAGCTGTCATGTCAGGGGAGCATTAAGCCTGTGGCAGAGGATGTGGTTTGATTCAGCTTGTCTTCCCTGCAGCTTCTTCTGATGGCAGCTCTGCAGTGCTTTTGATGAGAACTAAACCTTCTCATCTCTGGCATATTCCTCAAGCGAAGCCAGTGATAAACGCTCCGAGCACAGCAATCCTCCCCAGTGCAGGTATGCACTATACGCATTTCCCTCTACAAGCCAAAGTGAATTTATCCCTATGGACAAATGCTTCAAAAAAAGCTGTCTACCAACAGAGCTGATGGCTGTCTCCTTGACTGTTTTCTGCCAGAGTCCGATCCTGTCAATACACACCAATCTGATTAATCCCGCAGCAGGTAGTGAGGTGGTGCTTGTTGGATGAAATTATACTTCTCAGTGAAATAAACTTCATACTGCAAAAATATTCACACTGCAATCCTTTGCAGCCACTTACAACCAAAAAAACTCTGGATTTGCTCTGAAGACTAAGACCCTGTGAGGTGCAGGTGCTTCTTTCCATTGTTTCTAATGAAAAGGATAAAAGCAGACAAGTGCTTGTTACAGTAACTCAGGAAAACTGCTTTAAAACTGATTGAATCAATTTTCCTTTATCTTGTTACCTCCAACCTGAGAAATTTTAGAGAGTTCAAGCCAAGTAACTGCAATCCATGACTCTGACATTATATCCATATACCTCTCTCTTTTTCTTCCCGTTCCAAAAGTTCTGCTGCACATCCCACAGGGTTGAGACTTCCAAGCAAGAGATGAGCCACCTGAGAGGGTATCATGTGTTGGAACGTAAAATTCAACCTTTCTCTGTAAGAGTTCCCAAACTACTTTCTCACTCTGCACTGCATGCATCTGTGCTTAATTGTTTTGTCTTCTAGGTGCAAGAACAAAAGATCATTCAATTTATTTAATGCCTAGCACCTTACAAGTGCAATGGAATAAAGATGCACGGAGGCTGTAAGCCTTTCACTAGGTTTTCCATTTACACATAGGTATGTTAAATATTCCCTAAGTGGGTTTATGAGTTTAAAAAACAAAATGACCAAAAAAAAAGATAACATATTCTAACATGCCTCACTATCTTATATGCCTAAATGTAGACTTCTCAATGCCTATGATAACTGCAAAAATTCCTTCTGTTACTTAAATGAATATGAAAATAGTGCGTCTGTACTTTACCGTCAACCTCCACCTTTCAGAGCAGGTCTTACTTCTTTCACATGTTCCAGGAGGTGGGAAAAAAGATTGTTTGTACCTATACTGGGACTTCCACCCCACCTCTACAACTCTTAATTTTCTCTAAAACTTCTTTGAAAACCTTTCTGGATTTGATTTATTTTTCATCCCAGTCCCAGATAGATACAGGCAATAAGCAATATGCCCTCTGCTTGCTCCTTTCCAATCTTGTATGCACAGTTATTAATCTCCATAATGTTTCTCAGACAGGTCTTTGTTCCCTAATGACTCCAGGCACACCTTTGGTCATATTAGTAGGCAAAACTGCTGGTGTTTTTCAGGACAGATTTCCCATAGTTTAGTTTATGAACCAAGTTCTGAATGTTTACTTAGGCACTCATTCAAATTTGGACCTAGATTTTTAAAAGCAGCAAGCAATCGCTGCCTTCAGTGTCGCGTGGTTTGAGACTCTTTCTTAGATGTATTTTGACCACTTAAGTTTTCTCATAAGTTAATGCCACAGAAGTTGTCTAAGTCCATTTTTAAAGTGGACCTTCGCTGTGTCAATCATTTAAGCTTAAGATGTGGAGTGAATCAATGCCTAAATCCTTTTAAAAATGCTAGAGAAATTGCACATAATTTAGATTACTACATTCCATGTTGACAGTCTCTAGAGTCCTGATATTGTTTCAGAAAAATGAATAAAAGGAAAATATACTTCATGTATTATAGTGTCAGCCTACCAAATGTGCATTATAACCAAAGCCATACAATTTACAGTAAGATGTCTTACTAAAATCTTATGTATCAATGCATCAAGTGACCATTGCACAAAGTCAACTAGTTGATTGTATGAATTTGCAAGGTTTCTCTTCCTCTTCTGAAGTACAAAATATTGGTCACTGCCAAAGATAACGAAAACTGTCTGTTTATTCAAGATGGTTCAGTATGGGATGGACAGTCCTCTGCTACATAAGAAGTTCATGGTGTTTATTTAAAGAAGATCAAATGAGTGAAGAACAATTGCCACAGGAACAAATCCTGTAAGTTTTACTTCAAAATAGTGATTTTGCATCTAGAAGTACAAGCTGTGCTAAATGAAAAACAGATTTGGACAAGATTTTGAAACATGGGTTCTTCTAACTCTACTTAAGTTGTAATATGTCATGCTGGGTTTTCAGCAACGTGGAACATGTACAGATCCAGACAAAGCTCTTCTGTATAGTGGACTCTGGTCTTAGTGATTTAAAAAGGGGTAACCATAAAATTAAAATTTTACATTTAAAAAAATATTCTGAAGTTGTACTATTTTCTATTAATCACTGGCCACAGAACAAGCCAGGGAAAATAAGACAGAAACATTATTTGCATGTGGACAATGAATCACAGTTAAAGAAAGCATTAGCTTGTATACACAGAATTTTGAATCTATCATTGATGACAATTTATTGCCCTTAAAATTCTACAAAGACAATATCTTAACACATAATGGTGTGTGATTTCCTTTGCCCAAGAAAAAGAAGGATGACCCTAAATGGTTCTGTTATTTAAAAACTACTACAGCGTTTGACTGTTGCATTTCGCAGGTAAAATGAAGCAGATCTTAAACAAAAATAATAACATATTTTGATGGAACATTTCCATGTGTCCTGTGTCTGAGTAAAATCTATGCCATGAACTCAGTGATCAGCAAGGCCTTGCCCATGAGGTTGCAGATTCACAGCTACTTCAGTGTTTGACACCACTGTTCCCTCTCAAAGGCTAAAATGCACCATTAACTGTTTAGGGTATTATTTAGAGCACTTTAAATCAGGAACTAATTTGTGCCATGCAAAAAGTCATCAGGATTTGTTTTATTTGGAATGATCATAAGACTAAAAGATAAAACTTGCATGTAAATCTCTCTCTCACATTTGAGAAAAAGACCTTCAGGTGCATTACGGGAATATGCAGTCAGTGCTTGCAGGAGGAATAGAAGAAACGTAATAATTTAAAAAACTTAGTTAAAACTACAGAAAATCTTTAGTTAACTTGTATGATATAAAGCGTGTCCTAGCTGCCTTTCAACACTGGTGAAAATAAGGTGCAGGATTCACCATTTCTGCCATTATTCTAAGTCCCTTTTGGCTGGGGGGGAGGCATTCACAAGAAACAAAGGCGGCAATTAAAATCTCATAATACAATCTCAAGCCCTGTGAGATGCCCTTCCACATAACAGTTTTGCATAGCTGCTAGGTCACTTTGTTCCTGTTTTTATTTTTTTTCTGAGCATCTAGCATCTAGCTCCAGTATCAGAATAGGATAAATGCTGTAGATACGATCACAGCTATTTTAGATGCTGCTATTTAAAGGCACACTGTGTTGCTTTATTACAGGTAGATACAACTTCTTGATTAGCCAGTGGAAAAAAAAGCCAGTATTATTTCTTAGTCCTATTAATTAGAATTAAGGAATGAATTAGTTAAATTCACTATGTTTCATCTGAACATAATTCACTGGACAGTATATTAAGCAAATTAATATTTGGAAAGAATTTTATAATTTTCAGGCTAACTCTCTCAACTCTCATCACTGTCAACAGTGTGATGCCCTCAGTTGAAACAAGGAAATGGCTGCTCTGTGGACACTATTTTAGAATTAACAATGAACTTTTTTACCTCCCCATTCCTGGAGGTGGAATAACACTTCACCTGTTACTTATCAGAGTTTATCTTACTGCTTAGGGTATTTCCATTGAAAAGGCTTTTCTCCTGTGAGTCAGAACATGGTCAGCTGGGCAGGTTAGGCCAAGCCAGACTATATCTCATTCAACAAAATATACTGGACCAAAGTCAATATCGAAGGTTTCCTATTAAGATTTAGATACCACCCATACCTTTATTAATTATTAGTTATGCTACCATGTCCTTTCCCTCTGCCCTTTATTGCTCAATAGCCTTCTGCCTTCCTGTTTGTAGAGGAGAGAAGCTACTCATGAAGAAAGCTTGTATTTGGAAAACATTGCTGAGCAATCTCTTGGGATGCAGTCTTTGTTGCACTTACTGAAATGCCAAGCCGCCTATTGCCTCAACACTTTTCAGTAGTTCACTTTATTAGGCCCTACCTGTGAAGTGAAAAGGAATACGATTATTGAAGAAGGGCTGCTTTTACTTGACAGGTTTCAAGTACCAGATCTAATTATCATGCCATAAACTGACAATTTCAAAGGATAATCTTCTGATAAATACTGTGTTGAAGCCAACACATTAAACGCATTTTCTCATTATGCCAATTGGAATGGAAACAATATTTTCCTTGCCATAGGCACATTAGAACGTGGTCAGGCAGAAGTAACAAAAACAGGTAGCAATTTTATTATAATTAAAGATAATACATTCATTTTCAAACATGGAACTGGACAGCAATTCCTGCAGGCAGCTACTATCCATGATGTGTCATTTTAACAGAGCCACCTCAGAATATGGTGTTCTTGGTGCTATGCATATGTCTATGTATGTACCCAATACTGGTTTTGAACCTTTTTGGTTTCAACCTCATTAGAAATGAGCAAATGTTTCACAGATACTTAAATTATTTAAAAGTTCATGAAAACATGAAGATGAATGGCAAAGGAGATCCCATACATTCTGGACAAAAAAAGGCTGAAGTGTGAGTTCAAAAGTTGTAAGACCTAAGAGAGTCCACACTGGAGAGAGCAGGATTTTTCATATGTGTCAGCCTGTGAATAAGCCTCCTGCAGAGCTCATAGTCAACTACAAGACAAAACCAGTTGGTTTCAGTAGTTCTGGTGCTCATAAAAGTACTAATTTAAAAAGGAGGTGATATATTCTGTAAAAGAGTAGACCAAAGGCAACTACCTGCTTGCTCTCCCATACACTTGCAAGACCCACATTGTCTGGAGTCCCTTGCTTGGTAGTCTCTCCTGTCCAGAGAGGCTACTGGTCTGGCAGGGCTTCCCACGTCCCTCAGAGAAGGTGTATGCTTTTGCAAGCAATACTCAGTAACAGGGATATTCCCTGCAGTGAAAACAAATCGCCATCTTGATCCCCTCAACTTTCCTCTTTGATTTAGGAATATCTAGAAGAAAATGCCTAGCTTGACACCATTATTTATTCTCTTTTATAGAAAGCTGACAGATAAAGCTAGAAAGCTGTGTGATAAAAGCACTATGCCCACCAGTATGTCATCCCCACCTCTTTCAGACAAATATATAGCATTCAACATGACAAAAATGTGCAGATCAGATTCTCCTCCTGCAGTCCTGCTTTCAGATAACCCATCTACTGAAGGTTTTACTTTGCTAGTGTCACACAACTGAATGAAAAATACATGTGGAAGAGACTGAGATTGAGGGAAAAAGTAACACAATTTTCAGACCTGTAGGTCACGAAGCCACAACATAGGACAAATCTTGCCACAGCCTTCCTGAGGTGCAGGTGATATAGTCTGAATCTCCTCTGATGCCGATTCCAGCACCAGCTATTATTGTTATGTTACTGAACCATTTAAACAAAAAGTTAATGATGTTTCAAAGGACTACAGGTGAACATGGTCTGTCCCGCATCCTTCCTGCTCTCCAAGTGACCTGATTTTGCTGAAGAAGGAGTGAAGGACCTGCCTGCAGGGGTTTTTACCCCCAGGCTGTTGTGCAGGACAGTGCTGAGAAGCACCAATGTATTGTATTTATTTAAAACTACAATGCTAGTCTAGTTCTGGTGTATTTTTGACTCTCAACCTGTTCACATCACTATTGGATGCATCTCTTGATGCATCTCTGTGAAACAATATATACATCTGTGAACTGGGGTTGTTAATACGTAACTCACAAAGGCATCTTAGTTTAATCATATCATTGGCCAGCAAAGATCTATTGGGTAATTTTGGGAAATGATCAATACCTCTTTTAACCACACAGCAGTTGCATATGTCATTTTTTATATTCAGAGCCATGTCCCATCAGGACAAGAATGTGAAAATTAATTCAGATTACATGCTGTTGGTATGGTACAAATAAACAGTGTTCTGACATATCTCAAAGACATTTGCATAACCACAAGGTGCAGGTGTTTCCAAGAATCCCTGGCATGGCTTATGAATGCTGGAGTATTTAGCTTCAGGATTCCTGGCCAAAATACACTCCTAACGCTATGTCAAGAAAAGAAACACATCAGCTCATAGAATAATTCCTAAATCTTACTATATCAGGCAGTGATGACGTTCTGAAGAAGCTACTTTTAACTAGGGGAGAGAAAGAAACATCCCAAGAGAAGGCAATTGTATATACCGATATGAGCTGGCAATCTTATATACATGAGATGTTCAAACCCTTTGGATCAAATCTCTACAGTAAGTTGGCAATGCTTTGAGATACACAACTCTTTTCCTGTTGCTTGCAGTTGCCATGAATTTACTGGAAGCACTGACTCATGCTTAATTAGTGGTGCCTTGGGTTATTTTTATATTGTTTTTATGCGTTTATAGTATCTGCTATTTTTACAGCACGCATTATTCTTCAGAATATTTCATTGTAATCTGGCACAATGATTTTTCAGTAAGATATTGAAACCTGAAAATACTATCTTTTCGATATCTTGTTTTGACTTAATTCCAAGCAGACAAATCTATGGATGATAAGCTTTCTTCACATAAGTCAGTTAATCAAGTAATGGATTGGTTATTAACTAATACACGGAGTTGGCTCCACACCTAAATTCCTCAGAGATAATGAAATGATACCTATTAGAATGATTGCACAGCTCTCTGTATCTAAATAGAAAGCAATGCTTTTTCTATCTGTAAGGAGACCAGGAAAGTGTTAATGTTTTAAATCCTGACAAATCTCAGTGGAAAACATCTTTGCTTGTAGTGTTTGTTCACCACATGGTTCATGCTTCAGAAGGTGCTAAATCAGCTAAACTGCTGAATTTGAAGTATCGGGAACATTCATCTGCCTCTGAATTCAGTTATGCTACGTGTAAAGATCCTGAATAGAATCTGATAGTGTAACAGCAATGTGGAATTGCATATTAAACATACCTAACCTGTCATTAAAAACCTCTAATTACAGCCATGCGATGAGTCCCTGTGCTGCTACTTGTCATGCTATATCTATGTATCATTTTAATGGGAGAAGATAGTATTTCTGATTATGTCGCTTAATGTACAATATCTGAAAGTTATGGGCCTGAACCTGTTCCCATGGAGGTCAATGACAGTTTTGCCATTGTCTTCAATTAGAGCAGGATGTGGTTTTATGACACTAGAGTTTCATTTGCATTAATTAATTTACTTAGTAGGTAATGAAAAACTTGAAAAAACAGCCCTCTGGCTCATGAGTTTGGCACTGTATTTAATACTTTCATTAGGAATAATTGCATTGATAAACTTTTAAGCAGAAATGGGTAAGATGTATCAGTGTATTAGGCAAAATCAAGCTTACCAGCAGTTGATTGGGAAGCCCTGAGACTGCCATCCGTGCCCTAGCCTCATTTTCTTTTATTTGCCAGTGACTAGGTCTAGGATGTTGAATCTTTAATGCTTAGCAGTGTAAAATGAAAGCACAACAGTTTCACACTTTATGGATTTATATGCTTTATACATCAGGGAGACATTTGCTCAGCAGACGCTACAGAACAGGCAGCTGGTTTTCAGGTCCGCAGCCTCACTGGGAACGGCGAGGATAGATGGGTGATGAGGCTGACGTGGTTCTTCACATCATGGTTGAAGCCAGGAGCTACCTGTGGGAAGATCCATATAGATGATGCTGAACACAAACACAGTTCTGTGGAAGCAGTCTTACACAGTGTGCTTTGATTTCTTAAATTAACTATGACATATCAGTCTCCTAACTTTTTTAGCTTTTTAGCTGTTAACAGCATTGATTATGTTTGCATCAGGTTCATGCCTGGGAAGGATAAGAAGCTGTGCCAAGCTAGCAGGATTGCACTGAGCCAGCTGGTGGGGATGTAGGTTAGTCCCAAAATGCTCTGTCTGGAACTGAATAATTGTAAGGAGTCCATACATAACTCCTTTCACAGAAAGGACGGGAGTCAAATATCTTCTGGTGAGCCCGTGACAGCTGAAGGATTTTACGGTGGCTTGCTGGAGGGATGGTATGACCCAGCAGTGGACATACTTGTTTGGGATTCCTGTGATCTGACTGATTTCCACCTGCTGCCACATACTTCCCATCATCCTGGAAAAGCCACTTCTCCTGGGTGCTGCTTCTACAGCCTGGGGGTAATAAGTCCTCTTTACCTCGTAAGGTTTCTGTTTTGGTTGGTTTGTAAGGTGCTTAGTTACCCAAGTGTTGGGAGCTATAAAGTACCAAGATCAATTGAAAACCCGTCAGTCAGAACTTGAAAACCCATCAGTCTCTGTATTCAGAGCTTTTTATTAAATTAAGAAGAAGAAAAAAGTGAGACAATATTGGCTTGGGGTCTGCTTGCCCCCTTTAGCATATTGCTATGATTGCCTTGGAATACTTTTAGACAGGCACACTGTAGTTTATGGACATTATTGTAGAAATACTTGCTGAGAAAAGCTATTTTACTAATTGAGTAGTCTCACTGTAAACCATGTGATATCCCAGAAGACACTTTATAAATAAAGTGTATTTGCATCAGGAGTTTTTCAAGGTTCTCTCTTTTACAAAACAATAATTCACAGTTTAAACTAAATCCATCGAGGTGAAGTTTATCAGTTGAGCACCTTAATAAAATGGGATCAAATGCAATTTCTAGTGGAGACAACACATGCTTCTTATTTGGCATGGTATTTTACATATCTATGTATCACTTCAAAGCAGGTAATTGATGATGTTCTTCCTGAAGAGAAAACAAGTTTGCATGGCAAGAAATGAGCCTATACATCTACCTCACTTGGACCAATCCTTTCTATGTGAGCCTGAAGAAGATTTTCACCTATGTTTCCCAGAAACAATGTTCAGTTCAGACAACAAGAATAGCTATTTCATTTGAAATTTTATGATACTTTCTGGATTCGTTGCTGTTTGTGGTGATCACATAGTAGCAGCAAAAAAATAATAATAAAAAAGCTAGGAATGCTGCAAGGAAAAACACCGAGTTAAGCACATGAAGATAAAAATTCATCTGAGCTGTTTTAAAAAGACAGATGGAGAGCTAATGCCTATGCATATAATGTAACATTCAGCTATTCTTGTTAGCTAGACTGTAATTTGTCATATATTAATTTTTTTTAGGAAGCACTCTTCTAAAGTGCACTTTGACTTTTTAAAAATAAAAATAACACACCAGCTCCTTTTAACTCTTAGCTGTACCACTTCATGAATGTTTAGTGGGAGGCTCTCAGTGTGTCTCTTTGAGAAACGCCACTCGTTTAGGAAGTTCTTTGTCTTTATTTTGGTTAAATGATTGGCAATTCAGGGGCTGCGAGCCAGTACTCCGTAGCTTATTGAAGAAATTTTATTTAGATTTTACCCTGATTTTGATTCAGTTCCACCGTAAACCAAAGTGACTGTTTTATTTCCCCTGTGAAGGGAAATGTAGCATTACACAGAAAAGTTTTGCAACTCTGGAAACCCTTTTTTTTCCTGCAAATCTATTATTACTGCTCCTTCTAAAATGTACCGATGAGGGAACTTTAAAAAGGGGATTGTCCTGCTGCTCACAAAACACGATACTAGCAGACAGGCACACTTAAGGTGGCTGTGCCTCAAGGGTTCTGCTAATGATTGTCAAATTTACCTCCCAGTCTCCAAAGTAACAATTTTTGCTTGATTACCTGAGGAAGCCTGTCCACCTATTGATTTCTTCCTAAAATCTGATTGTTATATCTGGTAGGGATAGTCTTGAGATACGACCTTCTTAAAAACTTCTTGAAAAGCAGCTGCTGGATGAAGGACAGAGAGCCAGGCTAATGACACCACTGTGGAAAAGGCTGCCACCCGGGCTCAGTGGCACCTATTCTGTTTGGCTTGCAGGTTGGTCAACCAGCAGAAGTGTGCTGACAGGCCAAACAGCACGGCAATCCCTCCAAACCGGCCACAGAAAATGCTGCCCCTCCCTCACTGATGGATTAAGAGGCATGGAGGGAAAAACAGGGCAGTGGCTCAGAAGATGATCAGTGTTTTATGGCACAGGAGATTGAGGTGATGCTATTGCAATAGTAAAAGGATATAGGATGTTCATATAGAAATGCATGGAAAAGTATTCTTCATTAATTTCATTACATATGGTATAATATGTTTAAAATGTGACTCAATGCATTACATCATAGTTAACAAAAGGCTAAAAGAACTAGAAAGAACACTAAATTTAGATTAGAGGTTACCTAGATTTTCTTTTTATTTCATCTACCTTTCAAAGAATGATGAAGTATTGCTTTTACTTCTGGCAAATGCAACAGGAGGTTTGTGCATGTTTACTCACCTCAGAGTTATTAAGACTCTTCATTGCTCCAAAAAATTCATTAGATATCGAGGTTACATAGGGGGTAAAGAAAAGTTTATGTAAGATCTAACTATTAACTCAGGTCAAACAGAGCTTCCTTCCCCACTTCCTTCCTAAAACCATGCTCAGCTGCAGAAGACCCGTCAGGGCATCTCTGTACATCTTGAAAAGGAGAAATGGGGAGAGGAAGAGTCTTCATTCCTTCGGTATTTAATTTTAAGATGTCTAAAAACAAAGGGCTAGAGATAAACAGGAATAAATGGATTCAGTATAAGCTGAAATCTCACATCAGAATAAGCTGAAATCTCACAACTCTTATTCAGCTGGTCGTCTCCACACTTCATTGGAACTATTTGCATGATGAGCAGCAGAGGTCGTCGTCTGTGATACTTGGGGAGTTTTCTTTGGCTTGCTTTCATAGACTTTAGAGAGACAAAATGTCCACTGATATCTCACAGCTGTGCCAAAACTAACTTTCAGGATGTTCCATTTGAATCAATCTAGCTGGAAAATCACCTCAGAACAGGATCTTAGTGAAAGTCTGAAGCCTTTATCTGATATGAGTTTTCTTAATAAATTTTTTTTTAAACAAGACACTGAACTTGATGAGATACAGACTATTTTTTTACAGACTATTTTTTTGTCTAATAAAATATTGGATCATGCATAACCCCATACAAAGTAATGGATTCTCAGGTAAAAAGAAATCCTTATGCAAAAATGTTTCCCACAACATGTAATGCTTAGAAAACATCCTTCAAAGTTATATTTATTGTCCTATAGTTTTGATAATGTAATCCCCAATCTTTCTTTCCAGAGGTAATATTTAGGTAAAATTAGACACTGCTGGAATATATTCAAGTACAAAAATGAAGAATTATGCCCTTGTTGCTCCTTATTTGGAAAGGCGTCAGCATCAAAAATAATAGTTCTGAAGGCTGAGCAGATAGTCGTGATACAGTGCATAGCAAATGATCTAGGGGCCTATTTTCAACCTTTTTCAGTTCAGCACCTCTCTGTGGTCGTATATCTGGGAAAACATGGAGAGGGAAGGGAATAGCTTGTGTTTCTTGACATGTGTTTTTAAACCTGTCGGGAATTGCCATCCTCAGGCTGAGGTCTCAAAATGAGGGGCTTACAGAAAGCAATGTTCAGAGCAAGACAGTATCAATGTGGGAAGTACTCCATAAATGGCAGGTCAACTTCACAAAGAAAAGTACATCAGTTTTGTAACTCAGAACATGAAACAGCGACACCAAAGTCTCCAAACTGTGTAGAAAAAAGGTCGCTGTAGCAATTTTTCATCATATAAACTAATAAAGAAACAAGCACTTGGTATTCAAAACTTTTACAGTCTCACTGAATACATTGTAGTTCCATTCGTGATCATCAAAGAATCTCATAAATCGAAGAGCGTGTTCAGCTCATGTTTGACGGACTGAATTCAATGGGCTGAATTCTAAGTGCAAGACCATGTTTCTACATCCTAACAAAGTACAGCCAATGCAACCCAACTGTGCAAACAATACTTGAATGCTTCAAAGATTTTGTTTCTATATAAAACACCTGTAAGAGGACAGCAAAATAGGAAACTTTCATGGAGATGGATCCTGAACAAAGAGGATACACGAAATTTTAATGAGTTGTTACATGAAATACTTGCTCTTCTTTATGCTTCAAAGTTAATTTGTAAACATATTCTCAAAACAACTGCTGTGATGTCCCGAATGTATCTCTGCCTGTGAGGAAATAATTTTAACTCAAGCAGTAGTAGCAAATCCTAAGAAAACATTAATAATGTTTTTCCAGAGGACAAAGGGTTCAGAATATGTTTTTCTGCTGTTAGAGGCACCACAGCAATTCTTCAGTGCAGCGACCACAGTCAAAATGCATAAAGACTTGCCGTGCTTAGAGCACTGTCATTCAATAACATAATTTTCCAATTTTTTTAAACCAAGAAGTTTTTGCATTTCTTTATAAAGAAAGCGCTTCTGTAAAGAAAGTCTGTGCTCCTTCTGTTTATCAGCTATATGTGCATGCCAGAAATCTCTGCCAACTACTGCTTAATGTAATTAAATAATTAAAAATTAAAAATATTCTGATTATTGACTAGCTATTTTGTTTTGAATCTGTCAAAAGAAGACAGACAGCCAACAGGATGAACAGATGAGAACACAGAGTAGCCTCAACAAGACCACTGCCGCCTGTATGAAATCGCGCAGGGGAAGAGTGCAGGGAGCATGCACTGTAATCCAATTAATTTTCTATTAAAGGACATATAGAGAACAAGCAGCAGCTGAGCACAGGTCCCATCTCCTTCTTCTTCTCCTAGAATCTAAGTTTTAAAAGCATGACTGCAGAAAAGTGGAACATTTCATGGAAAAACAACGTATTTCTCAGTATGCTGGATATGTCAGATTTCTTCAGGGGGACAAGGTGGCAGTGATGCTGCTCCTGAATGGAAAACTTTAATTCTTCCTGCAGCTGCGTTACTGTAGGCTCTCTGCAGATCCAGGTAGGCTATTGCTCCTGAACTCCCTGTTTTCGTAGCTCTCCCCACACAGACAGACAATAAACTTCTGTGTGTTCCCTGTGGCATTGCTACCCACACATCAAGAACCCCTGATTAGGCGAAGTGGTGTGTCTGGTTTCGATGAAGCACAAGCTGTGGAATCTTCAGAAACCAGGCTGAAACGGCACTGAAGCCAGACTTGTTTCAGTGAAGGAGTCTGTTTTGAATTATGCTTCCTATTAGCGGTAGATTTAAAAATTAGGGAACTATGAGTAAATCTGGAACTTAACAAGGCTTAAAATAGGCCGGGGTCACAAATCTTGCTAACTGTGTGATGGGCTGGTCTTCAGTGCAACAACAAGGAGGTCTTTAAGAAAAAAAGTAAGTACAAAACCCCAGAGCAACTAGAGTATGGGGGGTGGAAAATAATAAGGGTAAGTTATTTCTTCTCATTTTATGTTCTGAAACTCAAGGAAAGCTCATACAAATGGTAAACATATGGAATAAATTATCAGGAAAAGTGATCTCAAAACTAAGACTACAACAGAGTTCAAGTGACACCCTTGACTCATTTCTGGAACAGAAATGGATAGAGCCATAAAGTCAACACAAGAAAGTAGGATTATGATTAACCTGAAAAAGGGCAAGTAAATTAAAACTACAAGCCATTTTCCCGTTCCTCATGGCAGCTTCCCAAGTCTGCACATCTGAAATGTGTAATTTAACATAAGCCCAAAGAGCCCTCCTTGCCAACCACAGCAAAATTAATGAAACATATTCTTGTACCACAAGAGTAGTAAGTATTTACACAAATAAAGAGGCAAGATCTATTTACACACATGTGCACCCAGATGCATGTGCATGTTTATTTTGAAATTAGATAACTAACATAAGAATCATTATGCAACATTATACAGGTCAGTTAGTTAACTGCTTGAGTTTCAGTCAAGGTGCCCATAAAATCAGGTAATAAAGCTGCAATGCTTTGAAAACCCAGATGTATTTGAAATGAGGTGTTCCATGTAATTAAGAGAGATGTGAGAGGTCAGGAGAACAATATAATCTAACACCACGTCTACATTGCAGACTTCAGCTGGCACTGCTACATCAAGCAGAAGTACGAAAGTCTTTAATACCTGACTGATACAGCTGTACTGCCAGCTGTGCCACAAGTGTTAATATAATTACACTGGTATAAAGGTGAAATTTCATTAATATAATTTCTTTTCCTTGCTGTTTTTCCATGCTGGTATGATACACAGATG
Source organism: Gorsachius magnificus (assembly GCA_034008185.1). Classification (NCBI taxonomy): domain Eukaryota; kingdom Metazoa; phylum Chordata; class Aves; order Pelecaniformes; family Ardeidae; genus Gorsachius; species Gorsachius magnificus. The sequence continues at coordinate 122,152,460 of CM067082.1, forward strand.
TGCTAATGTAACTGCAGCTCTAACACAAACACTTTCTGCAGTAATAACACAGATATAGCCAAAACCACCAAGGTCACAGAAGCACATGCTAAGAGTTTACTTTGACTGTTTCTACACTAAACATATTACATCACTGATGTGCTCCACATACATACTACTAAGGATTTGTGGGAAAAAATATATCAAAGCTGCCCCATAAGCAAACCTTCTAAAAAGTCATCCCTTCCAGCAGCCCAGCTGCATTGCTTAGGGCCAGCATCTCTTCCTACCTCTGCCCACACATCTGTGCTGACAGATGCCAATACCGACAGGCCTGTTCCCATTGCTTCACTTTCCATTCCTCATTTCACTGCATGCCTTGTGCGTGCATGCGATTTCCTCCTATTCTCAAGTTCGCTGGCTTGACTTTGCCAGCTGCAACCATTGGGGCATCAGCACAGCTGTGGCACGAGGTTGGGCTGTGGCCTGCTATCCTATATATCCCATACCCTGACACTGGGAACGATGGCAGCTCCGCTATCCCACAGCCAGCCGCTGGTAATGACCGCGGGCAGAGCGGGAAGAGGGGCAACCGGCAGGGCCTTGCTGAATGCCAGGGCCAACATTCTCTCCCTTATTCCCTCAGCAGCGCCATCCCGCCTGCCACCAGGCGAGCCAAGGTCAGCACCGTGCCCCGAATGAAGGCTGGAAATATACGTGGAAGAAATCGGGTCCAAAACCTACCACTCTCCATACCCTGCCACCCCTCCACCACCCTGCCCGCCCACTGTGAGAGCGGGCGTTGGGTTGGGAAGGGCGTGGCGGTTGGGCGGGACAACCAATGGACCAATCAGAGAGAAACTTCCGGGAATTCTCATCCAATAGCCAACTTCTAGTGGGCTTCGGGGAGGAGGTGAGCAGACGACTAGCGCTGAGCGCCATGTTTGATTCTGGCAACAGGGATGGGCCTGCGCGGTGCCCTCACGCAAAATGGCTGCTGGCAGAGGTCACGTGGGAGGCAGTCCCTCGTGGCGGGGGGCGTTGCTAAGGGGGCACCCGGCGCGGGGGGGTGTGATACGCATGCGCAGCTCTGGAGGGCGGGGGGATGCGAAGGGAAGGCGGGAGCGTCATGAAGCCCCGCCTTCTCAGCGCGAAGGCCCCGCCCCCGCGGCCGTGCCGTTGCGGCCCGGGGGCGGGGCCTTCGCTTCCCTCTGCCGGGGCCGGGACCGGGACGTGCCGCCGAGCCCCGCCCGCGGGGTGTCCCCGGCCTCCCGGCTGCCCCCCGCCGCCCTCGGCATGCAGGGTGCGCTCGCCATCCCCGAGGAGGTCTGCAGCCTCCTGGCAGGTAAGGCTGGCCGCCGGCGGGGAGGGAAGGAGGGAGGGCTTCCCGGGGGGCGGGCGGTGAGCAGGGCGGAGGGGAGCCCGAGGGGGGCGGGCCGGCGGGGGGTGGGCCGGGGCCGGGGGGCTTGCGGGGGGACCAGCCCCGTGTGCCGTAGCCCCGGCGGAGCGCTCCTCAGCGGGCGCTGGGCGCTTGCTCCCGCTTGACGGGTTCGGGGTCTCCCTCCCCCCGTCAGTTCCTCTCCCTCCGTTACTTCCTCCCCATGCACCCCGGCGGCGTCGCCGGCCCTCCGCGCCGGCGGGCCGCGCCCCCCCCCTGCAGAGCGACTCCGGGGGTGTGGAGGCCCCCGCTGACAGGCCTGTGTGGAAGGACCCAGGCGCCGGGCAGGCCCCGTGGCCCTGCTTCTGTACCGCTGAGCGGTCAGCTGAAAGTTTCTCCCCCTCAGGGTGTGTCAGTGGCCCGGCAGGTACCGCCGGGGGTTAAACCGTGCTCTTCTGGTGCCAGCGGGGCCGCTTCCCCGGCTTAACTGAAAAAAATTGAGAAAACTTCCCCGCTAAACAGCTTAGGATAATGTCATCGGAGTGAATTAAGAGGTTATCAATTTGCTGGCATGTTGTCAATCAGTCAAGTACGTCTGACTGTGACTGTCCACCCTCTTATGGATACGTTGGAGCGTGGGGACGGGATGATTTCTCACCATGAAAACTTATCAGCAATAGCCTGAAGCAGAGACTTAAAAAATACCGGTATATGTTTTTTGTGGTTAAGATTTAGATTTCATTTTTTTTAAAACTTATTTTATGCTGTCCTTTAAAGCGAATTGTATATTTCCCATTTGGGATTTCTTTTAACTTTATGAAAAATTCATGAAAGGCTTCGCTATCCTGAAACAATTTAAGTTTCAGTGGGAGTATCTTTTGAGAACTTGTTTCTGCCACAGGAACTTGTGCAGCTCTAAGCCATTCAAATTACTCATGCTTTTCAAAATCTTCCCTCTGAAATTAAGTACTCGATTACATGGCTGGGCACCTGCCAGAATCTAGTGTAGCTTATCACCTTTGAAGACTGTTCTGTTTTTAAACATTTTGATTGTAAGAGTTAATGCTTGAAACGTATTAATCTTGCCACCAGTCTTCTCGTCTTTAAAGTGCTTCTGCCAGCTGTCCTAGCTGTTTCCCTAACTACTGTTTGTAACTACATTGTTTGCATATCATACCATCTGTAGCAGAATCTGCATGAAAAGCTGACAGAAAGAAGGAAAGCTTCTGATCATTTTTCCTCATGGCATAGATTCTTAATAATTAAAAAAAAAAACCAAAACCAAATTAGCCTTAGAGAGCCTTTCCAGACCTTGGTAGTTTCTGTGGTAGTAGTGTATTCTGGAACTTGTGATCACATGAAGCAGGTCTGTGTGTATTTGTTTTAGAGCTGTTTTTGTTGTGTGAAGCTGATCTTAGAAACTCTTCCATGTTTTAAGTGCTTTTAGGATTTTTTTCAGGGGAGGGTGTGACGCAGATGTGGTCATTCCAGACTGTGCTTTGTTTTTTGTCATGGTGCCTCATCTTCACAACTTGTTCTTCTCCCCATCTTTATCCAGTCTCCTATGGAAAGAGCGATATACAGGTTTGTAGTTTGAAGTGAAACTGAGAACACCTATTTTCCCTCAAGGGGGATGTTCTTTCAGTGTCACTGTGATCAACGGCCTAAGTTATATACAGGTATCTAGTGTTTGTACAGTATTTACAGCTTCAGCTTTTCTGGAAGAAAACAAGATGGTTTCTTTAGTGCTGTCTATAGAACTGATGTTAAGAAGAGAATGGAGTGGTTTACCAATGATCTTTAAATCTTTGTTTTATTATTATGGTAGCATAAATGCTAGGTAATGCATAATACATCTCTACAACTGTAATGGTAATATTTTCAACTTAATTTGCTTTCACACGCAATTTTGTTTTGGGACTCAATGCAAAATGAGCTTAACACCTGTTAATTTTATAATAGCATAATTATGGAGTAAGCAGAAATCTAGCAGGGTGGAGATGGGATAGTGAGGAAGAATTAATAGCTTGTAACTTTTAATCCTTACTTATGGAATTATCAAAGAGAAAGAAGTGTAAGGATAAGTATGGTTATAAGGGTTATACAATGTAAAAAATCAGTAACCTGATTCCCTTTTTAAAAAATGTGGGAGTGCTCTCTTTTCTTTTCTAGGTTACCAGTCAAGTGCATGAAAGTTAGAAACTAGAGTAGTTCAAACTGCATGAGCTGTTCATTCACTGACATGTTTAGGTTCTGGTAATCTTTAATTATGTAGTCTCCTGATTCTTTTTGCTCAAACTGTTCATGTGAAGATGTATGGTAATGGAGGAAGGAAGGGAGCTCTGTAATATCTTTACTATTCATTAAGCAACTCTTACACAATATGAAGACTGCATTGAGTTGATAGTTATTAATTTCTGCATGCTCTTCTTCGAGGGTGCTTCTTAATGGATTATTTTAATGGCTCACAAGTATTGATTCAGCACCTCTTTGAGAGGAGGGAATATTGTTTTCCCGTCAGTAAAATTAGTGTAATAAACAAGATGTGATCTGGGGTCGCAAAAAATAATCAATAGGGGAACAAAATTAGAATTCAAGTTCACCTGTCTCCATGCTGTGCTGTTTTCTCCAGAAAATAATGTGAGTTGGATGTCTATATTCAGTGGCCATTATGAGCGCCGGGTGCTTCTTCATATCGGGTTCTGTTGAGAACATGCAGTTAATGTCTAGCAACAAGCACCTTTTTGTTAGCCTGATAGTCACATAGCAGTGAGGCAGTGACAGATAAAAAATCTCATAAATATTGTGCTCTTCCTCTTCTCTTTGGTCTTTTTGCCTACTATTTCCAACTTCTGCAACAAGTGGAGGAGCGATCATATGGATTTCCTTATCCCTGCTTAGCCTTGATTGATTGTTGGAGGACCGTCCACCCACTATGCTGAACAAGTAGGGGTCCTACTGGAAAACATACTAAGTGCTCCCGTAGTTAAACATGGTGATAATGGGAATAAACACACCAGGGGATGAATTAAAGTTGCACAGGGAACTTTCTGACTTGTGAGTGCTTTACTCTGAACCTAAACAATATTATATCTTTAACGCAAAAACAAATTCTGTCACACATGCTGGCAGGGTCATTATAGTTGCATGTCAGTGGCACTGAAATGTTCCAGGCAGAAGCACAGCTTGAGCTCAGGGCTAACTGCATTAGTTGGAAACAGGAGGAAGCTGTTTCTGTAAAGTTGAAGGGGAAAGGTCAGTGTGGCAATGGGTTTATTGAGAGGATTGTTGGGATTTCACAATCCCATCCTCTCTTCTCTGACTTGTTCAAGTGGTGGGAGGGAAACACTGGAGACAGAAACAGGGTCCTCTGGCCATGAGTTGAACTGGTGGGAGGAGAAAGTAATTTTGTTGCTCTACTCCTCTTTACACCTGGCAGATGTGTGGTAGTATATTCATTCCCTACCTGTGCCTCTGCACCTTCTAGATGATGCTTGAGATTTTGAAGTTTAGTGAAGGAAGCCCAGCCCCATTGTGTCTTGTCTTCTTTTGAAAAGGTATCCTCTGTCATGTTTATATTTTCAGGATCTTTTTGTGGGTGTTAGGCAAAGTGGGATGCTACTTGGATGTGGTGGGTTTTTTTTCCCTTGCTGTCAGATTATTATTGGTTACGTAGATTGTTGGAGGCCTGCTCATTTTTATTTTTCCTTACTCTTTGATGCACGCTCTAAGTTTTGTCTTGTCCATAGCTGAGGATTTCAGAGGCTGCTTCTTCCCCAAAGCCGTATTATTTCTCCTGTAATGTAAATCACAGTGATTGCTTGGACCATCTTGATTGGGAAAAAAAAATAAATCTCAAGTTTCTTCAGTAATGGAGATTTAGTTGGAGTTAAGAATTCTTTATTTTCTTAAAAGTTTTTGATGGTGTAACAATAATTAGATACATGTATCATTTATATCTTTTCCCTCTTGTCTTCATGACACCTGTGACTATAGTAAGGGTCCTATTGCTTTTTTTATTCAGTTTTACTTTCACACTTTGCAGTATTTCTAGTTTGTATCTTCTGTATTCATATTTTAAAAGTTACAAAGATTTCTGCTACGAAAATGGAATAAAAATCTTTTTCTAGTTCATATGGAACCTTATCAATATCTATTTTCCTTGTTCTATTGAACAAAAACCCAAAGCAGAAACCAATGTTCTTGCCCTAGAGACCATTTCCATCCAGATATTATTCAGTTTGTTTAAATGCTTAGTCATATTGTCCAAACTGCCTTTTTTCAATGTGATTCTTCTTACTTTTTTCTTCAAATTAATAATGTTTGCCCACTTGTATAGTTGCATCCTGGAAATAGCGTGCAGAAGAGGGCAAGGCAAGAAAGCTACAAAGTGGTGGATCCAGTGCATGAGTTTGATTTTGCTTACCTTTTATTTTTGGGCACTACAGTAGTTACATTTACCCCTGATGCCCAGAAAACTAACTGTCCTTTTTTGACCTCTCTATTACTGTTGCTGGACTTGCTCCTTACGTTCCTGTCATAGGAAAAGCCACCTAGGTACAGTGTAGCTCTTCTTCATTGGCTAGCTCAATTTTAAAAGGGTATTGTTTAAAATTTTACTCTTTCTTTTAAAGTATCATTTTCACTTTTCCAAGGCTTTAACAAATGCAGGTTCTTGCTGAAGTATCCATCTTTACAAGATAAACCCGCGTGATTATTATAGACAGCTTCTAAGGAGACATGTATTTACAGCTTTGGTAATATATATGTATTTCAATAGTAATGGAGTAAGAATGGAAACAGTGAGGTGAAAAAATGCACAGAGGCATTCCTGGTAAGAAATAACCTCCAGTGATTGGAAACATAGTTCAATTTCTCGCCATAAAATAAGTGTCATATACGGGTGATAAAAATGGCATAGGCTATTTTTTATATGCTCATTATTCACTTAGTTTGTCTTTTTCAATTAACGTGGAGTCTATCTTTCTCATCTGACTGGGTTTACGTTTCTTTCATAATCATATGTCAACAAACCACAATAGATGCAGCATAATGTGGCATACAGTGTAAATCTTTAGGTTAATCCTTAACATTTTTTATTATAGTTCATTTGGAATCACTTTGTAACTTGATCATGATTTGTACTGGTGTGGTTTTTTTAATGATATGCTTAATAGGTTACAGCTTGATCTTTTCTCACCTCTTTAATGTAGAGAGAGGATGCTCAACTACTCAGCCAATGAGATTAGATATATTTTGAGATTAGACATCCTTGATTATAATATTTTTTTCTTTAACTTCTTAAGACTTGTCTTCTCTGTTTATTTCATTTGAGGAGCCTTAGCAGTTTGGATGTACTGTTTTCTAAACCACTAACAAAACTATTGAGCATTGACGTTGGTCATGGTGCTCGCTTTGTATGTGGCAACATGGCAAGGTAGCCTTGCTTTTGGGGATTTAAGGTACAGCAGTTTCTAAGGGCTGTCCTTCCCAGGACTTTGTGCTAAAAGGAATGCTCACCTATTTGCTAGGCCGAATCAATGTGATATTTTTAGGCATCTTGGAGTGTCAGTCACTTTTATTTTACATAGTATGTTCTGTTTCTGTGTAAGTATATATTTTAAAAAGACAGTTTAGCAAACTCTGGAGAGAGACTTTTAAATGTAGTTGGAAAGGAAAGGGGAGAGCAGAAGCAAACCCCTCTTATTTCTTGATTCAATAGGACAGGCAGTCACAAATATTTATTGGTAATTTGTGTTCAGGCCTGTTCCCTATTAATGAATTGCACAAAACTTTGAAATCAAATTAATTAATTGCTTTCTAATACCAGCTCATGTAAAGCTGAAAGCTACATGGCAGTTTGTTTAATATTGGTCACTTTTGGACAGTGTGTGTGCACAAATGTGCCTAGCTTGCAGCTACCTTCCAAAATTCTCTGGCCTGCCTTCCCAAATTCTCTGGCTTTTGCAGCCGGCTTCTTGCTCTCTTAGCCCTTGAAGCGGAGGAGAGAGGTGGAAAAAGGCTGGTGGCTGGAGGAATTGTTCTGCTGACCTGCCATTCCCTTCTCGTGTGACTGGCACTGCATCTGCCAGGTGACCTCATGCAAGTGTCCCCTGTCATATGATGGATGAGTGTCTGGCTCCGAAACAGGAGCCTGCATTCTCTTCAGGTCGTGGACAGGGAACTGCGTGCATGCCCTGCCATGTGAGTGGGAACACACCTATCTCATCGCCAGTTTATAATTGTTCTCTGTCACTTGAATGGCATGAACTCACCAGGTGATGAAGAAGTGACTAACTTTTTGATAATGTGATAGACAACATTTTTGTTATCTACTGGAGGAGGGGAGAAAGGAAGACCCAGAGCACAGTCTGAGTGCTTCTGTGAGAGTCCATTTGGCCCACCCTGACACAAAAATGAGGTAGTTGTGTCCTAAGTGTGTTTGTTTATTAAGTGTGACTTACAATCACGATATTGAGCCCTGTAAACTACAAAAGTGCTATGATTCGTTTTGATTAGCACTCTTTAACACAGCACATGCTTTGGGCTAAAAATTTACAACATTCTTGAAAAAGCCCATCTGTGTAGTTTCAGCCTTCATTAAAGAAAATAGCCCCAAAGACTTAAAACGATGAAAAACTTGCAGCGTTGTCTGTTTATAGGCATGGAAGTAAGAAGAACCACAAAATGTTTTAACAATGAAAAGCAAAATAAATCATAACTTTTTCCTTGTAAAAAGAATGTGGATGAAAATGAAATGAAAACTGGCCTTTTCAGCTTTTGACTGTTTTATGAAATGGCAATTATCTTTGAACTGTATGAGACAGTTGAAATGGACAGAGCTAGACTGTAGCGTGATTTCCCTTTTCTGTCAGTTTGTAACCTGTATTGACAGAGCAGTTTGTGCGTGGATCATATCAATTGGATCTTTCAGTTTGGCAGCTATTGTTTTTTTCTGGAGGCAAATAATTTCTCTGGGGCATGGTTCAGACCAAGTTAAAATTATGAGCTTTAAGGAACAGCAACAAATATTCAAGCTATCAGGCAGTCTAACACACAAGCTTAAAAAAAGTTAAGAGCTGTTGAATAGCTTTCCAAAGTTTATTTCTCTCTGAAATGTTAGAGTTTTCAATGGAAACAGCTGAGTTTCTGCAATGTGTGATGCTAAATAGCTGCTCAGTTAGTTAGAAACAAACGATTTATGGAAATAGATAACTTTGTTGTGGATTAGTAAAAGTGCTTTTAAATCAGAAATCTGTTCAAAGATGCTTTCTTTTTGGAGTTTATCTTTTATTACTCTAAATTCCTCAATGGACTAATTGCTACTGAAGCGTGAAAGAAACACATCTGCACTGAAGTGCTTGTGACTAGTGGCTTACACTTCCCTTTTCTGTATAGCATTAAACTAGCAGAGGAGACATCATATTTTGGATCTTCTTGGGGAAGGAAGAGAAAGTAAGTGACTAGAACAGCAGTGAGAAATGGGTAAATTTTGCTGTGTCTGTATGAGAGTTGCATCTGTCATACTGAAGTCTTGAGTCCTGTCCTCATTCTAAGGTAAATCACTTTGAGGACTGTCAGAGAAACTGCGTGAACATTCCCTTACGTTGAGCCAGTGATGAAGCGCTTTCTAACAGCAGGGATTGCTCCCTCCGTATTTTTCCACAGTATGGAAGTACAGATAGTGAAGAGATGACCATAACTTAGATAACTTCCTTGCTTCTTGTCCAGAGGACCTTAGTATAAGTTACTAATCTCGCATGCATCTGGAGCGTGCTGAATGGATTTACAACGCTAGATCAGAAGGTGGCTTGAGTAATATGTATAACATTCTGTGTAACTGTGAGTAGATAAGACAATCTGTGATACAGTAACATGTATTTTTCCAAGTATATTGCTTCTTTAGCATCCTGTTGAAGATCATGTGTATATCAGGTCTGTCTTCATATTTTGGCATTGTGATGAATCAAGCTATATGCTTTATCTGGACATACGGAAGTAATAGTATTCCGTGATGAGAACAGTGCATTCTGTTTGTGACTACCTAAGCTCACAGAAATTGTTTTACAGTCTCACAGGAGAGGGAAGCCATCCCAGGCATGTCTTCTCTGTAACTGCTGCTGCTCTTTAGAAACAATAAATTTATCTGGAACTTGTGCAGCTTGCTCTCTTTCTGTCTCTCTCCTTCCCCCCTGTCCCCCCTTCCATCTCATTACCTACTTTTACTGAGAAGAGATGAAGCATCTACTTCAGCCCTGTGCCTCCATGGTTGAAAATTCTTGTATTACTTCTGCTTTTGAAGTCCAAGCTTTTCCAGAAAAGAACAGATTGTGTCAACAATGTAGTTAGTCCTCACATTGTCATATCTACAGTGTATTCTAAGTCAGAAGCGGTGATTCTTTCTTCTGATAACAAAATAAAGGAGTATGTGGGGAAAAGAAACCAAGTTATTTCAACATTTATGTTTGAAAAAAGCTTTGAGAGTCAGTCAAAACCAGAGATGACAGAGTTCTGAGCTGGGTTTTGAGCTTTTCCAAGAAGTAAAGAAGCCCACTGAGTTTAAATGAAAACTGCTGAGGCAAAGTTCTGTGATTAATTAGCATCCAAAGATTACTGTGCAAGCATCACTCCTTATTTATAAATGTGACTAATTCCTCTAAGCTTTCATATGTTGCTGCCTAGGTAGAACTTTGAAGCTGCTATCTAATTTTTGAAATATGTAGGAGTATGAAGGAACAAATATTTAATCAGCATGTCCCTCCCAGAGTGAAAGGTTGGTCTGTACTGGAAAATCCTGTTGGGTTTGATTGAGGGAAAAACTGTTGGTGGTTTTGTTTTTTGCCCGTAGTAGTAAAAGTATCGGGCCTTTTGACCTAAGGGAGGTTTTGTAGATGGCCAGTGTCTTGGGATCGTGTGGATCCTCGTTTGCCTGCTTGATCGGAAATTACAATAATTGGAATTTATGAAGATGTATACATTTTTTGTGAGTTAGGACAAAATGTTTCCAGGGATGCTCAGTGTAGGGCATAGAGGCTGTTGGGGGTGTGTCTGAAGGATTCATTAATACACATGTTAAGTGCCTTTCCTTCTGTCCTTTTAAAGAAGGAATGCCATAGAACTGAGTGTGGTTCCCCAGCCTTCAGGACTGCTTTGGAAGACGTAGTGGGGAAGACTCTCTGTCTTATTGGGAGGGGGATCAATATAATTCTTCAGAACCTGAAAACACTTTACAAAATGAAGATTTTGCCACATCTTGTGATGACAGCAAGCCAATCTAAACATCTAAATAATAACCTGGTAAATTATTTATGAAGAATGACGTCTTTGTAATAGCTATGCTAGTGTTCTCAAAGAGTAACTTTTGACTTAATTTGTTTTCTTGCAGCCTGCAATATAAAGTGGGATATGTTTCTGTTGAACTTCTGTTTTCTAAAGAAAAAAAGCAGGCAGTTAAGGCTTTTGGTTATGAAATCTGCAGTATATATTAATTTGATGCTGTTTTAAAATGTAAACTTTTGCATGCAAGCATTTGAGTGTTGCTTATGTATGCTTTTGCTTATTCACTGAACAGTTATCCATACAGCTGAGAAATTTAAGCTAACAAGTGGGAATTTTTGGTCATATTTCTACTTTTCAGTTTTCAGGATAATTGTATGTTGATTGGTAACTATAAGAAACTTTTACAGTTCATCTTGGAAATTATTTTTGTTAACCAAGAAAACATACTACTGGAGGAGTTACACTCCCCCAGATTCTCAGTCACTGCATTGTTTTTATCCTATGGGATGGATATTTTACTATATTACATTTATACAGTCATACAGAATCAAAGCATTCCATAAAAGTTGATTAAAAATTACAGTGCAGGTTAGAGCTTTAGTTTGTGATTCTACAAGTGCAGGTATGCTTAACTTCAAGTACACACTTGGGCTTGACTACTTTGATATAGTTATTGTGCCTACCTAATTGTTTGCAGGATGAAGGTTTTGGATATGAACTTTTAGTCAAGTAGGGAGTTGGGAGGTGATGTGAGAACACTTGAAAATGCCGTAACCAGTAAGTGACCTATATTAGTAGTTGGGTAGGCGTTAGTGCTGAAGTAATGAATTACTCAACCATTTTTGTAACTTGAACTTCTGAAATAACATGGCAGTAATACATGCATAAAGGCTATTTCCATGTTTTAGCTTTATCCCTTACTTTAGGTGATCGAAAGCAGTTGTTATAGTACTGCAATTTATTAGGACTTATGTGACATAATTAAGTGAGCAAGAATCAAATGTCACCATAGGATTTGCTGTGCTAAGCATAAGTAGATCAGAGAACAAATGTGTGCCACTTAGTATCCAAAATGTCTGTTAACGATGCTGTGTGTAGGCCTGAAAATAATTTTCTTAGTTTCTTCACAGTAGTATCAGGACAAACGCATTACAGCAGTATTTATCTTTTTTTTGAGGTCTACTTTTTTTTTTCTTCTTTATTTAGATGTCGACACGTTTATTTCCCAAACGCTAAAAGGAGAAAATCTATCGAAGAAAGCAAAAGAAAAAAGGGAAGTTCTTCTTAAGAAGATAAAAGATGTTAAGGCAAGGTAAGTGAGCTTCATGGTTTTAATATGTTATGAAGTCACTTAAGTTATTACAGTTTTTATTTACTTTATTTATATTATTTATAAATTCAAATTTATTTATTACAATACGTTTTTACAGTCTTTTAATAACCCTTAACAATATTAACAGTTAAAAATCTGTCTAGGTTCTGATTTTGTCAAATAATCCGCAGTGGCTCAAGTATTTATATCTATCTTGAAGCTGCTAGAATTTATTAAGAAATGGGAACATAAAGATTTGTCCCGTTTGAGTTGTTGTAATATTCTCAACCCTGATTGCAGGCTGGTTGGATAGAGCTTGCCTTCACCTCCGGTTTGGTAAGATTTGTTAAAATATGAGAAATATAATCCATTGAGAATATGAATGAGCTTCCTGTCGCCATATTCAGCTGTTGTAAAACAGCATAATTCAATGCTGACTCTGCTTTACTGTATATCCTGTTGCTTAGCTCTGTAATAGAAAATTGAAACATTACTGGAAACTATTTATAGATCATAAGTTTGTTTCAGCAGTGTTAAAATAGTGAAGTACTATGACAGACCAAGCAGAGGACTGTGGTTTCTTTTTTTTTTTTTTATTTTAGTTTAGGTGTGATTTGATACTTCTTCTATTGTGTTTTAATTTCAGTCAAACAATTCAGCTGAAGAGATTTGGCTGTAGTTTTATTTGTGCTACAAAATTTTCTTTGCAAAATCTCTTTTTTTACAACTCTAATCAATTTGGGTGTAATCTGGTACTTGCTGTTCTTTTCCCATTGTTGCTTCCAAAGTGTTTTTTCTACTGATCACTCCTGTTGGGTATCTCCTAACCTTTACTTTGATGACATGCTCCTGCCTCTGTGGCAACTTGTTTACAATTTCAAAGACAGCACAATCATCTGGTGAAGGCATCATTCTTTTTATCTGCTAACTGTGGGAAGACATGAGTTGTGTCCCAAAACCTTGTAATTGAAGATTTGTGTGCCTTTGATTCAGGCTGTAAATGCTTAAGGAACTACTTTGCCTTTTTTTTTTTTTTTTTTTTTCCCCTGGTGCTTTCCCTTCTGGGTTACTGAGCTAAATGGGACTGTACAGATGACTTGCAGATACAGGAGCACTGACTTTTTTTCTTCAGTCTTATGACTCAACTATAGTTTTTCTGGATGATGAAATATCAAAGGAGGGAACCTGCAGTTATGAGCACAGTTGACACTGAATCCTTTGCTATTCACTTACATTACCCTATGATGTCATGTCTTTAATTTCTAATTCCTTCCTTGTCTCCTGTGATATTATTCACTGTTAACAGCATTTTGCTTTTCATGCAGGCTACAAAATATATGCACTTCGTAGTCGTCTTTGGTTTTTACATCCCACATATTGGGCTGTGCCTAACTATTACTGCTACTTGGTATGCAGGATTTCTTAGATCTGGCCTTTTATCTCTGTTTGTATCTCTCAGTTTCTTATCCCTAGACCCTTCCTTTCTCTCCTGCTTGTTACTTGTAAGCATCTCCTTACTAACTAGCCTAATACACACACTGCTGCTCGGTGTCCATAAAGATGGTCCTGGCAGCTGCATTGTATTTGCCAGTTATTTCTGGTGAAATCCTTTTCACATAAACTCTAGTTCTTGCATGCTTCTTGAGATGCCATTTTACATAACTCTGCCATGATTATTTAACTTTATACATCAAACTATATTCTATGATTATTTTTGTTTCTGAAAGAAGTACCAAGATTTAGCTCTGAAGAAAGTGTGGTGGTTTTTTTTTTTTGAAAATGTTTTTTGTTTTTATTTAGGCATGCAATAACTTTTGAATTTCTGGTTAATTATTAGTACTTTTTCATTTGGATTTGATAAATTATTGGAAGTAAACCCACTATTTGTGGATTGCTTCCTGCTGACCTACCGTGTTATTTTTAATGTATGCTTAGTGGCTTTTACTTGCACACAAAACTTTTTGAAATATATTAACATTTAGAAGGATTACTAAAATTAAAGATGCTTTTTTATGTTTGTGCCTTGAAATATCTTGAGTAAATGTATGTTCCTAGAAAAGGCTGCTCGCTCCAAGTTTGGTTTTGTTCATGTCTCTTTTTGAAGCAACTGGGGATTCTCTCCACTGCAGAAGCAAAAGAAAAACTGAGTAAATACTTCAGCCAAAAGTAAAGACTTAAAAATCATTAAGGAAAACTTGCAGTGCTAAGTTTCAATTGCAGAGCGTGTTGAAAACTCGTCACTGTTTTATGCTATGCTCTAGTACCGTGGGTTTGCATGTGTGCGTGGCCTTATCTTGTTGTTTCTTCTTTCCGCAGTTATCCTCAAGAGTTCCAGGATAAAGGTAAGGCTCATGTGTATCTTCTCCCCCCCCCCCAACACCAGCGGTGTATTTTTGTCGGCGGGGCCGGCGGTGGCTGCCGGGCTCGGGGCCGGGGCTGCCTCTCGAGGCCGAGGGGGCTGGCTCCCCCTGCTGAGGGCAGCGGGGAAAAGCTTCCCGGTTGCAAAGCTCTCCCCTAAAACCATCGCTCAAAGCTGGGGCCCGTTTCCCTCGTTAAACACATATGAGAACGCTCACTGATGGACAGAGTAGTTTAGAAATACAGTTCAGAATTTGATATAAATGGAGCTGGCTATGTCTGGCTTAGTTAGCAGTAGCGCAGCCTTGCGAAAGACCATGTGATGCAGGTCGGGTGTTTTGGTTTTTGGGTTTTTTTTTTGGTTTTGTTTTTTCCTCCGAGGAAGTGCATGCAAAGCAGCTTGCTTCGGAGATAAAATTTTAATAGGGATAACTTATTTCAGCCTTTTTTCTTCACATTGCAAAAGTCTTCAATTCCATAGTGATGTTTCTTTAACCTTTTAATAGGATCAGCTAGTGGCAATATGATATTGGCTTTCGATCCACACTGAATGAATGTTTTCATAGTGCAGCGGGAGCTCAGACCTGTAGTTGGGGAGGAGACGATTTAGTGCATGAGTAATGAAAGCTGAAGTGTGGGTTATCTATTGTCTTCTAGTGGAGTTAAAACAAAGCTGCAGAGTTCAGTTTAGAAAAGACTGAGGAGTTTGTTGCTACAGTGTTCTGTTCTGTAACTAAACCTGGAAGGGCTCTTATTTCCATGATGCTAATTCTTGAGGTCGTGACCTATAGCCTGTGGATGCTGGTATGAGGGTCACAGTGCGAGGTCAAAAAAGCCTATGCAAAGCTTCACTTTTTGCAGCGGTTGAAGAACTGTTTCTGGACAAGGAGGTTCAAATGTGTAGGCTACAGCGTGCCTCCTGACAAAGTGAAAATATGTGAGTCGTATTAGGCAAGTAATGTTATAGCAAGGCACAACAAGTTCATACATTTCTTATCCCTGTTTAAGTCAAGTTATATAGCCATATCAGTTCAACTGAAAGAGAAAATACAACTTGAAACTTCCCAAAGATTGCCAAAATTTTGTAAACTTGAACTATGTCATTCTTTAAAAATTGTATTAAAATATTTTTATATTGCACCTCAGCATCCTTCCTGAAGTTAAAATGTAGTTTCCCTCCTTTCCTCACTGTCCAAACGAATTAAAGGTGGAAAAGTCAAATGTTATTTTATTAAGAAAATGACTAACATGAAATGAGGTGGGACGGTTGTTTCATTGCAAATGCATCTGACTTTCTGGAGAGCATGTTTTTGAAGACTTAATAACTTTTTGAGGCTATGTCTCTAATAATAATGAGTTGCCTACATAGAGCAGAGTTGGCATTTACTGGTTTGCTTTTTTTAATTGAAGGTCAAGAATATTCTAGTCTATTTACTTTCTTCATTGGCAATTTGATTCTGAATTTCTTTTCCGATTCAACAAATTATTAATAAAAATGAGATTTCATTATCTCCAGTAAAATGGATGATTTAATTTATATAGTCTGTAATTGTTACTGTATAACTTGCTCTGATTTCTGTGAAAATTGTATTCGGTCTTATTCTTTTTATTAGAGTGCATTTGCTTCTTAAGAAGGATATATTGCTTTGTTTTTTAATTTTCATGATGTGTCTGGTTCAGATTGTAGACCTATGTACAGATGGTGAAGCTTGCAAATGCTGACACTTTAGTTTTCTTTCAGTATTTGTTGAGAAAATGAGAGGGCTCTGAAGTTATACCATTGTTTTCTGCAAGCGAAGATAAATTTCTTCAAATTCATGTACATTTGCATACATGAATATGAAAAATCCATGAGAAATGGGAGCCTGCCCTTATTTGCAAAATATTTGAGGGAATGTGGTTCAGTGGTATGGGTTGTTGCTATAATTTCCAAAGTTCAAGAAGTGCATGCTAAACTTTATTTGGTTGTCATTCTTACTTTAGGCCTGTACAAATTAGGCGTGACTTGTGTAGGTGTAGAACAAAGGACCCACATGGAGGTAAGCAGTCAGATTCTTGGCCAGCTACTAGTGTAACAAAGCAGTGGCAGCAGCTGAGTGAGGTCAACTTTTGTGTCCATTCTCTGTGCACACCTAGACATTTGAAAAATGGAAAATGTGAGAAAAGGTTAAAAATTGAGGTGACAATGGTGGTCACACATTTGCCTGTTCCTCCCCCCTCTAGAGAAAGAAGAAATATCCCAAATTAAAAGGTGAAAAATGAGAATATCTTTTAGGAAAAAAGGAGGCGTGGAAGCAGCAATGTGGAAACTGCACTGAAACAAACTAGGAAGAATAAACACTGCTGTGCACATTTACACTTCATATTTGCTCCTCCTTGTTTTGCAGTAGCAGTTACTCTTGGTTTTTTTAATGCAAATAAAATAATCTTTGTTGTAGCTGAAAGGAAAGGTGAAGAATGATTCGCATTGTGTGCCATATTATCATGGTATAGTAATTATCTTACTACATTCATTATCACACTATATCAGCTGTTTTCAGGAATCTTGTGAGTTGTGACTTGTTGTCCTTCCAGAGTCATCCAGAAGAATCTTTTGGAGGTGGAAAGAAGTGGACTAGCACTTTCAAAATTCATATATTTCCTGTATAACGTAGTGAAACTTGACTCCAGTCGTTCAAAAAGCAGCTCCTTCAGTTTGTGATGTTTTTCCACAAATATGCTTTGTGGGCATCAGCTTGTCGCTCCACTCTCTTTCATCATTGCATGTTCTTGAAGTTCCACTGGCTTTGCATGTAGTGACTAGTCGGTTTGACCAAGGTATTGTATGTGAGCTTTTATTGTATGGACTTTGGCCACTCGCATACATAATCTTACCTTTCATAAAGATAAGGCAAGGAGGCTTAAAAGAAGAGTTAAAAAAAAATTTAAGCTCATGTACACGAGTAGAACCAGGCTCCTTAAAATCAAAGTAGTCCTTGTGCATCTCTCTTAACTTTTCAGAAAGTGCATACATACTTCTTTGCACATTGAGGACTTCCTTGCATCATCTTAAAAATAGGCCTTCTTATGTTGTCTGTCAGGTCAGTAAATATGCTGGCAAAAGCATCTTTTGTGTCTACACACTGAAAAAACGAAGCTTTTTAGGAGAAGTGGGTATATGTGAAAATTCAAGACATGAAGTTCATTGTACAGGAAGATATTTAATTCTCATGTGTGATGCGTTACCTGATTTTAGACTGACTTTTCCAGTTTGGTGTAATGTTGATTTATGGACAAGGAAAGTGCATGTTGTTCTTATGACCAGAACTGTACAATTATATTAATATCCAAACCACTAATTTTTCAACAACATTTATTTTTATTTATTGAGGTACATTATTAAATGTTTATTATTTGTATTTTATTCTTAAATTAAGGAACTCAGTAGAAATGTCTTTTTCCCTGAGACTGCTGCTTTTTTTACTTTTCATTTGAAATATTTGACTCTTCATTTCAGCAGCTTAAGCGAAATCGAAAAGCCATAGTCACATTCAGGGTGACCTGTTCTAGATCTTAGAATTGGGAAGGAACTTGAAAATGAAGATAATTTTCATGCAAATTGAATTCATTTTTCATAAGACTAGTATTCCTCTAAGGACATGAAAGTCTGGACTTTGTCAAAGATTCTGAGTTAATATAGTTTTTGGCATTTCTCTGTTTTGAGATTAATTGAATCAATGCCATGGCTGCCAAAATGTTTAGTTAAAAGAACCTTGTTTTCAATTTATGCTAAAAATAGTGCTAAAGTTGGCAGAAGCGCTATAAGCCCTAGAAACTGTATTTGTCTTTGAAGCTCACTTGCCATATGTTCTTTGCATTTATTTTAGTAAGATATATATTTTTAATCACTTTTCACAAAAGATTTTGGCTCAGCGTTGAAAGTGAGAAGCCGAAAGCACTAGCCAAATTGAGTCATAATATGGGAATTTGCAGAACAAGTTCCCCAAAAGCACTCGATTCACCTTATACCTGATCTGCAGCGCATGACTTTGGCACTATTTATGTAGAAGAGTATGATCTGACGTTTGCTAAACTACCACTTTCAAGTCTGATAAAAACTGATGAAGGTCCATTTTAATTATCATTTCACTGTAGTATAGTAGAAGATAAACCTGGGTATGGAGCATAGGTGTTCTTCTCTATGTAATTATTGGGAGCACCTGTAGGAAACCTTTAAATGACTCAGGTGCCTCTTTGGTTTTTGGCAGAGCAGTGAGTGTCTGGAGCCTGAGACAGCTGCTTCCTGGAAATAGTCAGGCTGATAAGAGCAGCACTATATGCAAAGGCTTTGTCTTTTCTCTTTTGTTTTTCTTTTCCTGTTTTGTATGGAGGTGATACTTCCTTTTTTCTCTCTGTACACTCCATTTTTTTAGGAAATGGCAGCAGGTAGGAGTCTTTTTGGACTTGAGAAGGGAGGCAGTAGCTTGTGGTGCGAGTTCTGTATTTTAACACACTTGAGCTTTCAGTTAGGAGCATAAATACGTCGTTAATATTTAACCGTAAATGGGAAAGATACGGCTTAGTTGTTACGCAGTCCTTTGAGGATCATCATGACGTATTTCTGGAGAGACCACCAGATGCATTAGAAGTGTGCCAAATATCACTCCATCCTGGAAGTCTGGAGGGTTTCATTGTAGACAAGCCACTGTGGTGTCCCTTTCAGCTACGTGCAGCTGTTATCTGTGAAGTGTCCATGCCAAGTGCAATTTCAGGCAGCACAAGATACAGCCACTAGTGCAGCACAAAATGGTCTTATCCTGATGTGCATCATCAGAATGAGGGGCAGCTCAGCAAGTAAAAATCGTTACTTTTCTTGCTTGAAGCATATTTGCTTGCAAATCTAATGCTGTTTCAGTATTGTTTTAACAAATAGCTGCTAAAGAATTCCTACTTGACCTTTATAAAACAAGCCATTAAAAACCATCATGTTAATATGAGACTCTAGAAGACTTCAGGATTGAACGTGTTGGAGTAGATTTCATGACAAAGCATACATCGAGAAAGTGGCTGTCAAAAGAATCCAGTCTTGCAAGATGACTGGTGGATTGGGTCAAGAGGCTAAAGTATACCTGTGCCAACTTGAAAGCAACTTTGTCTAGTTATTTTTGTGAAAAACTGTGTAGTGAGGACCTTACATTTAGGTGCTTGGTGGCTTTATCCAATTCTTTGTTTGGTGGGTTCTTAGTGGAGCAGAGATTTGACAGGAGGAAGTGATTTCAACCTGCTGTGACTTGGGACCTCCCAAAATGGCAAGAAGCACGGTGTTTTGACCTGCATGTCTTTATTTTTGTGAGTTATTTTATTTGGCTTATACTTGAGGCATTTTAATGCATCACTCTGTCTAGACTTTTTTAGGAATAAAATGAAAGAGTTTAGTGATCTTGGGGACCCTGAGTGAGCAAGTATCTTTTGGAGGCATTGGCTGAAACTTCTTGCTTGCTCTTTTTTAGATTTAGTGGCTGAAGCAGTACTTTTAATGCTTAGGAGTTCATTACTATAATCACAGTATTGCAGAAGAAATGTAATTCCTGGGGGGAAAAATAAAGCCTGGATTTTTTTTTTATTTTATTTTAAAACTGGATTTTTATAAAGTAGTATGGTCCTGTTCATTATATTGAGCTTGTATCACTAAATCTGTTGGAAATCTTCAGAATAGGGGGCAGGGACTGAAGTGCAGCCCTTGTTACAATGAGGAGTTTGTCTTTTATGCTCCAGTCCTAATGAGGTACATTTACCCTTTGGTATGCAGTATTTCCTAAATCAATATGTAAGCTGTAATGGAAAAGGTAGCATTTAATAAGGAAAGACACTGTATCTTTTTTTTTTCTTTACAGATAACATAAAATATTGATTCTGCTATCTAACCTATAAGAGGTTAGTTTAAATTGCAGAAACTGGAGAATAGGGTCAGTTCATATATATATTTTTGTTATTGTTGTAACTGTTAACTAACTACTGTTAATTAAACTTTTTTTTTTCAAATTCCAGATAAATCATACAGTATTCTGGGGAAACAAGAAACTATATTAATGAGCATCAACTCCTTAATTATCCTTGTGACTACATAACAGGGACACATTCATGTCATTTCTTTGTGCAATAACTTTTGCAAAGAAGTATTTTTAAACTGATCATTAATTTTATGACCACAGAAATGAGATGCAAAATTTATGCTGTTGTCATTGGCACAGGTTCAAGGCACTACTGACATTATGTGTGATTGTAATGGAATGGCTGCCAACTAATGAGTCTATAGACATTTCGTTTGAGCATGCTTTGCTTTTAGATGTCTGATTAGGCAGTAATGCTTTCAATTATGCCTGCAAATTGTATTGGATACATTTACCTGATGCCCATTGTTGCTTTCTAGTTCGGTTTTCTATTACATAAATGCAAGTTGAATGCTTTTCCTTAATTTATTGATGCTTTTTGGGTGTATTTTTAGGTACTTGGCACCTGAAGAGAAGAGTAGTGGCTTGTGCTGCTCAACACTGACTCCTCTGACTGTTCAAGGAGTAACACGTGTAACTTCAAATGCAATTCTATCTTGTCTTCCTCAGTAGGTGGAGAATAAACTGCAGTACAACACCTTGATGGAGGATCATGTGAAGTGGAGAAAGGGCAGAGATTACTCTGAGTGGGAATGCAGGAGACCCCAAAGAATCAACAGGAAGCCTCTTTGTGAACTGTCAGGAGCAATATCCTTATATATTAATAGCATATGCTCCTAAGATGTCTTTTAATCCTGCTGGAATTAGGAGGCAAAAAACCAAGGCTGATGTTAGCCTGTAGTCATTCTTTTATGTAAGCACATAAAAACGTTGTGAAATGCCTGTTAAAGCTCCAGAGCACATTGAGTCAGCTCTCCTATCAAAATGCCTGCAGTTCTTCCATACAAATTAGATGATTTAAGGTTTGCATTTTAGTGTAGAATATACATTTACAAATACATTTATTTAATCTAAAATAAAAAATGGAAGCCCTTGCAGGGCTACAGGTTGCTGGTAGTTGTATTTAGTGTCTGTGACCTATTCTCCACATTTTTTACATAAAAATGTGTGGGTACCTAGACATACTATTGTATGGCATGGGACCTGTATATTTGTTCTGATTGTCTTTCTCCCATGGGAGTTTTTTTCCCATGGAAGTCTTTGAGCCTTTATTTAGGGTTTAACATCTAGAGAATGCTTTGAAGACTATGAACCCTTAAAAGCACTGAACTTGTAACTTCTTTCTTCATAATACTTCATCAGTTTTTTGTTTTGGGAGTATTTTGAACTTTTTCAACTTAGGATAAGTACTTGTTTTATTGCAAATCCACATTTGGTGTGCCCATGTTTTTTGTTGTTTCAAAAAAAGTATATATCTAGGATATGTACATGGTGTACCCTAAACATGTATGTATATAAAAATTCCATTGTTTCCAGATCATCTGGGTTTTATATGAAAGCAAAGCACAAAGGTTTACTGAATTTGGAATCCTTAGCATAATTAGAAAATGGTACTGTTGTGACTTAATGGAAGAGCAGGGTAACAGTGCAGCTATGCAAACTTACAAAAGGAATCACAACTTCTCTGAAAGAGATTATGTATAGCTGAGTGGGGCAGAATTCTCTGGAGATGTGCTTCCTGTGTTTGTATTCACTTATTTTCATCCATAAGTGCTACTCTTTTAGATATACTTACTATTCGGTCCATTAATTTTGAGTGCTGGAGTGTGGTGTTTGTGGAAATACTTTCCTCTAGAAATACAGCCTAATATTTTAAATTTATGCTGGCACTTTCATGAAGGTTAAATGTTAGTACGTTTATGCATAGCTGATAAGAGGACATTTTCAACTGACAACCAGGGCGTTGGAGGTGGAGGTTTATATGTATATATATATTCTGTGCATTGTAGTACTAGTAAAAGTTTAGGACAGATAAAGAGTGGAACAGCTGTTGATACTGCATAGGTTGTGAATATCATGTCTGCTCTTTTTATATGGAGTCTATAATCTAATAAAGATACATATATAGACAGAGATAGGCAACTGGTCTCTGGCATGTAAGCGTGAAAGATGATCATGCAGGTTGTAAATAAGGCATAATGTTTTCTGTTCGTGTGCTATCTGCTCTCTGGTTTTCTGTTTGGAAGAAGAGGTGAATCCTGGAGAGGGATAATTTACTTTTGATTGGTTTGACAGGTGTGATGAAATGCAAATATTTTGATCAGATTAACAGGATGGCTGGAGTGCTATTGGAAGATGGCTGTGTCAGAAATAGATTGGAGTCAGGTTGAGATTCAAAGCAGTTGTTATATGGCATGGGAGCTTGGAAGGAAGCTTTCCCAAGAAAAACATACTAAATTAATGAAGGGAAAACCAATTTAGTATTCAACAATCTTGGGATGTAAAAGAACTGCAGCAAAGCAAAAATCAGGCTTTGTTGTCTTACCTGTGTAGAAAACTTGCTGTTCTTTGCAAACAACTGGTGCTTTTTTGGCACGGACTCTGAATTTTCCATGATTTTGCATTATTAAATGGGAAGTACGGGGTGAAACTCAGCCATGGATAGGCAGTCCTACTGATGAATGTTATTCATATGTCTGTGGAGAAGAATATTTTCACTATGCATGGTTTGGTGTGGTTTTTTTTTTTTTTTTTTGATTCTGAGAAATCAGTTATCTGACACAGTGCTCTAAAAGGCAACACATGAATAGAGAAGCATGTCTGGGGTCTCTGGAAAGTTTTCTGCATGTGAGTATACCAAAAGGCAGTGCTTGGGCAATTTAGCTTTATACGCTTTTTAAGAAAATTGAGGGTCACTTTATCTGTTGGGAGCATCAGCTTTATGATTTTGGTTTGGTGATTTTTTTTTTTTTTTTAAAAACTGTATTTAATTATTGGATTTTCCTCCTTTACAAAGACTATGAACAGTGTAGCTTATGTTGTTTTGCCACTTCTTTGCCTAGATGATGTTAAAAAAATCTCAGAAAAGATAGTGAGTTTTGGGGGGGAGAACTTAAATTTTGTCTAATTAAATGAAAGTCTTGACTAACACTGATTTCACTTTACCTTTCCCAGACCATCACACTTAATGCACTCTAATCAATGTACTGCATAGTTTAGCTAATAATGCAGATTTTGTATTTATTGCAATAGGGCTCTCAGCTGTGTAAAAAACTTATCGACAACGATGTATTAAGCCACAGGTTCGGACTAGGTGCTGTCAGAAGGTGATTGTATTTTGAGTTTCATGGGAGGAATACACATACAACATTGGCAAAGTAGCTCCTAATTATGGTGAAGAAAAGTGAAAGTGGGCAGAGGGCGACAAACTGTTGCCAAAAGTAGTTTGGCAGTTCCTGGGAGGGAAGTTTCTGCAGCTCCTTCCTGTGCTCGGACAGGCAGAACTTTGGAGCTTGGCACTGCCCGTTTCTCCTCCTTTGCCCGCTTCTTTGCTGTGGTGTGTCTGTCTTTCCCACCTTGTGTGAGAAGCTGTCAGCTGCGCAGCACTGGGAGCGGTTTCATTATATGACGGCGTTTAGGGGAAACCACTGCAGCCACATGTACATGGCCGGTTAGAAGGTAGCCCTAAACCAGCAGCGCTCACAGCTGCGCTTGAACATACAAAGTGTGTGTTACGAGAGTCAGTGAGAAATGGGAATTTTTACCGCTTCAGATAGGAATTGGTATCCTTCTTACTAATGAAAATATTTGTCTTTGGATTCTGTCTGTGTTTGACAGACTATTTGATGAGAGACTATTTTAACTAGCAATATATTTTTGACTTTTACAGAATTGGAAGACGAGGAAGAGTCTGAGGGCTCTTTTTCGTCGCCTCCTGATAGTGTCTCCATAGCATCTGACCGGTATGATAAAGAGGATGAAGCACCTTCTGATGGTATGTGGTACTGTTTACCTTAGAACTTACTAGGTTTGCCAGTTTGCTACAAACTCATGTAATTGGATCCTCGTGATGCAAATGTTAGTGTTGGAAATCAGATAAACAGATAAGCATCACAGCTGGACAGTTTTCGTACCTTTACAAGAACCTTTAAAGGAACTGAAGAGCTCTCTCTAGTGGTCCTAGAGCATAGTGAAGCTGTCTCAAATGTACATTTTTTTTTTTTTTAAACTCATGTTTTTTCATAACAAAGCATCTTCTGTAGATGCATATGTTTTTAAAGATAGATCAGTGGCTAAAAAAGTGTGAATATTTGTAGTAACAAATTGTTTGTTAATTCAACATTATCAGATTCTTGCTTAATTTTATTGTGCTACTTAATGGCTTACTGTATTATTTATCTAATAAATAATGAAACCGTTTACATGATTGATATTTTTCTGCAAACTCCATGCAGAATAGGTTCATAAAATATTAAATTAATTATTCCTACAATGTTTCCTTCCATTAAGACAGTCTTTTGTAGAATGTTTTCATTATATAAATTTTAAACTTGAGTTTGCATTTAAAAAAAAAACTAGGCTCCATAGCTGTTTTCCACATTGTTTTATTTTGTATTCATTAAATTTAATGCTAAATGCGACTGTTCTGAAGACATGAACAATTGAATATTTCAACAGTTAACAAGCTTGCTTTAACATAGTGTCCATATTTGTGAGATTCGTTTATTGTATACATAATATAAAAACCTTCTATGGATAATACATGGCAATAAATTAAGTACATGTACAAATAAATTAACGATGTATATTAATTTGTGGCACTAGAAGTTAGATAGACTTACTAGTGAATGATGTTTTCTGACATGATATGATGATCAAACTGTGCAGCTCCATCTCAAAATACAATTGCTGAATGAAAATATGCTTCCTGCAACACAGCACTCCACATTTTATGTTATCCAGATTATTCCCTTTGGAAACATAAATTGCTTTTATGAGGTATAAAATTATGTCTATTGCAGAACAGGGATAAGTCAAGTACATGCATAAGTGATAAACCTTCTAACCACTGATTCAGAATAATGCAATTTTTTTTATATCCAGAACTCTGTAAAATGTGTAGCAATAATAATCACACTTTTTTTTTTTATATTGAGCTTGTTGTATTTTGGCAATGTGACCTTCTATTAAAAAAATAAAACCAAGCCTTTTTGCTTTCTGGTTGAATGTAATTATCAGTCAAATTGAATATGGCTTCGAGAAGACCCAAGCTAATTTTCCAAACTACAGATAAATGCAACTTTCCATGTATTTATTTTTGCTTACAAACATAATCTTAACATTATTTCTAATTGTAACATAATAACATGGTACTGATTGCATAAAGGATATGTGACACAATTGTGTGACTGTTTAATAGGAGATATGATTATAGATTTGTTTCAAAACAGTTAATCAAGAAAAAGGTGATAATGTTCATAAATGTAAATAATGAATGGCTTAAGAATGCTGATGCAAGAGTATATGAAATACTGTATGACTCTGCAGATGGGTGATCAATTTTTAGCATATTTTGGAAGTTATAATTACGAGAGTAGGTATAATAGCTGCCCAACAGTGTCTTGGCTAATTCATTCCAGTTTAGGTAGAAATATAGTGGGTGCGATTCTGTTATATTTAAGATGATTCTACCTCACTGGTCTTTCTGTGTTTTATGATAAATCCCCTTTAATTATCTAGTGGGAGTGCAGCATGATGAAAGGTTGAGAAAAGGTGGTAGACTTTGATCTGTAAATACTTTCATTTTTTGGAGGAGTGTTTCTGTTTTCTTCTTTGAATGCCCAATGTGTCATTCTAAGACTGTTTTGATTTTAATATATATAGTCCATCATTCAAGTCTAGCCACCTATACTATGTATGAAAATACACGTTGGGAGAATCTTATAAGAGGTGGATTGAACCTCGGAGGTGCCATTTGTTTCAGTTCTCATAGGCATGAATGGGTTTGCTAAAGCTTAATACTCTATTTTTGGTTTTTAGCAGTCTGTTAATGTCCAATATTTAAACCCTACTCAAAAAGCTGGATCTGTAAGGTAGATGTTTGATCTTACATAGTTACCAGTTTAGTTCAGCAGGGCTCTTTGTAGGTGTAAAACCTCTTTTGTGTAGGATCAAGGCCCCCAGTGTTAACAGACGGGCCTAACTGTAGATAACTAAATTGAAGTGTTCTTTATTTATATTTGAGCCCATTCATATTTTTATGTAAAACCTCTTATATACATTTTCTACTAAAAGAAACCCCAAACAAAACAGGCATTTACCTTTATATATGTGAGTTAGACTGCAAGGTTTGTATGACTTCTGAAAGTGTCACTATTTGACTTTGCAGTCTTACTGTCAAAATATAATTTGTGAAGGCACCTGCTTGGTAACAGATAAAGAATTAGTGTATTACATGTACATTACAGTCATTGTAAAATCCTGAAGTTTTTGTGTGACCTTTGTCTAATGGTGTATTAATTACAAGAGAGATAATCCATTTAACAATAAGTATGGGATAACTAAATTAGCACAGGTCACCTAAAGGCCTTTTGTCAAATCTGATTGTTATGTTGTCCTTTTGACTTTTACCTTATGGTAGGCACTAACAAAGTATCTAAACTTTGATGGATTATAAACTCTAAACATGATATGTATTTTTCATAATGCTAATGTAATTTTCTAGGTACTGAAAAGGTCAAACCCCCACGTCTCTGTGTGCATTCTAAGTCTGTCTTTCCTTTTAATATTTCTTTTTCTCTGTTCCTGTGGTTCAAAAGTTCACTCAGTTCCCAAATGGCCACCTAATTTTCCAGTTATTCCCTCAAGCCATATGTGTTTTGGTTTCTTTATGGTTTATTAGGTACTGTAGGAAAGTAGCATAAGTTATATCTTCTAATGAAATTCAAGCACACTTCAGTGATGCTTTGACTTGATTGCTGGCAGCAATTAAATCACAACGAAGGAGAATGATGCATAGGCTAACATGTCCAGACACCCTACAGAAACTGGAAAAGGGATAAAACACAACAAAACCCCCAAATAAAATAACAAACCCAAAAACAAGACAGACAAAACAAAACAGCACTGCCAGGCACTCCTTTCTTAACTTGATTTTTTTTTTTTTTATTGGCTAACAGCCTGATTGATAGCAAAATCATAACTTGCTGTATGCTAACAGGCAGAGTTCACTTGTAGGTTATTGTGAGCTGATAAAGGGTTAGATGGAGTTTTGATTTTCGCATTGGTCCTTGGTGCACCAGATTAATGGAATTTCAATGAGAGACTGGAGTAGTCACAGCTTTGTCAGAAAAACAGATGGAGATTCTATAGCCATGTCTGCTCATTAATACCAGTTGCCTGAAAGGTGTACTACTTCTCTATACAAAAGACTCAACATAATTGATTTTTGAGCGGGGTATTTTTTCACTTATTGATGACTAGGTTTCTTGCAACTTAAATGACAGGTTTTTGTATAGTACATTGTATAACAATGTTATGTCTTGTAAATTCTTACCCCCTTCCATCTGTATTTTGAAGAACGCGTGTAGTGGAAAATATATGTCTTGATCAGTTAAAAAACAAAGCATACCAAAATACTTAAAAATCGGAATAGTACGACTTTCTTTAAAGTTGGTAACAAACATATTTGGTTGAGATGTTAATGGGGGAAGGAGTTACTGTTTTTCATTTAATTTTTGGGTTTCTTAGGATGGTATTCAATCTAGGTTCAATGCCATGCTGAAACTTTCCTATTTAACAGTGTAATCTTCTCTTATGACCTCAAGGGATTTTTTTTTTAACATAAAATTTTTTTTGTTTTATGGTATGGTAACTTGATTCCATAGTAGGAAATGCCATTAGTATTAAAGGAACAAACTTTCTGACTTTGTAAGTACTGTGAGTGAACTGACTGCTTCTGAAAGAAGGTATGTCTGTTTAGCTCTGCAGGGAGTATGTGATTGGGTAATTACTGGATCTAAAAAGATCACAGTGAATGCTGCAATAAAATAATTTAGGTCATAATTTCTGTGGAAGGTCTAGAAATGTTGCCTTGAGCGTGGAAGGATGAAAGTACTAAAAATGTGTCTGGGAACTCAGATGCTCTTCAAATTATCATATTTGGCTATAGCTTATGAATAAAATATGCTTTTTAGTAGAAAATTGTTAAATAGGGAGAGAGAATCTCATACTAAAAATTCTCCATAGTTGAAGGGGAGGAAGGTGGGGCCTAGGCAAGCAAAATAGGACATTTGATGAACTTTGAGGAATCAGAATAAATGAAGGGGGCGTGCTTTAACTGTCATCAGAGTGCAGTCTTGAAAATGAGAATGAGCAGAGTTTGTTGCTCCCTGCAACATGCTTTTTCTTGGTATAATTTTTGGATGAAACAACAGGTTTTCACACTTTGTCTTTGTGCAGCTCCTCTAAAAAAGTTCTATACAAGCCTTTGCAGGCTTGAGTCAACTATTTTACACGAACTATAGTATTTCCTTTGCATGGACATCATATTTTGTATTTTGATTAATCAAGTGAGAATGAAAATTTGCGTCACTAAATTTTGCATGCTGCTGCTTTTGACATTTTAAATCTCAAATACAAGTACTGATTAAGATTCTTTTTTTTTCTTTTTTTCTCTACTTGGTAGGCGTAAAGGCTTGAATACTGTCACTGAAGAAGGGTAGAGTTGAGTGTAAGACCTTATCTTTACGTACGATTCATATACAAGTATTTTCCCAGTTTCCTCAACTACATTTCTGAGTTCATTTCTGAGGCACTATATTAAAGCAAAACACGTGTTCTGTCACAGAGTCAGTTAAGCAGTATTAGCAACTAAGTTAGCAAAGGTTGGAGAAAGGAAAGTGCAGCTACGATTTTTCTGTCCTCTTCTCTTTCCTTTTGCCCTTCCTATCCCCTCAGTCTGGTGTTCGTTTACCACTATTTTAGTATCATAATCATGCACACGGAGAGGATGTTTGGTTGTCTTGGGAATGACAGCATTGGAAGTTTACCTGAGTTATTCTATGAGATTAGTTATTTTCTTTGCAGTACTGGAGAGAGTTCCAAACTAAGCGCATGACAGCCATTCAAAGAAATGAGAAACTTCTTTATTTGTCTTGTTTTTCTCATAGGTAGATCTCTCTGAATGCAGAAACCCATGCATTTTTGTATTCTTATACCTCTTTTAAATATTCAAGCTTGATTAAAGAAAGATCATATTGAGGAGAGGTAAGATCTAGGTTTACTGGTATACAATATTTGGTGAGAAAAGGTGAATTCTGCTTTATGGTCTTACTAGGAGCTGGCAGGAGGGTGATAGCATCGGTGCCATGGGGAATGGGTAAAGACTGGACTTTGGCATGCCAACTTTGTTTTGAGAGGATCTTTTTACTGTCAGAATTGTCACTGGGAAAGAATGTAATTTACTATATGTAGGTAATTCTATGTTTTCATCAACAGTTTAGTAGACTTGTGCTGTGTCTGAACAGATGTTGTATGGCAGAGGAAATACTATGCATTGCAATGTATCATGGTTCTGCATTTCTGGGACATTTCTGGCTGAAAAGGTAATATGACTGATCAGAAACGCTGCTTTCAGAATTCTAAGAAATTGGAATTAGCAACTCAATCTCAAGAAGGAAGACTGAAGTCTAGAATTTCCGATGTGGTATGCTGAGGCTATCAGAGGAAGGATGCATCACCAAGGAATTGGGCTGAGACAGTTATGGACAGTTTAGATGTCACCCAGAATACAGTCTTTTGCAAGCTGATGGAACACACAGAAAAGTAAAACATACTAAAGAGGAACTTAAGAAGTGACGCGTAATTAAAAATTCAGTTTGTGAGGATATTGGTGCATGTGGGGCCATGTGTGCGTACATTCCCAGATCCAAATCTGTTTGCTTAACAAATGAGAAGAGAGTGCTAGCTTTGAAATTGTCAAAAGCTGTAAAGAAGATCAACTCCTTGTGGGATAGGAGGGACCTTAAGAATAAGTCAATGTATCACCTTTAGCATGCCTGAGACATTTCTTGGCAGACACCTGTCTCGTCTTTCCTAAAAATCTCTAATGATGAACTTCAGTCTTCCTGAAGCAGCTTGTCCCAGTGCTGCACTGTACTTGCTAGTAGAGGATAAATACCCTAAACTCTTCTTGTCAGTCTGTTAACATTTGACTTGGTTTTGTCTGTAAAGGACATGTTGATGGTATATTCCCCATCCCCTGCTCTGTCATGAATATATCTGAAGACTAAGAACAGTCTTCATAACTTTCCACATGTAACTGCTGTTGAAACCTTATGAACAGAACAAGCAGCTGAAGTGCTTGCTTGCTTGTTTGTAGAATCCATAGCAGTGAATATAGCAGCAATGACGTATTTTGGGAGAAATAAGAAGTTTAAAAAAAAAAAAAAAGTGCATGTGAAATATGCAAAGCTAATCTAATGAATCTTGGTTTAAACCATTTGCACAGAACAGAAGGGATTAATTTCTGTTAGGAAGCAGAAGTTTTAAGTGAAATTTTGGTGCTATTAAAGTCAACAGTAAAGTTAAAAATGGCATCATGTAGGTTAACAGTGTGTACAAATTGATGATACTAAAGCACTTGAACTTCTAATTATCATGATGAAAAACTTCCTATTAAACAATAAACCCCTGTGTTCTTTTAACATTTACCTTTCTCCCATGGGAGAGATGACATGGTTTGCTGATCATTTTATTTCATCTATGTTGCTTCAGTGACTGAGCAATAACAAAACAGCCATGTATGCTCTACCACTATGCAGGACAATATCCACAATAAAAAACAAATAATGGTCTGCTTAACCCATTTATTTTTCATATTAGATCATAATTTTATTCAAAGTATCTAATAATATTATGGTAAAAAAAACCAAGAAAGCTGAAGTGCAATAAATTTTTGTATTTACTTTATATTGCTTGTTGGGCTAATGTTTTTCTAGATGGGTTCTTACAAATCTATACAAATACATGAAATAAAAAGGAAGAGGGAAGGTTTTCCTTCAGCCTCTTTGATATGTGATAAGCTTTTCAAGTGTGCTTTGGAGGCTCTTAATTATGGATTTAGGACCTTACTATTGCCCTCAACTGAGTGAATTTCTGCTTTCTGATTTGTCTGTAATTCTTCTTTCTTCCTGCCAAGCAGTAGTGGCAAGTCAGCTTCCATTCTGCTCCTTACTCCTTCCCTCCCAGAAACAGACAAATGCTTCAGTTGGAGATGGTAGCACTGCTTCATGCTACTTCAGTGGCACCCTGAGGTGGGTACTCTTATAGTACCTTTCTAGAGATGAGCAAGTCCAATGGATTGTTGTTGCTCGGCACTCAAGGCAAGAGGCATCTTTTCCTTCCTGATATCTACCAAGTACAACAGGAAAATGGATCTGCCTTCAGCATATACTATGCCGTAGTATCAAACATCTCGGAGGAGAACAAAGTCTACAAAAACATAATGGTTTGGTTTAGGCTAGATCAGAAACATGTGAAACAGTGCTCTGTGCAGTACTTCATGCTTTCCATGTCAAGGATGAGGCATTAAGAGTGCCTGGATATAGGAATCAACTGAAAAAAAAACCAAACCCTCAGCCTTGCAGTAGAAGTAAGAATTGAAATTAAGTTTGGTGTAGGTTTTTCTTTCTCTGAATTGGTGATTAGGAATTTTTGCTTATATTTAATTTATTGCATGTATTGAAGTGTGTATCAACACTAAGGAACAGAAAGAGTTTTTTCCCATATTCCTGTTTTTGTGTTTTAATTAATTACTATTTTCTGTAGAGCTTAAGCAAGTACAAAAAGGGCCTGTTTTCTTTTGGGCATCATGCAATCCAGGCATTAATTTACTGGGTTGGGGTTTGTTTACCTTGAAATAAAAGGGAGATTGCAGTGGATTAATATTTGTGAATTTTGAGATTATATTTGAATGGAAAAGTAAAAACTATGTCATGAAAAAGCTTATTAAAGTGTTTTGCAAAGAAAAAAGCCATTGTAAATTAAATCTTTGATATCCACTATATGGGCAAGTTAATTATTGCCCTTACCAAGAAGATGTTCCAGGTATTGTTCACTGCTTAAATACTTGCAGCAGGAACCATACTTCCTTTGGACATCTCTCACTAGACAATGTTAGTTTGATTGATAGTTTCCTCAGTAATTCTTCATAGATGCTTACTTGGATTACTTACAAGAGTAGGACTTTAGAGTAGCAGACTAAAACTGCTGAATGCCATTTTTTTCTCCAAACTAAATTTGTTACTAGTTTCTTAACTAATATTAGTCAGAGCCTATTCACCACTAACTATCACAATAATGACAGGTAATAATATCCCATGAGAATCTTAGCCCTCTCTACTGCCCCTCTTAGTCTTCTCTACTGCTGGTAGTCAGAAATAATTTTGGCCTCATTTTGGGCAAGGAATTATGTATGATTCTATACTATAAAATGGAGAAAAACCTATTCTGGTCTAAACAGGATTTTCCTGGCTGCCTTCTGAATATTTCCTCTGTCTACCTGAACACACATTCCTTAATGGAAAGTACATCACAGCCTGATAATAACTTTCCAGAGATATCCTAGTCTTCCTATAAAACATCTTTTTGCTTGTTCCTCAACAAGTTTTATTTCTGTATATGGATGTGGGTGATGCATAAATACTCACAATGCATATTAAGAGATGCAGTTAGTTTATTATGTGCTTCATGTATCAGCACTTGTGCATCACCACTTTGCATTGAAGAGGTAAAGGGAAAGGATTAGTGTTGAAAGAATGTGATTGGGAGCAGAAGGATGTTTGGACTGTGAATATGGCTGTGCTAGAAGGTGAAAGTAGGGTGGAGACAAGTGACGTGAAGGTGGTCCAAGTGTTTTTGGTAGGTAACAGATGAATTACTCTTTTGCAAGCATGGATGCAGGAAATGGACCTCATTATTACTGTTGCCTGGAAAAGAAGTTAATGGTTAAGTGTTGTCATTGACTGCTAATAAAAAAAAAACAAAACAAAACACAAACCAACAAAAAACAAAACCCCAGAAAAACCCCCCAACAAAAACCAAAACAAACCAAAACCAAAAAAACCTATGCCTGTTTTCAGGTGGAGAGGCTGACAAATTCTTATAATTCTGTCTATTTTGTGTTTATGGATTTGAATGTGTATGCATATGAAGATGAGAAAAAAAGTTTGTCTCTGATTTCTAGAACAGCTTTCCTTATATGAAAGTAGGAGTGGAGTAGTTTTTTTCCCTTTAACAGTTTCTTCAGAAGCTAGCTTTAATACCAATTATTTTTCTGTTAAAATACAGTGAGACTAACACAAACTTTTTTGATCAAAGCTCTTTGGACTATTTTATCAAAATGGTTATTCTGTAATTGTGTGTGTAAAATAACTGCAAGTTAAGAGTTGAAAATACAAGAATGTAATCATAACATTGAGAAGTGCAGAGTGTTTTTTTTTTTTTTTTTTCCTGTAATCTGTATAGATAAGGTTTGGAATTTTAGATGGAAAATAAAACCTGCAAAATAAAAACTTTGTTTTTACTTGTTAACCACAACATGCCTGCAAATTTCATTTGGAAATGCAGACTATGTGATGCTGTTGACAGAGGTGCATTTAAGTACGCATTGCTTTTTTTAATATATGGCATACCTCTTTTTTTCTGTCTCAGATCGCTGGAATCTTCCAGTGCTCTCATTCATTTGAGCGATATTTAGAGTGTGGTATAAAAATAATGTGAAAATTCTGTAGTGGGCCGGTGATAATTGATTTACTCCATCACACTGAAATACCTCTTGTTTTCCTCTTCCTCCTCCCTTGGGCAAAATAATCATGGGATCAAGCTGCCAGTCTGTAGATATAATTTTTCCAGCAGTGCCATCTGGCTCCTTGGCACTGGAATTGTTTGGCTTCTTTGCTGTTTCCACTTTTTTTTTTTTTTTTTTTTTTTTTTTTTTTATCAAATGTTAGTCTGTTGATGAGATGTCTTCTCCGGGTTTCTACCACACCGCCCTCCGCTCCCCAAGTGAATTTTTTTTTTTTATTGTTGTTGCAAGGGACTGCTTTTTTTTTTTTTTTTTGGTAAGGAATTTAGGATTTAATATAGGATCACTCTGAGGAAAAATTAGGATTTATATATCAGCTGGCTTCCTCCGCTCATGCTTAAAATAGTTTCCCAGGATTTTTGTACTTTTTGAATAGTACTAGCATCACATCCTCTCACAGATTTTTATAGATCTTCAACATTAATGTAGAATTATCTTATTTTTATTTTTAGGAACTTTCACTTTTTAGAGAAATTATGGATAAACAGTAAGAATTTGTAGGGTAACAAGCTTTATGTTTTGGAATAACCAGCCAACCAAGCTATCTTTCTTTATCACAGAACTACAGTTTTATTTTTGCTGTCAACTTTTCTTAAAAAAAAAAAAAATAAAAAAAATTCTGGAAATGGTGACTCAGTAGAACAAACACATCTGAGTTGCTTTATTCTATTTGAGTCTTAAATGCATTTCACTGCCGTAAAAGATACAATGACGGTATTGATAAAGAGTTAGAAAAGAATGCTCTGTAAATAGTATTTTAATGGGGATGGGAGGCAGGAGGAGAATCCTCTTGATCTAAACTCTTTTTGTAATTATTATTGTTCATATTAATGTCTTAATTATTTTTAAATTTTTATTTCCTTTACTGGTCAGAAATACTCATTTAGGAAAAAAAAAGCCTAAGGATCTCAACAAAACCTGAGGAACAGAGTTTCAGATAACACATTTTTATTCTGCTTTAAAAAAAAGGCTTTGAATATTTTGGGTGAACAAAAAAAAAAGTCCAAAGCCCTTTCTATTCTTATGTAAGTGAACTTCCATTAATCAGGACAAGGCAACCCAATTTAAACCCTTATATATATATTTTCTTTAATTTTAACCACCATTTTCATGTGCTATGTCTCAAATGAATGAATTGTACTCATCCCTGGGTGTAAATCTAAATTTTCTTTTGTGTTGAAAGTATTTTCTTAAAGTTGTTCAAGGCAACCTTGTGAACTCTCAGACATGAACAATTGTGTTTAGTTCGCCTAGTGGAATATTTTTATATTATTATCCCTAGAAGTAGAAAACAATAAGCACTATTTATTTATCATAGTCTTAGTACTACTCTAGTGTAATGCGTTAATAAAATACGATTAAACTGGTATTTAAATCAATATTATTGTGCTTTCCCAGCACTGGAGAAATTGTCCAGTCCTGGAAACGATAGGACTAAAAGTCTTACGTGGGGCAAGGAGAGCCTTGGTAAGGTTTTTGTAGCAGTTGGTTTGAATTAAATTTCAGGGATCTCTTGGTGTCTCATTGTAGTAGTCTTTTAAAGAAGATGACGACGGACAGGGTGTCTGAATGTGGGTCTCCTTATCAGTAACTTGACTCTGATACAAAGTGGGTATTTTTAACATATGAGTTCAGCTGAAAGAAACTGTAGAAAGGGCTATAATATCAAAGTATGGCAAGCATAGCTAAATATGCATGATCTATTGTAATAGTAAAAGTGTAAGTCTTTAGGTTCACGGAATATATTCTCTCATGAAAGATTTTAAGGGCGTAGGTATATCATGATTTTCTAAAATAGCACCAAATCTTCTTTTTGTTCGCAACTAAATGTGAAGATAAAATGTTGCCGCTAATCAATTGTCTGGGATGCCACCTCATTAAGATTTACACGATCATCAAAAATGCCTGGAATTGTTTGTTGGCTATATCCTAACTCAAATATATAAAGGGGATACCATAGCATTTTTCTTTAGAATCGCAGGGAGTTCAGTGACCTTTTGTGGCAAATTATGTAGAAAGAAAATATTTATATTCATTTAAAATAACCTCCATGAAGAAATAGTCTCATTACCCTGTTTGATCAATTCCTTGCAGCCTGAGCTGTAGCATGCTGCTATTGCCATTGGTTGATGGAATACACTGAGAAGTGGCTAATGGTGATGGTGCTCATCAGGACAGGGTTCAGCCAGCGGTCAGCAACAAATAATTCAAGACTGTTTCTAAGTTTGTGGCTGGTGGAATTTGCTTCTTGCCCCAAGCCAGCAGCATTGCTGAGCTGGGCTATTTGATTAGAAGAGAAGCATATTTGCTTCTTAGCAACTGCACATTTGCACAACACACAGACCTATACTGCCTCCAAAGGTTTGCCTTTGTGATGGTGGAATAATACTTTTCTGTTGATTGACAGACAAAAGAGATCTTTGCAATGCAGAAGAGTTTACAATCAATTTTTTTTTCTTTTGTAAAATTATTGGAGGTGCTTCTTAATTTACCATTGCCTGATGCAAATTTGTATATGCAGCAAGACTGGCCACAATTTGAACGCCTACATCTAAGCCTTTGCTGCTATGCGTATTTAAAGGACAGATGCACGCTTACGCTTAATCATTGGTGTGTGCAGCTTTTTCCCCAGCAGGTCTACTTAATGGAAATAAATTTCTACTGTATTTTGAAATAAATTTTAAAACGTGTATTGCTATCTCCCATGCAAGAGCAATATTCCTTTTATAGAAGATAATGATAAAGTGAAAGCTGTTCTATTCTTACTGCTTTTTAAAATATATTAACAGAGCTGCAGCAATGATTGCAATTCTAATAGTGTGTGCGCGGGTGTAATTTTCGATTTAACATTTCCCACAGGAAGTGAGTCTACAGAAGCAAATGTGTCTAGTCAGTAGAAGGCAAAGGTATTTATAACACTGGTAATCCTTGAAAAAAGACAATTTAGGAAAAAGAAAGCCTGAGATTTACAGTCCTAGGAGGCCAGGGCTAGAAAAAAGCAAACTTTTTTTTTATGGTTTTACAGCTCTTTTCACTCCTGGCCTGTTTTTATTGTGGAAGTTTCCATACTGCCATAGTGAAGCAATAAATTGCTGATGTGGTTACTGAAATGTTACATGAAACAGTAAGTACAGTTAGTGTGGATTTTTGATGCAGATATCCGCTTCCATATTTTGCTAAATAAAAGATACCTTTTTAGCTTTCATAACTAAAAACAGTGAGTACTTTTCTGAGTGGATTTTATACTCCGTTAAAACTGTATCTTTTAAGGGATAGGGAGAATTAAAGCAGGAGTGCACAATAAAAGGACTGTGGGTCATATTAGCATGGCTAACGTAAGTATCCAGGAGTTTACTTACTAATAACCATTTCAGTGGCAATTCAGAGCCAAAAGAGGAGAGGAAGAAAGCTCTCTGATATGGTGAGGCAATGATAAACCCCAGATGTCCCTCGTTAAGTCAACATTAAACCTACAAAGTTTTAAATCCTTTTTCATGTAGGAATTCTTTTTTTTTAGTCAGATGAAAAATTTTAAATCACAAGCCAAATTTAAGCTTTTTAGAGAATTTTGGGGATGGTAGGGGAGTGAGACAAGATGAAAGCGATGAGGGGGAATTGTGGCTGTTCTGGGGAACAGGTATTTGGCGTGTCCATACTGTTGAGCAGGAAGCAAGGTGTAGAAATGGGTGCAACTGTTGTTCTGCAGGCCCTGGAAGGGCTGATTGGTGACTGACTTTATTCTCTTCCTTGTTAAATGTGATGTGTGTGTATATATACATTTTTAGAAGGGTGTTTTAACATACTGGTAGGATTTTACAGTCAGCAGGGAGAGGTGTTAGCTTTGGCTTAATTTCTGAGACATTCAGAGTTGTGATAGCATAAGGTGGCTGCTTGTTATGCTGCTGAATGCCTGGTTGACTTATTTTTGTACCTTGATACCTGTTAAGGTGTTACCTGTGTTTTACACAGACATTGTACTTCTTTCAGTAATATATGCACAATGAATTAGTGGTGTTTTGTGGATTTTTTTTTTTTTTATAACAGAGAGCCTTTTGCAAGCACTACGCTTTTTGAGCAGAGTAACTAAACTGTGTAGGAATTGCTACATCGGTACTATCAAAATGCAGCTATATCTAGGGCAGAATGCAGTAGCTTTTACAATGGCCCTATAAACAATACCCAACAATTTAAGAGCAGGATATGAGGAATATCTCACCTAATTGAAATGACAAGGGGGATTTTGCATAGGTAGATGCAATTATTCATATTGGAGATGGGCCAGAACACTGGGGTTATTCCCCTCATCTTGCTAATTAGGCTTTCAGTTTCATTAACAGTCATTGAGATACTGGGTGACTGACGTATGTATGAACATAACCATAATACATATAAAGAAGCTTTATTTATTTATTATTCTTTTGAAGCTTCTCTTGGATTATGTTAAGAAGTCTGTATAAAATTATTATGGATCACTTTTGGTTGTATAGCTCAAGATAGAAATAAAGGAATGTTTTGTGATGTGCAGAACATCAAATGTATGAAGACTGAAGGCAGCATGGCTATGCCTGTTTTTGGGTAGACCGTGTGTCACAACTAAGCTACTGCTATGTTTATATTCATTGTATTTGATTTTCCCTTTCCAATATAGAATCTACAAGGATTTCTACCTTTACAAATGCATATGTTGAGAAGGGAGATTAATCCAGTTTTGTTGTGCTCCCAGGATGTTTTCAACCTGGGGTAAATTTAACTTTGAACAGGTCTGAGAAATCTACAATTCTTGTTGTCTTTAAACCCTAATTTAGGAAAAATAACTTAATGCGCATGGCATCTTTAAATTCCCTTGCCACTCTACTACAGTCAGTGTATTCCTCCCCCCCACCCCTGGTTAATTGCCTTTGTCCTTCCGAAACAGACATTTTGAGGGAGTTTTTTTGTTTGGTTTTGTTTTCCTTTTTAGGGAATAATAATGGGGTGCAGTGATTCATACAGTACTATGTTGGAACCAAATAGCTGCTTGCTGTGTTTTGGAAAGGACCTTGAGTGTCTGTACCTTAATTAAATCTCCAGGCCAGTCTTTTTTCAACTGGCTTCTCCTTTTCCAAGTTCTAGGATTAGTGCCTTCTCAGGAATGCCAGGTAGAGAATTTCTTCACTGTATCTGCAGTTAGTGATGATTTGGGTCTTAAATTAAAAATAGCCTTCAATGAAGAACATCACAAGTATAAACCAAGAAGGTAAAGATATTGTGCAAAAAGGAAATCTACTGAGTCAAAATGTTTAAAAACCCAAAAATCATATGTGTGTGAAACTGAACAAACTAAAACAATGATAATCACCTTAAAACAGAAATAAACTGAGTAGCTCAGGACTGGAGTGGTTTAGGTTGTTGTTTGGGCTCCCCCTGCCTTTTAACAATTAAACTGGAACAATGCTATTCTCAGGTAGCATTATAAGAAAGAAGAGTGTGTTTACAACATAACTGGTTATTCTGGTTCCCACTGCTGTACAGATGAGGCCATAATTTGTCCTTTTGGTTTGATACTTCGTTGATGATCTTCCTGTAGTTCTTCATGGATCCTTTGGGACTGAGAGTCAGTTGTCTAACTTTGATGGCTTTTTCATGCTAGTTTCTTCATCCATAAGATTGTTCTAAGTAATATTCCAGTAATTTGTAAATATTGTGAACAATGTTGTCTTTGTGTGTTGTATTTCCCTTCCATACCCAGAAGTAGCTTCTTTTACAAATATGTTTTATTGGCTAGTACATGTACTATTGCATAAAATGGTATTAATGAAATAAGGACAAATAGAGCAGTGATTAGTCACTTTATTTTCAATATACCTCTAATCTTGCGCAGAAATGGGCTTTGGTAGTGATATAAAGACACATACTGGTAAAGCTAATGCATGAAGAAGTTAATCCTGGAGTCTTGCCCTTTAGTATTTCCACGTCACTTGACTGGCTTCCATGTAGTGTTCTCTAGCTCAACTTTGTCTAGGGTTTTTCAAGAATTTGTTGTCAAAGTATATTGTTTTTAGAGGATCGCAAGTTCATGCGAGGATATCTGACAGTGCATTAGCATAACTGTTGTAGATGCAAATACTTTTGTGGGAACCAATACAAAAAAGGAACCTTTATAATGATGAGATTTTTATTTTGATACAGTTTTGTTGCTAGTCATAAATTCACTGTCTGCTTATGGGAGTTCAGTTTATGTACGAACTGAAGCTGTGATTTAGCTTTTGGGGTGAAAAAATGAAAAACCTATGAAAACTGGCTAAGTGCCAATAAATGTGTGTAATGTATTTTTCATGTGTCATTTTATTTTCATTGGATCAAGGCAGTTTTGGAATCCTCCACTGGATGTATGTGCCCTTAATTTGAATGAGTCCATGCTTCAGAGCACCTCATTGGGTTAAAAACAAAAAGAGGGAGAAAATGTTTGGAAATAGGTATGCAAATATGCTAGTGGAGAACCTAGGTGGTACAGAAGGTGTGTAGCAGCAGGGACTGGAATTAAATCTGTCATGTCAGTTGAAGTCCATAGAAATCTCTTCCTCCTTTACTAGAAAAGTAACTATTAACTGAGAAAAAGCCCAGGTGGTGAGGAATGCAGCGGAATTATTCTGTGCATTGCCACTTACTTACTATTTTCATATTGCTGTATTCAGGCTTTAATAGTCAGCATTCTTTTGTTGTGCTACTTGTTCACCACTGCAGGATACCCCTGTTCTTGATGTGGGAAAAGAGGTAGAGTGACAAAAGCCCAGTTAAGTCCTTGAACTAAACCCACTTCTTACAGTTGATATTTTGGTTTTTTGAGTGGCAGTGAGAACTAAAGAAGTGTGTGTTCAAACTGAGGAAAAATTTTGGCTTTGGTATTAGTGTATGTCCTGAACTACCACCGTTTTCAGTGACCTATTTGTATTTGTTGGATAACAGCATTTGTACCTGACATGATTTTATACTTAAAAATGAGTGGGGGAGAAGGCAACTTTATTAGGGTCAAAAATTGTATTTCTGGGAAAATAATTTCATTTAAATAATCAGTCATCTTACTGTTTACTGTAAGGATCCTCTCTCATGGTCTTTTCCTCAGTTTTTCTCTGTCAATATGATGTACACTGTAGCAGTCACAGAAGAAAGTATGCAGTTTTCTGTGAAATGCATGAATTGGCACATATGTGACATCCCAGTCTTACCCATGCTGTAACCTTCCCTCCGCCCCTTCTCTCTCCCTCCCTCCAACTGCTTACATTACTATGAAAAAGTGTGTGTGTGGTGGGTGTGAGGTGGGGGAGGAACAGTGAAGTGGCACAGCAGGCCAGAAAATGAAATGGTTTTCCCTGTAAATATTTTTCTTTAAACAAAGATGTAATGAAACCAATAACACTTCACAGCATTTCTAGAAAGATGTGAATACTACTTCTCTGTTACAAAGAGGAGCAGTGGAGGCAAGGTAGCTCTGACTTGTCCAAGATTTGCAAAAGGAATCTGGTTAAGAGCCAGGACTAGTTCTATGTTTTCTAGCTCCTGCTTACATGGTAAGAGCTCTCCGTTATGTCTCACACTTTCCAGCTTTCTGAACTTTTTGACAATTTGAAATGGATATTAAAGAGACATAGGGTAAACTTATTTTTTCTGTCCTCAGAACCACATCATTTATTAACAGATGTCATCCTAACGTGTATACAACTTCCATGACTTTGAGTGTTATTGTAAATGGTAAAAAGACTCTCTTTGGTTGGGTCTAAATTGGCGCTGCCTTCTGAAGTACAAGAGGGGTTTGTAGTTTTGTATAATGTCTTAGTTTTAATAATATTATCTTAATATGAAAATGATGGTGTTCCTTGAACTGTTTTAAAACCAGCATATTCTTCTCTGATTTTTCAGTATCAGAAAAATAATTTAAATAATACAAGGTATAGGACACCCCCCCCCCCCCCCCACCCGCCCCACACATGCCCCGTTGCCCAGGAGTTATAGCAGTGCAGTAAACTGCTGATACAGACACTAAAACTGCGAGTTTTCCCATACTGGTTCATTTGACGGCATTGCTTTTATGAAAAAGGTGGTGGTGCAATTTAAAGGCTGGTCTATAGACCGTACCAAAAGTAGTAAAGTATGTTCTGGAGGCAATAGTATAATGCTTTCTGTCTGAAAGATCACAGCTAACTTACATAAACTGGTGGAAAAGTTTATAAAA
Source organism: Gorsachius magnificus (assembly GCA_034008185.1). Lineage (NCBI taxonomy): Eukaryota > Metazoa > Chordata > Aves > Pelecaniformes > Ardeidae > Gorsachius > Gorsachius magnificus. The sequence continues at coordinate 122,194,772 of CM067082.1, forward strand.
GTTACTCTTCAACTTGCGAGTGATTGAAGTGATTTGGCCTCACTTGAAAAACAGCAGCCTAAAACTGAGCTGCCTGAGTATTATCATTACTCCAAAGCAGCATAATTACCATTAGGAGAGAATTGGTTCCTTTAAAGGAAAAAATAATGAAGGGAAAACTTCTTAAAATGAGTTTTATTACATTTTTCTTATAAAATTAGTCTTTCATTTTGTTGA